>CM056195.1:31603253-32805753 GCA_029692085.1 Gymnothorax javanicus | reverse complement strand
TACAGTGTGGGACTGTGATGGCAGATGACACATTCTTTCAATTCTGGTTAATCGCTGCTTATCCTGTGTTTTTTTTCTTTAAATTTGGCATCTCCAATCCCACCCGAATCTGGAGCGCCCAATTTGAGAACTATGTACAAGCTTGCTCGTATACGACCCCTTGTTGCCAACTCCGTCAACTACTGCTGCTTTACACTCATAGGTCGAAACTTCGCAGGTTCAGAACAAGGGCGGAGGATACCCAAACATGAGCAAGCTTAGAATCTTACTGACTAGCGCTCGCCCAGCCAACAGGAGGCTTGAGCAACGAACAAAGCGTCTATTTTTGATATCGCAACCCCGCAGTCCCTTCCCAATTTGCATCCCTGCAGCGCTAACCCAATTGTGCGCTGCTCTGAAAAAGCTGCCGACCACTGCCAGCTGGTACAAGCGGGGTTGTCACTACTGCTCCGCAATGCGGCGCCTTAACCGAGTGAGCTAACGTGGCAGCGCTTACCCTGTTTTAAGTGTGAACAGCTCAGCAACACAGACGCGTTATTACGTTCTCGCAAAGATACACCCCTCCAGAGCATTCAAGCGCAAGGATTGGCCAGTCATCCATGCGCCAGGATTAGCCAGTCATTCAGCTCTTGGCTTGGAATCCTAGCGCTTGAACAGCTGGAAATCCTAGTGCTTCAATGCTCTGGAGAGGCATGTCTTTGCGAGGACGTAGGAGGGTTCCATGATAAGAAAAGCACAGACTGGTTTGCCTTGATTCTCAGTGTGAAGTCTGAACACAGTAAGTGGCCTGTAAAGACGTGTCCATGCCAGCGAGGATGCTGAGAGATCAGGAGCAACACCCAACAAGAGGGCAGGTCTTCCATTTTCTTTGGCATTCTTCTGACATGCTGTTTCATCTGTCCCTGCCTCCCACCACAGAATGTCAATGTCCCATCCAACTCAACAGCTTGTCTGCTTTCCAATCAGGTCCTGAGTATTCCCGCACCGTGCTGCAACTGCAAGAGAGGATATGCGCGCAGCATTTGTGCCAGATTATCATGACCTTGCCAGAAAGCTCTGACCTTTTTATACACTACCCAACTTTCTCAACAAGCGTGCACTGGACTCCAAAAACCTGCCGAAATAACATCATGAGGAATCATATGGGAGTGTGCACTCCGGCCCTAACAACAGTAGCTGGAACAGTAAACAACAGATGGCACTCCCAAAAGTAAATGAATAAAAGTTCTTTAAATATCACACAGAATCCATCTGAATGATTTGTGTGGAATACAGAGGATTTTTTTCTTTTCATTCAAGGCAGCAATTGTGGCAGGCTGGTCACAAAGCTCAGGTGCTTGTCTTGTGTAACACCTTCAGGCTGCGACCTGCCAGTTTAGCTGTGGGGCATTGTCCAAGTTTCAAAGTCGCCTAACCCCAAAGTTAAAGATAAAAGAGTGCAAAAAATGTAAGACAGTGAGGAAAAAAAATATATAAGCGAAACTGAAGGAATGACCCTGGAAATAGGGGTTTAAAATATGGCATAGCAGGTTAAAAAAAAAAAAGCTGGGTGACGATGGTCTGTAACCAGGGATGGGGCTTAACGGCAAAAGCAGCTCTGGTTTTGTGGGGAAGAAAAAGACTGCATTGATGTCACCCTGCAGATGACACCAAAACGTCTCAAGAGGCTTTTGCTTGGAGGATTACACTTGTCCCAGAACACTAGGCCCCACTGACCAAAATCCCTCCGTGGAGAGGAGACCCAGAGAATAAAGAGGGAAAAAGCTCCAGGATAAAGCTGAAGCTCTAAAAACACACAAGCAGATGTCTGGCAGCAACAAGCAACAAAGAGCAACTAAAAAGCAACAAAAAAAAAGTGTTGCAGTGGAGCATTGTATACTCTGCGGTTGGAGTTGCTAAAATGTACACTCATCCTTAGTAAAGTGGTGTGATGTATTCTTATTATCTGTGAAAAGAAAAAGTACAACAGCTTGATATATCTTTCAGAAAATCTGACAAGTATATGCATAACCAGTTGAATCTTCTGTGTTTTAATTCTCAGAAAGCCAGGCTAAGTTATCGCCACTAAGGACGGACAGATATTCTTGAAAAAGACAGTTATGTAATCTGTTACACTGAAGCACACTGACAGATAAAATTGATTTAATGCAAAAAACCAATTACTTCAATTTCATTCATCATTGCTAGTTTAATTTAGAACAGCTCATTAACTGGGTAATATATTTACATTTTATTGTTTCTTAATAGATACACTGCAGTAAATTTTTCAGAGGCCATGACTCTTTCATGGTTGATATTTGCATAATTACCAAATGCTGAATTCATAAACAGCTGGGCCGAAAGTTTCAAGTGGAATGGCAACAGGGAGATACTGATCAAATATGTATTGTGGGGAGCTTAACCTTGCTTTTGGGAAAATCTGAATCACCACTTCAATGTTTATTTTGGTCGGACAGTGAAAATAGAATGCAATGAATTTTTTTTTTCAAAAACTACAAAGAAAAACAAGATAATTTAACAAATGTGTGTCACAGCTGGACATTTGATTAACTGGTGAAATAGTAGCCCATGGGGACTACTGTGGAAGGGAGATGTTCGAATGGTTCCTTGGTAATGTCAAATTAACAATATGTTCTGCTTTTGTTGGATTGTAAGCCCGCTTGACAAAGAACTGTGTCTCCCGCAACATTGCCACGAACATTGGCAATACTGGCGGAAAATATCACAGCTCAATTGTCCCACCTCATAAACCTCAATGATTTTCGTTGTTTGGAGTGCTCTATGAGCCCAGCGTTCTTCACGAAGCACCTCTGATTCACCCATAATGCCCACTACCAGCACAGATCCAGGACAACCTGGAAGCTAAATGTCCTATAGCAATTTTATCGGCTGCTCATTTTATTAGTCCCAATCCAGTATATGACAGCACACTGATTCATCACAGGTGACATCTGCCTAGATTGGGATGACTGTTTGGGATAAAGTGTTGCTCCAAAGCAGAGGACTCTTCTATGACAAACATTAGCCATAAATGTACATTTGACAAAAACAGCCTAAAAAGGTCTAAGAATAAGCAACACATGGCCTGAATATTATGTATAATTCAAAATATATTAATCTATACAAGTGCCGTTTCTTCTGTGAAATGGCAAAACCTCCCAAAAAGAGACTTTCAATCATGCAAAACAATCAAAATAATATTATTTCTTGGTTGATTTTATATGCTTGGAACCATTGCCTCATCCTAAAACGCAAACACAGATTGCATTCTTCTTATATTACATAGGAAAAGCATTTCACTTTATAAGATGTTACACTGGACCATTATCTTGCTCCAAGTCCTTACTGTAATAACTCAGGGTGGTGTGTATATATACTGTTTTTGCACCTAGGTTAAGTGGCATGTAATTTCTGATGTCCCAGGCTGTCTCAGTTTTTGTTAGATGGACACAACCAGTCAATGTTAAACAATGTGCCTGACCATAATCCCTCTTTTATAAATGTGTTCCTGTTTACTCATTTATTCCCCTTGTCGTACACCTCATTAGAATGGCCATCAACCATGCCCTCTATGGCAAGAGAAGACCAAAAGGGTATTGTATAAGCAGCAGAGGTAAAGACAACACCTCAGCCTTGTTAATATTTCAGACTGTTTGTAATACCCTCATTAACTCATACATTGGACTCCGGTGGTGATTACCTGACTCATTCACACATGTGGATGCACACAGTCTCACTGTCTAGAGCAAATGCTAATAATCATGCTTTGGATGAGTGTTAAATTTTGAATGGCACAGACAACTGAAGTCCCCTTGAATGAAAGGCATATTATGTTTAGCAATTGAACAGAGCTGAATTCTCTCTCTCTCTCTCTCTCTCTCCATGTCAAAGCATTATGACATTAATATTAATATCCACTTATTTAGCAAGACTGTGGAAATTGATGTGTAACCTGTCTGTATTTACAGTATGTTTGCATGTACAAATGATTCTTATTCTTCTAAATATTATTATTATTATTATTGGTCAGCAGGGTGGCGCTGTGGGTATCTATGAAGCATTAAGGTCGAGGGTTTGAATCCGGCTTGGATTTTTCTATGGAGTTTATATGTTCCCCCCATGTCCACTTTGATTTTTCCTGGGTACCCCAGTTCCCTCCTTTGGTCCATTAACATGCATATCAAGCAAATTGGAGACTCTAAATGGACCATGGGCATGAGCATGTTAGTAAATGGTGTGTACACCCTGCAATAGACAAGCTCTCCAGAGTGTGTTTCTGCCTTTCACCCATATTCAGCTGGATTGGGCTCCAGCTCCACCTTGAACCTAACCAGGAATAAACAGTTTTAATCATGGATGGAAAGATGGCAGGATGGATGGATTGATGGATGAATGGTTATTATTGCAAATAGCCTCACATTCATTTTTCTAGGAAGAAAACCTATGGTTCAAAGAAAAGCAAGACCATTAATAATTGATAAATTAAAAATCTCCCTCTAATTCTTAGTTTGTAAGTGGTTTCCTGAATACAAAAGAGGACACAAATGAATTCTCAAGATGTCTGAGCCTTTTATAATTACAGAAAATGCTATAATCAGTTTAGTATGTTGGTAAACTTTCATAGTTACCAAAACATAGTTTCAGACCCATGAGGATAATGGAGATTCTAAAATGTGGACATTACATGGCAACTAGCCCAGAAACTGTGACATGAAATTTTAACACCACTTGCTTTTAAGGGCATTATTTCCACACAACTGACGAGGCAATAGCTGACATATATCACAGCCAAGACACAGTCTGATGTCATCACTTTCTTTAAAGCACACAGATGCCTGTAACTATTGATCAATGCACCATATTCTTACTGCCTGGCCCAGAGGACCTCAAATCCAGTTTCTTGCCCTCATTTCACCAGCTGGCTCAAAGCAATGCGCAACTAAGCAGGCATATTCTAACTTCTTTTTTGTATTGCCTCCACCACAGGAGCTGTTGTAGTTTTTAGAATGCCATTTTAACAGTCTTTTTTATCTCTCCTAACACAAAAGGAATGATGGATGAAATCACTGTACATTGATTGGTCTAACACAGAGATGCAAGCAGCCGCAACCACCATTTGTAAAATACTGTTTGGTAAACAGCAGCTCAGTTACCAAAGTGACTGGCACAATGGAGCTCGCTCTGACACTGACAAAAGGATCATCACCAAATGACCTGCTTTATTGAGCCCATAGGTGACAGAAGTTCCAAAAATTTTGATGTGTCCAAATAGAATATGTAGAACTTTGGCAACATCCTTTTGAGCAGAAAATATATTGGGCCCTAATTTGACAACCAGAATGCAGTTGGGAACTGAAAGTGCTGATGGTGTTGCAGATCAAAACTGGGCATTTCTCACTCAGTTCCAGTAATTTCAAAACAAGAGGCGATAGTGCATCTAAGGCACTTTTGTCAAAAGGGTTGGTGTAAGATGAATTATCTAATTGCCTGTGGGACTGATGGGAGTCAAATCAGCTGCTGTCATTCCCTTCAAAACCAGAGTGATAATTCCATAATGAACTGGCCATTGCATCAGATGAAGAACAAGTACCAAGCTTGCATCACTGGTACTTGCATTAGTGCTCCGAGAACAGAGTTCCAATTCAGGAAGCAGGTCAACTAGATGACTCGGTCGTGTATCACCCCGATCCCCTAATTTGGGACAAAATGGCCGCCGGCAGCCATACTGGACATCCAAAATTGCCGAAAATCGGTCTTGAGCATTGTTAAATAAATGTCTTCACCTGTGCAAAATTAGAAAAAATTCCTGTAAAATTGTCGCTTCCAGAGCCCGGAACAGAAAATCTCTGTGGGCGCGGCGGCAGCCCCGAAACGAAACCATAGCGTCTTCCGACTATCGTCGGGGAGATACAATAATGTGAGGCAAAAAGGAAAGAAAAAATCAGCATCCATGTGTTTTGCATTAATGTGGGCCATTTAAAGTGTATAAAATGGCACTCGTGGTATTAAAACAAGGGAGAGACCAAATTTTTGTATTTCTCCCCCCACAAAGAAAATATTTGTGTAAAAATACCCCTTCACCCTCCCCTTCCCATTAGAACCCCACCACCATTTGGTTGGCATTATTTATTAGGTCACTTTAAAAATGAAAGTTAAAATTAACAAGGGCAAGAAAACGGAACGAACAATATGCAAGAATGCAGCTCTGTTGGCTGGGATTCATTACCGTGAAACTATCCTTGATGGACTGTGTTTGCTTCAAAAGGTGGTTTGTGCGAATCAAAACGTATACAAGACTTGGGCGCCCCGGTGGCTCATCGGTATAATGCGCGTACCATAAAGGCTGTGTCCTTCCCGCAGCGATCTGGGTTCGATTCCAGCTCAGGTCATTTGCTGCATGTCTTCCCCCATTCTTCTCCCTAGCTTTCCTGTCTCTCTACACTGTATAACTGTCAAATAAAGGGAAAAATTTCAAAAAAAATAATCTAAAAAAAAAAAAAACGTATACAAGACTTTGACACAAAAATTTTGCAGCACCAGCTGTATTCATTGACACATTCTCTTGTGTCCAGTTCAACCCATTGTGTCGAAAACGCATTTATTGCAGTTTGAAACCAACAAAATGGGCCAAGGCAATAAATTTGCCGTTGGTGACAAATGAAATTGTGACGAACATTACCACCACAAGCGTTTCCGTTTGCAAAGGCACAAAAAAAATTCCACTGTGTCAAATGAAATATTAATCCTCAATAAGGCTTATCACTTCATTGCTCCTGTTAGTGGTGCGAATACAAAAAAAAAAGTACGTTGTACTTCGACTGAGCCACTCCACCAAACTGCTTTATCAAAATGCATCTATTGTAATAATGATAAGGAGCTTCTAATTGAAGCGCAGCCACCACACAATGAATCAATAAACTGAATTTGTTATATGCCAAAAAAAAGTGTATTTATTCCAAGGTTTCATTTTTCTAACAAGTGTGTGACAAGAGAATGTTAATGATGGCTGCCCTTAAGAACCCAAAAGGGAATATTCTTTGGTATCATTATGAAGAGAAACCTCAACTCAGTGAAGCTCTCCGTGTGCAAGGGAAGTTTTCGATACAAAATTGCATTGTAAATGAGAAATTAAACATGAACAGAATCCTTCTTTAAACATACTTGTCTTACCATGAGGTGAACGTGTACTCCTATGTTCAAGCTCTATGCATGCCAGCCATACAGGAGAGGGCTTTCCCCTAACTGCTAGAATCACAGCATCATGTTTCGCTATTGTTTGGTTTTCCAACAAGATTTTTCTAAGGTGGAATTAAAAAAGCAAGAGCAAACCTTGAAAAACAGCCCCAGACCAGTATTTTTGTAATGCTTTTGGCCATGTAATGCACTATTGTGTGTTTAACAACTCTTTTGTAGGACACATTGTTTCAGAAAATGGTTTTTAATAATAGAGTTAAACTGTAATGACACTCTTATTTTTCATTGATGCAGAAGCTGTGAGAGAGACAAATAAATATCAGCAAAGCAATGGGGGACCGGGTCACCCCGAAGTGCTGAAGACTGACGGGCCGCTGCTGACACTTCCACCTGCCTAAGTTCCCGTTGGGCATCCCATGTAGGTGAGCCTGAGACAAGGCCTGGTGTGTGGACGTGCTCTGTGTATCCACTGTATACCTGTCACGCTACCCTGACACCCTCCCCCGTTATTTTGCTAGCCCGGGAGTGATCCAGTGTCCCTCCACATCTCTCACGTTCCATCAATCAGTATTCACAGAGCTCATTGAGCAACACAGCAAGTGGGAGAAGGTCAGAGTTATCTGTCAATATTCTGTCAGGTTCCAGGAATGGAAAGGGAGGGGAGTTTGAGGCAGTCTGAGTTATCTGCACCTGTATTGGAAGTGGCGTGCCACTCAACTGGCTTTAAATTAACAATGCTCTTTGTAAGAATTATAGAACTCTTCATTCAAAAGGTGCAGGGTCCAATAGTTCTTAATAGCCAGCAAGAAAAGAAGAATTAAAACAATTGACGTAAAACACATTGTCACACCTGAACACATAAACACTCAAAATGGTTGACAACAGTACCACCACCTACCCTACTCTACCCTGAGGTGAGCAGGTGTGAGCTTGATTAGTGCTTGTATGGGAGACCTCCTGGGAAAGGAAAGTTGCTGCTGGAAGAGGTTTATGTGGGCCAGAAGGAATTGAATTTCCCTCAGGATCGAATTAAATAATCCCAATGTGCCAGTGCAATCCAGAGAAAATTGTTCGGTAGGAGTTTCCATCTTTCAGTTGAAATATTTAATCCAAGGTTTGGGCTCATTGTGGTCACTGAAGTGATTGGGAGTCTTCATGTGCAAAAAAAATATATATAAATGGCTGATGTACATCATCTTGGTGATATGAATTAGCATGCCTTTTCCATTTTCTCTGAAGCACTTTGTGTTTATGAAAAGTGCTGTATTAATTCTGTCATCAAACTGAATATTTGTCACCAAATTCTGCAATGCAAGCTTGTGCCTATGTTCTTTTATTGTCAGCTATGAGTTAATGTAAACAGTCGGCTATTTTTGGAAATTGTAGAGGGGAAATAAGCAGCAAATGTATCTTTGTGTGATCATTTGTCAGCAATGGAAGAAATAACCTTTTTACCATTTTAGCTCCACTTGATTTATTGTCAGATCTGATGCCCTTTTGTTGCTCTCTTCAATTTCTGAATCTCCAAAAGCATTTCAGCCCACTGCCACTAAAATAAACCTCTACAGTGAACAATAAAATGCTCTTGCCTTGGCCGTTCTGAGGAAATGAAATGGCATCTCCTTTGGTGTCTGCTGTCCCCCTGCCCTCCGACAGCCACCTTATTTATCATTTCATAAAAGCATCAGCAGGACACAGATTGTCCTCCTGATCAATTACCATGACACTTTTCAAGGTCAAATATGGATCTTGGTCTTATAAAATAATTTCAGTTTCTAAAACTGCAGAATTTACAGTAAGGTCTCTGAATATTTGGACAATGACAAAATACTTGTTATTTTAGCTGTCTACAATGGCATACTGGAGTTTAAATTAAGTAATGACGAAGAGCTCAAAAGTTCAGACTTACAGCTTTAACTTTAAATATTTATCTTTGAATGGGATGAAAGATTTAAGAATTACACCACTTTTTGAATGTGGTCCTGCCCCTTGTTTAATGGACAAGGAGTAATTGAACATTTTGCTGCTCAGCTGTCTCAAGGCCAAGCATGTGTTACTCCTTCATTAATTAACCCTAAAATGCCCAACTACAGTATAATAAAAGTTGAAAGAAAAATCTATGTATTCTGTTAATATGTCCTGGGGAGGGGTTAATAACAACGCAATAGCTATTTTTAATTTTTGGTGACCTTTGACCTCATTTTAGTTTTGTGACACATATGTCACTCTAAGTTTCCAGGATATAAAAAGAACTTTTGTCCATTATTGTTTTGGTAGTTGACATATAGCTGAAGTATTAGGCATAGCTTATTTTTCATTAGCTTACCTGTTTGTCTACTTTATCCAGTGATGAATGGGTGCTGATCTATCGTGTGGATTCCACCATGGGGGCGGCCATATTGGGAAGGTTAGCTGGTGCAGCCAGTGTAGTGTCAGATCCACTTTTATGCATCAGATGGCAGCACTGATGGTCTAAATATGTCACTATGGGCATAAGGTTGAAAAATTTATGTGGGGTCAGTGGTTTTGACAACCCCCAAAATCGTGTGACAAATTTGTCACAGGGGGCATTTAAGGGTTAATTTACAAGTCAGATATGTCAGCAGTGGATTTCAAGTGAAAGCTTTACATTTGCAATCTGCTCCTGATAACTTTCGATACAAATCCAAAGAACTGTCATTGCCAGTGAAGGAAGCCATCTCTGCACTGAAAACTCAAAATAAACCAAACAGAGAAATCACACAAACATTGGATGTGGCCAAATAAACTATTTAGAACACTCATAAACAAAAAGAATGGACTAGTGAGCCTAGGAACACGCAAAAGCCCTAGGATCATGGATGAAAATTGAGGAGGATGACAGTAGAATTGTTTTTCTTGAGAAGAAAAATCCCTTCAGAACAGAAAGCTTGATCAAGAAAACTCCCCAGGAGGTTGGTGTATCTGTGTCAAAGTGAGCAATCAAGAGTAGACTTCACAAGAATAAATGTTGAATGTGCATTTCCAACCTCCTTTATTTTTATTTAAATCATATTTTAGTGATTTTACATTTGTCCCAAGAGCTTGGCTCATCGAGGGGACTTAGGCATATATATTCAGTTTACATTTTTTTTCTTTTTTATATGTTTTTATAACACTGGATACAGCTGCAGACAGACCACAAGGGCACGACACAAAACAAAACAAGGACGAAAAAGGTTGACCAGAGAAGAAAGTACTGTACATGTACGTAAAATATCAACGATTGATCACAAAATGTTTTGTCTGCTCTAACAGATCCAACAGCAGAAGAAAACTGCAGCGTTTCTCCCAAAATCATGAACAGGCCTACCAAAAAGCAAATACTCTGATTTTTCAGATAAACTCAATGTAGACCATATATTGCCTGTGATTGATCAATCACTTTTCTTCTAGGTTACTGCAGTCTTGTGATCAGGTGCTTTTAAAAATTCATTGGGCTAGGGTTGAACAAAAAGCGTTCTGGCTTTTTGTATTTCCTGTCCCTAAGTTGTGGAATAATCTCCGCTTCTATGTTAGGCATGCTTGCTCTTTTCTGTCCTGTAAATTACAACTAAAAAAAATTGTCTTATGAGTCACAATATGCTAAACAGGGATTTTTTGTAACAAGGGGGGCAAAAAATAAAAGTGGTCATTTACAAATTTGTGCATCTATAAATGTTAGATAAGGCCTTCGTCTCTCATACTATATGCATCAAAAGGCAGCTATGGTTAAGAAATTAACAAAATTTCACCTTATATTCAGGCTGCACACCCCATGCGTACGTTAGGTTTGACAGACAAAATGGTACGTATTTTCAAAATGGTCATTTTCGAAATCAGTGTTGATGCCTGCAGTGGCGGTCCGTCGGCAGTAACAAAGGGCTTCAGAAACCTCGCCCTTCAGCACTCATTAACCTAAACCTCTCGCAGTTTACTTTTCCCGATCAGCAATAGTTGCCCAGACTAATTCGTAGGACCGGTGGTGACAGTATAATTTATTTTTATAGCATTGTTATACATTGCACCACAAAATTATGTGGCGTTTTCTACCGTACAAAAATGACGACTTAAAATATGATTATGTCTTTATAATTGCTGCACTCTTTTAGCTCCTGAAGCAGAGCAGATTTGCTTAGTTTGCGAGGCTCATTAAGCAATTATCCATGAGAATCCGTTATATATTCTGAATGTGGCCGCGCTAAAAGGCGTTGTTAGGCATGCTGGACAGCTGAGTGATGACGAAAATAAATGCTGCAAAGTTAGCAGAAGTTTTGGGTTTTTTGCATTTATGTTGCCGTTTCCGTCCTTATGCCATATCAATTATATAAATGTAGGCAATCGGCTTTCAGTTTTTTCATCATCATTTCTTATTATAGGCCATGGATTGTTCTTGGTTGTTCAGTCGATAAACTGTTTGATTATTAATAAGGCGAACTTGAACAAGACCAGCTTGAGCACAATTGAGCGGTAAAGGGTGAGGTTACTGAAGGTCTTCTGAAGATCTGACGGCACGCCGCTGGATGCCCGCCATATAAAATCATAAATCTTATTATAAATGTTTGTTGCTTCAATATAAATCTTTCAATGCTTCCTGAGCTATAAATCTTGCCATGATAGTCAACTGTCAATCTTGCACCATGAGTTTGACAGACGTCCTAACGTACGCAAGGGGTAATTTGAAAACAGTTTCTCTGGCCATCAGACATTGTTCTGAATATTGTTTTCAGCTTTTTCTAATACCTACTCATCTATACTTTGCACTGCATCAGTTTTTCTTTTCCCAGCTGTTTCTTTTGGTGCATTTAGGTGTCCCAGATGGACATATTTGAGATGTTACAAAATCAGGCTTTCAAGAGGGGTACTTTTTTAACTTCAAGTTGGTATAAAAAAAATGAGTAAAGTAACCTAACTGATACTGTCCATGCTGTCTCTTTATTTAATAACCAACATTTATGCACAAGAATATATGCAGTTTCTTGAGAAATGATGGAATAAACACAGTTCTAGCAGTGCTTGTACAAAATCCCTGTTAAGCATATTGTGAGACTCATATCTGTATTTCATTCTGACTGATTTCTTATCCTCACTATTTGTGTCCAGTATCCACTGTCCTGTGTTTGCATCAACTATTTTCTGTTCATCATTCTGTCTACCATTTTGGTTGTTGTCTATGTTGTACATGACTTTCATCAACCTTGGTTGCTTTTAAATCTGCTTTATAAATAAAAATGACTTGGCCTCAACCGTGAAGCATAATAGAGGTAGTATTATGCTGCGGGCATGGCTTGTACAAGTGGACCTGTTGCGACAGTGGAAAAAAAAAAAAAAAAAACAGTAACAAGAAAGAACTGAAGACAAGTGACGGCCTGGCTGAACATCACCAGGGAAGAAACCCAGTCTAGGGTGATGACGATCAGTTCCAGACTTCAGACAGCAATTGAATAAGAAGGATTTGCCTACAAGTGTTTATATTACAATTTAATTTATAATGTTGTTAATTCAATCCAATTACTGAGCCGCCACAATTGGAGGGCTATGTATAAAAAGGGTCATTCCTCCACAGTTACAATATAAAAAAACCCCTTAAATTAAAGGTGGAAGGCTGCACTTCAAACACATTCCCTAATAATCTAATTTCAAATCTAGTGTGGTAGTTTACAGATCCAAAATAATGAAAATTGTGTCGGTGTCCAAATGCTTAATGGGAAACTCCACTCATTTATCATAGGGGAAAAAGGCACATTTATTCCCTAGATTATCATAATCTCTACCAATCCTGAAATTTCCCTCAATTTCCGAAGTCGTTTGCCAATTTAAATCGATTTTTATTGGCCATTGATCTGCATTTAGGATGAGCGCCACCGGAGAAGTGACGCCAACTGTGCTGTAAACAGCCGGCCAGGGCGACTAATATTTGGCTAAACTTTGAGGATCTCATAAATCAAACCGCATATTGCATGATTTCATATTGTAACACTGCCATGTTAGTTACAAAACACTGTCGCAATTGCACTTATTCAACAAGAGACGTCATTTTTGCCCTCCTGGCTTAGATTTTTTTCTAGCTTCTATTCGGAATCCAGCAGTGTGCGAAGAGCGCGATAGTACAATCTGTACTTCTTTCAACTGCCCGAGAGCCAGGAACTGTGCACCAGATGACCTAAAATGCATCAGCGAACAGTTTTTGGCTAATAAACTTAAAAATCGTGGTCCAGGTAACATTGACAAAAGTTAATTATTGCTTATTAGCATACAGTGACCGCACTGTAAAAATACAATGCTGGTCGAAAAATGGTATGGTATCCCTTAGAGAACCTTTCTCATGGGGTGCATTTCCCTAAAGCACCTTTGCTAACTACGGTACCAACCAACGTAGTTTGTCTTTTCAGTCAATGATTCCAGCAATGTAAGTTAGCATGTGTACTTTCGGGAAACACTCCCCAGTCTGCTGCAAACCCGAGCTTGCTTGTCATTCCCTCCTGGCCAGTGGTCTGTCAATCTCTGCTACCTGTCAAGATTTGCTACCTTGCGGTTCTGCGCGTGCACAAACCCACAATCTTGGGCTCTATTTTTTCCCTTGCATCTTAAATATCATTTTAAAAATCTTGAAAATGCTGTTTTTTCAGTGTGCTTTCCGACTTGGCAAATATATGCATGTGCAAGCTGAAAATTAGACGATAGTGGCGTGCGGCACGATGTCTTTAAATCAAACTTATCCAACTCATTATAACATCTGCGTATGTTATAATAAGCTAACAAATAAAAAAGTTGCTACTGCAGGCTGATTCGAATTGCAATATTAAGGTGAAAACAAGGACTTTACGATCGCCCTGCATTAAGGTAGCATTTTTACACAAGGCACCACAAATCGTCAGAACACCGGCAACATTTTGCACACCACTGACTTCGTCTCGAGGCCTTCAATGGGATTTTGTGCAAATGATAATTCTTGGGGTTGTTTGCACCTGAGACAAAACAGTACTTTGCCACAGAATAGGGCAGTGGCCGCAGTATATTGACACATTAATAACAAGAACACAAAGTAATTATCTCGCCATTTGCAGTTAAGCACACAGATTACGTCATGTTAGCTACTTCTGATCATTTGACTGGTCAGAATGGCTGCACCCATAGAACTTTGTTTTTCTTCTAAAAAAACAGTATTTTCTCAACCACATGTTGTTTGATTTGCCTCAAAACATGGGAAGTAATATATGAAGTGGAGCATCACATGTAACTGAAAGTTTTTAAATCAGTGTGATGAATGAAGTTTCCCTTTAAGGACCTGTTTATTCATTATATTTTTCAATTAATTCATTTGAACAGCACTTTTGCTTTATCCATTCAGTTGGGCCAGAGGAAGAGAAAACAAACCTATTTATGTTTACTAATTAGCACACTTTCATTTGAAATATGGCTCTGTAAGCGCTTTTATAATGAAACAGTGGCGAGAGGCCAGAGGATTTGCCTGTAACCAGAAATACATTTCTTGTGCTTGCATACTGCAGATAACTGAAAAAAAAGAAAACATATAATTGCTAGTTGTTCAACTACTTGACAGGAATTAAAATCATTGAGAATTACAAAGGAAACAAGCCACAGATAGAGAGACGTTTAGGCAGATCATATACTCTACCATTCATTCCAGCGAATTCTGCATTTTGATTGGTTAACACCAGGGGCTGTAAATTCGTTGACCAGGCGCAGGCGCGGCGAATGGGGGGAGCGCCGCGCCAACGGGGTGTATCCAGGCATATTTTGCAATTTCGTGCCCGGTGCAGCCCAGCGCAAGTACTCCTCTGTCCCGCCTCTGTCCCTCCTGCTGGCGCAAGTGGCAAAGAGGGAGGAGAGAAGGTGTGAGTGGGTTTAACACAGCCGAGTCAAATCTTCACCAATCAAATGAGCTCCCCTCTTCACCTTTAATTTGTTGGAATAAAGAAGCCTCTGTCCTATATCTGCATGATGCGTTAATGTTGCATTTTACTTTGCTGCTTCAGGCATGTTTTCTGCACCTCTTACGTCTATATTAAGCGGTACGAATATGAGTCAGCTGGCTAGCTAGGCCATTCGTGAATTACTACCATTTGCGAACTTGAATGGAATTTCAAAACGAAACTACGTCAGATCATTCAAACTTATGAAGTTGGAATGAAATACGATGGTTGCTCATTTATTTCTTCTGCCTGCATCATTGGGAAGAGAAACGATGGATAGTGTGTTCCTATTGTTACACCCTGTTGCTGCTTAAAATTTTGGGATTAACGTGCATGGACAACAATGCAAGATACGTTACACATTTATTTTCAATATGTGATCTTAACTCAGTATGAGATCATAGCAATCAGGCTGTATTCCTTTCCCCCACTAAAAACGATAAAATCTAAGTGACAACAATAGTATTAAGCTGCTTGCACACTGGACGCAAAAATGAATTTTTCGCACGACAGATTACATTCAAAGTCAATGCAAAGACGCGAATACACACGTGTATTAGCGTCTTTGCATTGACTTCGAATGTTAATCAGTCGTGCGAAAAATTCATTACGCGTCCGGTGTGAAAGCAGCTGAAGGACACATACCCACATAGCCTACACACGAACTCACGCGCCCACATGCACACATCTCTCTCTCTCTCTCTCTCTGATCTGACATCAGGACAATCAATACAGATACTATAATTTATGTGCTGATTCAGATATGTGCTGATTCAGATAGTTACATTGAATAGTGGTTGCTGTAATTATTTATTGCATTGAAATGTGCCTGACATTCTGGAAACCTGCCTGTGAGGTTTCGGTGACGCAGGCAAGACTGTGCGCCGGTCAGCCAAATTACCACTGCACAGAAAGTAAACCAGGTTGGAGCTGGCGAGCTCTCTGCGCACTTTTGGCAGAGCCTTTATCCACGAAACTGTCACTGCGTCATGATGAATATGTGACACCTCCCCCTACTACGCCGCCACACCCATCTCGGCGCATGTCCGTCTACCAAATTGCCAAAGTGGCTGCGCACGGTGTTGTACCGCACGAAATTACCACTGCGCGGGCTGCACCGGACGAAATTACCACTGCGTGGGGTATGCCACACTGCGCCACCCTGCGCTGCTCCAAGAAATTAGAGCCCCAGGTATCTATTCACCGGTGAACTACCTCGCACTGGGTCAAGACCTTGCGCTGCGTGAAGAGCTCTCGCTTGATTATCCAGCCGCTTCAATAGAAAACGTAGGCTATTAATTTCCGTGTCCAAAAAAGGCGACCGCTATGGCGTCTGACATTGCAACTTCAAACTTCGACTTCGGGTTGATCCCAACTTTGCTATAAAAAATATTTTTGTAGGGGTGTTGACAAGAGTCATGGTAGAACGGAGATAAACCTACCGTTTTTTTCGAGCACTCGGTATTTATCGTAGGCTAGATACCTGGAAATTTACATTTGAAACCGAGCGCTTCAAATGAAATAATCAGGTATCTATCCTACGATAAATACCTTGCGTTCGAAAAAAACTGTAGGTTTATCTCCTAAATGGCTGTGGTGGTGAATTGTGGTGTCAGTGTCTCAAAGTTAAAGCAGTTCTACTGAAGGCACAAAAAAGTTCACTTTTAACTGGGATGACCATACAGACAAATGCTCTTGCATTAGAATATACTGAGAAGTGTTGGACACTCCCAGTGCAACTGTGTGTGTATGAGTGCGTGTTTTAACACAGGAGGTTGTGAAAACCACTCAGTCTAACACAATCAAGCTGAAGCCAATGGAAGAACAGTAGCACAGTGTGAGTTTCTCCAAAACAGAGTCTTGCACAACAGTAGCCAAGCAAGTTCCTAGCCATGACACTCACATAACCGCTGTGCTGTACCATAACGCCAGCCTCGCTCATTTCACTGTCTGTTCTCAGCAGTGAAGTGGCAGTTTTTTTTTTTCTTCAAATTCATCCAGCATCTCTGAAAAGGCTCTGTGTCTGCCAACAAGCTAATTAGTGAGACTCAAATCAGGGACTTTCTTTCACGTGGACATCATTCAGTTTGCTCCAGAATGTAGTTAGGCAATGAATAATTAATGGAACATATTACTGCTGTAATTAAGCCAGGATCTATTTCCAGAAACTACTGCCATATATGAATCTTCACATTATTTGATATTTCTCTGCCTTGTCATTCCCGCCTTCTGACAAATAACTACGTACTTCAAAAAAGTATGTAGTCTCAATACGCTTGACCCAGCACCATGAATGCAGTATGGTGATATTCAGTGATATTTAACTATAAAGTAAAAAAAATTTTGGTGATCTTACACTGTCATTTCAATTTTCTTATGTGCAGCTCAGCCAAAATTACTGTAATTGTTTTTGAATATCAACCCAATTATGTTTGTTCACTGGTGAAAAAAACTATGACACATACAGTAATTTACAGGTATAAAGGGGAAATTGGCATAAGTTAGAGTCACACAACTGAAATGTATAATCCAAAACAACAAAATGGCAGACTTCTGTTTGAATCTTTAACCTGTGACTAGCCGGTGATGTGATGGGTAAGTCTCTCTGGATCTCAGGGTCAAAGTTTTCAATCCCATCTGAAACACAAAATGTAGCAGCCAGGAGTTGGATGTATTACGAATACAGTCATACAAATGATAAAGAAATAAAATAATCATGAAATTTTGGAGTTGCGTCACCCCAATATATCCAATGCATTGTTTTGTGTAATTTGGTTTAATTATTCACTGGTAAGCAGTGCTGGGATAAAGATAGTCTGTTTGTTGTTTTAGTGGTAATTGCTAGTTATTCAGCTTTAGTACCAGCAGACCGAGGGGACTGTTTTCATAACTGTGCTCCTGGGCTTTGCCTTGAACTGTAATGTGTTTTGAGGGATTTATTCTTTTAAAGGCATGGTGTGGAGATGATATCCTTACCCCATTGCGCCTCAGGTTATGGTGAAATTATTGTGCCTTCAGTAAAGCAGTGCATCGCATCTGAGCAGACTCCAGAGGCTGATCCCAGATGACTGCTGTGGTAGGGGATTCGCACTGTGTGTGCCCAGATTGCTCCGTCTCACTCCCCTACAGGTTCCAATGAACTTTACTGACCGCACAGCAGCAAAGTACTGCCTAACAATTATTAAACAAAACATACCAACGACAACAACAGAAATACTGTATATAAATAAAAATAATACATAATATTAGTAAGTGTTGGGGTTGGGTTCTGGGATTTATAAATGGTGGTGGAAATAAGGAGTCTCTCATATAGGGGCACGCTTGGTGATTGCCAGCGAATTTTTGCATTCCACCAAGGGATCCAGCCCATCGCACTTTAAATGCTACGTTTTAAACATAATTGCGCTAATGACTTATTTGGGAAGCTTTGCTTTGTGTCATCACACAATTATGTCGTCTTTAGCCTGTCACAGAATGTTTAATTATCCTAATTTGTCTGATCCCGTTTGGATAATTTGAGAATTACAGAGGTGAGGTGACGAGACCTGCACATGGACTGCAGCTTCCTTAGTCTCTCTCTCCTAAAGCTGCAGAGCTGACGAATAATAACGATTCTTAATTATTTCTAAATATAATCATCTCTGGAGGTGCCTCACTATTATTATACAAGTAATAAGGTGCAGACTTAAATTCGCCTTGCTCAAAATAAAAAAAAAGACATTAGAGAAAAGAAAGAGAATGATGACGAATGAGGTGCAGAGTAGGGAAAATCAGCTTGAGAAATGTGCTGTGATTTGCAATTTTCTCCATTTCTAAATTGCATCAAGGAGTTAACTGGGATGGGAGGAAGTAATTAGAGCTGCACCGGGACGCAACTAAGAAGCTCTACTACTGTACGCATCTCTTCTTCTACCAGAGGCTAGACCCAGAAAGGTTTTTTTTTGTCCTCCCTTTGGAGTTTTGTCATTTTTTAGAATTCAAAGGCAGGCCTAAGAGCATAATAAAGGCATAATTCTTTGACAAATGTGAGGGAGATGGAGTGTCTCGCTAGCCCATAAGTGGCTCAGAGAAAGGGCTAAATTATTAGGCAGCAATTCGATGACATCCTTTAGGGTTTCGCTGGAACACACTTGATTAGATCTCTGGTTTGTTTTGCAGTGGAGAAAATAGCACATTATGGACATCCCAACGGCAGTGTATGGATTGCTACCAAGATAAAACAGGTCTGACTGGTGCTGCAATGTAATCTGGGAATTGCGAGGCCACTAGGTATATTACCCAGCACTCAAACCTCTATCTCAAATGAAAAGTCATTGAAAAAGCACTTCACCAATGTGGGGAAAGAAAAAGGGAGACAGATTAGTTTGTTAGGGCATTGACTATTGGACTGCTCATTGATTATGTGCCTTTCATTTCAAAGTCAACAAGCCAACTTATTGACTTACAGAGCCTACTTAGCTCAGAGTTTACAAATGCTTATTAGTGCTCTATAAATATTCGTATAAAGCTACAGTTTCATTTCAAAACTATGAACACTCAACATCAATAAGAATGTTAGAAGTCTCAGGAAGTCAAAGTCGCACTGATCAAATTAACACCATTATACCTCCATCCGCCCAGCATATTGAGCTCTTCCTGTCAGGTATTCACTCAGTGATGCAAGCTGACTAGTATTATCAGATTATCTCTCCTGCTTTTGCCCTCTCTTTTCTTTTCAAGTAACCCAGGTATTGATGATCCTATTGCTATGCTCTCTTTAAATATTTTATCCTGAGCAAGCTACTGCAATGATAGCATTCTATACTTGATGAACCAACACATCCTAACGACAAATCAAACAATCCGGATAATTCTTCCCTCCCATCAAATATGACCTGAATACAAAGATCATGTCTGATACCACGCACAGAATCGTTTCTGTTTTCCCTCTCTAACTGTTAAGTAACAGCAGCACTGTGCCTTAAAAAACAAATGAATACAAAAACATTGTGTCTTTGGTTAAAGTTACAACTTCCTTGGGGGCTACTGGGTTGGCTCCCTTGGTAAAGGCACCATTTTACACTGTGGAGTGGCTAGCATGACAAGAGATTGAATCAAGTTTGCTGCCAGTACTGACTATAGCCAGCAGCCTTGTGAGAGCAGGGCATAATTGGCCTTGCACTCTTCAGGGATATATGAGGGACACAGTCGGTTGGGATTGGCATTGTTCATTGCTCAAGCGCATTTTGCTGGCCTTCTGGACGTTCCGCAATTGCTTTCTGAGGAGGCAGTTGTTCGGGTTTCTGCCACCCTAATTTTGTGCGTGCGAAATTTATATTTATGGGTGAAAAACATTGGTGGCTGACAGACACGCATTCCGGAGAAGAACCGTGAACTGTCTCGCTCTCCTGAGTTAGTGGCATGAGTCATGTACAAGCATGCTTGTATTTAGTGTGCTGATTGGACATTCCAGATTTTGGTGTGATTGGGGATGCCAAATTTTTAAAATAAAAGAAAAATATATGTCACTACTGCCTAAAGATTAAAGTTTGGGCGAGGTTAAGGTAAGGGATCAAGGCTGAAGTAAAGATTATTTTGGTTTTTAAAAGACAGCCATGGTTTTTCAAAAAAAAGTCATGGTTGGCAGTTCCAAATGTTAAACTAGCAGAAGCAAGAATCAAACCCTAGTCTCCCATAGGAAGGTCTGCAATTCCCGCTATGATAGTAGTGTGCAGTGATGTTTCTACACTTAACCTTAACAAAATGAGGATAAATTAGAAACCAAGTACTAGTCAAGCATTAAATTCAAGTAATATTAGTTCATATAGATGAAAATACACAAACTGATGACAATGTATAGTAAAAACAAAAATAATAATGTAATTTTCAGAGAAAAAGTCAATATCTAGTGTGGCCACCCTTTGCTTTGATTGCAGAATTTAATCTTTCTGGCATAGTTTCACATATTTTTTATTTCCTCACTCGCCTAACCATTCCTTTTGGTTTGAAGCTCATTCCAAAGAGATTGTTTCGATGATACAACAGATTTTCTCTGTCAGAATAAGGTCTGGACTTTGAGCAAGCCAAGTCATAACTTTTATGCCAACAGATGTTTCTTTCACACTGAGATAATTCTTGCGCAACTTAGAAGTGTATTTAGGGTAATTATCTTGTTGAAAATAAAATCCAGGACCAATCAATCTCTTTCCAGATGGCACTGCATGCTTCACAAGCACGCTGTGATACTTCTTTTGATCCATGATTCTGTTCATCATTGCTCCTTTTGAGCAGACTAAACCCCAAACAATAATATTACCACATCCATGTTTCACTGAAGGGGTTCTTGGTAGCAACACAACCATTTTCACATGAGTGTCTGGAAATAGTAGACCTTAACTCTTTCAACCCCAGATATTCTAGCATCACTATACCCTTCAACCCCACAGCCCTCTGTAGAGGGCTGGTCATTATCTGGACATTGTATCTTACTGTTATCTCTGGAATCCCATTAAATGTAACCTGATATGTTCCAATCAATTAGTCAGATTGTTTGAATTTTCCCTACAGGAATTTGGGGTTGAAGGGAATATGTTGGCCAGCCCTCTGTAGAGGGCTGTGGGGTTGAAGGAGTTCATACTTTCATGTCTTTACTTCTTGTGTTATTAATATCATCATGTAGTAGTCGTGCTGTCAATCATCGATTTTCTTTTACTTGCCATGCACAGAAAATGAACAACAGGGGCACTTAACTTCCGTTTTGCACCTCTATTGCCACTATTTTTCAGCGAACCAGTCTCTTTGAAATGCTTGATGGTGTTTCTTTCAGTGCCATGGCAGCATCTTCAGCATTATTTAAGACCACAGTGCGGCTATGAACAATCTCAGAGAGCTCCTTCCGTCCTGCCATTGTGTTTAACACTGTGAGACTGCTCAAAGTTCATGTCACCTTATATACTGGAACAATTGACCACTAGAGGTCATTGCTGAATAATGTTGCCTCAAACCAGTTTAAAAATTTTTTTTAGCATCAATAATCATGGAATTAGCCTTCAAACATGCATTCAGGCTATGCAAGAGTCAAAAAGTAAAATTTGTGACACCTTTCAGTTGTTTTAGACGAAAGTGGTGGTGTATAGTCATCAGTGCACACTACTATATGTATATACACGCACACACATTTATATCGACAATGGAGCAATGCCCAGTGGTCACGCATAATGTTCAGCAATAAGTTACGGTTCACGACGGTCGTCATCGTGCTTGATGTTGCCAAGGTGAATGTCATCAGCAAGCCGCTATGATTCCACGTGATCGCTATGGGAGAGGGTCAGTAATTGTGTACAGTTCTGGGGACCATACTTTAAGAAAGATATAGAGGCTCTAGAGAAAGTTCAGAGAAGAGCCACTAAGCTAATTCCGGGTATAAAAGATGAAAGCTATGAGAAGAGGCTGAACATCCTTAATCTCTTTAGTCTTAGGAAAAGGAGACTCAGGGGTGATCTGATTGAGGTCTTTAAATATGTTAAAGGGATTAACAAAGTGAATTATGTAGGATTCCTTCGACTAAGTGTTGTTAGTAGAACTCGGGGTCACGAATGGAAGTTGACCAAAGGTAAATTTAGCACTGATATTCGGAAATATTTCTTTACCCAAAGAGTAATTTCGATGTGGAATAACTTGCCTGACCATATTGTTGAGGCAGAGACCTTGGGAGTTTTCAAGAGCAGGCTTGACTTAAAGCTAGATACCATGAGTCATTGAGTATCTGAAGTGATATAATCACGATAGTATAAAGAAACTGGCGAGCCTAGTTGGGCTGAACGGCCTGTTCTCGCCATTCATGTTATGTTATGTTATGTTAATGGTGTGGGATGGAGTCACTATGACAGGCAGTACCAACCTCCACATCTGTTACCGACATCTAGTGAAAATTTCATGTAAATAGCTCCATTAGAGATAAGTTTACTGTGAAAAATGTTGACGGGTTCAATACTTATTTTCCCCACTGTATATAGTCTTCGCAGACCATGATTTCATGGTCTCACTTTTCCTTTCTGTTGCTCAGCCTCTTGGGGAAGGGGCAAAAGACCCAACCAGGGCGTACAGCTGAACAGCATGTTTCTACAGTGTGCACAACCAGGAGGATCCACAGAACACACAGAACACTTTGGTAAACACAAAAACAAACACACTTATTCAAAAAGTTGCACATCTCTGCTTTATCTCGCCACTCTCAGGGGGGAAAATAAACTGCTGCCTCTGCAACTTAGCAGCATCAGACTTAACTGAAAATGAATTTATGCTGTTTAAAATGTACGCAGACGGGGCCTTGTTGTAATCAATGGTCCATGGGAACAGTCATCTACATCTGTGAACACTATCAGATACGCCACATCTGTCTTTGTCATGGAAAAATTTTAGCATTTCCTTTTTGTGACAATATTTACGACACTATTTCTCAGCTGACAGTGTCTAATGAAAATGAATGCTTGTCTAGATGTTTACTGAATTTTTGCCGTCCTATTCACTTTTGGGTTCTCAGGTGCCATTATGAGGATGGAGCTTTAACAGTGGATGCAACCTTATTTGGCCTTCTTTGCCATGATTCAGGGAGGGCAGTTTTGCCAAAAAATGAACTGTGATGCTGGTATGCAAATGCATGTATGCAGTGGACAGTGCAAACACATCCTCAATGCACTTTCATGGAATTTTTTGTACTGTACATGTGCATGAGTAGTTTTTCACGTGTGGATGCATGTGTGGGATTTTGTTGCGTGTGCCCCCAGTCATGAGTAAAACATCTGCATGCATTGCGAGAACTGTTTCTCCTGCCCTGGGTTTATATGCCCTGAACATGCCCTGGCACCTCAATGTCCCTCTGCTCCGGGGTCAGCTGTTTGTTTGTGCCAACATTCATTTACACATCTTTCCCAGTGTTCTGGCATCTCTTCCAGAGAAAAACAGCTCTGTCCTACTTACTGCTGCTTTAATGGGCAATGCTATTCCTCAATTAAAAGAGACCAAAGGGACCAGTGGGACTGTATGGAGGAGTGGGGTTGTCCTGTGGGGGTGTGAGGTGACGATTGAGATAAGGAACTGAACTGGAACACAGCGAAGAGGAGCCCAGGGAAAAAGTGGGAGTGAGGGCAAGTTGGCAGGATCGGAGGAGAGGTGGGAGGGGCATTGTGTGTAAATTAACCATTAACTTTAAACTATGAAAAAAGCTATGGAAAAGCATTTGTTTGCTCAACTAAATGGTTGAGAAGGAAGTTAAAGGGTTAAGAATGTGGCGCAACAGGAATATGATTCTCTGAGACACAGGGATCGGCAGTGATCTTTGCAACCATACATTACACCCCTGCCTTTTTACAGTCTCTCTCACAGTGAGCATCGCGCTGTTTTTGGTGATTCATTATCAACCTGCAAAGCCCACAGCTGTCTTCTTCACATTTCTTCCCAGATTATGACGCTTGAATGTAAAAAACAAAAAAGGATTATGTTTGTGGCTCCCTTGAAATGAAAAATGCAATAGAAAGTTTATTAGGAAAGCCCTAGGTATAATTTCTTTATTGGAGATGTATCAGGTGACACACTTTACTGAAGCAGTTATTCTTTAACATCACTTTTGTTTCCCTTCACTTTCACATAACGACATTAAAAGATGACCAGTTTTCATTTAATGTCCATCTATTCTAACAGGAGATATAAATGGCGTAGTTTATTTTACGAAATTCACATTTTTCGGTTGGGTCATGACTTTGCTGAAACAGAGGGAACACACACACACACTGTTTCAATTAGTTTAGCCAGAAGACTTTCCAAATGTGAAACTACTTCCCATTCTCCTTTTTTATTCAGCACGTGAATATGACCGGTATCCATGAAAGATTTTTATGTTATCCTATTAACTTCCACAGCTTCTGTCTTTGTGCTTTAGAATAATGCTCATTAAAATAACATATTATTAACTTTTCAAAAAATGAAAATAAAAATTCCTATTCCTTATGCATATTTCAAAAGCCTGACAATTTTTTTAAATCAGATTTTTTGACAGCCTAAGTGGGAATGAATTTATACTGAGCAAGGAGAACATTTTTTTTTTGTTTTTGGGTCTGAAAAGCAATTGCATGCTTTTGAATTGTGTTTGTTGCAGTTCTGCCTATCAACACAATATGTTCCACCAAACAGGATGTACAAAGCCCGCTTGACCTATATGTCACTACAAGAAACAATTCAATTTTTACCCCAGGAGGAACAGGAAGAAGAATGGCACCAAACCTTATTCTTTCAGTTAGCACAGGGCATGATAAATGAACAGCATGGGTCTCAAACAGAAAATATTTGATTCTGACTTAACCTGTGACACTTGTTCTTCCACAGATCAAATGTCAGTTCTTTTTAATTGATTTTTTCCTTCCCATTCCCACAATCAAAAGGGTTTTTATAGCATGAGACAGGCGTAACAAAAGCTTGTCCGAGTGCATTGCTCGGTGAGCTGGTTGGCTGCACGCGCTTTACAAAGTGTCATGTTCAACGAAACAACAGAGGTGTACATGCTGGCCCATAAATCAGACAGCCCTTTCCCGTTCCAATAAAACTGCGTTATGCATCAGGCTCACTGGGAGTGAGCGAAACAAGTGTTTCTGTTGCCGGGCCAAGAGATGGGGCATACATTAAGCAATATGGTAAAGTGGGTTTTAGATGGAAGGGGGTGGGAGTAGGAGCAATCATGGCCTAAAAACCCCAGTAAAAAAAAAAACTAGAAATGCATTCAGCTTGCTTGCATAATATATTTTTGAGATTGAGCGCCAGATCCCTGGCTGAGTGCAAACGTAAGGACAGAGAAGCATCTCCTTGGTCTGCTTCACAAGCCATGAGCCCATCTGCTGCTGGTGCATCGATCCAGAGAAATCCCATCACTCGCCTATCTTCAAGCACTTCAGAGGGCCAACGGCTCACCTTGATTGGATTGGAGGAGTGGTTCCACTGGCTGGTTGGGGGCTATTTTTAGAGTCAGGGTGACCAGATGGCCCCCTGCCGCATATACACACATGCACCCATGTCCACACCTCTCACAGATAGTGAAGCGTATAATGGGGTGTCATCTTTACAGCCGGCTAGTTCTGAGGCCCGGAAAATCACCTAATCAGAACCCCCTGCCCTCTCAATAGGAGTTTTTCCCACTGATAGGCATTGGGGGGAACATAGCCATTTCTGACCCATGAGTCGCATGCTGCTGGTCCACATGAACCCATTCTCATTCACGTCAGCTACCAGCGCAATTAAGCAAAAGAACTGCACTAAGACTGAACCGTGTGTCTTGCCTGCAGACAAAGACATTAGTCTAATGCTCTGCTTCTTTTTTGGTCACACTCGTATATTAAGTAGACATTTACCTAATTAATTATACTGTGCTATGCAAGCAAGTAAAGGGTAAATGAGCTTCAGTTTTACAGTGCTGGGCAACTTGTGTAATTATTTAAGGATAATTCTTATTTTTCTAATTGAAATTTTTTACTCACATTTTTTTCATCCACACTTTAGTGCATATTTTTTGTGCGCTACAGAATATCTTAGATGCTTACTGCAGAGATGGTTATGAAGACCAGTTAACTTTGGAGCAGTGAGTACTGGGGCCTTCAGGTGTCCGAAAACAAAACATGAAAAGCACTTTAACTGTCTCCAAAGTAACCTGCCTAGCCAGTCACTCCAAAGCAACTTCTATAGCCAGCCCTCACAAGGCAAACATATCCATTTCCATTATAGCAGCAGTGTGGATATTCCACCGCACTGACTTATGAACCACTCAACTCTGAATTACACAGAGGATGTGTGGAGAGCTAGCATAAACCGAGCAATAGCATTCCTCCCTCAGTAATGATGTCGAAGATTTTTTTTTTTTGTTCTAATCAAGAGATATCTCATGGAACTCCGACTTGGGGGTTGCATCCCAACCCAGGCAGCATAAAGATTATTCAAAGCTTTCACTGTGACTCCCAGTCTGATGCATCTAGACTGCAGTTGCAAACCTGTGGCTATGAAGCTGAGTCTCTGCTCATGCTTTCAGTGTCAGGGAGCTTTTCATTCTTTGACAGAAAAAGAATGACAGATAAATGAAACTCAGCGAGTATAAGTTAAGGAGTAAAGTATGAAACTTTCTGAAATGCAGACAGACCACACAAATCCTTTCTTCGAGAATGAACTGCTGAAAAAGCTACTCCCACATTCTATTCAGTGTGAGGCTATAGACGACTAAAGATTGTTACATGATCTTCGAGATGTTCAGCATGGTTCAGGTTCTTGACAAAGGTATTTGTTGCAATCAGAGAAAGACCAGAGTTCAAAAATTTTCTTAATGACTGCTGTTCCAAAATGATGTGTTCACAATAGGTTAACTCGCCACTGTAGTCAACATTGAAACCTCATGGTTCTCAGCAATGGTAAGAAGTAGCAGCTGGTATAGCAGAAAGATCAGCTGGAGTCCTAAACCATTGGAGAATGATCTGGCCTTAGACTAAATGGCAAAAGGTATATCCAAGCTTTGGCAAACTGCTGAGAAGCAATTTTTGCTTGATTTGTGTTTGCCGAATGATTCAATTTTATGAATTCAACATAAAACGTTTCACCGTCATTAGCAGTGAAATGAGTTTGTGTGCACTCTAAACACTGCAGATGTCTGACAAAATCAGATTAATCTGGCAACACTTCTAAAGTATAGGGTTGCTGCGTGCAACCAGTTATCAGTGTGGAGTGGCTGGCAATTACTGATGTAATTGGCACACTGTTTAGATTTATACATTTTGAAGTGTCATATTGAAATGGCCTGCGTCAGCAATATGATTACTCCGACCATGTGACATATGCATTATGCCTGTGGCATCTATCTCCAGATAGGCAACATTCTCAACAGATAAGTGGGGGCAAACCATAGGGTGCAAAAAACAAGACAACAGGTCTTGCATCTCCAGCCAAACTCCTACACCTTTCCTTTTCGGAGAAGCAAATCCATTAAGTCAATCACCGAGGTTTGTAAGCTGGCAAAAAGTGTTATAGGAACACCAGCTGCAACTGTGATTCAGATGGGCCGCGACAGATGGGCAGGGTTTACCAGCTGAGAGTGAAAAAATTTATATGCATCCCATCCCATGAAAAAAGTGATTTCCCTATCCTGATTTATTTCACAACTCCAAATCAGAAAAAGTTTGGACGGTTTGTCAAATTAAAAATGAAAATGAAATCAATGATTTGAAAATTACCTCCCCTGCATTACGTAACAAACAATACAACAGCACAAAATTTTGTGTTTCACCTCATGCATTATATTGAATAAAGACATTTCAGTGCTGGTTCTTGTTGTAAGGTTGCTATTAATTTTCAGAACACAATAGACATTTGGGGCAGAGGACATCAAGTCACTGACTGTTTCAGGTGTAATTTTGTCCCATACTTCCTGCTAACAAGTCTTAAGGTGTGCAATAGTATGAGGTCTTCACTGTCGCATTTTGATATTTTAACCCTCCTGTTATGTTCAGATTAATATACCATTTTTGGTTTGTGGTCAATTTGATCCCCGCAATGTAAATGTCATGGTTTGTGAGGTGTGCGTGTGGTTTGGACTTTTCTTTGCAGCTCTCGTCCCGGGACAATATCGAATTCCTTGGCTATTGGATTCTTTACCCAGCTGGCTGATTGAGCTGGGGCGGCGCCTTCCCGGACTCTATATAAGCAGGAGGTCCGGCACGCCCCCTTTCGCTAGAGTGTCTGTTTTTAGCTTCGCAGTATAGCCAAAGATATCTGTAGTCAGGTTTTTATGACTTTCTATCTTTTGATTATTGGAGTTTCTTCTCCCTTTTTTCTATCTCGATTTGCTTCCGTATTTCGGACTATTGTACGTCCTTTGGAAGCGCGAGTGCTTTCGTTTGGTGTGTGTTATTCTCTGTGTTTGTACTGTGTTCGTGCTGCTCACTTTCTCTCTGGTCATTGCATTTGGCCATTCAACCGGCCATAACATTAAAACTTCATAAGTTGTTTGTAACTGAAAGTGTGACCCAATCTCCTGTCAGCTTATTTATCCCTTTTTACTGACCATTCTAATAGTCAAGCAAATAAAACACTACTCCCCCATCCTCCCCTTACACATCAAACATCGATTTTACGTGATAATGGCAAAATGATTGAGACCAAATGCGAAATGAATGAGAAATTACTTTGAACATGCCCCCAGTCTTAGGCATCACAACAAAAGAGATCAAAATTTTAGTTTTATGCAATACTTGATCCTGAGGTCAAAATGACCCAAACACCACTGATGTTCACAACGTGTACAAAACAAAAAATAATCTTTTACACTACCCTCATGAAGACTATGTGAGTTGAAACACGTTGGTTGTCCCCGATGTAGAATAAAGGACTTCTAATATATTTCAGAGTGCCTCGGACTGCCTCTTTTTTGGCTGCTTTTTAACTTTCTTGTGACAGCCACTCTCTGTTTTTCCCAAAAAATAATATTTTTTTTTTAGTTAAATTCATGTGTTACCTGTAAAGTTAAAAGAAAAAAAAATCTAGCCAAAAAAAGTATGCTTACCATGTTTTTAGAGACACTGAACATTGAGTCGGGTCAAATTGACCCTGAACAGAATAGGAGGGTTAAATTGAGCCACACATTTTCTACTGGGCACAAGCTAGGACTGCGGTCAGGCCAGTCTAGCAACCACACCCTCTCCTCTGCAGCCATGCCTTTGTAAAGCAAACCAGAAGAGGCAATTTTCCATTGTCTTGAAATGTGCATGGGTAACCTTGGAAAAAAAGTCATCTCGAAGGCAGCATGTGTTGCTCCAAAATCTCTGTGTATTTTTCAGTATTAATGGTCCCTTCACAGAAGTGCAAGTTACCCTTGCCAAGGGCAATGACACTACCCCTTACCATGACAGTGCATGGCTTATGGACTTATTGCTGTTAACAGTCTGAATGGTCCTTTTCTTTTCTTTGTTTTTTTTTTGGTCCAGAGTAGACAATGTCCATTTCTAACAAAAAAAATCTGAAATATTGATTCTGCTGACCACAATGCACATTGCCATTGTGATAGTTCACTGCAGATTCCTCTAAGCCTAGAAAATTTGATGTCGCCTCTAGATACTGCTAACATAAGGCTTTCTCTTTGCACAGTAAAGTTTTAACTGCCATTTGTGGATGTAACTACATATTGTAGTATTTGACAAAGGTTCGCCAAAGTCATCCTGAGCCTGTGTGGGCATACTTTAAAGAAGGCTCTTGATGCAGTGCTGTCTGAGTGATCATAGATCAGGGGTATTCAGCTGAGGCTTGCACTCTTGACCATCATGTCCAGAAATTCTTCCAGATTCTCTGAATCTTTTAATCATGTTATGCATCATAAAGGGTGAAATATTCAAATGCCCTCCTATTTTTTAATCATATTATGCACGACAAAGGGTGAAATATTCAAATGCCCTCCGATTTTCATTTCAGTAACACAGTTTTTAAACCTTTTAATGATTTTCTCTGGCATTACTGTGCAAAATGGCAATCCTCGACCCATCATTGCTCTGAAGGACTAGGACTATTTCTGGATGCTGCTTTTGAACCCAATCATGATTACAATCACCTGTGCATTGCAGGCCTGAATGGCAGTAGTGGAAGTATAGTTATAACTTAAACTGACTAGACATTAAAAATCCAGTCTTCTAACTGTCTGCAATGAAATACAAGTCAAAGTAAATTTAGAAATTCTTGGTCTCTGTTTTTGTGCGCATTTTCCATAGCATCTAAACTTTTTTCCAAGTTGAGGTTGTATTTTTGCATATTTGTAGCCCTTGAGTGTTTCAGAGCTACAAATAAAATGTGCTATGAGAAAAAGACAACTTTAATGGACACAAAATACTGTTAAAAATTATCATTTCATTTATTGAAGAGAAAAAAGTCACCCAACTTTACCAAGCCCAGTGTGAAAATGTAATTTCTCCCATAGTAACCCATTCAATTTTAATTGCTACATAAATTATAAAAGTAATATATTAGATTTGACCCAAAGGCTTGATTACCACCAATCCTGTTGAATCTAAACATCATTATTATAGAACCATTTCAGCAATGTTAAGGAGCCTAAACATTCTCACGTCATCCTGCTATCCAAATAAATTCCAGGGGAATTACAATGCCATTTCTATAGCCCTGGGACTCCAGAAAACCACAGTGAGTGCCATTATCTCCAATTTGAGGATAAAATTAATGCCTCATGATGAGTATGAATTATACAATGTGTCAATTGGGAGGGGGGGAAGAATCAAGTTTTCCTCCATGGCATACAGGCAACCTAGACAGCTCAATGCAGCTGCATGCTTCAATGAACAGAAATCATACAAATCTTACAGAATCTTGCTTTTTTAATACAATGCTTGTTGTCAATAAATGATGATAAATCCAGAACACCAGCCTAGGGTGGACATACATAACACAAAACATTTACTGACTCATTACCAGTTAGTAGGCAACACTTCACGAAAGGGCTTGTGTTTTAGTTGGGAACAGAAGGCTGCGATGGCTGTGTTTTATGACGCAGACAAGGTAACAAGTGCAGATTCATGGTACAATCCACAAGGGAGTATTTATTAACAGGAACACGGTCACAGAAGGGGGAAGGCTGCAGCCCAGAACAGAAGAAGTCCAGCTAAGTTTGTTATGACTGGAGAGGGTAGGGGGGCTGCCCGTCCCAGGACAGAAGCCAGTTGGTGAATCCCCCCCACAGAGGCAGGACTGTTTGCCTACAGGCCCAAAGGGTTTAGCAGAAACACAGTCCCAGTCTTGGGGACAGATAAAGGGCTTGGGAAGTGGTCCTGATAAAATGACTCATAGAAACAGGCAGGAACAAAAGGTTAACAGGAACACAGTCCCAATCCTGGCGACTGATTACAGGCTTGGGAGCTTGTTCCTATCAATTAGACTCCAAAGAGTAATTACATCTTTATCATAAATTTTCCAAAGCATGCGGCGCAAGAGCTTAGCTCATTACCAGAAGGCACAAACTGACTTGAAGGTTTTGTAGAGTATGAACCATGACAATCCAGTAACGACACTGACCCTACAAGGAAATTTTATAGACGGATCATTCAAAAAATGGGCAAGGCATACAAAATAAGCACTCTGGGGGCCAAGAAAGGAGACAAGACACTAAATCAATTAAAGGAGTCAAACAGCAGAAACACACATGGTCTGCTGGAACAAGGGAGTCACCACTTAATAACAGACTAGGGTTGTGACAGATGTGCATCCCTTTATTAGTTAACCTTGGAGTTAAAGGTCTACCCGAAGCCCTGCAAACTTGCTTGTTTTAGAAGCTAGTCTATGCACTTTCCTCGCCTTGTGGTTGGTTTGACCCGGAGTGTAAGTTAGTTATCACCAGATACAGTCTAATAATGTAAAAAAAAAAAAAAAAAAAAAAGTTTTCACATTATTTGTTGCTAGGTAGCTTTTTCAACATGTGGGGCTAGTCACTAGGTTCGAAAACTAATGCTAACACTAACGTCATGTAGGAAATGACAGTTCACCCTCTTGCTTAGTTGGTATGCCACTTCGTTTCTCTCAGTTCGGTAGCTAATGCTAGTGTCATGTTAGTAATGCTGGTTTGCTCTCTGGCTAGGCTTATCTAGTATATCCTCGCTTCTCTCAGTTTGGTGGCTAATGCTAATGTTGGGTAGGTGACTTTAGTTTGTTCCCTTGCTTGACTGTTAGCCTCATTTCTCTCAGTTTGGTAGCAAATGCAAATGTTGTGTTGGCAACGTTACTTTGTTCACTTGCTTGGCTTATATACAGCCTTGTTTCTCTTGGTTTGGTAGCTAATGCTAATGTTGTGTAGGTAATGTTAGTTCGCTCACTTGCTTGATTGACATACTCCCTTGTTTCTCTCAGTTTGGTAGTTTATGCTAACATTGTGTAGGTAATGTAGTTCGCTCATGTGCTGGGCTGATAAACAGCCTAATTTCTCTCATCTTTCAATTACCAAGCACAATTTCAATGACTTTGAGATTGTGTGTCTGTGAGTAACGTGAATGCATGATGTTTACTTCTTGATATTACCAGTGTTTCTTACTTTGCAATAAGATATACTGGGGCTAGGGTTGCCAACTCCCTGAAAAATAAATAAGGGACACCTTGTTTACAGGGCCGGCCAACCCGATTGCCTTCACCCTTCCCGGCGTGGTGAATTTTTTTCAGCCCTTTCTGTGTGTGTGAAACGATTTTTTAAGCTATTCGACTTGAATCTGAATTTAATTAGATGTATTTTTTTTTTGAGTGATATGAATACATGGAAAACAAATTATTATTCAACTATTTATTTTTAGTGCAAAATAACAAAATTAACAGAATAAAATAAATATCTTTCTTAAACAGAAACCTATCCTGCTTAACTTCACTGAATAATAATAAATCTTTCTTTAACAGAACTCTGTCTGGCTTAACTTAAAACAGAATAAAAATAAATATCTTTCTTTAACAGAACTCTGTCTGGCTTAAAACAGAATAAAAATAAATATCTTTCTTTAACAGAACTCTGTCTGGCTTAACTTAAAACAGAATAAAAATAAAAGTATACAGACATTGTAGCTTATATGGCTATTCAGACTGCAAAGAATATTCAAAATGTTCAAACTCTTTGGTATGCAAATGTGAAATTTATTGGTAAAAATATTACTTGAGTGATCCAAAAGGGTCTTGGCAGAAAATGGCCAAAGTGTTTACAGGCATTGAAGATTTCTGAAACTGAAGGCAGATCAAAGTTGGCACGAAATGGTCACAGGTGCCAAATAACCCCCGGTACCTGAAAAGGATTGTATTTTGGCCTCAAATATCTAAATTGTTTTTGAAAATTTAAAAAAATTGTGAAAGTGGGACTGGATCGAAGTTGGCCCGAAATGAGCCCTGGTGACGCACATGGGTTGTAGTTTGGCCCAAAACATCCAAAATGTTGATCAAAATTGAAAATTTGTGAAAGTGGACCCGGTTCATAGTTGGCCAGAAATGCTCCCTCATAATCCCGGGTGACTAAAAATGTTCGTATTTTGGCACAAAACACCCCAAAAGTTGACTCAAATAAAAAAATTGTGAATATTGAGCTGGATTGAAGTCAGCCCAAAATGGTGCCAGATGAACCCTGGTGACCCCAAAGGTCATATTTTGGCCCAAAACACCTAAAAAGTTGACCAAATTAAAAAAAAAAAAAACCAGTATTTTTTTTCTTTTTTTTATATCCTCGCCCCCCCCGCTTTGGAGGACAACTTTATTCATTCAGTCAGTTACATAATTGTGTACGAGTCCTCTTACATCACCCGACAAAACAAAACACACACACAAAAAATTAAATAAATTAATGAATAAAAATAGAAATACAATACAATAACAATTACATTCACAATGCTTTACTACCGTTTGCACTAGTCGTTATTAGCTCACCTATTCCATCCCTCATTATTCCCAACCTTCGGTCTCTTTATCGCATCTTTTGGCATAAATTACAAGTCCTGTCTCATGGGCCATCACACACTCAATTCTTCGGTAATACTTGACAAAATTTTTGAATTTCTCAATTCTTAATGCCTCCACAGATGTCAACCCGAAAATAAATATTTTTGCTAAATATACTGACCAAAACTTCCAACGCAACGCTCAGGTTTATTTTAATACAAGCTATTTTATTATGAGGAAAGTTACATTCTCAAATGTGCCTGCAAGTTTCAGTTTAATGCCATGTTTTAGAACAATTAGTGAGGAATAACGCAGTCCCCGTTCCAATTTGCTAAGTCACTTTGAATGGGTTTCCGGATCGCCGAGGTCAGTATCTGGTGTGCCCACCTCTAGCGTCACACACAGACTGAATTCTCCTGTGCATGGAGTCAATCAGGTTCCGTATTTCCGCCTGTGTGATACGGTCCCATTCCTCAGTGAGAGCCTGGCGTAACTGTTGGAGGGTTGAGGGTTCTGGATCACGCCTTCTCAACCGACGACCCAGAATGTCCCAAAGGTGCTCGATTGGGTTTAAATCTGGGAAAAGCGCAGGCCAATCAAGACACTGAACATTGTGCTGCCTCACATTGTGCTGTAATCCTGACAGGCCCTGGCGACATGTGGTCAGGCGTTATCCTGTTGCAGCGTCAAGCGGTAGCGAGTCACAAGAGGAACAGCCACAGGGGCTAAAATGTCGTTGCAGTAATGGGCCGTGTTCAGGTTTCTATCGATGAAGACCAGCCCTGTCTTGTGTCTGGCACTTATTCCAGCCCACACCATGACACTTGGTCCACCCCAGCGGTCACGCTCCAAGACATTGGCGTCGGCATAACGTTCCCCTCGCCTACGCCAAACACGAACTCGGCCATCACCCACGCTCAGTTTGAACCGGGACTCGTCTGAAAACAAGACCCTGCTCCACCTGAGTGCATTCCAGCCCAAATGTGTCCTTGCCCACTGCAGACGCGCAGGACGGCGAGCAGGAGTCAGCTCCAGACCATGATGTGGACGTCGGTTGTTCAGTCCAGCTTCACGCAAGCGATTGCGTACAGTTTGGTCGCTTATCGTGTTCTAGTGACGACCTCTGGTCTGAGCAGCAGTAACTGTGGCTGGTCGGAAGCGATCTTGGAGGTGCTGGAGATGAATGTGGCGGTCCTGTTGAGGGGTGGTTACACGTGACCTGGGAGCACATGGACGGTCGTTTGTGCTTCCTGTGTCATGGAACCGCCTCCGGAGTCGCGAAATGGTCGACACATGGACACCCAGATCCACTGCAACACGTCTCTGTGACATTCCACCAGCAAGCATGCCGATGGCTCTTTCTCGCTGATTTTGCTGAAGACATCCCATAGTTTAAAGTTGCACCAGAAGAATGCCAAGGAATATTTAAGTTCCCCATTCCTCTGGCTATTTACTGGCCACATTTCATAAGGATTGGTGAGTGAGTTCTGCTCAGTCTGAGTGGTGTGGAAACATCTCAGCTGTGTGCATTCAGGTGGAATGGACTGCCCTGATTTAAAAAAACTAAACAATACTTAATGAGCTTTTAAGGTGCAGTGTGGATATACAGGCTGAAATTTGTTAGAAAATTAGGCATACCAAAAATATTTTGAAATTTCAAATGTTGCGTTGGAAGTTTTGATCAGTATATATAATTATATTACAGATTAGATGTGTTCCTTTTGTTACATCACCCAGGAAGACTTTAAATAAATCTAATTGTATACTATTGTACTGAGATATCCAGCCTTGTACCTTTATCCAAAATAAGGCTATCATAGGACAGTACCAAAATAAATGGTCTACTGACTCCACTTCTTCCAGACAGAATCGACAAAGGGGTGATGACTCTAATCCCCATATATTTAGCATCTTTTTAGTTGCTAAAAACTTATATATTAACTTATATTGAAAATATCTAATCTTTGGATCAAGTGATGTACTGTAAAGGATTTTGAAAACTTGGTTCCATGGGATTGGTGTATCTAACATATTTTCCCAACTGTCTAGAATCCTGTATGGTACAGCGCCAAAGTTCTTTATTCTTAAATAAAATGTGTATATATGTTTGTTGATCTTTATTCTATTTAACCAATTTGCCATTTTCATATGAGGCCTACAGACTAAGGGTGTTTTCACACATAGGATGTTTGGGTCGACCTAACTGTCTAGGCCGGCCTAATTGGTGCGGTGCGGGTAGTGTGAACACAACTAGCCACACCCGAGGTCGTCCTAAACAGCTGTACCGAGAGCGGCTGGAAGGGGTGGTCTCGGAGCGGTGCACCAAGCCCTTTAGTTCGGTTCGGCGCATCAAACCAGTGGTGTGAACGCGCAGCGAACCCGGGGTCGGCCCAAGCCTGGTGTACTCCACAAGTTTGGGCTACGTAGTATTAAAGTTTAGTATTATCACGTGTTTGCTAGCAAACGTAACTGCATTTAACATCAATGGTTCGTTCATGTCTAACGTTACAACTTACCTGGCTGTTCGCTGATATCTGCGTATGGTGAGGGGGGCCTGGTTTAACAGAATCAATCTGCGCCTTGTTCTGGTTTGTCTGGCAATTCGCATTCGCCGTCTCCAGTGCCAGAAACCATTGTTCTCCACATGCAGCCGTGCCTCGTTTTCAAATTCGAATGTTATAACGTCCCGACACTGAACGAGACAAACTATATAGATTGCCAAAAGCAGTAACGTTAGGCATATCAGACGGCGTTGCTGTTGAGTCTCCATCGTTCACGTGTGTTCTGTTTACATCTCGAGGCTTCATTTCAACCTTCTTTTCCGGATGGAATGGTGCTACACACGTCATTTCCGTCTGGTTGCCATGAATACATGACGCTCCATTCTGTAGAACGGTGGACTTGGTACGGCGATAAAAAACATATGTGAAACCGAGCTCCTCCAGTTGAAAATTGATACATTGTATATTGGGTCGACCCAAATATGTGACTGGGTCGACCCAAATATGTGTGAAAACACCCTTAATGCCCTCCTGTTCCTTTAATAATTTTTGATTTCCAAGCACTTGGTAAAGCTCCAATAAGTTGATTATATTGTTGCAATGTACAGACTGTTCCATAAAAACTAGTTAATTGTTTGTAGGACATGAGTTTATTTGAGTTTAATGTACGACAGTTGAGTCTGGTCGAAGTTGGCCTGAAATGGTGCCAAATGACCACTGGCGACCCCAAATGGTGATATTTTGGCCCGGAATAGGCCTACCCTAAAAGTTGACCAATATGGAAAAAACTTGAAAGTGGAGTCCAATCTAAGTTGGCCCAAAATGGTCCCAAATGAAGCCTGGTGAGCCAAAAGGGTCTATTATACACCACAACACCGCAAAAGTTAATCAAAATCAAAAGATTCAACACAAAATTCACTTGTTTTAAACAAAGCGACAAGATCAATAGACCATTTCAGAGTAAGCACGAGATTTTTTATGCGTTTGTGTAAGATGAAGTTTGTATGGCGAGAAGAAGTGTCATAGCGTCTGTCAAAACCTATGTTAGCGAGCGATAAGCAATTTCAGAGGTTAAAGTGCAAGAATTATGGCAGATGTGCAAGGATTTGAACATAAACCGCATGGGAATTAAAAAGGCTGAACTGACTGAAGCCATTGTTAACGAACAGAGCCTCACAAAAGAAAATACAGGCCCCACAACCGAGACTGTAAGTGGTACCGCAGCCTTTGAGCAGGTCGGATATATCGCCGTCTCGACCACTGATTTAATACCCCCAATTAAATTTCTTCCTGTGTATGATCACATTGTGGAGAAGAGTGGCAGAAACAACAAGTGTTTAGACTGGGGTATTAAACACTTTGCTGAAGGTGACGTCCAGGAATGGTGCTACAAACAGGTAGGCATCACTAGCTGTCATTGGACATGTTGGATAGCAGTGATAATTATATGTTTACAGTTACAGCTTGCTGGCCGTTAAACCCCTTTGAGTAGATGTAGACGTCCGCGGACACGGAGGTGTTCTATTTATACACGCAGTTAGAAAATGAGTCAGGCTGATAGCACCACAAGTACCAAATAAGTAATTAACCTTACTGCGGCCTGTAGTAATCATGAAACTGGACAGACGTATTTAGCTCTCCTGAGATCTGGAAAAACCTGGTATGTGTGTCACTTTTGGTAGAAAATTTGTTTCACCTTCATTTGCAGTAATTAAAAGTGGTAGAAATATTAAAACACTAGCTATAAGTGTCAGTTGAACTTTCAAAATCAAGTTTATATCATTTTTTTTCTGTTAGGAAAAGTCCAGAACCAAAAAGTTTTAGTTCAATTGCGAGATATTTGCCACTGATAAACTTACTAGGTTTTTCCAGATCACAGGAGAGCTGTGCTTCAACAAATTGTTGTAGCAGGATCTGCAACAACATTCTTCAAACGTCTGAAATTATCTACAACAAAAATAAGAACTTAACTAATATATATTAAAAAATTTCCACTCATTAACAAATCATATCTTGTTCTCTTTATAAACAACAAATCATAATTACAAGAATTGTAGCAGTAAAGAGTAATTTTTTTAATTGCAAAGAGTAACCAACAAACGTTAGCTCTGAACGCTACAATAACAGCACGCACTCAAGATGTACAGCAACACAGGGTTACAGGATTCCGTGTCACTTCTAACAAAATCCAACACTTACACTAATGGATATCACGCCTCACTTGTCGATTTTGTGATGTTGGACGGGAGTTATACCATTTTCTTTCTAAGAAAAGGCCGATAGCGCTATGTCAACATTTTTCGGGTCTGTGTAATCAGGCCAGCCCCTAACAAAATGTGCACTGCAAAACCTTGAATGGTCCTTCGGTGCAAAATCTTTTCGGTTGATTGCACGTATCCATGATCTTCGCTGTCTCTTACCGCGTTGGAAGCGGAAAAACTTTCTCCCTTTTTAAACTGGTTAGTGCACCGCACAATACAACATGAAACCACCATATTTTTTTGTGTGTGTGTGCTGTCAGATCATTGGTCACAGAGCAAGAGAGGGCAGACTGGGAATATGTTGACCGTAAATTTTCATATAAAGCGCCCTGCTATTCATTAATTCCATTGAAATTTTACAGACAAGTTTTGATTCTCACGGTAATACAGTGCGTCCCTTTTCAGCTCAATACGGGACACGTATTTTTGTTCTAAATACGGGACAAATCCGTTTTTCAAGGGACGGTTGGCAACCCTAACTGGTGCCCATGTGCTTCTGTAAGCTATTTGGCTTTTGAACTGAACTCATGAACAAGGTTGCAGGGAGGGGAGTAGGGAGAGGAGCAGAGAGGGAGGGGCAATGGTGTTTGTCATCAAAATCTTTCACTCAAGTGCAGCAGCGTAGTCTGATATTTCAGATCAATTGTTCAAATTTGCATAAAAGCACCAAAATTGGTACAGATGTATAATAATTTATTCCGAACAATTCTAGATATGGAGCCTCCCGAGATTGTGCCTTGGTCAGCTTCGGCGACCATTTTCCAAACTGGCCGCCATTCTGCTTTAGCGAAATGGGTTTTATGCTCTTATTTTCTTATTGTATTGGTGGTAGATATAAGGAAAGTGTAAAATTCAGTAAATTGACCAAGAAAAGGCATTTCCAAATATTATGAGCCAGTATTTTTGATAAAAAATCCATCATTTGTTTTTTAAATTGCTGCTCTCCTGAAATGTTTCACTGAAAAGTACCCATTATTGCCTGGAGAACATGAGTCATATGATATTCGTCACATTCAATGGGTTTGGAGTCAACAAAAATTGCATTATAGATTACATACTTTACTGTATTTTGAAAAGGGAACTGATAATCGTAATAATGACAAACTCAGAAAATGTAGTCAAATTATTGCACACTTTGAAGCGGCTACGGTAACTCCATGATCACTCTGGCCACCTTGGGTCCGACGACACATCCAGCGCCTCATTGGGATTGTCCATCAGGCCAACGACACCTCCGTCATCCTTGACACGGGCATTGTTTTGTTCATGTGCTTGGTCAAGTGGAATTGCTGGGAATGCCCTCTTGGTCTTTTGCACTGTGAAGTGGCCTGCCTTGAACTCATTGTAGATCTCTGGGTGCTGTTGTGGAAGTTCTGCCATGTCACGCAGATGGACCGGTATCCATCGTGCATAGTTTATATGGTCCAGCGCGAAGAACCATGGGACTATCTCAGTGAGAGCATCCAGGTACATGATGAAATCTGCCTCTCTCAGAGACCGCACGTAGATTAGGATGGAGAGCTCCAGATCCAAGACTGCTGTCCAGTACAAAAACTGGGGAGAGCTGTTCTCTTTTTCATGGCACCAGTCTTCGAAGGCCTCGAGAGGCTGGTCATCTTTTGCTCTGGCGCTGTGCTGATCGTATGCACGTCCTTGGAGTATGTACAAGGCAGCCGCTGTGAGCTGGTGTGCCCTTCTTGTGCATGTGACGTGCGAGGCCCGAAGAAAGGAGTCAGCGGTTCCTGCAGTAGCAATCTCTGCCTATGCGAGTGCATGCGTCCACCCGCTTCCCTGCAGCCAGTCACCTAGTGTCTTCAGTGCTGCCATCTTTACATGCAGGCCTCCGAAAATCACCACCAGTTTGTCTTCCCCATGTGTTTCCGGCGACTTCCACTGTATCTGCTTTGCAAGAGCAAACAGTGGCTGGTCGAAAGCCAGAACAGGCGTTTGGCCCGGGTTGAGATGCTCAATGGCATTTCTGACCACATCCATGGAGTGTCTGATCATTGCGACTGTGTGTGCGTTCTCGTGGAACAGAGGAAGCAGTGAAGTTGGCGTGATGATAGCTTGACCAGGCTCCTGGCGGCTGGCATGGTATGCAGCCCATGATGTCTTCTGAAAGACTCCGTCTGTGGTCACATCTTATACTTCGAGCGCACTTCTCAGGTTCTCCAGCCACTCATACTCTTTCTCCTTGTGCTCTGCAAAGCTGTCCCGTTTCAGAGAAGTCACGGAGGTGGCCGGTACTATTGAGCCCTTGACAGCGGAAGCAATGGGTGGTACCTCAGTGTAGTATTTAGGTAGATGGTCAACAGTCCTTGATACAGCAAGCCCGCCAGCAGTGACAATCCCATGTTCCACTCCTCCATCTGCACACATTGGGTGTTGCAAGAGAGAGATCCCTCTTCCATGGAACGAATCCTTTGCTGTTGTGGAACTAGGGTTGTGGTCGATGTTTTCCACAGCTGCGGTCGTGAACACACTACCACGCAGGGTTGGCGAGCAGACCACTTGTTCTGTTTGGAACATCTGACACGCTCTGTTTCCCATCTCTGCGGAAAGGCGCAGGACACGGTCGTATGAGATGCTGAGACCCAGACTGAAGAGCTTGTCCACTAGTCCCCTCTTTCGAGTATCAGCGTGCAGCATCAAGCCAATGTACATTGGCAGAGGAGTTTCTTCAGATGTGGCATGTCTGACAGCTGGATGTTCTTGTGTCTTTGTACCAACAGGAGAGGTGCTTCTTTTCTGCTTCTGGCAATGCTTGACACCGTTGAATTTCAGGAGCTGTGCAATGGTCAAAGCTGCCTGTGTTGAAGGAGCATCAAATTGATTCTTGATGGTGGGTCCATGTAACACCATATTTACCAGTGCAAGTAGCACAGGTGGCATCGCCTCCTGCTGGAAGCCTTCCTTGAATGAGCCAGTGAATGAGTTGGTTTTCTCAAACATGTATTGATGAACTATCTGTGCAGTTCAAGCGAGGTGAACTACTTCACTGTCACAGTCCAGCTCGCAGGCTTTGCCAAGCGCCTCTCCAATGTCCTCATCAAATGCCAACAGGACATCTCGTCCTTTGCACTGTGCCTGTAGGCCTGGGATCTGGGCTAGTAGGCGTTCTTTCAGCCTTGTCGTATTCACTCTTGTGTCCAAGGGAACTCCAAGATGCTCCATTCTGTTCGCGTACAGTTTTGCTAGGTCGGAAAGTCTGAATACAGGAGATGTGTCCTCTTCCAGGTGAGTATCTTCAATGTAAAGGGCAAGTTCTGCCAGCAAAATTCCGGAGACCACACTTTCATGTCCAGTTTTGTCTTCAACATTGACAGAGGAGTTAACGCGATTGTGGAGAGACATTAAACACTTGGAATGATACTTGACATCAAGAGCCCGCATATCACCCATGCTGAGCCGTGCCAGCAGTTCGTAGTCTCCAATTTGTGTTGCACACTGCCGCACACACTGATCAATCTTGAAGGTGGTGGCTTCATGTAAGGTCTCCACACCAGACTGTCTGCAGAAGAAGCATGAGGGTTGACTAGAGGTACTTGATTCTGCACTGCGTGACCTGGTGCGCTTTCCTGGCACGGCATTGCCTTCACCAGATGAGCTGCCTCCTGCCGCCCTCTTCTGTGCTCTTTGCAACTTCGTTGTATTAAAATGAAGCATGCATCATTTGATAGACAGCTTTGTGAGCAACCAGTGCCGCCTCAATGCCCTCTCCTTCATCGAGTCTATCAAGCTGCAGCGTTCTGGGTAGCAAGCCCAGCTCTCCAAACAGCATCAGACTCCCGGCCAGTGTCTTGTACCCACTCCCTCTGTTTGGGCGTTTCGTATTTTCTGAGCAAACAAGGGACTCTGCTGTATCCTCCTAGCATATGGCACACAGTTCCCAGTTTGTGTTGGATGGGCCAACAGACGCACGATCCATGGAAGAATGCACTAGCTGGAACTTCTTTGACATGGTCACTCCCGCTCGTGTTGACTCCGCTCCTGATGATTATCACTCCATATTCTGCAAAGACACAATACACCTTGTTACCACACTAATACTACAACTACTACTACACCAATATTACCAATTACAACACCACTTCCACCACTACCACCACCACAACAAAATACTTCTGAACCTGTCACTGATGTTGTGTGCGAAAATGGATTTTGCCATAAAAATGACCATTTTTCCCCAATTCAATGGTTGAAAATATAATAAATCAACACAAATGCCATTTGTATTGTTTTCATTTGTGAAGGCACATCACATGGAGTATTTATAACCTCTGAGAAACCTACAAAGAGAATAACAATGATAGATATTCCATGTTGTTAAAGTAGAATGGTGGCCATTTTGGAAAATGGCCGCCAAAGGTGACCAACGCAAAATCTCGAGTGGCTCCATCTCCAGAATTGTTCAGAATACATTAGTCAACATGTGACCGATTTTGGTGCTTTTATGAAAAGTCGAACAATTGGTTTGCTATGCTGCAGTACTACTCTTGCTCTTTTCTCTAAAGTTACCAACTGCATTTTTAAGCATATGCCTTTGCCAGATGCAGTGGGGCCAAAAGTTCACTGATGGTGTTGATAGTTTATGGAACTGAGAGACTAAATTCTTGTTTATCGTTCTAAGACTATGCACAGATGTGCTCATCAACTGTTAGATATCCGCAAATTCTTCTAAACAGGCTTCTTGAGCTCGCTAAAATGCCACTGTCCTGATTGTTTTCTTACTATACCATCTGCTTTCAAGCTATTTTAAGAGTTGCAGAGAGAAAAAATCAAACAGGACACTAGACTATGAGAGAGAAATAAAAGTGTTTTTTTCCGTGTGCATGAATGCATGTGTTTGTATATCAGTAATAGCCTTCTTCAAGAGATCATTTTAGAAGTTTTTGTATTTAAAAGATCAAATATGAAAGCATGATCCTTTGTACACTGGCTGACTTTTTTTTTTCTCAGTGTGCATGAATGCATGTGTATGTATATCAGTAATAGCCTTCTTCAAGAGATCATTTTAGAAGTTTTTGTATTTTAAAGATCAAATATGAAAGCATGATCTTTTGTACACTGGCAGACTTTTTTTTTTTATTCTTAATGCAAATTTCCACACTGAACTTTTTTCCCCATAATAAAACAGTTTATTGCAAAAAAATATATAATTTCCTGAAAATATTTGGTCGACACAAGCATTTTTATTAATGAGACTAACACTATGTTGTTGCAATCTTTGCAGATAACTGTGAAAATTTTTTTTTAAAGTCAAGAAAATGTGATCAATCCAATATAGTACTGCTTAATATCATACAGCCTCCAGCATTTGCTGGATTTTTTTCTCCATGGGCTCCCTCTGTACTAATTGACTACTCAGTGAAGCTTTTTGTCAGTTCTGTTCTGCCACCTTCCCGCATAGAAAGAATCTATATGAACATATATGTGCATATATGCAACCTATATGCCGTATATATGCGGCATATAGGCCAAATTCAGGTACATATATGTGCTTATAGAGGGTATATAGGTCTCCTATATAGCTCATATACCCAGTGGCAGGTTCTTTTTGTCATACCTATTGTATAGCTCATATCTCACTTTTGCAACTGTCATACATGATGCCTAGCTCATATTTTTATTCTCAAGGTATATTAGTCCAAAGTCCCTTACAGAAATAGCAAGAATTTCACGCAATAACTTATTAATTGCATGTGAACATGTGAAATTGGCATCACATTTGATCCTAAATACATGCTGACATGTGACAACGGCATTTTGTGCGTAAACCAGTCATTATTAACTATGGCAAGTGAGAGGAGACAAAAAAGCTATGATATCAACACAAATATCTAATACTATTTGTTACATTTTTTTCCTGAAACATTAACAATAACAAGTTCATCAATTCTTTCTTGACCATACTTATTTCCATTCAATGAAGATTGAGTTTTGTATTGTGGAAGAGAAGGAAATGTATAAAAACAAAATGGTTTGATTGTGTTTATTTCATCAATTAAGCATTTTTTCAAGTTTAAGTCACTGCCAGATTCACCACATTAGATAAAATTGGATTCACATCATTACAGCTCATACACATCCACTGAAAGGTTATACACTACACTGTTACATCTACCAAATGCAATGTTTTCTATCTTGTCTATAATGCAGTTTCTAGATGAATATGGCTCAGAGGTCCTTAGTCTAAATGTAGCAAAATAAAACAAAAATAAAATAAAAGTACACAGATGAATATACATTCAAGTAAACATGCCTTTCAAAAGTCATTTTCATCCCCACATCTATTTGAGCATTTCACAGTGGTTAATGAATTTGAAGACAAAGTCTACATTTCTGTTCACAGTTTTAATGAACAGACACTTGTCTTTTATTTGAGATGCTTGTATAGCAACTTAAGGTCCCAGACTTTTTCCTACAGGGATGAAATAACAAGGATTCTTAAATTCCCACACGGAAAGAACTTATATAAACATATAGGTTTTAATCCCCGCCTCTTATCAACCAGCAGGTCTTTTCAGAAGTAGCGCGCAATTGGCCAATGCGCTACAGGGATGCAAATTGCGAAGGGCCTGCTGGGAAGGGTTATATAGATTAGAGTTCCCTTAGGCGTGTCCTGTTGGCCAGATGGGAGCTCATATAGAAGATTGTGATACCTTATTAAATGGTGTTGTGTAGTCTGCACTCGGTCTAAATATATGAAGGTTGCCATCGCGGGTGAATGATTCGCCATAGGTTTTGGAGGAGACTTTTGAATTATGTGCACCTTTCTGAGTTGTGAATAGGGGTCCTGAGTGAGGGAAGGCCGACGTACTTACACTAAGCTGCCTTCTTGGATACATCAGACTCGGGTGGGATTGCCAATGCCGAATGAAAGAAAAAAATGCCGAAATTTTATTTGGCAGTTTTCGTATACATACATATAGGTACATATATGTACCTATAATATATGAAAACGGCCAATTTTAATTATGTCGCATATATGCGAAACCTATATCTGGCCCTATATTAAAACCTATATGTTTATATAGGTTCTTTCCGTGTGGGTTTACGTGTGCTCCCACCCACTGAGTCAAGTCATGTTTGGAGAGGGGAGTGATTTATGTTGCAAAACAGTAGAAATATATTCACTTTGTGAATTAATACCACCATCCCTTTGCCTCCCCCCCCCGTTACGCCTTAACCTCTGAGCAAAGGGAGCTGCAGCCTCCGCTGTGTCAGTGCTGTTGGTCTTGCTGTGTGTTCCCTGTTGACTGGAGCAAAAGCCCTCCGCTGTCTGGCTGCATGCTGTTTTGGATGGTCCACTGGACGGTGCTGTATGCCGATGTCAATTTCAGGACCTCAGAGTTACCCAGGAGCACCTGTTCTTATGAACATACCGCTGTGCTCTGTTACCGCTTATTTAAGTTCTGCCTTTCATGTCATCCAGAAGGGAGTCAGCTGTTCTGACTCCTTGCTGAGAATGGTACTAGAGTCTGTTTTCATAAACTTTGTAACCCTTCACTCAGGTTCACTTTTGTATATAAATAGGAATGGGGATGCAGTCTGTTAACCATGAAAATTTGTTCTAATACATGCTCCGCACAGTAACTATGCTATGGTTGTGTACTTTCAGGTTGAAAATACATTTTCTCTGAAAAAATTAGTTTATGGAGCTGAAAAATCCAAAACAGGTAGTTTTGATGCAAGGGGTTGGATGTTTCGCTTTCTGTGCACTGTACTTTCGCTACAAAGTCCAAGTCTGTTCGCTACTATTATGTCCAAGTCCGTTCCCCACTATAATCAAACAAAGATCAGATCGCTGAGTATTTCTTTGAAGTAAATCGATCATTTTTCACGAATTGCATATTTAGTTTTCTGCTAAACAAACTACATCGAATCATGTCAATCAATCAATTGATGGTGGCGTTGCATTTTACAGACTATAGTTGTTGTTCTAACAAATCACGGGTTCTGATCATTTTGTTTCATGTTTTCGGTATTTTATAACAAAAGATTGGTCGCAAAGTTAACCATCGATGGCAGTCGGCCTAGTGCTCATTTCAAAACATGATACAGTCATTACAGGTATCGTTATTAGAGAAAAATGGTGTACCCTAGGTTGTTCAAACCAGTACCATTCAAACCAGATCATTCTCCGATCAAGTTAATAAAACAATTTATCTTTTGGCAATGCAGGAGGTTATTTTAGAGCAGCAACAAGCGAAGCTGATGGGTTACGATGGATTTCCTTCATAGAAATGCTCACCAATCTTTAATCAGCTTGTTAATTCGAATCCTAGTACCCTGCACTTTATTACTTGCCGAAATTGTATGATTTTGCAGTCGTTTGCATTAGACGTCTGTTTGTCTATCAGTTTGTTAATTAAGCATCCTGTTGCCATTTATCCTGCACCAATCTAAACAAAACCTGAAGACATATTAGCATAGGTTACTCACCAGAGACCTATACTTTTTAAAGTTTCTATGCCAAAGGTCAAAGTTTAGGTCACACAAATGTGAAAAATATTTTGATCCAAAACTTTGTTTTTACTTAAGCCACAGACTAACACCATTCCTTTCGTCAATGCTATGCGATTCTTATGGTTAGGGGTTGAGATGACGTCACTCTGACATAAGTTTGTGAACATGAAGTTACAAAGTGAAGTCATTTTTCAGCTTTTTGCCTAAATAAATTTTTTGACTCTGGTCTTTAGACAAAATGATATATCTTTTCACTTTTTTAAATTTCGATTTTGGCATTTCATTCTTTATTCCTTTATTTATTTATTTATTTATTTATTTATTTATACAGCACTTTTTTTTATTTTACGAGGATTTGTTATGAGTGAAACCAAAACTGGATAAGCAAACAGATTTAGGTCCACGAGCGTGAATCTAACCTGCATTTTATGACTGTTTAAATTGTAGAAATTAAAGCAAAAGCAAAGATTTGAAACACCTTTATACAATACTGAATAAGGGTGATTGAAATGCACCAATTGCACGTTCAAATGAATGGTTATCATCTTGCCCAATGAGGAGAATTACCAACACTTGATAGTGTGAAGTGCTTTCAGCAAGAATGTATTGATAATTAACAAAAACAGCTGAGAGCAAGTCAGGACTAATAATTGTTGCAAAGGGATGTTCTGTGCATACACGTTTTTAAGGTCTGGCAACTCCACTGGTCAGAACACGAAGAAATATTCTCAGCAGTAGTGGATCGTCGCCAGTAACAAAGGCTTTTGGAAACCTCACTTTTCAATGCTTAAAAATCTGAACCTATCGCAGTTTACTTTTCCCGATTGGCAACAGTTGCTCTGACTAATTGGTTGAACTGATGACAGTCTAATTTATACATGATAGCATTGTTATACATTACACCACAAAATTATGAGGTGTTTTCTTCTGTACATAAATGACAATGTAAAATATCAATATATTTTTCATAATTTCTGCACTCGTGTAGTTCGTGAAACTGCACAATTACGTAAATTAGTATGCGATGCTCATTAAGCAATGAGCCACGAGAATCCATTCAAAATTCTGAATGTAGTCACGGCTTAAGGGCTTTGTTAGGCTAGATGCACAGCTGAGTGAAAATTGTAAGGATGGCAAAAATAAATGCTGCAAAGTCAGTGAAAGTTTTGGATTTTTGTTTTGCATTTATATTGTCATCCTTACAATGCCATATCAATTATGTAAATGTAGGTAACAGGCATTAACTTTTTCGTTATTATTTCTTACTATAGGTCATGTATTGGTCTTGGTTGTCCAGTCGATAAATTGTTTGATTGTTAATCAGGCAAACTTAGACGAGAACAGCTTAAGGGCAATCAAGGGGTAAAGGGTCAAGTTACTGAAGGCCCTCTGAAGATTTGACGGCACGCTGCTGATTCTTAGCTGTACTGCGAATGGTTTTCATTAAGTTTTACTACTGATTCTTAAGTAATATTTATGTTTTTAACTTGCAGTTATCTATAGTTGCAAACAGACTTGGAAATAGTAGCGAAAGTGCAGTGTGCAGTAGCGATGGTGCAGTAGCGAAAAGCTAAAGTAGCGAAACCACCATGAACCATCTGCAGGACTCCAGATAGGTCTGCTTTAAAAATGCTGCCCTTGCTGCCCCATGCTGTTGTCCCCCATGCCAGTGCACTCTTCGCAGTTACCTGACATATGGCAGTCAACAGGAGGTAGCTCCCATGACACAGCCTTGTAACTAAAAAAAGCAGGTCTCAACATGGGCAAATGAAGAGTTTGCATCAGTGGACCAAAACTAGGTTATATTTTTTCCAAAATCAACTTCATAGTGACATTACCTCAGCAATTCTGAAAACTTGAGTAAGAGGAATGTTATGTGCTTTGTTCCTGGGCTAAGCTGAGCTGTGCATGTGTGGCACACAGCATCTTTCTTATTGTGCAAGCTATTCTGTGATGCAGGATAAGAAGACAATGCAAAATGGCTCTTTTCAAATGACTGCTCTGGCTGTATTCTCATCTCCATGGTAACAGAGTTAGTTTCATTCAGGGTGAGAGTTTTTATATTCCTCCCATTCCCTTTTGATAACTTTTCGGGATTAGTGCTTTCAGGAAGAAAGATTGTTTGGTTGTTATATTGAACAGAAAATTTGTTTAAGCCTTTGCATTATTTTGTTTTATTGCAGACCTATTTTTGAAATTTTACAGCAGGCAGCTATTATCAAATACACACACACACACACACACACACACTCTCTCTCTCTCTCTCTCTCTCTCTCTCTCACACACACACACACACACACACACCTTCTATAAACAGTTAAATAAAAATGCAAATATTCGCAGATATGCTCACTTTCATGAACTGTTTCTTGGGGTTAGTATGCCTCCTGGTTTCTATGGAAACTGCAATGAAGAGATTTTTGAACAGGGCATGATTCCAAAAAGGGAGACTGCCCCCATATGACAGTTGTGCGCTGAGTTACCAAATGATTCTGTAAAACCTACGTCCTGGGACTGTCAGGGTGTGAGTTGTACTCATTTGCCTGTCCCTTCATCTTCATTAGGGAGCTTGTCAATATTCTGAACAGTGAACGCGTTCATTTTTGAATGGACGCCTGTTCATTTTTGGATGCATTGAGGCTGCAAACCTGGTCACTGCGTTCGATAATGAACACCCTTCTGTTCATTTTCTGATGCGTTAATTTCCCAATGCCTGCCCAAGGCCTGATGCGTTCATCAAAAACTGAACGCCATTCCTATAAAACTTAACTCCGTTCATTATAAAATGTTCGCAATCCAAGAATTTCTGTTTTTAGTCAACTGTTCTGAGTTTTTTATTGCAGATTTTGTCGATGTATGTGACAGTTTATGCGGTTAACGCCATCTCCCCGTTTTCCGTCATTTACTATTGATAGATTTTATAGATAGAAATTATCAGTGTTACAGCTGGAGTCTTCTCTCCGTTTTATGCATCAGTTATATAAAATATTGTCGTAACTCATTTCTTTTTCTGAAATGTAGGCCTACATTTGACCGGTCGACGTGGTACCAGAATTTGGAAAACTGTACAGAACGAAAGTTCATGACTACATGATCTTACCCTTTTCCCCCCGTCGTCTTCGTGGTCTATATGAGGTTGTGTTTTTCTGTATGCCTATCTGATTTTTTTTCTATGTCGTGCTAAAGTTACATAATGTAATAAAAAATATCATTCCAATGATAAAGATTTATAGCAAGATTTTAAGTTCTGTTAGGGGTGTCAAGAACAATCGTTTTTGCCATTATGACTGAAACTAATCAGCTATAGGAGACACTTTGGGTCTGGTTGTTTACACTTTTTCTTTTAACAGCTGTAGAATTGACATTATCAGCCTCTCTTTTTTTGTTACCAATATGCACTGTACAGATACTAAAAGTTCATTAGACTACATGACTGATCTGCAGCAAGCTCTCCCCTATATTCTGCCTTTACTTAGTCTTTGCTGTGATGCTGGTGAGGAAAACATAGTTCCCCCCTTTTTTGCCAATTTCACCTGTAACAAACTACCCCATATATGAGGTAGTTTGTTACAGGAGAACGTTCCTCTTGTTTACCTATCATTTTTTGCCTACTCAGGTTGTGGGGCATTTTGTTACCTAAGAATTTTTTTTATTAAGTGAGGCGTGTTTCCCTGACAAACCTGTGTAGGCAAGTTAAGTACTGGGCTGCCTGGTTTTACTACTATTATCCCTACTGGATTGCTATTTTTGATTAAGGATGCCCTCTTGAGTCATTCTCTAATGGAATTGCCATCTAATTTCGTTATTCGTTTGTAATTTCGAGGCATGGTAGAAAGTCATTCAGTGAGGTAATATGATCCCAGGACTTCCTGGCACTGCTGACTCCTTTTGTTTTATAAGAAACTATCTTATCTTTTGTATAGACTATGCTGATTTCTGCAATCTGGCACTATCGTGTGTTAAGTGAGCTTTTAGATTATGGGCACGGATATTCTTTTGTGAACAACGACTGAATATGGATGACGATTTATATAAACGCTTGTGCAGGCCTATTTTAAATTCTAAGTTCCTTAAAGTGAAATAGTTCTCATTATCATTGTTAGGCTAGTTTTTTTTTTTTTTTTTCATATACTGGGTATAATCCGCCTGCTAAAGATCATTTGCCAATTTAGGTGACGCTTCAGGAATGGGATTATATGCGACCTACTCCTGTTCTCTGAACAAAAACATATTCCGGTTATCTAAACAAAAACATATTAAACTTAGTCGACTGAGCAAATTAAGTATTAATCGTGCACATCATCCAAAAGTCTTGTCACCGGTATTCCAGCGTGTCGCATGAATTCAGGTCTCACTCCGTGATCTCGTATCCCTGAACCAGTTAATCCCCATGGCCTCACAAGACTAGGCTACTTAGTTGTTTATCTTACAATCAAGCTTATTCATTAATTGAACTGATAACACCCTTATAATAAAGGTTATATTCATTAAGCGGTAAGGGGGGGGATAAATATTCATTAACATTCAGACATGCTGATTTTATAATACTGTGCACATGCAGAGGTTTTACTTTGCTCATCTGCTTGTCTAGATCTGGGCTTGTCGTCGGCAGCTCCCACAGAGCAGCAGTTTCACGTGTTGTGACTTCAATCTGAAAAAAATACTGTACAATAAATTAGAACAATATATAATATGACAAATGGTAGCCTACAAAATCTGCGACAATCAATGGAACAAAATCTGAATATCATTGCAGAACTCATCGTGTACATAGTGGGCTGTAAAGTGTGGCATTTTTTTTTTTTTTTTGCTTGCGCATTCACAGGTTTAAAAAGAAAGGATTAATATCGCGGATAATTTTGCAATTTGATATGAGCGGGACTAAGTTATCCTAGTTCTTATACTCACAGAATAGTAGAATTACAGTTTTTCCGATTGCATAAACACTAAAATCAAAAGTATTCCACAATTTTCAAAACCTTACACACAAGGAACAAAACATTGGCCCAGATTTGCACAACTATAAGCACAATGCCAGCCTCACACTATTTGCAAAAAAATACAAACAGTGATTTGAAAAACACTAAACACACTTGCACACATTAGACACAGAAATATATCGTGATGCCACTTCCTTGCAATTCCAAAGCACTGACTATCAAATGACTACACCAATGAGCCAACTGGTTAAATACAGCCATCAGGTGCGGAAACACATGATTGCTTAATTGTAGACACACCAATCAGGTTTAAGCACTATAAAAATGCAGCAGATGAGTTCACCTGTCTTCAGCTAAAATGGAAGGAATCAGAAAAAGAGGAGTGAGGGTGTGAGGAGGAGGAGGAGGTAGAGGAAGAGGTAGAGGCCATGCCAGAGGTAGAGGCGGAGGTGGAGGTAGAGGAAGAGGAAGACCTGAAGCAGGAGGAGAACGTGCTCAAAGAAAAAGAGGACCAAACTTATCACATGAAATTCGCGCCACACTAGTTGACCATGTCATGAACCACAGATTGACGCTAAGGGAGGCTGGACTAAGAGCTCAGCCAAATCTTAGCAGACATACATGTAAATTGACTAGTGTATACTTGACCAATGCTGAACTACACAATCTTGTCTTTTATTGTATTTCAGAGTTTTTTACAAATTGATGCTGAGGAAATCCTGCATGAATTCATTTACATTGATGAGGCAGGGTTTAACCTCACAAAAGCCAGAAGGAGGGACAGAAATATCATTGGCCACAGGGCTATAATCAATGTCCCAACGTGGGGGTAACATCACAATTTACGTTGCCATTACACAGAATGGGGTCCTCCACCATCATGCCAATATGGGCCCATACAACACACCTCACATTCTTACATTTTTGGACCGATTGCACAATATCGTCACAGCAGTCAAACAAATCGACCAGATGCAATACATTGTCATCTGGGACAACGTGTCTTTCCACCGCTCTGGTCCAGAACTGGTTTCAACACCATCCACAGTTTGCAGTACTATTCCCTCCACCATACTCTCCTTTTCTGAACCCAATCAAAGAGTTTTTCTCAGCAAGACAGTGGAAAGTTTACGATCTGCGGCCCCAGGCTCAGGTACCCCTCATTCAGGCCATGGAGGAGGCCTGTGACCAAATCGACACTGCAGCTGTGCAAGGATGGATTCCACATTCAAGACAGTTCTTCCCACGTTGTCTTGCCAAAGAGGATATCGCCTGTGATGTTGATGAAATCCTCTGGCTAGATCCAGCTAGGCGAAGAGGTACATAGTGTCTAATATTTCCTGTACTACATACATATTTTTTTTTTTTTTTTACTGTAATTGTAACCTGTTCTGGATACAGTATTACAGTATTGTATGTTTGTCTGATATTTGCTGAGCTAACAGTGTTATGCACACTACTGTAGTAGCATGAAAACTGGGACATGGTTTGTTGTGATTCTCCATGATGTTGACTGATTTGGGTATATGGAGGGAAATAAATGATTAAATGATTAAATTAATTATTTTCATCAGTCTGCAGCATTGATCTTGTATAGTGTTTGGTGAATTTACCGTATATTTATACTTTCTCTGTGTACTTCACTTACAGTACTCTAATCACTGGGAGGTAGAATTGCTAAAAGTAGTTTAGGACAAGCACAGCAGTGTGGAACTGGTTCAAACAGAATTAAATTATATGAAATGTGTGTGTTTCATATGGAAACAAAATATGATTTTTATAAATTAGTGTATTGTTATTTTTTTTCAAGAATGTTTCATTTGCAAAGGATCTGAGGTGTTCTGATGTCGTGTTTTGACTTTTTCAAAATTTAAGCAATTGAAAAAAACTATAAAAGATGATGTGACACAATGCGTAAACTATAATTTTAATGTATTTAATTTATTTACAATCTTTTGCATACAAATTGCCTAGAGGTCACATCATGACTTGGAATTCTAAAATGCTTTTTTATATAAGATAGGCATGGGCAATACAAATGAATAAAATGACAAATTTCTTGAGTTGCTGAGAACAAAGTGTTTATTATTTTAAATTTTTTTGCAGGTAAGTACAGAAGACACAGATGAAGAGTTTTAACGCCTTTACAGGAAAGGGTCTCAGAGCCAAGGGTCCCAAAAATGGCTGATTTTCAAAACCCATGAAGCCAGAGGGCATTTTCGAGAAAATACAGTCTCTTCAGAAATAAACCAGGCCAAATTATCCATTAGGGTACCCTAACAGAAATAATTGATGCTAAAGTCATTTACCCTTTTTCTGGCCCTTTTAATGGAAAATGCATTGAATTTCACCCAATTTGTTCAACATTAGGTTTTGTGATATTTGGTATGAATGGGTTGCGGTGAGTTTTTTTTTTTTTTTGGATCAATGACCTGCAAAAATGTCAAAATTATTGGGAGGACAAACATTAATGCTACTCGCCCATTACTATATAAAATGCATACTTTCTTGCAGTTGTTCGCCCTCCCATGGAAACGCTCCCCCTTCAATAACCCGTGGTGATTTAAAAAAAAAAAAAAAAAAAACTTTGCACTGTTTTACTATGTCCATATACCCTCCTCCATGATAGTTTCAATGAGCTACTGTGAATAATTCATAGTAAAACACAAGGTTAGTTTGGCGAGGCAGAAACCTCCCTTTTTAGATTAACAATCAGGCGATTAACTAGTTTAGTAAGACTGTTCAGACAGAATGCCGGGCCAGTTTAAGTTTATATGTTAAATGTGTACATCGAATCTGAAATGCTCACTAGAAACAAAAAGCGAAGCAATGTCATCAACAAATATTAAAACAGTTTTAATCAATAAATTAGCTTTTACATGCTTCTTTTATAATTTTGTTTAAACGATATACAGAATTGCAAGCGGAGAATTTTTCCTAATTGATTATTCAGATTTCCATCCTTGCAGTCTCGAATTGAAGCGTATCGTGAATTAATCTTGCTTTGAAAAAGGCCTGGCGCAGGTTTATTCCTTGGTATATTTTACTGAAACTTCAAAATAGGGTCACAGGATATTGAAAAAACTGTACGTAAAAAAACCTTTCTTGCTATTGTTGAGAAGATGAATGTGACACAATCGAACTTATTTATCCCCTGGAGGACTAGCCTGGGACGAACAAACTCGTTATTTCTCAAATTAGATGGCTGCAAATTGGGATAAGAATGCGGGCTTTGAAATCTTCCTCCTAAATTTTACACTTGAAAATTTGTATCAAATTGAGGTCACGCATTCATTCGGGTGAACAATAGCTCTGTTCAAATCGCGTTTTTGGGCGAAATCGCAGAGTTCATGTATGAAATGCGGGTATCCTATTGAAAAGGTTGCTTTTAATCAAACCATGGTGTTCTTTTTGTATGAAAATGGTATTTACATCATTTTTTTTAATAAGTTTTCTGAGGCTTGTTTACGCCCCAGTTTTTACGCATTCCATTAGAGTTTATGCAGAGCGTTGCCCATGCCTATATAAGAAGGAAAAAGTGGCATACTGACACCACACGGAAGGCGATGTTCATTCCAGTAAAGTATTCACACAGCAACATTTGAATGTTTTGGCTGACTGAACGTACCCGGTACCATTGAATCACAATTTATCTCCGGTCTTGAGTGTGGACTGTGTTAAAGCATCTTATTGAACTTCGATGAAAAGTGTAGCGCGTATAGCGGAAGATTGATGATCGGTAAAGATATAATCTGATCGAAAACTGGAGATTTGGTAGGATTTTTTAGTCGACGTGAAAACTGTTGTTTAATTGGCATGTACCTTACAATATACTTCTAAATTCTGCAGGATGGAAGACGGGGAATTTTTTTCTCGTAAGAATGAAATATTTACACATGTTGGTGTAAATTTTGCCAAGTGGAAAGCAGATTCATTTTGTAACGCGAGAGTGGGTAGCTGCATTAATTTTTGGATGCCATCCGGTCAAAAATGAGGGCATGCTTGTTCATTTTTGAAGGCAAAATGAACACATGCTCGTTCATTTTTGAGCACTCTGCCATTTGTTTTTTAGCTGAACACGAATGGAGACTTGTTCATTTTTGAACGCCTCTTCAAGTTTGAATGCGTTCAGTATATTGACAAGCTCCCTTACACTGCCCACTCAATGACTTGACTCTTCCCAATGCTTTGAGTGAAAAGGTAAAAAATTAGATTTTCACTAGTCACCAAAATGACCAAAAACAATATTTTCATCTGTGTGCTAAGGAATGAGAAGATACAGCATTGGATTTAAAGACACCTACAACACTGTAGGTGATTTGCTATACTGTTTTGGGAAAATATTCAGTGGAGTCCTGATTGAGTCTGAACCATTATCATGATGAAATGTGGAAATTAAATTCTTGATATGAAATATCACCATGTGTTCAGGAATTTCTGGTTTTGTGTGTGGGTGTTTGTGTGTGCGAGTATGTGTGTGTGTGTGTGTGTGTGTTTGAGTGTTTGGGTGTGTGTGTGTGTGTGTGTGTGTGTGTGTGCGGGCGTATGTGCGTGTGTTTGTATGTTTGTATGGTCTTTGTGTGTGTGTGTGTGTGTGTGTGTGTGTGTGTGTGTGTGTGTGTGTGTGTAGGCGTGTGTTTCAAGCAGGGGGCCCAGGGTCATTATAGCACCTGAACAGTCATAATCACATGTGAATATACATAAAAAATTTGCACATGCACACGTGCACACACACACACACACACAACACACACACACACACGCACATGAAAATGTGAACAGAACTCATATGCACAGCAGGCTCAGTGGACAGAATATTTAGCATTCACCCATACATGCTTCTCTGTGCATTCTGAACACGTTTTTTCACAGAACATGCCATCCCACAGTTTAGCCATAGTAGCAGCACAGGCTATGGGAAATGACAAGAGAAAAGAAAATGTTGTCAGGCTTAATTGAGACAAATGGCAGCAGTCATGATCAGTGGATAACCAGCTCCCTTCAATGTCATGCTTGCGGGCTAGAGAGAGAAGACTTGCTAAAAGAACAATTATTCTCAACAAAATAATTGATTCCTTTAACTTCCAAGTAAATAAATTAGCCCTATAAAAATTGTACAAAAAAGTGAAGGAACAACCTTCTGAAGTTAAAATGGCCTTATTTGCTGAAGTAACACAGTTGTTAAGCATTTTTAAAGACATACACATGCAAATGGTGGGTGGGCAATGCATTTAACATGTCTCACCAATCAACTCTAGTTTCTATTCCTGCCGTCTGCAACTACAACACAAGCACACTGATTCATTCATTTTTTAACAAGCACTGGCATGTCCATTTCTCATACTTATCACTGTTTGTATTGGTGTAACATGTCAAGATGAATTGTATGTCTCTGATTACATCCCTTTATATCATAACCTTCTGTCATATTGATTATGAGAGTATGTAGTCTTTTGTAACTCACCCATCTGTATTTGTTGATATTTTTGTGGTCACTGTGGCTCAAAAAAACTCCTTTTGAAAAAAAACTTATTGAATATCTTATGAAAAAGCAATAAAAGAGTGCTAACATGCAATAAACAAAGCAAGAAATTCTAAACCCAGCACTGAATAAATTTTATCTGAACCTAGAGACAAGTGGGGTAGTAGTTTTTTTTAAACCCCCAAGGTAATTACTCCTCCACATTTGACCCATCCCAGTTTAGAAGGAGCTTTGGGCAGCCACGGTGCAGCACACATGCCCCAACTTCAGTTCTAAAACCTGAATTGTGACCAGGGGCAATTGCAGGAGAGTTCCTATGCTGCATTACTTTTTGAAACACCACCCAATGGCAGAATAATCCATGTTGAATGAGTTTAGGAGATGGGGGAGGTGTCTTGCAGTATTACTTGTCCTGTGTTTAATGGATAAATGCAGTAAAATGTATTTGAATACGTAACTATTATGGACAGATTTTACAAGTGGAAGTGTGCATGAACAGCGATGGCTAAATAATTGCACAGGGCACAGATATAAATGGGACCACAGGAGACAAAGTGTGTAATGCATTTGACCCTTTGGTCAATAGCTGTATGTTTGCTGATGTCGAGATAGAAGTCCAATTAGGCCCAAATGTTCTGCGAATCGCAGATCTATAACCATCCATCACCATGGCTGATTTTAATGAATTGGCTGATAGGGCCACATTCATTTAATCCCGTCAAAGCTTTTAAAGGAAGAAAAGTCTGTTGAATGTATCATTCCAAATAATCGCGAAGGGTAATTAGGTCTGACATGTTAGAAAGAAGAAGAAGAAGAAAAAGAACATGAAAGGAACATCAAAGATTACATTTGCATTACTGGATAAAATGTCATCCCATGAAAACGGTCGCGCCAGAATCATTGCCCTAAATTATTTGAAACCTCTAAGCCGCATAATTCTATTTATGGGTTCAATTGTAAAAAGAATATAGTAGATGGTGAATCTGGAGCAATTGACTGATGAGTGGATTTTCCATGCAATAAGTTGTTTTGTTTTCTCACTGCCAACTACTGGTGTAATGTGAGCGTTTATTAGCTGGTGAGGCGCCCACACACTTTAAAAATAGCTGCTCCTTCGCTCATGCTGTCAAGCACGATAAGCAATACCGGTCCTCCGCGGCGCTGAAAAGTTCCAGACAAAACCTTGTACAGTAGGTTTGCATTATAAAATGAAGAAGAGCTCTCTGTTTTAGTGTTTTTCAAATCTAAGTGGGGAGAAAGCCACATTGTAGATCTGCAGTTTGCCAAATGCAAAGTTTTTCATTTGTTTCTTCCTCAATAGCCTGACTCCTTGCTTTCTTTTCCTCCATTTATTTTACTGTTTTTGTAGTTGCATTAAATTATGTATGGATGTTGCTTATCTGAACTCCTAATGCAGGGTAAGTTGCACAGCCTAATTTCTTTTGAGTTTCAGAAGAATTTGCCATGGTGGGGCATGGAACACACAGCCCCGTATTGAGGTGAGGCCTGGCCCGCAGGAGTCATCCACTTGATGAACAGTGCCACATAATTCTTTACTGTGTAAAATGAGTTAAATACATTGTAAACCTACTCAGTTGCTTAGTGGCAATCGATTACCTCAAAAAAATTGTGTGAGCCAAGAATGATCGTGTGTTCACAGCACTTCAAAATGTTTACCTTATTTTAAGTTGGCTGACACAATTTTTTTGAGGTAATAGGTTTCCACAAAACATCTGAGTGTGGCTCACTCATTATCATCATTATCATTATCTGTCCCTCGAGCTGGTGAGGTTGTCGGGTCGCTGCATTGCTGAACATCTGACCAGCTCCCTCCACTTATCTTCGTCGTGTCAGTGCCTGTGTCTCCACAAAGTTTCTTCCGCATTACTTGGTGACATTGACAGCCCACTTCTTTCTCTGCCTGCCTCGTCCTCTGCTGCCCTGGATACTTCCTCGCAGGATGGTTGTGGATAAGTGTTGGCTCTGGTGACATGGCCGTACCATTTCAGCTTTCTTTCTCTGACAGTGGTGCGGAGGTCTTCATACTGGTCTGCTTCATGCCTGATGGTATTGCACACGTCTTTGTATGTGATGCGGTCCTTGTAGGAGATGCCAAGAACGATTCTGTAGCACCTCATTTCAAGCGCCTGGATTCTTTGTTGTAACTCTGCTGTTAGGGTCCTGGACTCATTCGCATACTGGAAGACTGAGAGGACTAACGCTCAGAAAAGTCTAATTTTTGTCTTCGGACAGATGTACTTGTCTCTCCATAAAGGTTTCAGCTTTGAAATACCTGCTGTTGTTTCTGCTGCTCACACCATACTATCTGGACTTACAGCATACAAATATTATCTAATATTTGAACATTATTATACAAATGACAAGCAACCATATGTTTGCTGTTTACAGTCATGCCTTGCCATTAGATTACTCATTGTCCATTGCATTCCAAACCAAACCAAACCAAACCATTTACTAACCTCCTTTGCAGCACTGAAATATCATATTAGGCACACCGTTTTAGGGTCCATCCGAGTGTCATGATGATGTGTGGGACTATGGCCATTTTCCTATCGAAATCAGTCAAACTTCAGCCTTAATAACATTTCTCATAGGAGGAATTTTACATCAGGCACCATATACAAATTATATAACTAATTTATTATGATATGTAGAACATGGTTTGTTTCTTTGCTCTTTTGTTTCACAGTCATTATCTTCTTCCCGAGAGATAAAATGAAAGGGTAAGGATGTCTTAAAGAGAGAGAGAGTAAAGTCAGAAAAGGGCTAAAGCCAGGATGGATGAATGTTGGCAGACAGGGACAAAAGTAATCGTGAGAACAGAAAAGATGGAGTGACAGAGCAGGTCCTCTCCTAAGTCCATGTCATCCCATGAGCATACGTTTCATTTCACCGACACAGCACTCAAACCAATCAAATACAGGAAAGAAAAAAGTCCTCAGATGTATGAATTAACTGTATAATTTTCTCCTGGAATTGTTAGTTTTATGGAAGAGGCGCCGTGAACTGTGGTCTATGTAGTGTACATCTCTGAGCTGGATGGGCAGAATAGCTCAGCGAGTTCAGCAAGACTGTTTCTCTCATTTTTACTGGAAAACAAATATATATCTCAATGTGGACATGGGCCATACACATATGGTTATTGCAAGTTTGGATGCCTTTTTTCGAACTGAGAGTATGGAATCTGTATCCGCGCCACAGATAACTGCGCTGAGAAGAATTCACAGAATTATCACAGGAATAGAAAGTCATAAAAAAGTTAACATTTTCACTTTCAGAGAGAATGATTTGCTCCTCCAAATTCAAGATTTCCCAAGGGCTACAAGTCCCGAAAAAAAGTAGCAAAAAAAAAAAAAAAATACAGAAACCACATAAATTCTTATCACACAACCACTGCTCAAGGTTTTACAAATTTTCCCAAATAATGCTGGCTTTACTTTCTGTGGCTTGCATTCTCATATATTTCTCTTTGGTGACATTGTGTAGCACCACAGACGGTCCTTAAATGTTTATGAACCTTTACACTTATTATTATTCATTATCAGTTTGTTTATTTCTTTGATATTTTACAAGGGCTGCACTGAAGCTGCCATCATTTGCTCCCCATTTCTTTCAGTGAGGACCGCAAATCTCTGTGGGCTATAAAATGAAACTTATACTGTAAAGCAGAGGACCCGAGGATTGAGAAAGGATTGTAATTCATGGGCATGGGGTTTGCAGTCGGAACACAGCAGCAGATAGAATACCCCAGGTGCCCTTCTTCATGTGCGCCTCGACTCAGAATGCCGTGCAGCAATAACATCTCAGAACTGGAGCGCAAAACCATTCCAAAGTGAAACAGAGCGTTTGCGCTGATAATGCACAAACAAACTGAGGGATGGCAGGCAAAGCTAGGTTAGCACAGGACTGGCTTGCCAGTTACAAAAAGTTACAGAAGAACCATTGCAACCTGGAAATTTGACCATTTATTTGCAATACCGTACGGTAGAAAATGTGGGCTGTCTTATATCCTTTAAAGCTACTGCTCAAGGAGAAAACACATTATGGCAAGAACCTGCAACCCTTTCAGTCTGCAGCTCCACTCATGATTTTTTTGATACAGACGACTACTGTGGACACAAATATTAACTCTCCAAGGACAAAAGAAATGCTGATTGCACTCATGCCATACATACATTGTACAGTATATTTAGACATACTGTGGTGGTGAAATAAGTTGCGCAGGACTAAGCATCATAGGCTCAGAACTCTGGTGCCTCCATTTCCCTATAAATGTTATATATTAAAAATGTTTCTATTCAGTCGTATTCTGTGAAGGGATAGTATTTCAAACGAAATCACTGAAAGGGACCGTAGACTGCTCTTGGTTCTTTGGCAAACAAACAAAGGTGTCATGGTTTTGTCCTGCCGGATGCAAACTGCAGTCCGGCGGGCACTGGGACCATGGGCCCATATGGACAGAAGATTCAATTGTTCAGGCAGATTTAAAAAGAACCGGAGTTTAACACTGGCACGGCGGCAAACATAAAAACAGAGCGCAGCCAACGTGTACACAAAGGAGAAACAATGCAGAGGCAAACTGGGGCTGCACAGCCAGCCCTATATATACCGCTCAATCACCTCCACCCCAACAGGCCGCACCTGCAGCCTGCTAAGGTGGAGGTGAAAGAATGTGGAAGGGGAGGGGCTGCAAGGGACAAACTCATGCAAAAGGAACCAAGAACATGTTAATAAGGGCTGGGATATTGTGGATTATTTCATTTCAAATTTATTTTCAGACATATTTCTTTCTATTTATATTATCTTCCTCCAAGAAGAATCTGAAAAATCTCTTCTTCCGGTTACAGGACAAATCCACCTGTCCATCGATATCCCAGTGGTGGTTTTGTTCACCAGAATACCCATTGTTGGAAAAAGAGACCTTTTGTATTTTAATTGGCAATTATTTGAGTGCTTTGATGGGAAAACCATAGCTGGATCCATGATCTTAGATCTTTGCCGAAGTTCTTCAAATTATCTGGTGTCTAAATAGAGAAAATTACACTTACAGGCCAGACCACCAAGAAAGCTTTAAATAGAACCTGATACTCCCCCAAGGTCTTTTATCCAAATTTGGCTTTGCTTTGCATCTACTATAGTTTCTACCAGGCAGAGTAATGACACATACTGGCCCTCCTACGCATCTGATGCTGTTCTTTATGTCAAATTCCAGGACCTGGATTGCCTCCTGGTGGCTGATATTCGAAGCAAGGCCATGGTGTGCCACTCTCCAAAAAGGCATGCCAACGCTTGAGTTCACACCCGATGCATTATTTATGAATCCAATTCATAGCTGCGGCTCCGTCTTTTATCTGCTTGAATATGTGAGTGAGTCTCGATTCCCCCGCACCCATTTTGAGGGCTGCTTCTCTAAAATATAGTCCTCTCACTACCGAAAATAGCTTTGTGTTGTTTAATACCAAGGCCTAGCTAAAGTGTCGCTCTACATGGCTGATCTGATCAATATTCCCTCCACTAAACAGCTCCAAGTTCCAATACCTTATCTCTCTCTCTCTCTCTCTCTCTCTCTCTCTCTCTCTCTCTCTCTCTCTTCCCTGGCTCTCTCTCTGTCTCTGTCTCTCTCTGTCTCGCTCTCTCTCTTTGTTGTGTCCCAACTGTATACACTGTTACTAGCTGCTAGTCAAATTGATTTTGCCACTGAACTGAAAAGGCACATCAAGTCGCAGATTGTGTTTGTATCTCCCCTTGGCATTAAGGCAGGCGATACTCACAGGTTTCCCCTGTCATTTTCTGCTTTGCCTCAGGGCTAGGGCTATTTATTTAGTAAGGCGGAAGTAATCCACCTCGGAGCTCGTCACAACACACAGCGATTTATATTTAGATGGACGCATCCTCCAAAAAGAAACAAATAAAACATAAACAGTGTGTTTAGAGTGAATCCATGCTTTGGTTTCAGCTTTCCCTTCAGCTCCTCTTATTTTCTTACTTTTTAAATAAAATCTGAAGTTCAAGGTATTTGGGGTCACAGTAATGACACAGCTTGGGTAAGGGAAGTCGATAAGCTTGGGTTCAGCGGCATTCAACACAGCCTGATGGTTTGTCTGGAGTCAATGAAAGGATTACAATGACACTGATATCATTAACGAAATTTGGTTCCAGGTGGCAACAATCAACTTGAGCACTGAATCAGTCCCTTGTGAGAAGGACCCTTTTGTTTTTGTTTTTTTTTTTGGAGAGCTGCTCCTCGTGACTACACACTGGCAGTACTTGGAGCAATGCCAAACAAGAATTGAAAAAAAAAGACAAATGAAACAAAGGAGGAGACCAAAATAAATGATAAAATAGCCATAAACAATATAAGCAAAAAAAAATTAATAATTTCTACATGCCAAGTCAAATATGCTATATGTATGTATAGTATAAAGGGTTTTTACCATAGATACAACTTAGCATCTTTTATGAGTCATAAAAAAAAAAAACTTTTGACACAGAGGCAGCATGGATGAAGGGCATTGTTCTCTGAATGCATCAAATGATTCTTAATGCGCTTTCTCAGTCTACCGTAGCAAGAGTTTAACGTTAAGGGGTAATTGCACAAAGGTTCAGTTCCATTATCCACATGCTGCCACTTGGCCAAACCAATGGTGCAAGACGACAACACTGCACAGCCAAACAGACGCTGCGCTTGTAGAACATAAATTGTATTTATTTGTGGCTGCTAGGTTATTCGTTCCATTTTCAGTCAGATGCATACTTGGATAAAAATGGCGCAACATTCAAGATGACACAACATGATGCTGGAGAAATTTTGAATCATTATATTCATCGCTACTGCTTGGTAAGTCTTCAATTTACTTTATCTACCACCTCCATCCAGAAAATGTCATTTTTATATTTAGTTACATGTTTATTCATTGAAATCCTTTGCACTTCATGAAACACAGTTGGGTATATCACTTCAGCCGACATCATTAAGTGGGCCCATTACCTTACTGAAGGCGAATTCTTGAAAGGTTCTGAATTTCTGCACGTAAACAGGCATGTGGTGTGTGTGATTGCATCTTTCCATCTCAAACCACTGATGACAACAAAAGCACAATAAGAACTGCTAGGGCAATAAAAACATACAGTGCTGTGAAAAAGTACTTGCCCCCGTCCTGATTTTTTTTTTTTTTTTTTGCATATTTGTCACACTCAAATGTTTCAGATCATCAAACAAATTTTAATATTAGACAAAGATGACCCGAGGAAATACAAAATGCAGTTTTTAAAGGATGATTTCATTTATTAGGGAAAAAAGCCATCCAAACCTACCTGGCCCTATGTGAAAAAGTAATTGCCCCCCTTGTTAAATCATGAATTAACTGTGATTAACCATATTTTTTTAGTTCAATTTCACTAGCCACACCCAGGTCTGATTACTGCCAGACCTGTTGAATCAAGTAATCACTTATATATAACCTGTCTGACAAAGTGAAGTAGGCTAAAAGATCTCAAAAAGCAACACATCATGCCATGATCTAAAGAAATTAAAGAACAGATGAGAAACAAAGTCATTGACATCCATCAGTCTGGAAAGGGTTACAAAGCCATCTCTAAGGCTTTGGGACTCCAGGAAACAATGGTGAGAGCCATTATCCACAAATGGAGAAAACTTGGAACAGTGGTGAACCTTCGCAGGAGTGGCCGGCCTACCAAAATTACTCCAAGAGCGCAGCGACGACTCATCCAGGAGGTCACAAAAGAACCCAGGACAACATCTAAAGAACCGCAGGCCTCACTTGCCTCAGTTAAAGTCAGTTTTCATGACTCAACAAAAAGAAAGAGACTGGGCAAAAATGGCATCCATGGGAGAATGCCAAGGCAAAAACCACTGCTGACCAAAACAAACACAAAGTCTCGTTTCACATTTGCCAAAAAACATCTTGCTGATCCCCAAGACTTTTGGAAAAATATTCTGTGGACTGACAAGACAAAAGTTGAAAATTTTGGAAGTTGTGCGTCCCGTTACATCTGGCGTAAAACTAACACAGAATTTCATAAAAAGAACATCATACCAACAGTCAAACATGGTGCTGGTAGTGTGATAGTCTGGGGCTGCTTTGCTGCTTCAGGACCTGGACAACTTACCATAATTGATAGAACCATGAATCCTGCTCTCTACCAAAAAATCCTGAAGGAGACTGTCCGACCATCAGTTTGTGACCTCAAGCTCAAGCGCACTTGGGTTATGCAGCAGGACAGGACAATGATCCGAAACACACCACCAAGTCCACCTCTGAATGGCTTAAAAAAAAACAAAATGAAGGTTTTGGAGTGGCCTAGTCAAAGTCCGGACTTAAATCCAGTTGAGATGCTGTGGCATGACCTTAAACAGGCCGTTCATGCTCAAAACCCCTCCAATGTGGTTTAATTAAAACAATCCTGCAAAGAAGAGTGGGCCAAAATTCCTCCACAGTGATGTGAAAGACTCAATGCCAGTTATTGAAAACGCTTCATTGCAGTTGTTGTCGCTGAGGGTAGCACAACAAGTCATTAGGTTTGGGGGGCAATTACTTTTTCACATAGGGCCAGGTAGGTTTGGATAGCTTTTTTCCCTTATCAAATAAAATCATCAATCAGCATTTTGTATTTACTTGGGATATCTTTGTTTTATATAAAATTTTGTTTGATGATCTGAAACATTTAAGTGTGACAAATATGCAAGAAAATACAAAATCAGGAAGGGGGCAAATACTTTTTCACAGCCCTATATTTAAGTCAGCCAATGTACTTAGAAATAGTATAGATATAATTACAGTTTGGCATCTGGGTTCCTACCCTAACACACCCTGCAGCTAACTGAGTTTGAGGAAAAAAGAGCTGGGCTCCTTTGCTACAATATTTCGGATCAGCTACTTTGTCTTGCTTTTGAGTTCCAGTGAATTGTTTAATATTTTGGCAATGCATTTTCGGCTGCGCTTTTACTTAATGTACCTACCACTGACAGTTCTGAAAACAAACTCTCTCACATGAAGGATCCTACTAGAGTTCTATTACAACTGGACCATTTCAGCTGACCTCGGTGCTGGCCATGCTCTGTGGCTGCTTCATTGAAGTCAGACAGAATGGATCGAGTATGGTTCAGCACAGCCTCAAACTGCCTGGGCAGCAGCTCGCTATAATGGATTATTTTGGCAGACATGTTAATGTATTAAGTAACGACTCTCAGTAGAGTCATGTGAAAAGTAAGTATATCCCCATGAAAAGTTTTGACTCTCTCAAATATTTGGGTGTTCAGATATTTCATCTTTATCTGAACATTTTTTTCTAGATAAAGGTGAAGCAATTTAACAAATGGTATTTCAAATTTATATTTGTAATTTCTACTATTCAGATAAGCATGCAAATTTCTTATGTGGAAAAAGTAAGCACGTCCAAACATTTATCGCAGCTTCAAGTTTGTTTGATTAGAATCAAGTGCACCAGATTAGGCTATAAGAAAATTACTTAAGAGTAACTTGGAGTTACGAGTCTTATTGAAACATAAGGCATCAAGTTTGGTAACCCCTCAGCTCCGAGTAAGGGGCAAAGGGGTATTGTCATCCCCTTCACAGACGGCAGGCGAACGGGCGGTGGGCGGGAAAATTTTGTCCAGACTGTTTCTCTGTAATCGCTTGGGTTCGGAACTTGATTTTGCATATTTATACTTACTTTAGTGGGTGGGCATGCTTCTTCGAGATTTCGTACCTGAATGACCTTTGACCTTGCCTCACTGACCTTCACCTTTAAAACTTTGTCTGAGCCATTTCTCTCAAACTGCTTGGGTAAGGAACGTGATTTTGCGTATATGGTCTTGCCTTGGTGGATAGCATGCCTCCTCAAGGTTTCATACCCGAATGACCTTTGACCTTGCCTTACTGACTTTCAACTTTAAAACTTTGTCCGGGACATTTCTCTCAAACCGCTTGGGTCAGGAATTGATTTTGCATATGTGGACATGCCTTGGTGGGTGGGCGTGTCTTGTTGAGGTTTCGTACCCGAATGACCTTTGACCTTGGCTCAGTGTCCTACACCTTCAGAACTTTGTCTGGGCCATTTCTCTCAAACCGCTTGGGTTTTGTACCACAATGACCTTTAACTCTGGCTCAAACACCTTCATCTTTAATTCAGTGTGTCAAGGCTGAGGGGTATTGTCTTCGCCCCCGTGAAGCACATTTTTATTTGGTCTTTGCGGTTTAAGCATGTTGTATCATAATGGCTAGACCTAGACTCCCCATGGCCTTCAGAGAGAAGTTTGTGGATGCCTGTGACTCTGGGAGGGGGTTTAACCCCTTAAACACTCATTTTTCTCATATATTTAGTAGGTTCAAAGTCAGAAAAAAGAATTCAACCCATGTTTGGGGGAAATGTCACTCCCATATTCTGTATCTGCTGATTGTAGCGCATTGCTGACGCAACAGTACACTTATGCTAAGAGAAATATTCAAACATCAAATGGAAAATGTCTATATCAGGTGTGTAATTTTACTATACACATTTCGCTACAATTCAGCAGGAAAAATTAGGGATCATTAGAAACCTGGGAATTGCCAATCGAATTTTAAAATAGGCCTGAAGTTCCAGTGACTTAACCCTTTCGCAGGCAAATTTTGGCCCAGATGCATACCCCCACGGACGGATTAATTTTGGGTTTTTACCAAAATATGATTGTTATTCAAAATAACAATAAAATAACACCAAATCTCATAATAAGTTTCCCATAACTGATGTTTTTATGTTTTAATCCTCTCCAGAATCGCTAAAAATCGTTTGGATCCAAGTCACTCCCCCTCTGGATATTCAAACTCATCGTCAGAGTCATTCAATAAAGCAAAAAACTTCATCCACGTTGTATTTACGTTTAGAAACACGGCTAGAATGCGGCTATTTGTACTCGTCGATGCCATGTTCACATGTCCCACAATTTGACCGGAAGTAGTCTCAGATTTAGCGTTTTAGGAAATCCCATGCCTCGTTCACGGCTAAAAATACAGTGCTGGGTGACCTGAGAGACAGCCAATGGTAATGAGCGTAACTAACAAGGGAATTCCCGCAATCGGGGAATTTAAAGAAGACTTCATAAAACACGTTTGTTAAAACGACAAAAATGTCGCTGTGCCTGCGAAAGGGTTAAATACAGCAGCTGTGTTTTACGGACCCATATATGGGTTCCTGCGTTCTATAGGGTTCAAAAGTTTTCCAAAATATTGCAAATCAATCACTCCATTGTCCATAAGATAATTCACGAGTAGAGAATACCTCAACTGCTTGCTAACTTGTCCAGGCCATGACTCCCCAGCAAGTTTAGTGGACAGAAAGATTGTCAAAGAAAAACTCTGAGAACCGCAAAATGTCATTACATTATCTGCTGGTAGCTCTTGCTACTGTTGGTATCAAAGTTAATTTGTCTACAATTAGATGGACACTACAGAAATTTGACCAACATTGGAGGTGTGCCAGATGGAAAACTCTTCTGTCCAGTCAGAACATCAAGGCAAGATAATATATCTGTCAAATGAATCATTTGCTGTCCAGACCATTAATTCTTCAGAATGTGCATAGGTATGTATGATAGATTTTGACCTTACAAAAAATATCAAGCCAACCCTTGTTTGAATTCTCAAAATAACAGCAAATAAAATCTCTTTACAGGCCAGAGGCAGATGTACTACATTTGAAAGACAATGTATACCTGTAATGAATTTTCAGTGCATGGTATTGAGTGCACTGAAATAAAAATGACGTTGACTGGATTGAAATGCAAAGATGACGAACAGTATTTTTTACTTTAGAAGCGGAGCTTCAAAAGCAAATAATCATAGAATTATACGGGAAAACAGTAATTCCCAAAAATAAGCACAAAAGAACCGCTAGACTAACAATAGTCAGCTAAATATCAGGATTTAAGAAGTTATACGTGACACGCTACACAAACAGGCTTACAAGACTTCGCACCCAAGTAGTGCAAAACTCAGGCTTCTAAAGGCTATAGTGGATAATTGAGTAACAATACACAGCTGCACATAGTTGAGTGATGAATTGGAGAGCAGGCCGGTTCCTCAGAACTCTGGTGATGCGGAGAGCTGAGGGCGTGCCATGACAACACCAATGGTCACCTACCCTGTTCAAGAAGGATCTTCCTGAAAGTTTTCACTTCAACCATGGTGAACCACACCTCACACAAAAGCCAGAGACTGTTTTAAGCTGCTACTTATTATAGTCAATTTAGCCAGATTAAGGTTGCACTGAAAACTTACAACTATGGTAGAACTCCAGGAATAGTGCTCATGACTACTGGAATACACAGCGATTCCTCAAAAGCCAGTCTTAAAACCAATGATACAGAGCACTTCTGAATCACAGGTAGCTTTATGAATAATATTTTATAAATCTTCTTTCATTCCCTAATGAATGGTGAGAATTAGTATTTTTACAGTTGCCAGAAATGTACAGGACGTGGTTGGTGTGAACACAGGACTTAGCTGGAAGTGTGACTCCACTTTCGTGAAAGAGCTACGTTTGGTGTCATAGCAGCCAATGCTACTGATGCACCAGTATTTCCGAGAAAGTGCACGTGTGGCTATGCGGGTAAGGAGATTGTGCCATTGGAAATATACAATGTGAGAAATTCATATTCACCCCTTAAAATCTAATCTTGGCTTGATTTTGCCCTGCAGTAGGTTCCAAGTTAGGAAACACATTTTTCCATTCATTACCTCAAATAGAAAGAACATGGATCTTATGCATTATTTTACACATTTCTCCAAAATTGAGGATATATGTGGCATCTTTGGAAACCTTGGGATCCCCACTACAATATAAAATAGCCCTTAAGTTCTACAGGTTTGAATAAGGCAGGTTAAATTGATTGACTTTATTATTCATGAGGAAATTTGATTTAAATATCTGTGAGAACTTGCAATATAGTGCTTAGACAAGACCATAGGGAGATTCCACATAAAGTATTGCATACATGGCAAAACAAGTACAGTGCATAATTACTTATTATATCAGCAAGCTAGCTCTAGAATATTTGAATTTAAAAGGTATTCAATGGGCAAACCAAATTGTGATTAATAAAGGAGCTCATTTGTTTTTTCTGGAATGAATATTTAGTCATTTAAGATTGTTTACACTTACCACTCTGTAGTAATTAATTTTATTAATTTTTCAACTGGCAAAAGTAACCTAATCAGCTAAATGGGCACAAGAGCACGGTGCAAAAAAGCCAAAAAAATTTCCCTGAAATCTCCATGGTATAGCACTCAACTAATTATGGAAAGTATCACAAATGTGCTGCTTGACCACTGATCTCTCTGTACCAGAAGCATGTATGAAACAGCAAGCTAAAATTGCTCAGATACAGAAGTTCACTGGCGCAAGGGACAGCTTACCTGGAGGAAATTTCTTCGAAACAACTTATAGGAGTAGGAAGCACTGCAGACCTCATCCTCTGTCACAATCACAACTAGAAGGCATTGAATCTTATTATAATGATTCACAAAAATCCCATTGCCACATCCTCATGCCCAGAGGCTCATCGAGATATATGAGAAACCTTAAACCATGACTGTTTTTCTTTCCACACCTACCCACCTCCTGGATATGTGCATCATGATTTGTGTGTACATAATCAATAGCCATTTACCCTGGGGTTTAAGTAGAACTCTTTACTGTGATCAACAGAGATTATAATGATTTTCCTTCAAGGCAAAACTACAGAAGTTATTCAATGAAGTTTCTTAACAAGTGGCTATATGATGGGACTCAGGTTAAGGTGTTTACCATGAAAAATACTAGAAATTAGAAATACTAATAATTATTAAAAACAGTGCTAATGTTTTCATGTATTCTGTTTATCCCTGCCAAGTATTTACAGAGGTCATTCAGGTGAAGTACCTTGCCCATGGGTAAAACAGTTACTCAAAGCAATTTCTAGACACTTCACCAGTCAAATTATTTAGCAGCCTAACCAAGAAATTAAAAATGTCCTGGTGGAATTATAACCTGGAATCGTTTACTCTGAAGTTTAGCTTTATACCACAGCACAATAATAAAAACAATGAGGGAACAAGAGAATTAGAACCAATTGCCTGCGACTGCATGCAGCAGATGGCCATCCATGTTGTATGGGATTGATTCCGAATCCCTGGTCAAAGACAAGTGTTCTGCATCACGATTACTCTTATGGTTATGGTTATGGGTATAGTAATGGTTTTCTGCACTTCAATTAAACTGCATCTCCTCCAAAAATTTTACAGTCAGACACCCAATCAATGATACAGTTCAGTATACTACTTTGTACTAGTTTACATAGTTCTTGACTAGGAATGCCACCATTTAATGAGTTAATATCAAGTGTTAAAATATAATGAGTTGGAAATATGTTTTCTTACATTTTGTAGACTGGCATGTGACAGTTACGTATATACATATGTTGTGGTGGGGTACATTTAGAGGGAACTGCGAGAGTAAATCAAGAGGTAAACATTTCACCAATATTTTCGCAGGGACAGAACTGTTACAATGGATGATAATGTTGCTGCATTACCATACTTAAAATTAACTGATGTAAATTTGAATCAATCCAAACTAATTGCTGATTCAATAAAATCTCAAATAGTAACCTATTTTAGAGTATACCACAGTTTTAGAAAAGCACACTAGTTTATCTAGATATGTTAAAAAAAAAAAATTGTAAAATACCTATCCACGCACTATGAAAAATTGAACAGTATATTTTGTTATAAAAACCTTAGTGTATCCAGTCCCTCAGTCCCCCCTGAGATGTTTGAAGAAGCTTTCCCCTTTTAGGGATAAATGGCTTCCTTCCTCACACTCATCATACACTGACATTTCCTTGACTTGGTATTTATTCTCTAACTTGAAAGCTAAAAACAAAAACAATTGCGTGACTTCAAAACCTTGCCAATGACCTTCTGCGGAAGATGCTCTTTGAAAAGCAGCGGTGTCTGAAACAAGTGCCCATGTCCTGGTTTTCATCTCTTTAAACAGAAGGGAACAAAGGAGACTGACGTTCGATGGTAATTACTCCGGAGTAGAGTCACAGACAAGCCACCATTGATCACCTACAGGCTGCACTGCCTGCACATTGAAATCTGTCCTCTCATCGCTCACTGTCCTGAGCACCGTGTAGCGTGTTATCGTGTGCATGTATGTGTTCGTACGTGAGTGCGCATGAGTAGGCGATGGCATTTTTCAATATTGTCGGCAACCAGCAATACAACTGTTTGATAAATAGCCTTGCGAGTCACATATCAGTATGATGCAAGGATGATCACGTGCAACTGTCACAGAGTCGAGACAAACCAAACACAATACATGAGGGAGCAGACCTAAATGTTGCAGCCCTGATTTGTAAATGACTTCCTGTGCAATATTGTCAGTAAGGGCTCCTTGGAGACTGCAGTTGCTGTTATTACTGAGTTTTAATTTCTTGCTGTTTGACTTTAGGGGACTGTTTCATGGGGAACTGCCTGATTCCAGATTCAGCATGCACAGTATGCTGCAGAAAGATTATATTTTGTACATAAATGTTGGAAAAAGAAGTTTTTTTGGGAGCCATCTGTCTGCATTATTACTGGTCAATTATAACACTGGGCGACTAGTGGCAAATTAAGCTTGCATCCCCATAAATTCACTCAAATAATATGGATCACTGAGAGGTCCCCAGTCTTGTCACCAGGTGCACAGCTAATTAACCACCACAAGCCATTTCAGGTCTGTCCTCTGTGACATCACAAGGGGGAGGAATCGTCCCGAAAAATGAAGGAATTGTTTGACTAGTTAGCTGAAGTTGATCATTCCTTCCTCCCTCTAGGTGCTCACTTCATCATATTATGTTGCAAACAAACAATTTTTGAAATAGTTTGTAATGGCTAATAGGTTTTGCACCTTGTGACATGATTGGGGCCCTTTAACTTGACAGGTGATATGTCTTATGATCTTTTGATCAAGTCATTGCAAATTCTTCCTAACAATGTCGAGTACCCATCAAGCCCCAATTGAATTGATTCCATTGGATTTGCAGTGAAATGGGCTTCTTATATCAGAGTTTCACAGGATGTCATATGTCTTCTATGCTGATCGCTGTGCGGCCAAATGGGAGAATGAGCACAAGGGGGCAAATTTGTTCAATTACGAATAAATGTGCAAAATTTTGGAAATTTGTCTGTCCATTATCTAAACCATTTCTTCTACTCTAGGGTTATGGAGGAGCTGGAGCCTATCACAGTTGACTGAGGGTAATATGCAGGAACATGACCTGGACAGCTTGTCAATCCATTCCAGGGCGCACACACACACAATTCCCTCACACACTCATACCTACAGTGCTGTGAAGAAATTTTTGCCTTCTCTCCTCATATTTTTGCTGATTTTTCATACTATTCCAGGTCATCCAGCTAATTTTAAAATTACAATGAAAGTAAACACAAAATGCAGCTTATAAATGGCCTCATTTATTGAAGGTAAAGAGTAATTCAAAGCCTATTATATACATGCAAAAAAAAAAAAAAAATACCCCCCTAAACCTTATAACTGGTTGTGCAACCCTTGGTGGCAAAAACTTCAGACATCTGGAAGAACTGGCAAGGAGTCTTTTACATTAATCCGGAAGAATTTTGGCTAGCTTTTCTTTTTTGCATTGTTTTAATTCAGCCATATTGGAGGGTTTTTCAGCATAAACTGCCTGTTTGAGGTCTCGCCACAGCATCTCAATCAGATTTAAGTTGGGACTTTGACTAGGCCACTCCAATGTCTTCATTTGATTTCTTTTGAGCTGATCAGAGGTGGACTTGTTAGTGCTGTTCAGATCATTGTCCTGCTGCATAACCCAATTGTGCCTGAGCTTTAAGTCCCAAACTGAAGACCAGATATTCTCCTCCAGGATTTTCTGGTAGAGGGTAGAATTCATTGTTCCATCAATTATGCCAAGTCACTCAGGTCCTGAAGTTGCAAAGCAGCCCCAGACCATCACACTATCACCACCATGTTTGCCTGTTGGTATGATTTTCTTTTTGCGAAATGTTGCGTTAGCTTTGCGCCAGATTTATTCCAAAAAGGTCCACTTTCAACTCATCCGTCGTCAGAATATTATTCCAAAAGCCTTGGTGGTTATCAAGATTTTTTTTTGCCAAATGTGAGACAGGACTTTGTGTTCTATTTGGCCAGCACAGGTTTTCACCTTCCAGTTTTCCTGTGGATACCATTTTAGCTCAGTCTCTTTCTTATTGTGGAATCATTAATATTGACCTTAACTGAGGCAAGCGAGGTCCACCGTTATTTACATTTTAGTCTGTGTTCTTTTGTGACCTCCTGGTTTAGCTGTCATAGCACCTTTGGAGGAATTGTGGTGGGCTTGTCACTCCTGGGAAGGTTCACTGCTTCAGGTTTTCTCTGTTTATAGATAATGGCTCCCACCAAGGCTCGCTGGAGTACCAAAGCCTCACTAATGGTTTTGTAACTTTTTCCAGACTTATAGTTGTCAACAACATTCATTTCTCATCTGTTGCTGAATTTCTTTAAGTCGCAGCATCATGTACTGGTTTTTGCATACTTTACATTGCTAGACAGGTTCCCTTTACGTGAGGCTAAGCTTTACCAGGGCTGGCAGTAATCATTAGTGGGTGTGTCTAGTGAAATTGAAGCCAATTATCAATTAAATTAGTTAAATTGGTTGATGTAGTAACTAAGGGGGAAAATACTTTTTTTCACACAGAGAAAGGTAAGGATGGATAGCTTTTTCTTTTGATACATGAAAAAAACTGTATTTTGTGTTTACATGGGTTATTTCTGTCTAATATTGAAATTAATACAATGATGTGAAACATTAAAGAGCAACACATGCAAAAATAGAAGCAATAAGGGAGGGGCATATACTTTTTTTCACAACACTGTACGGGCAGTTTAGAGTTTCCAATCAGCCTGACATGAATGTCTTTTGATTGTGGGAGGAAAGCAGAGGAGAAATCCACGCGAACACAGGAAGAACTTACAAACTCCACATAAAAAGGCAGGTCACATTCGAACCAATGACCTTCTTGCTGTGAGGTAGCACTGCTCACAGCAAGAAATCCAAATTATAGAGAGGCGCATAAAATTCAGTCTTCATCCTACAAGTAATTTTATTCATTTACCCTGCAGAAACAGCAGATAAGAGTTGTCTGAATGCACAACCACATCATGTACATACTATATGTATCTGTAGTAACCACACAGACAGAGTCAGTTACCTTAAAGAATAGAGCTAATTACATTGAACATTGCTTAAGCAGCAGAGGATCTTTATTCAAACGTACCGAATTGATTATTTTTTGACTGTATATCTCAAGGAATGTCTTGACTAGCCCGAGCTGGCTTCCACCATCTGCAAGGTGCGATAAGCAAATAGTGAGGTAAATATTATAGGATGGCCATTTAAGGCTTAATGAGATTCATTAATTTTCTTTAATTTAACCTTGCCATGAATGCAAAAGGGTTGCTTCATCATTTGCACTTTAAGGATAAATGACTCGGTATTGTGTTAGAATGGATGTCACTGGATGGTACACAGGCTGCATAATGCAAAGCCACATTAGTGAAATTAGTTATCTTGAACAGAAATTATTCCAATAATGACAAACTCCCCATGCAATCAATCCTCCAATATGGTGAGAGAAAATGTATGAATCACTATGGCACAACAAAATAGAAATATATTTCCACATTCCAGCAGAATTTATCTACGTTGTACTTGTTTATGGAACAAAAAAGGCCCAGTGATTTTGGAACTTTGGAATTGAATTATTGTTTTAGTCGTTGGAAGTTTTCTTTGAGGCTGGATACTAAAATTGCCAGTCTATAACACTTCAAAGGTTGTCCCAATCATTCACCTACATGGCCCTGCCAAACAAGCAAATAAAAAGTTGTTGTCAGTGCACTCTTACTATGTATATACAGTGTAATATGCCACAATTTTAATGGAAAGCCACTGTCACTGCTGCCTATATGCATTTGGTCCATGTAGCGCTATCTCGTAAGGCATCCCATCAGATTTTATATAGAAATAAACTAGTTCATCTACACACTTTTGGCAAATATGGATCTTGCACTACTTGACAGCAGACAGAGCGGTGTTTTTGTGTTTTTTCTATTTTTCAAACTTTCATTGACTAACCCCTCAAAGTTTCATTTCTTTTATAGTCAACATTAGACTGCACAAATGAATACAGCTACAATATCAAAAAGTCATTTTGAAATAAGTGAAATATTGATTGCCTCTCTGTTGTCTGAAAGTGTTCAAATGTATGGCGCTATCTTTATGGCATACTCTGTGCAATACCGTAGCATAACCACAGTTGGAGCTAGGTTAGGCACAGAACATCCCTTTACACTAATTATTAGTCCTGACCTGTTTTCAATCGTTTCAATCATAGTTGTTTAATGGGAAAGCATTTGAATCAAGGAAAATGATGGTGAACTGGTCAGGATTTTTTTTTTTTTTTTTTTTTTTTACAGTTTAAAGACTTGTTTTTTGCCAATCTGATTTTCAGTTCAGGCTATTCAATTTAATTCCGTTCAATTTTATTGGTGTAGCACTTCTCACAACTGAGATTGCCCCGAAGGACTTCACACAGAACAGGGCCAGGACCCCCAAGGAACAAGCCAAAAGGCTACATCGGTGTAAACACTGTGCATCTAAGCCAAGGAGGGTCCTAGATGAAGCAGAAGGTCTCAGCGTGTTTGCCTACACTGCAAGGAGGAAATAAAGGCTTAAAGGTCTCCATTGTAAAAATGGGGTCTGGCTACAGCATCAGCGCCAGGCCACTGCCTCAGGTCAAACGTGATGATGTCGACTCACGTTTTGCTTTCAGTGAGCCTGAAGCATGTCTCGCGGATACTGCAGCTCGAATATCTTAGCGGTTACAATACATCTGACTCCATATCAAATTTAGGATGGAAAATTTTAGCTGTAACCATTTGCGGTTACGATTAAATTATGCATTTGCATAAATATTGATCTGACTCCAATTTATGAATTTACAGCTATGTTGTGCATTGGACCCATAACTGGTCTATAACTTACTCCGCCGGACCAAAACATCTGTACAGCCCAATCCGATGAAAGAACTCAGAGGCTGGCGGTCCTATTAAGCACAGTAATTTGACATAGAAAATAGCTATGACTAGGGATTACCAGGGCCCACAGCGAGTAGCTCCAGGGTATAACGGTATTTTCTTCGTTCAGTGACCCCGTGCCTTTTAAGATTTTTGCCCAAAGATATAAACGGAATCTACTTGAAGCCAATTTTAATAACACCAAACACAGCTAAAAAATCCACCTTATAACGCAGAAACCAAGCATGTTGATCAGGCACGTGATTACAGTCCACGTTACTCAATTAGAAGACAGGACTCCGGGCTGGAAATATATCTTTGTTTAGAGTCAGAACCACACAACAAATGCAACTACAAATTTATTTTGCCAGGTAGGCACGAGCTTAAATTAGACCATTAACCATACCATTACAGAAAATATAAAGAAGAAGTCAAATAATACCTGGTGCAGCTCACAACTACACATATGCACAAAATGTACAATGCGGGAAGAATGAATACAAGCTTCCATAACTATATTCCGTCTGTACACGCTGCAGGAGCATGTGTGGTAAACCAAGATCTTCCATGACTAAATTAAAGCTAACCACGGCATGGAGATGTGCGTGGGGGAAGTTGGATGCAATCTTCCATTGTGATAACGGCTACTTGTCTTAAGGGCCCTTTGACCTAGCAGAGACCCTCCTGAGTCATGGGAGCAGACTCAATTAAGGTCTGTATGGCGCCAACTTCATTCATGACAGCTGGAGCGGCCCCCAGCCTCAAGGTTAATGGACAATCTCTGTGGTAAGGGTCAGCGTTAAATGTCTTGCAAACCACCCGAAAACTACTGAGACAACTTTGGCAGAGAGAATGCCGCTGTGCCATCAACTGGACTTTTCAGAGGTTTCACCAGCAAAATAATTCACATTACCTCCCGTAATGTTGCAAATTCAGTGTGTATTTTTGTTATACGACATAAGCTGATTGCTAACATTAATACCAGTTACCTTTGTAATTATGGACTGTAGCTGACGTTTCATGGCAAACTAGTGCAAGCATATCGTGTTTGGTATCATTTTACTCCTCTAAGATTCCGAAATCGCATGGGGCATATTTCGAAGGAATAGAAATTGAGCCAAACCCTCATTCAATAACTATGAAAAGAATTATACTTCAGTTTCCCTCACAGGGATGTCCCCTCCCAAATTCCCTCTGAGGAGGGTTGCCTTCCTGATTACCCAAATGATTTATGATCCTGCTGTAGGAAGGGCTTCTGGAGTTTGGGCTTAAAAGGTAGGGAAACAAAGGATTCGGGGAGGATCGCAACTGACTTCCCACACGTTCATCTCCATGCCATGTGTAGCCAATAGTAGTTACGGCAGATTGTAGAAGACTTCCCACACATGCATCTGTATGTGTAAAGGGTCTGATTACCAGAGTCATGGTCTGTGACAGAGTGCACACAGTCCTTCCTGCCTTCCCAGCGTGGCTTACATCGGCAAGGAAAAACTCCCTCGTATTTACAAGAAAAAAAAAAAAAACCTTGGGAAAAACTGGGCTCCTAAAACTCCAAAACCCCAACTGCCTGAGTGTAACCCTGGAGAAATGAGGAGAGAAGAGACAACGGGACACTAGAGAATGGAGAGGACAAATTGGGACAGGGAGACAGGAAACAGGCAATATTTTACAGGGAAGGGGAAAAGGTAAACCTGAAAGAACTATCAATTGCATAATATGGACCAAAAGCTTGTGCGATTAATGAAGTTTGAACAGCTAAAAGTACATAATGAGGTACAATGCAGGCTAGGGCAAGGTTTTGGATCTGGATGGAACAAAAGGGGCTGGAGCAACAATAATTGGGGCTTAGAGCATTAAAGGGACTATGTCAGCTGGTGCACATGCGTAGTTGAGTCCAGTTGATAAACACTTTCATACATGCAGTGCGATATCAAGGGAGCAGAAATACAAACCCCAAGCTTATTGGTATGTGTGTAAAGCGTACCTCCGTCACTGTTTTAAATACAGAAGATGGCCTGCAAACGCAAAATTGCTAGAGTAACCACTTTAAACATGCTGAAACCCTCGAAGAACAAATTATACTATCCATCCATATTTCTTTGGGCGAAAACACATTGAAAGTGCAAAGTAAGGTAAACCGGTTAATTTGTGGTGAAGTTTCAATCTGTTTGCATCGCGTGCATCCTTGAGAAGTTTGGGGAAATTTTTATCAAGTAACTGTCTTTAATGTTCGCAGAACCTGTTTGTCGCAACGTTTTGTGGTAAAATGGTAAATGGACTGCATTTATATTGCACCTTTCTAGTCAGATGACACAAAGCGCTTTACAATTATGCCACTCATTCACCCCGATGGCGGAGGCTGCCATGCAAGGCGCCAACCTGCACATCAGGAGCAGTGTGGGGTTCAGTGTCTTGCTCAAGGATACTTCGACATGTTCTCTGGAGGAGCCAGGGATCGTACCAGGAAACTTCCGATTCCTAGCCTAGCCGCTCTACCTCCTGAGCCATGCCGCCCCACGTTTTGTCTGACATGCAGCTGTCATAGATCCTTTTGCGACCGCGTCCAGTTTGACAGCCACTATGGGACGACATGAAAATCAACGTAGGCTAACTTAGAAGCAATATTAACACTACAAAAACCCAAACTATGACAAAATGATGCTACGAACAGGCTCTACGATCAAAAAGATAATTTTTACCAAAATATTTAATAAAACTTCTCAAGGATGAACATGATATAAACCGATTGAAAAACGTGTACACGAAATCTCCGATGATTTCGCTTCGTCGTGCGCATGCACTCCGGCTGACATAGTCCCTTTAAACCTGCCCCAGACGGTGCAGCTTTGCCTGAGGCAAGTAAAACGCGTATATACTGCATCAGGCAATGTTGCACCATGTGGGGATGGTTTTTGCTGCGTAACTTCCTTGCGTGACAGTGTAGCAGCATATCTAGCATGCTAGATATTTTTGCGTCACGCAATGAAGTTACTCACCGTATGGGGGCTACCTGCTGCAATGTTACACATGCTCGACCAATCACAACGTGCAGACCCATCATATGATGTGCAGACGAGTCACATGATACAGAAAAATGGCGGCACCCTCGGGAACAGTAACAGACATCCTGGCCGAGAATAAATTAGTTGAATTGTGGCCATTTTTCTGCATCATGTCACTCGTCTGCACATCATATGACGGGTCTGCAGGTTGTGATTGGTTGAGCACGTGTAACATTGCAGCAGGTAGCCCCCACACGGTGAGTAACTTCCACGCGTGACGCCAAAATGTCTAGCATGCTAGATACGCTGCGCCAGTTAGGTTGACAGTACTTCCGCATTTGCACTGCGAAGGTATGAACACACAACGTCGTCTCTTGAACAGAAGCAAGCTTTTTAATGGTAGCCCATACAACAACAGCAACTCACACAACCATACCCGGAACAACAGCTATAATTCGTCACCTCAGCTGCATAGAGGTGAGTTAAAGGAACAATACATGTACGAGTAACTAATAATACTGGCATAACCACTTCTTCTTTCCTGAACATATTATGCTGATCTAGCTCAGCACGGTAATGTAGAATTCCTGTAAACAGTACATGTATGATGGCACTACCAGTCAATGAGTCAAGGAGGTACTACTGGCTTGAATTACAGAGATAACTTCATAAATGAGCAAAACTATAATAACATACAGCAAAACTCTGTGAGTATATGTTCCAGGGAAAAAACCAAAGCAGTTGGGCAGTAAAATAATTACTTAGGCCATGAAAAGACAATGCAAAATCACAGGAAAAAAATATAGTCCATGGAACCATAAAGTCATAAAACATTGCTGTCAACGCATCTCAGTCTCAAGGTATCATCATGGGGGCAGACTACCCTCAGGTTCCGGGTATTTTTCTGCCCCACTAAAACAAGACTGGTGGTATTGAAGAAAAGGGCACACTGGAAGTCGACAAGGAGTGGCACAGAGACCATCGCATGTCATGCTAGTCCAGAAGGAAGTCCTGTAAATATCTTGGTGGTCGGCGACAACGTGTAGACCGCCTATCCTGAGGGACAGGAGTGATAGGACACTCTTGATGGTTGGACAAGACCCTGAGTGATGGAGGAGAACACTGTGGCTGCTGGGCTGCCTGTTCGGCTTTGGACAGGACGGGAGGGATACTGGGCAATGCAGGTGGGAGGGTGTCTTGTGTCAGGTCTGCGTCGTCATCAGATGAATTAGCCTCCCTGGATGGGTAGGGAGTGTTGGGTGCCTCCAATACTGGAACCTTGTAGCAGTCAGAGATGTGGACTGAGTAGGATGAGTTACAGAGCTGAGTGTCGGCAAACTTTTTTACTGTGCAAACCTTATCGCCAACAGAAACAACCAAATAGTGGTGTTGTTGGCTGTGCTTGGAGCGGTCGGAGCGAAGATAAATAAGGTCTCCAATGGAAATCTTTGGCGTACTGGGTTGGGCTCCCTTGAGACACTTAGACGTCTCACTGTACGGATGATTGTCTTGCGCTGACAATGTTGGCTGGAGATGAGGTCTTGGTCATGAATGGGTATTTGCTCACCTGTAAATTGGTCAGGTTGTGTCTACTTCTCGAAAGCTGACAGGCCCCTGGATCTAATTCAGGAATTTAGACAGGCAATGGCAGTGGCGAGCTGTAAGGAGGTGAGGCGCCCCCCTGTTGGTTGTTGATGGTTAAGTTCAGTTTCCAACTCCTGGATAGCCTTTTCAGCCACTGAGTTTTTGTTGAGGTTCTTTGGCTGTCTGAGCTTGATTGAGATGCCATACTGAGATAGGGCTGGGTCGGAGAAAAGGGATTTGAAGGCTGGTGCAGGGTCTGTGCGGATATGTATGGGGGGGCCGTCTAACGGCTTGACATCCAGGAGGACGTGTAATAAGCCTTCTCGTAATGTGTCGTATTGTTCATCCTCAACAAACGTAGCTTGTATGTATGATGTTACACACTCACGTACGACTAGAATACACTGTCATTCACAACGATAAATGTCCGCTAGAAAGGTGGAACCAACTTTGCCAGGTGGGGGCATAGTACTTTGGGGAATGGTGCAGTGACTGGTCTTTTGAAGAGAAGAGCACTGGTGACAGCTACTGTTGATGCGATCAATGGATCGGTCCATATCCAGGGCAAAGAAATAACGTTTGATAACATGCTTCATTTGGTGGGCTGATGGATGGTCCAGCTTAAGATGGATGGCGGTTAAAAGGGCGGCAAGGAACTGACGCTGGACCACGATGCACTCATGAGCCGGGTGGAAAGGGTCTTGACGGCGCACCACTAATAAACCATCTTTAGTGATTGTGATGGATTGGAGGTATCGCTTCATGTCTTTGATATTGGTAAGTTTCTTTGATGGGCGAGTCCCCTGCTTTAAGTGAGCATGTGTGCGACGTAAGTTGGCACATTCTGACTGGGGATTCAGCCAAGTGGAGCGGCTGGTGAAAGGTAGCCTGGCGGTCCCGGCCACGATGTCGGCAGCAAAGGATGCATGGATGACGCAGTCCTCCAAATGGGAAACAAAAGAACATACTTGGCAGTTTGGTGAATCACACTCTGGGGCATTTCTGCTGGCAAAGTCTGAGGGGATTTTCGCAGAGCCTTGAAGATGTTGCACAGAAGCCTGGTATCAACTGACCACTGACAAAAACGTGGATACACGCGGGCTGGCCGAAAATTCTCTACGGCACAACTTTTCAAAGGCTTAAACGCAGGGCTTGCTGTCAGTGAGTATGCAGGCTTTGTGATCTGACTGAACTGTGTAGGGACTAAAGTGTTTGACAGCTATGGCAATGGACAAGGCTTCGATTTCACATGGTAACCACATGACTTGACGACCACAAAGTTTGGCACTGAAGAATCCAGCTAAGCATTCTTTGCCATGACAAGTTACGTACAAGGTTGCTCCGATGCCGTGTCTTTTGATAGCACCATCCATGACGATCCATAGTTGATCTTCTGGGATAGGGGAGGACAATCGAGTGATGGTAAGAGGTAAGAGCCTGTTGGGCCTAGCGGAAGGCGTCAAGGCTGGAATCTGACCATAAAAGTTTGTCAGAAGAGTTACGACCGGCGACCACAGTATCCAACGGGGACAGCACAGTGGCACAGCTTAGAATGACATGGTCATAAACTGAATGAATGATCATAAACTGGAGACGGTGTCATGAGGGGAGCATGATGACAACGTAGCGATGCGATGGTGACTAGCAGAAATGGACCCTTTGTTCCAAACCCACCCTAGTATGGTAATAGAGGCAGGTCCTAAGACGGTCCTCCCAGCAGATAAGTTGAGGCGGTTATGTTGTAGGGCTTCAAGTAAACGTTTCCAGTTAATGTAGAGGTCGTCAAGCGTGTTGCCACTGCAGTAAAGGTAGTGTAGACATTGCATATTTCATTTTATAAAAGATTGTTCCATTCCGAAACCAGTAAAATTCATCTGTGCCTTTGGGTTGGGTTCTGAGCGGCACCTCTGTAAGATCTGCACACGCCGATGCGTGGGGGAGCCCAGCGACTGTATGCGACAAATGGCTGATAAGCTCAGTCCAGAGCCATGCCAGATAGCAATAAAGCTTTTGTGGACTTCCTCCCCAAGATGCTTACTAAGGTGTTAATGGTCTTACTGTTACTTTGTACGGGGTGTAGTTGCAAGGCTCTGGCTGACACAATACCCTGTGGGAGTCATATTACTATCCTTATTCTTAAATTGAAGTCCAGTTATATTAATCTGTTTAAGATAATCTAAATCTCTAGGAATTTCATAATATGTTTATATGTTCAATATTCTGGAAAGAAATCACTTTTGGACTTATAAACCAATTTACCTATATATTAATTCATCTTAAGACTTCTTCATGACAACTGCATCATATTCGTACATATTCATATCATGTTTGGTCTTGTTATTCTCGGGAGAATCCAAGGAGTTGAGTGGAGTATGTTTCATTCCCATTGAAATTATGGTTCATTCCCTTTTGGAAATTCCTGAGAATTTGGTCAGAATACTCTCTGGTAATCACCCTATTCTCCTCTCTCTGCTGAAGTGTTTTATTACATCCTCCCGATGGTGGGAACCCAAAAACCGGATTCGACCCCCCTTCCAGGTGTTTTATGGCCATGCCGCCCGGATCAAAGACGTGGTTTGGCTTAAAGCAAAGAGAAACAATCCTTTCGGGGAAGATCGTATCCGATCTGTCCCCGCGCACGTTAGTGCGTGAGTAGCCTTTTCAATGATGTAACATGGTATTTCGAACTTCGCGCACGTTAGTGCATGTATCCTTTTCCTCCAGGTATGACTTTATTCTCCTCTTCTAAATTATGCGTAACTTGTAATTGGCTTAACGTGGATTTGTTTGATTTAAGCTTTTGCCTACCTGGTGAATAAATTATTGTCATTCCTTTAAGCTTGCGTGGTCTCCGGGACTCTTAATCCTTTTATTCTTTCTAGCCGCGTTGCGACGGATACCTAGGGGTATAATCCTGACCGAGGTACGACTGGCCAGCGGCCCGGTATATGGGAATTGGTTTTATTAAGTTGGAGAGACAACCATGATCTACTTACATAAAGGGTTTATGTATTGCGGTTCTGGGATTTTAGCCTAAAAGGAAACCCATGGACGAAAAAGTCGGTTATCTGTTAAAATCCCTGAAGGAACCCATGGGCTTGCATAGATCTGGGTTCGCTGTATTCAAGCCAAAAGATGCTGTTGCAGTGATGGCTGACTTCCAACCTCTAATCTAATCAACGAACCTAGGATCCGGTAACAGTACTAAAAACCTGGGAGTACATGTTAGCGACAGCGGTAGTCTCCTAAGAGTTGAAGGTGTAGTCACTCGAGACCCACGCAGGTTTCTCTAGATTATGGATTCTAATTCTAATTCTAATTTGGAGTCAGATATTTAACGAGGGTATAACTAAATTCATTATTACAAATTTATTATGGAGTCAGATTAATGGTAACCGTTGTGCTTTTGTGCCCCGTCCTTCGAACGGAGAAAATATATCCATTTTATTGTGATTCGCACCAGCCAGGACGTCGCGCGATATAATACCAGCCAAAGGAACACGTTGAACCTTCGCCCTACAATTTCCGCCGTTGGTTATTGTTTTGTGGGTTTTACAGTAGTCTGCAAGCTTAGCAACAATGCCATCTTCCATGAGGTCACTGAGGACATGGCAGGTAAGCTCTTCTAAGGCAGTCACTGAGTCTGGCATGCCCATTGCTTAACGGGCATATACTTGTACCCCTCGGAATGAGGTGGCAATGCCACAGTATTTCATAGACTCCTTAGCTAAGGGAATTTGGTAAAAAGCACTTGTGAGGTCAGTCGTAATGATGTGTTTCCACTTGCCAATCTGTCGGAGAGTGGAGTCGATGTCGGGCATTAAGGACGGCTGGGGCTTGTTATAACGGCCGACGTCAGCAAATGCAGTGACAAGGCAAAATCCACCATTCGGTTTCTTAACAAGAAAAGATGGATTGATGTATTCCACCGTTATGCCTATATCTTCAGGTCGAACAAGTACTCCAGCCAATTCGAGTTTGTTAAACTTGTGTTGAAGTTCAAGTAAGTTTTGACGAGAGTAAAGTGGCAGCCTGCCTTTGCATTGGGGAGGTTGTACTGGGCCCATATTAACAACTGAGGTGAAGGGACCGGAAGCGCCATTATAGTCTTTGGGAACCGGATCAAAAACACTGTCATACTTCTTATGTAGCGGTTGAAATTGAGCCTTCATATGTTCAGGGAACAAGTGGTCAGGATCTAAGTTAATCAGGCTAGAGTGGAAGGTATGGGGAATTTTGGTAGGCGGGCTCTTGGCAGGTGGAGTGGGTAGATCATCCGAGACATTGGGGCTGTCCGTCGGAACGTAGACAGGACAAATTTGGCAAAAATGCTCATGGGACTGGAGGCTTTTGGGGGCATTGGTTTCATTAGCAATACGGATCTTGCCAGACACACTGGAAACGATATCCGGGGGAGGCCACATGTCCTTGGAGGACTCTGGGAAATGGGCCTGTCGCAGCTAAAGTGCGTAAGTAGAATCAGATAGACCGGATAGCCGCTTAAGCTCAATGAATTTGCCAGGCCATACAGTAACAGGGGCAGCGGATCCACGCAAAAGGTGGGCACGGCAGATTGAATGTGAAGAACGATTTTCCAGAGAGCCATAATGGCATAATAATCCATCTTGGAAGATGACTGTATGTGTCGCTGGGCGGATTGAAATATCGTTCAGTGCCATAAATGGAGTACCTGTCAGCATATCGACATCTAATTTCTCCACTACAAGGCCGTGAAAAGTGAACTGATGTTTATCACGTGATGAAGTGAAATTTACTTCTCCTAAGGCAGTGAGTGCAGAGGAGCCATCTGCTTGGTGGGCGGACTGAGAACTCTTGCAAATAGGTAAAGCAAGCTTTTTAGCAGCAGACAGGCTAATTATGGTGCCAGTGGCGCCGCTGTCAAGAATTACTCAGATCGTGTGATGGTTGTAAAATGCGTCAAAATACGGAGAAAACAGGATCTGTATCCGGTAAACCTGTGTGGGCATGGTGTAATTGCCGATACTGGTGCGGGAGGAGTCAGACAGAGGCGAGAGAGGCTCGTCATCTTCCTCTCCGGAAACATCGAAAATGCTGGATATTTGCCTGACCCTAGCCATGTGCTTTCGGTCTTGTGCAGGAAGGAAAGGACACACACTGAGAAAGTGGTCATCTGGTCGACTGGCTTGATGACATAACGGGCAGGTTTTGGAGGAGCGCACTGTTTGTCAGGAGTGAAACTGAGGACGAGAAGCTCCGCCCACGCTGCGATTGGGAGTCGGTTAACGCGCTGCTGCAGTGCGCATAACTTTCGCGTCTTCACTGGCAGATATTTCGTCTAGGAGAGACTGTAAAGCCTGGGATATTTCAGGTTCAATGGATGCTAATGTGAGGGAGCGGAACTCTGTTCCATATCGTTGTTTGACGAGTTGAGGGAGATCAGGATGTATTAGGCGCAGCCAGGTAAGTATGACAAAATTTTCTAATGTTGGTGATAGTTCCTCATCGTCGTCGGGCAATTCGTTATGGTGAGAAATTCCAGCGTCTCGGCGTAAAAGATTATCGTCTACAAAGGCCATGAGACGTTGGAATAAATCCTCTGGCCGTTCCTCTGCACCGAGATGCATGCTGGCAAAATTAAGGAAGCGAGCACAGGTAGACTGAAATCCGAAGTGCAAATGGATTACTTGCCAGATGTGGTCAATTGAGGTAGACTCGCGAACAATAGTATTGCGTGAAATAACGGGGCAGTAGTTAGCTATTTGGCCTAGTATCAGCTCGAGCATGTTAACTTTTTGCTGAGCAGTTTTACGAATGTTCTCTGGTATAATGTCATCATCATCGGTAAAGTGGAGTGGTCCGTGCTTTCTTAAGCCAGCTGACACCCGATGTGAGAAATGGGGCAAAATTTGGGTCCATAGATAATGTGTACTGTAAGTTTTGTCTCCAGTTATCAAACATAGTAACAGTCTCTGATTTGGTGAGGCACCACTGTTTGGGGGCACGATGTGTATGAACTATGGTATATAGAAAGTTGACAACTCACAGAGCTTAAACGACGCAACGTCAATCACAGACATATATTGCCTGCCTTCGCCTGAGCAGTCTGTAAGCTAGCAGTGAGCACGCGAGGCTGAGAAACGGCAACACAATTTATCGGTCGGAGGAGAGGGGGGTGAGGGTTCACAATCGCTGCCACCATGCCAGTTAGGTTGACAGTACTCCCCGCATTTGCACTGCGTAGGCATGAACACACAATGTCGTCTCTTGAGCAGAAGCAAGCTTTTTAATGGTAGCCCATACAACAACAGCAACTCACACAACCGTACCCGGAACAACAGCCATAATACGTCACCTCTGCTGCATAGAGGCGAGTTAAAGAAACAATACATGTACTAGTAACCAATAATACTGGCGCTGCTGCACTGTCACGCAAGGAAGTCACACAGCAAAAACCATCCCCACACGGTGCAACATTGCCTGATGCAGTATACACGCGTGTCACTTGCCTCAGGCAAAGTTGCACTGTCTGGGGCAGGCTTTAATAGTTGAGGACGCGTCCAAGTTCAGATGTGGCTGACTGAGGCAGAAAGTCTGGGGGTGGGCAGGTTTAGGGCAGTCCAGGGTTCTTTCTGGCTTCACAGCAGTGCTGCGGTTGAGCTGATCATGATGCTTCTCCATAGTAGTGTGGCGTAGCCTCATGGTCATCACGCTCCAGTACAATAGGGGAGGAGGAGCGGGGTATGGACGGAGAGAACAGAATAGTGGGAAGACGTGCTGTTGTGATCAAAAATTTTGAAAGAAAATGGTTGCTCAGAGTGTCATAAAGAAAACCTCTCCTTCACAACAAAAATCCCAGTGTTAATTCAACTCCAATAGAGTTCATTTGAGTCCAAGATGGATGGGTTGGTCTCATATAAACTCTGCTGGAGTTGAATTAACAGTGGGATTTTTGCTGTGTTGGTATGAATGCGGCCACTCACTCTGAGTAAGAGCATCTGCTTAATGCCTGTAATGCAATGTAATTTCATAACCAGAACTAGATGTTTTGGTTATGAAATTACACTGCATTACAGGCATTTAGCAGATGCTTTTACTCGGAGTGAGTGGCTGCATTAATACCAACTGGAGGCTTTTAACAACTTGTTTGTGCATCCATATAGGAACACGTAGCAGTAATCCAGTCAAGGGGAAACAAAAGCATGGGCAAACTTCTCTGTATTAAGTCAAGGCAGAAATTTCCTAATTTTGACAATATTACGCAAATGGAAGAAATCAGTCTCGGTGATGTTCTTCATATGCAAATGTGACAGGTTCATAAAAGCATATCTTATGAATTTCACAAAAACATTCCCTTCTTTCATTTCTCTCCTGTTTGGTTTAAATCTCCTGCCTGTATGTGTTATGAAGTTTGTGTGTGAGGATGCACCTTTGGCGGCTACTTCGGTACATTTGCCTGTGCATGGATCAAATACTTTTCCGACTGACCAGCAGTAGGTTGCGTTGAGTCAAACTCTGCCTGATAAATGCACATAAAAGTTGTGAATTGTGATTTAAACGTGGTTCACTTGTTGCATCTTGTTCTAAATCAGTGGTGGTCAACCCTGGTCCTGGAGAGCCGCAGTGTCTGCTGGTTTTTGAAGTTACTTAGCACTTAATTGATGAATTAAAGCAGTTGACACGGTTAACTCATCTCAACTGGTGTCTTAGATTTAAATAGGGTGGAGAAAACCAAACTCAGCACACCATGTAGGAATAATACAGCACTAAGTTAATAATAAGCCAATCACAATCAATTACCAGGAACCACCCACAAGCCTCCTAGAGCCAATTAAGCAGACATGCAGGTTGTGACAGCAGTCTTTGTGGAAACCAAGATTTGTCAATGTGGTTAAAAATTTAGCATATTTGTAATGCAGACAAAGTAGAAGTACAAAGTAAAGATAAAAGTTTATAGGGCAAGGGAAGCAAGCCCTGGTCCTGGAGAACCACAGGGTGTGCTGAGTTTGGTTTCCTCCACCCTATTTAAACCTAAGACACCAGGTGAGATTATTTCCCTGAATTCCATCGCCTGTTCGAGCATTTTTTTCAGCACTGCAACCTAATTTATATTATGATTGCACTTCATCAAAATGTTTTCAGCATTCAAAAGAACTAGCCAATACCCGTGTTACGCACGGGCTATATGCGCGGTCATGATAACAGCTGATTAAATTAGCTGGTTTTACTTGCAAAAATGAGATGGTGGCTGATAATGAGATGGAAACAAAATGGCTCCATTACCCGATGATCTGGAACGTTATAGTCGCAACTGGGTCGTTCCATGAAAAAGAGAGCCAAAGTGTGACATGACTGTTCAAATTTGAAACGAAGAATTTGCAAGAAGTACTGGTTCACTTTTGTTGGCGTTCCCATGAGTCAAAATGTGACACAAGTTAAATGGCAAGATCTACTGTGGGATGTAAGAGACAAGATGTTGAACATTCAGCGTTGCCAATGTAACAAGGACACGAAACTAACACAAAAGTATGCAATAAAATTTTCTTTTCAAAATATAAACTCTCAACTTGTTCAATTAGTATAACAGAGAACAAACTTAAAACAAACCAGCAGTTTGGCAATGCCCAGTTGTGCTCTTATAAGGTCCGAACATGTTTGGCAGGGCTTTGATAAGTTGCTCATTAGTCATGTTCATCTGAGGATGGAACAAATGCAATATTCTGGACGAAATATAAATGAGAAGGCAGCCCATGTAAGTGCACATCAGCTCTGAAAATATTTTAGAGTAGACTAGTTGCTAAATGCAAAATTTGTCATCTGGATTGTACCACATGACAAATGTTGCGAATGTAACATGGACATGAAAAATGCTCGACTTAGTAAATGCATCCCCAGCAGGAGGGGAGGCATTGTCAATTTCAACATGCTTTTCATTTATATGGAAAAAAGATTCACAACAAACAAAATTCTGGCTAAGAACAAAACATTCGACACATGACACACATTGTCAAAAAAAATTGAAAGAATTGGTTAAAGTGTCACTTGAACAAAAATTCAGCATTACTGCCACCTATTGGACATGTTATGTGTGTTCGGCACAAAAAGATGGAACTGAACTTGCGAATATTGCCTACTTGCAAATAGGCTATTGCCTATAAAACGCTGCACTCGACACTCATCCGCGCCAACTGTTCAGTTTCACTTTTATTTTTGCGGATGCCTTGAAACAAACAATACATACACGCCCCGAACTGTGACTAGCGAACCGAACGGTTCGGATTTTTTTTACTTGAACCATTCCATCCCTAGAAACCACTAATTATTCCGCCGATCAAAAAACGATGCACCACTCCTTAAAACACGTGAAACGGCAGGCCAAATTATGAATCCCAATAGAAACATACTTGTGTTGAAAATTGGTGATTTACTAAAAGATTTTAGTGATTGAACGTCACTTCATTCGAACGTAACTTTCTGGGACGCAAAAATACTAACCTGCCCAGCTTCCGCTGTGAAGACGATAGATTGGTCCCCGGATGTGAAGCAGGAGTTTCGGAAAGAAAACCGTATCTGTGACTACTGTGAGACTCCAAGGGGATATGGGAGATCGGGCAGCGAGCCCGGCGCGTGTTGAACGTAACTTGGTAAAATATGACGCGAAAAATTTTGCTCCACAAAAATAAGAATTTTATAAAAACCCTTATATTTTCAGAGATAATATTTTAAACGGTTATGAAACGGATTAATCTCTAAACATTGGCACAAAAATCTAGATAATATATTCTGTTTCCTGGGTTTTCTCAGCACTGTTTCAATGTAACTTTTCAGGACACCATGAGTTACGTTCACAACAATATTTTAAGCGCTAATTGCAGTGTTATACATCTGGATTTCCCAGTTAATTGCCGTTGTGGGTTAATCACTTGGAATTGATGTTTAGAACAAAAGCCATTTCAGCCAGACTTTTATTTTAAAATTCTGAGAATTTTACTTTCAAAGTCTGAAGGCAATGAATGTCACAAATTTGGACACTTTTTATCCACAAGTTTTTCAAAGACATGCAGTTTTTTTATTTCTCTTTTTCAGAAGACCAGTTATATTGGCTGTGGTAGCTTTTTTATATACTCTGGCCTTCATGCATGGGATTTTCTATAGGTGGCATCTAATTTTGTGAATCATATAGTCCTGTAAAAAATGCAGGGTCTCTGGCTCTCTATTTCATGGAATGACCCAACTCTTTCTGTCCGGGAACTGTAAATGCTATAATACAGGAGGGCTAGACGGGCCTACAAACCCACTTTGAACTGGTGTCAGTAGACAGATAGGAACAAAGATAGCTTAATTCACAGAACATAAGATGGCACCATCATATTAAATTATAAAGCAGAGAATTTCTGAGCAAACTAGCCAATTTAACATAGCAGAGGAGACGCTGAGGGGCACAGACACAAACACTGTCTCAGGGCGCTGAAGTGACGAAAAATGCTTACCGTATTCTCCAGAGGTTTGCAACACCACTGATATCAACAATATTTGACATAAAGCTACACCAGGCTTGAATTAAACCATCAAGGATAATTTACCACCCATCTTATACACAAACTAATGTTTTTCTTGACAGGCAGGTCCCTCATTGTGGCACCCAATTCAAATTGACGCATACAGGTTTGCTACAAATTACAAAACAGCTTTATCTGGCACAGGAGGCAAATATTATGCTTATAATATTAATTAATATGATTATAATATTAATGCTGAACATTACAGAAATGTTCCCACGCAAGTTTGAGCTGAAATACATGAAATTATGGCACAACATGTCAGAGCTCAAATTTGCTTTTCCTTTGTACTGTTTCTTTCCATTTATTTTAACTCAATGCATTTGCTGTAGCATGGAAACAAGAAATAATTGTTATAAACTGAATATTCCCGTAAAATTAATTGTGCCATTAAAATGTGATTACAACAATCAATTCCACATTAGATTTGTCAGAATTGATGGACTTAATCATGAATGAAAATTGTCAAATAGTAGAAAGGGTTTTCATTTTTGTCTTGAAAACAAACAAAGTAGTCAACTGCAGCTCGAAGGCCCAATAATCTTGATTTTTTTTTTTTTTTTTTTGGATCTTTCATATCCTATTATAATAACTTCCAAGTCTAAAAAGTCTACACTTTACATTGTTGAGTTACTTGTTCGGCAGTTAACATGTTGTGATTGAGTGTTTCACTGGCTTCACTGACATCATTTTCAGGGAAAGCCTGTGGATGTATTGAGGTTGCCACTTCACTGAGAACAGCGAACTGCACACCCCTCCACCATTTATTGACCTATAAACAACAATGGCATAAAAAAAAATGCTACTGAAATTGCTCAATGATGAAAAAGGTAAGTCATTGAATACTGTATAATTGATGGGTCCTGTCACTAGAAATGCCTCCTAATAAGTACGCACCCGGCTACCTTGCCAATGAGCTTGGCTCTTTGGCAATGTGGTCAGTGCGCTTGACTCTTACCTGGGAGTCTGGGGTTCAATTCCCCGCCTGGGCCCTCCTTTGGCCTGCCACATAATGAAATGTGAAAAAGAATGTGTCACTTGTCAGATTCCAATCCACTGTGCTGTAAAAGGATGTCTAACCTTAAAAGAGAGACTGTAATCCAGCTAATCAGCGTTCTCATTTAAATCAATAAGATCATTGTCTTTGCGCTGAAATCTTATTTTCAGGTCCAATTTACTGCTAATTGCCCAGGTTTGTAATTATTACTTTATTTGTCGATTGCATTTTCCTACATTTTTACTGATGGGAAATAATTTTTTCCAATTCCAGATGAAAGATTACAATCTGTGCATTGGATTCTTTGTTTGCTGGCAGAGAGAATGGGACCAGGATAACAGTTCCAAAGCCAGCTATGGCATTGAACCAGTAGCTTGGGCTGTTGTCAGGGCACAGTGTTCTGTGGACATATGTCACCCAATTCTGGGAGTCCACTCCACTCCATTCCCTGCATCTCTACCACCCTCTCTCACTCTCTTTCGGCCCCTCTTTGGTTCCCTGGACAAAAGCTCTGCACATCTAGTTGTGCACTCCCCTCATCTCATCACTGGTGAACAAAAATATGGGGGAGTTTGTTCTGATTCCTCTGCTCTCGTCTGGCACTTGTAGGTCGCTGACGATTCCTTCCCACACACACTTCATTAAAATTTGAAGGCACCAATAATACAGGCCCAAATTACATTTCAGAGGAACATTAGGGGCGTTTTGTGCACATGGGTAGATTGCTTAGCCAAGGGACCACTACAGTTCCCTGCGACTTATTTTGTAGTGGTAAAAAGCTCAGGTGCTAAACTCAGAACGCTGCCCGTACTTTGGTCAATACAGCAGGTGTTTATGAGTGTTGGTGTCAGAACCATCATCCAGACTACACCCAGCTTCATTCGGATAATTCTATCACTAACTACATAGCAAATCGCCCATAGAAGTGATATACTGGACGTTTATAGCTAAATTTGAATTTCTAGTTGGCTGTTTTGTGCTTGAACCTTTTTTCTTAGAGTATTCAACAGTATGTTTTATGAATGCCTGAGTGAAGCACAGTGTATTTACTTGTATTTGTCTCTGTGCCTGCGGGCACAAGTCGTCCCTGATGACTTGTAATGTTTTTGTTCGTATTGTACACTAATCTCCAAAGAGAGCAAAGGGAGAGGCCATATTCTAAGGCTACTGCCCCCACTCCTCCATCCATCTCTCTGCATAGCATGGGAACGTACAGTGCATACTACTATATTCAATTCATTTATATGGGCTCTATTTTTCTCAGGGGAATGAATCGCACCCAGCAGAGCTGTTTGCTCACATATTGTTCATATAGTTTTCTTTCCCTTCTTTATGTTCACTTTTGTTACATGTATTACTATATAAACTAGAGCTGCGCTCAGAGAGCGCAAGTACGCCAATGTACTCAATGTTATTTTTGCCAGTATTAGCTAGCAACCCCTGTGTTTATGCAGTCCGGTAGTCTTCGCGCAAATATGTTTTTATTGTGTTTTTGACCTTTGGCATGCCCTTGACCTTGGCCTTTGACCTTGACCTCGCAAAATCAAATCACCTCTTCCTTGAACAATACTTAATCATCCCACCATATTTGAGGAAAATCCATCCATAACATTTTGCGTAAGTCTGCTTACAAACAAACCAACAAACCAACCCACAGACAAACGGGAATGATCACATAACCTCCTCCAACTTCGTTGGGTGGAGGTAATAATACCTACAAAATAGTGGTGGGGTCTAATGGGGAGGGGAGGGTAAAAGGGTATTTTTACATGTGAATATTTTCTTTGTGTGGGGAAGAAGTACAAATAATTAACCTAAGTCTCGCCCCTGTTTTAATACCATGAATGCCGTTTCCCTCAGTATACGATTTAAATAGCCCACATTCATAGAAAATGTATTGATGCTAGTTTTTGCTTTCTTTGCCTCACATCATTTAAACCACTTACTACACTGGAGAGTGGTCTACCTAAGGAGGCAGCAGTAATGCCAGCTAGGTGCGTGTTTTTCATCAGAAAAAATTACCAGATAGCAATGGAGTTAAACAGTGGCCGATCTGGTTGGCCTTAATGGAACCAGCCCCCACCACACCCACAGGTTATTAATTTGTCTTAGACCAACTTTTTTGACAACAGTGCCACACTTGCACTATTGTCTCCTGTCACAAAATTACCAGAATAGTGTTGGACACGTCCAGTTTAGATCTGCGATGTCGTTACTTCTTGCATTTGCCAACCTCGTTTAGGTCATCCAATTAGGGGCCAATATGTTTCATTTTATTTTTAAGCAGGTAAGTCATTGGAACCTTAAGACGAAAGCTGTTTGATAATGGATAGCATCTGTCACCCTCCACTTGTGAGATTCCTCCACTCATTCTCATACATAGTTTATCAAACAGTTTACAGTACCAGTCAAAAGTTTGGATGCACTTTACTTGCTTTACAGTACTCTGTCTTTAGTGAAATTTAGGTGGTGAATGTTCTGGATATAAGCTCAAAAGGCTTGTGATAATACATGAATAGTCAAAAGTTTGTATGAAACAAAAGTCAACACTCAGAAAGAAGTTGCCACTTGAAGAAGCATGGAATTTATTGCAAGACAGACATGTTTCCTGGCAATATACTGAGTAAATATACTCAGTGATTACTCATGCAATCATGGTTAGTTTGATGAATATATATATACACACACACACACACACACACGCACACACATATATGGGTCAATCCAAGAAATGATGCTCTGAGCCCTGAGGGTGATGAAAATAACAAACTCAGTATTACTTCTACTTTTCTACTATTAAAAGTAGAAAAGTAGAATACTATTTACTACCGTTCTACTATTAAATTAAGGGCATAAATACACATATCTGGCCCATCTAGGGTTTCTACCATGGCTTTGAAAATAAAAGCCAAAAAAACTCTTTTTCGCGACATCACGGACTCCGCGCCGGCCAGCTGTTAACATTAACATTAACAAGTGTGGCCAGTTGTCATTTACAAAGCATATCGATTACGACTTCGGACTTCGCCCTTTTTTCTTTACTCAGCAGTTGGAAGGAATGCATGTGTTTCGCGATCGTTTAAATGACATAAGATCATTTGAAACATCTTATGCAATTCCATTTCCTCCAACCCCTCCATGCACAAGGACTTCAATTCTGCGCGAGAATCTCTTACATACGCGTAGATTGAATTATTGCTGACTACAACAGAGGAATGTAAATATGCCACTTAAACTCACAATGAATGCGTGAGAGTTGACAGGAATACGTTATAAATGAAAACTGGACACATCTGATAATATTGAGAGTTTTCGGAGATTCTGTAATGGTAATTTAAATGACTGATTGAAAACAGGTCGTGACAAGTCATTCTTTTCAAGGGATTGTTCGAGCCTCCCTGTTGGCAGTTCACGAGCCGCGACTGATAGTGACCAAATATTAGAGCTGTGACGATTCAGGAATCGCAATTATTTTAATAACCAATAAAAGTAACTGCCACTACGAGGCAGACAGACATGCTTGCTTATTACCTTTTTTATGACACATACCTAATACCTGCCTGCTTCTCATTAACTCTTCTTTATCATTATAGGCCACATTTTGGTCAGTTGGCTGAATAAATAGCTTGATTGCAAGTTAGGCAAAGTACACGGGAATCGATTTAAGGTAAGCTAATTATGCCAAGGCGATGGAGGCTGTCCAACCTCGCTGGTAATTAGCGGACTTCAAATCACAGTTTTCTTCCCGAAAGCATTTCAAATGACCGCATTAGGTATGTGTCATAGAAAAGGTAATAAGCAAGCACTTACTTTTACTGCGCTTAAAATAATCGTGATTCCTGAATAGTCGCAGCTCTACCAAATATCCAGTCAAAGCCCAAAATACAGCCCCCAGAAATTTTTTGATTAAAAAAAATTATGCAGTATCTACATATTGGCTGTTGTGTAAGTTGGGGGTACCATAGGGCCATCTTATGGTGAAATATGAATAGGCTGGATGGGGTGGAGGTGCCCTTTCTGACGAAAAATAGAAATTGGAACGCGAGTGACAATGGGAAAATGTACCTATAAGCAGTGAAGGTATTGCACAATGTTCATTATTTCTGGTCAGGATATTAGAGAAGAGGCCAATCTAAAATACTAACAGGTGAAAATTTCCCGGACTGTGCATATAGAGGTGTGTGGCGGCCATAATCGCAGTACGTGGAATGCGAGTGACGCGGCTTAGCCAAATACCTTTAGGCACGACAGATGGCTCCGTACACGCAAACCAATGGCTATACATCTTGGAAATTTCACTCGCTGATCTGTTTTAACCCATAGAACCCAAAATACATCGATTCAGTACAAATTGAGACCTCTGCGTACACCCGGACACCTCCTCAACAATATTTTGAAAGAATTTAATCCAAATTCCTTACCTTTCTGAAGAATTTCTCTTGTATTTTGCAGTAAAATCTGCCGTGGACTTGCCTCAATCGAAGCTTGAGATCCTCTGAGTTGTTTACGAAGGAACCCGGATGTAGGTTACCTCCGCCGGTTAACAGGACATCCCTTTCCTCTTCTTGCCACATTTTTGGTGCCCGTCGATCACTCACGTTTCACTCACCGAGCAAATACTCATAGAGCCAACCTGAATTAATTTTTTTTTTATTATTTTACATTTACAGTTGCTACATATACCCTCTAACTTTGTTTGGATGGAAGGAAGTATAGAAATTAGCAATAGTTTATGCAATATATAGGTAAAAGTCAGTGAAACGCAAGCGACGAGGCCAGTGTTGAAAAATAGTTTCTTCATGCTGGCACAGGCTCAGGTCAATCTATGTAAAAAATATTTCTATGAACATAACTCTTATAGGGACCCTCTTGGCTGGATGTAATATGAACAGTGGGACTACCTTCTTAGTATTCTAGTTGATGGCCTAAATGTTTTGTCACTCGCATTTCAATGAGTTGAAATTCCCATTAAAAGATATAGGAAAAAAAAATGTGGGTCATGACATGGCTAAACCACATGGAAATGTTAGATATGACCCCCCACTAAGGAAAACATATGTTTATGATAGTCTAGCACTATTTGGCTTGACAATACATGCTTGGAATGCGGTGAAAATATTACAAAAATTGGGTTGCCCCAATTCCAAAATAGTTGGGACGAAGTGTAAATTGTGAATTAAATCAAAATGCAATGACTTTCAGATCACATGAGCCAATATGTTATTTACAATAGAACAGAGATAACATTTCAAATGTTGAAACAGACATTTTACATTTTTATCCATAAAATGAGCTTATTTCAAATTTTCTGGCTGCAACAGGTCTCAAAAAAGTTGGTACACAGGCAAAAAAGGGCTGAAAAAGCTATAAATATATAAGAGAATCAGCTGAAAGAATATTTAGCAAGTAATTAAGTTAACTGGCATCAGGTGTGTAACATGATTGGCTATAAAAGGGATGTCTTAGAGAGGCTGAGTCTCTCAGAAGTAAAGATGGCCAGAGGCTCTCCTACCCGTGAAGGCTTGCGTAAAAAAATTGTGGAAAACAATGTTCCTCAACGTCAAATTGCAAAGGCTTTGAAGGTCTCGTCATCGACAGTGCATAACATCATCAAAAGATTCAGAGAAACTGGAAAAATCTCTGTGCGTAAGGGACAAGGCCGAAGACCTTTACTGGATGCCCATGATCTTCGAGCCCTCAGACGCCACTGCATCACTCACTGGCATGATTCTGTCATTGACATTACTAAATGGGCCCAGGAATACTTCAAGAAACCACTGTCAGTAAACACAGTCCGACGTGCCATCCACAGATGCCACCTAAAACTCTATCATGCAAAAAAGAAGCCTTTGTTGAGCATGATCCAGAAGCGCCGCCGTGTTCTGTGGGCCAAGGCTCATTTAAAATGGACTGTAGCAAAGTGGCAAAGTGTCCTGTGGTCAGACAAGTCCAAATTTGACATTCTTGTTGGAAATCATGGTCGTCGTGTCCTCTGGGCTAAAGAGGAGAAAGACCACCCCTCCTGTTATCAGCGATCAGTTCAAAAGCCAGCATCTCTGATGGTATGGATATGCATTAGTGCATATGGTGTGGCACACTTGCGTGTTTTAAAAAGGACCATGAATGCTGAAAGGTATATAAAGGTTTTAGAGCAACATATGCTGCCCTCCAGATGACATCTATTCCAGGGAAGGCCTTGTGTATTTCAGCAGGATAATGCAAAACCACATACTGCAGCTATTACAAGAGCATGGCTTTGTAATAGAAGAGTCCGTGTGCTGAACTGACCTGCCTGCAGTCCTGATCTTATACTGGCTGGTGTGATTTGAAAGTCATTGCGTTTTGATTTTATTCACAATTTACTCTTTGTCCCAACTATTTTGGAATTGGGGTTGTATGTCCAAACCTTTGAATGGTATTATATATCACCTACTAGGCTCACTGTATTCTGTCAGTAAAAGCTAACCGTATTGTCATGAATGTATCAATATCATACTGGAACCCAGGTTTGTGATCACCATTAGAGATTTGCTAATAATCATAATTCAGTCTGACAACACGTGTCAACAGTTAATTGCAGTATTAACAAATGGATATATTGATCATTTAGCATCTAAACTCTTCACCCTTACACACCATGTGGGTAACTGAGCTTGAGGAAAAGAGAGCAAAGAATTGCAGCAGCAGGGAGAGGCATGTGTTTTGTCACAAGCATGGAGCTGAAACAGCCCCTCTTACACAGGAGCAGGACTGAGACAGATATGCCTGGGAGTGTCTATGAGAACGAGGGCCTGTCTTAAATTGTTTACCTGAACAAGCTCCACAAACTGCATCTCGTTTATTGCTCCAATAGGACAGCTACTCCTTGGATTACACTCACATGTTTGTTTTCAAGACTTCATATGCTGCGATGATGCCCTTGCACATGACCTTGTGTATAGACTGACTGGATACCCATTACACAATTTGTCTGGGGAAATTACCCGGAACAAGCCTTTTCATCCAATTATTTTGAAGACAAACCATCACGTCAAAAGATGAAAAATGAACAGTTTCAAGAGGGTGAGAGAAGAAACATCCTATCTCGGCAGAATGTCAGAGATGGAGTCACTTTCACTCAATACACACTCAAAGCTCCTTTCAACCAGTGTTGATGAAATCAATATCTCAGTGTTTGCTTTTTTCCGGAGAAAATAAGTAACCATCTGGAAGAAGAAAATGCGCAGCAAAAATTTAGGTGTGAGGGAAAGTGAAAAAAAATGCAAAGTAGGTGTGATAGACAGGTTTTCTAGGCATAAGCTTATATGTGTGTGAGGGAGTGAGCAAAGGGGGAGGGGGCCGATGAGAACTTGAGCTTAGTGTTAATTACTTATTGATCTAATTTACTTGATGATTGTCTCTAATTGTAAGCACAGTAATAAAAGCCTGATGAGTGAAAAGCAGTCACCCTTCTGCTGTTGCTATTGTTTTCTGTTGTTTATTTGGATTTGCTTTTTCTAAATTACACTAATTATCACATTCCACTGAGGCCCAGGCTGAGTTAACAGTCCTCCCACTTAAACAGAATCCTTGAGACTCCCCAGGTGCCACACCTGGAGCCAACACAGTGAGCTGGCCCTGAAAAAAAGCATAGATTACTGGAGGCCCTGTGTTTCAACTCACCCTCTCCATAAATCCTCATCTTCTGGAGAATCCCAAAATCACACAAATCTCTCTCTCTCTCTCTCTCTCGCCGTCTCTCCCTTTTTCTCTATTCCCAGTCTTTTTCTCTTTTGTCCAGGACACAAATGGCATCATGACAAGCGTGTGACATGGTTTCTGAGACAGAAAGCCAGCAGACAGAGGTTCATCCGCTGAGGAAGCAGGTTTAAGGGGTATTTCACGCTGCTAAGCTTGTGTTCTGAGCCACACGAGTGCTTGCCTCTGCACTCTGCTACCCCAAGCTTGGTGTTATCCTCAGAAATTCAGGGAAAAAAAAAAATTATTTCAAAAAATTCTTTCACATATGCGCATTTTTTGGTGTGTATACTGCGATGGTCAGTGGTGGCACTGTCAGCCATTCAGGGAAAGAAGACTGAATGCTTCCAGCTCATGAGCTCAGAGTCCAAGCTGATAAAAAAAAAGTCAGCCATTATCTGATTTGTATTCTTTCTCTGGGTATCATTGCAGGACTGGAAATCGAAGGCACTGGATTAGCCTGGGAAGGGAAGGTGCCGCCTCACTCTCCAGGATAATGGCAGGGCTGCGCGCTCATGTCGATCATTTAGAAAGACCTCAGGCCTGCCTACGCAGTCACCAGCACGCATTCCAGGAGGCGTTGTGGCCAATAGGCAGCCCCTGTTTTGATGCGGTGTGGGAGAGAGCGATTATCATTTATCAGTAAGTGCAGATCAATCCGTCTAATGACATTACCAGTCTGCGGCTTTCTTACTAATCTTTTATTTAGCAAAGGGGAAGTCTGATCTCATTTATCAACAGCAATGAGGCACATTAACGACTCATCCTCTGAGTTTTCACTTTGCCTCCTCTATTTTTTTCCATCAATAATGATACCAGCTCTATCAGATCGATGAATCATATTCTATTTACTTTCAAGGCCTGTTAAGAGGCATTTGATGGAAGTATATTCATATTAAATTAGAACTATTAGAGCTTGAGACGAACCTTTTTTTATATGATCAGTTTCCTAGATAGTAGTATGTGCCTAGATGTTTTAACTTCTCTATATGTTGAAGCACTTCAGATATTATGATAAGAAAATCATTCACACTTACTTGAGTAATGTACATTCTCGTGCATGTATTGAAATTATTTGATACCAAATATACAGAGCTTAATTTAGTCTCAAATTGACAAGTACAATTCTTGAATTTCCAGTGAAAAAAGAGGAAATCACTTACCCCAAAGAAACAGAGTTTAATAATGACTCCTAATCTCTTTAACAGCCAATGCATGATAGCCTAAAAACTAGATTGCTGCCCCACACAATGTGCTCACACACTGATATACGGTTTTGCACTGAAGTACAACAACAATCATTGCAAATATTCAATCTGATCTATGTTCACAGTATTCTATCACATAAAATGCAGGCCTTTCAACGGTTGTGTTGTGGTGGTGATGTACTGCGTGTTTGAAGGAATGTAGTGCAGGGCCTTCACTTACAAATTATCAGTGAAGGCCAACAATTGAGAATGAGGTATAAAACAACACAATTCACACCCCTTGGTGGCCCCATTTATGTCCTCCATTGTCCAAGATTCAGCACTTTGCACTTTTCTTTTATATGAGCTGGAGTTCAATGGTGTGTGACAACCTAGTAACCAATTCCCTATGCAGCACCTTCGCGAGTAGACAGATCACCGGGGTGGGAACTGTACTTCAAAAAATGCTGACGCATGCAAAGTCTCTCTCTCTCTCTCTCTCTCTCTCTCTCTCTCTCATCTTGAGGTTAATTTACTTTAGTCCCTTTAGAGGATATTTGAGCTATACGTGAATCCTAAATTGGACACATACAGACAACTTGCAGGTTTTGCACGGGTTTTGCCTCCATAACCTTGAAAAATATGCATACAAATCAACATACAAATTCTGTCTGTCACGTACAAAGACCTCCCATGCTGAGTATGCGCATCAGGAGTACAGATTTTCTTCTCTCAGAATATGGTGGTGTGGCTAATTTTTTTTTTAAATTCTGTTTTGAAGCTCTGACACGTCATAATTTAGGGTCAATTAATCAGCCATAATGAGTTCCACATTTACCGGTACAAATGTTGGGCTTAGTCCAGGTCTCCAGTCTCAAAACAATATTTTCTTCTCAAGGGAATCAGCAGATTTGATTGGTGAAGTATTTTCTGATTATGAGTTTAAATTAAAAAAAAAATCACAGACGAATGTTTCTCCATTATAATTTATCAATCTCAAGTAAAGGACGACACAATTTGAACCATGAATAAGAAAATATAAAGCTTAGAGACGTACACTGCACGCAAATTCACAGAGCAGAGCATGCAAAACCCGTATGTGACATCACCCAAAACGGGCCTCTTTCCTAGCATCATGGAAGTATTCACGCTGGATAAAGTACTGCCGTTTCGTGTGCGTGTTTCCATTTTCTCGTATTGATAATGTGACGGAATGACATTACATTGCATTCTTTGCCTTCTGAGCTTTCCATTGATGTTGAAATTGCCATATTTCAGTTTTTCCTTTGAATCCCTACTTTAATTTACTGCCTACTCTGCTGTTGATTTAATCCTCAGTGAGCAGTGCATCACTATTCTCCCGACTCAATGTAGCCAACGTAACGTAAGGTTAACTGAGGTTAACTGGGGTAAACAAAACACGACCGACTATTCCAACACACACACACACACACACACTTCACGTCACACACACGGCTGCTAGCTATCAGGTTTCACGTACTCGTCATCATGGGCCTTCAGGTGGTGGACAAAGTTTGAAGTGGTTCCCTCTTTGTCGCTAATGGTTGCTGAACATGTCTTACACTGAGCAGACCTTCGTTTTCCATCGGATTATAAGTTTTAAAAAGCAAATTGAATTATTTTGGGCGTACTAGAACTCACTGCTGCCATTATTATCCATGCAATCAAGCGCACTGATCATCAAAAGTGCGTGCTCCCACTTTAGACACGAAAAAAAACCCCAAAAAAACGGAGCCTGTCCAAATCTGCTAGAGCGCGCGCTGTGCACTGCACACAAACGGACCACTCTTGTCGTACTAGAAAGGATGATATCAACATGAAAAAAAAAATACAATGAAAATAACAAATCATCCGAGTCATCTTGCCTCCAGTCGAGTCTGGAGTCATTGTCTCCTAAGTCCAAGTCGAATCTTAAGTCTTTGCCTTCCAAGTCCGAGTCGAGTCCAGGCCGTCAAATTTGCGACTCGAGTTGACTCGAGTCTGAGTCCGTATGACTCGAGTCCAATTGTCTGCTCTACAGGTCACCATTTCTACTTACTTTTTTCATCGGTCATCTTATTTAGGAGGACCCTGACCTGAGACCTATAGTTCTTGGTGAAACTAGGTCAAAGGTAGAGGTCAAGGTCCAAAATACATAATTGTCCATAATTCCCATTCTAATTGAGATTGAGACTTCAAACTAACTCCATTCTGTTTATCAAGTCAATGTGGTCCTAGCGATGATGGGTTGGGATGACATCACACTTATGCAAATACGTTATGATGACGTCACCAAACTTCTACAAAACTTCAACTTCTACAAAAATCGTTTCTCTTGACGCAGTCATTTAGCACATCAGTCGAGTAGCTTACAATCAAAATTTCAGCCTCATCGGTCAAAGGGTTGTCAGGTAATTGACGTTTTTCTGACATAAATTTTGAATATCGTGAAAATGGCCTCATTTTCTAATATCCTATACATCTTTTAGTTTCGGAGACAGCTGGATGGGGTTATATTGTGAGGTTATGCTCAGGAACCAGACGCGAGAACCAAGTAATCCAAAAAACTTGTGGTTTATTAGGAATGGGGGTGAACCCCCACAGAGCAGGAGGCAACGGTACAAAGTCCACAATCCAAAAATCAGAATCCCAGGGACGTAATCCAAGTTGTAACCAGGGCAGCAAACACAAAACTCGTGGTCGGGCAAAAAAGGTTCAATACACAGATGCAAGCAAATCCAAGTCAGAGCCAAAATCAAAATCAGGGATGGTCCAGTCAGAATAGAATCACAGAGAGTACAAGGCATAAATGATCGCAGCACAGGTAAACCAAGGGAAACGTTCTGACAAAGGCAGGTTGTGAAATGACTGCTTAAATACACAAACGGGAAGTCACATGCTACAATAGGAAACAGGTGAGTTGGATCAGACTAATTACAAAGGAATGAACAAAGGGAAGTTCCTAACTACATGAAATTGGCGAAAGCCAAAATGCGGACAGGGATCACAAAGACAGCCTATTGACAGACATACAGCTCCGGTTAGGGAGTTCTAACGTGCACAGATAAGGAGGCAGAACAGAGTTTAACAAGTGCGGAGGTTCCGCTGAAATGCAGCAAAGTTGATTGAGTAAAGACAAGGGGTGGAGACTAGAATAGGGCGAGTGCTGAGAGGTCGTTAGTCAATTAGTAAAGTGCAGCAATACAATCCCTAGTGCTTGTTAGTAAGTTAGTACTATAAACAATGTTAGTCTTGGTTAGTATCTTTAACTAAAATAACAAACTGTTAGTACTGTTAGTAATGATAGCACAGCAAGGCGAAGGAAGCAAACAAAATTAGAAGGAATAATTGAAATCCCAGAAACCATGAAATCACCCGAAAGTGTGGCATGAAATACTGGGGCAATAAGAAGTCACATGACATGAGACCAGACAGGGGAGACAAAGTGCAATGCATGGCAAGGAACAAAACAGGAATCGGAATGTAACTGTGGGAATGGAATATGGCAAAAAAAACAAACAAAGCAAAAACAAGGCATGGCATGGAATCCAAATCACAAACAGAGCATGGTCACACAAAGCAGAATTATAATCCAAACATGGCTAACAAGGCAGAATCACAACATATATATCCTCATAAAAGAGAAAAATATTGATGTTTGTCCAAATTTTCAGACTTCAAATGTCAAGGTCAACCTCAAGGTCACACAGAAGGTTAAAAGCACATTTTGGCTAATAATTTTAGTTCTATCCCATCTGTAGACGTCAAACCAATGCCATTCTGTTTGTCAAGGCAATATGGTCCTAGCAATTCATCTGAATTTCGCAACTCATCCTTTTACGAACAATCTTTCATTGTTTAGTCTGTTCAATTGTTTGTCAATTTGTCAGTTAATGATATATCTCAGTTCATTGACTTGTTCTCTCTCTTTTTTTTTAATGAACGACCACAATAGCCGGGAGGTCAATACTGATGGTTCTGCCCTAGCATGTGAGAGATGATAATAATCTTGGGAAACAAGGGTCAGCCTCTTTTTGATGAATTTGTAACAAAGATGGAAGGCAGCCTGCAGGTGCGCATTACTTCAGTTTTACTGTGTAAAATGGCTCTAATCGATCCATGGTGAGAACTTCATCTTTTGCACTTCTTTCAGTGCACAGCTGGTGACTGAAATGGAGTATGAAGCATGACGTTGTAGACCCAAGAAAGCTTGTGGGTTCAGAGGATTGTTCCCCTGGAAGAAAGTTTTGAGAAATAATCCTTAAATGCTGACCTCTGGTAAATTTTGGGGAAGAAATGAGACCTAAAAATGATGAGACTAATCTTCAACAGATTAAAGGTATCACATATTACTACATTCAAGAATTGCATGACCATGGCCCGACTGATAATTGTCCAATGGCTGTAGAAAATACTGGGATTTTCTCTTAGGCTATAGGTTTCGACAATGTATATGTGAAGAAAATACCTCTAGTATCCAATGTTTATCTGGGATGACATACTAGATCAGTGCCTGATTCTGGAACAGTGTCAAGAAATAATAATGCGGTAGTGAGTCCCACTGTGCAGGACACAGAATAACAGATAAAAATGCAGTACAGTGCAACACTAAGTCAGACACTTGGACACCCTCGGTCAGGGGTGGCCAACCCTGGTCCTGGAGAGCCACAGGGTATCCTGACTTTGGTTTTCTCCTTCCAGTTTAAACCTAAGACACCAAGTGAGATAAGTAAAGTGTGTAGCCAACTGCTTTAATTAATTCATCAAGTGCTGAGCAACATCCAAAACCAGCAAACACTGCAGCTCTCCAGGACCGAGGTTGGCCACCCCTGCCCTAGATCATATTGTGAGTATTAATATTTCATTTAGCCATATACAAAGAAGTCCTACATAGATTGAAAATATATTTTCCAGACCTGGCCAAAATGACAGCAGAGGTTACACAATGATCATGTAAAACCCATATTTTGGTAGAAATACAATGATAAAATAAATAACAATTAAAGAGGGTCTAAGTCATAATCTAGATCAGAAACAGGAGCATGCATCTTGCATAAGTCAACTGAACTGATTTAAAGAACAAAGTAATCAAGCTGGAGCTTTGGGTGAGGACTGCTCCCAGACCAGGGTGCACAGTAATTAAATGCCATGAAGAAACTATGGTTGTGGGGACAAGGAACGAACAGGACTATGATCTTTAGCTTTAAGCACTGCTGGATTTTTGGAGTGGTCACATAGGGGGAAACGAATGATACGTCAGTACTACTAAATTGGGGGGCTTGGCAAATAGTTTAGAGTCCACTAAAGTGATTCAGGATGATTTGGATAGAATTCAGAATTGGGCAGAAATGTGGCAAATGAAATTTAATGTAGCGAAATGTAAAGTAGTACATGTAGGTAATAAAAACATTAGACGGGATTACTTCATGGGAGGTTTTAAACTGGAATGTGCTCCACAAGAGAAAGATCTGGGAGTGATTGTTGACCAAACCCTCACAGGCTCTAGCCATTGTGCCGTAGCTGTTAAAAAAGCCAATCGGATGCTGGGATACATTGCCAAAAGTATTGAGTTCAAATCCAAGGAAGTGATGCTTCTTTTGTACAACACATTCGTCAGACCACATCTAGAGTATTGTGTACAGTTCTGGGGACCATACTTTAAGAAAGACATAGAGGCTTTAGAGAAAGTTCAGAGAAGAGCCACAAAGCTAATTCCGGGTATTAAAGATGAAAGCTATGAGAAAAGGCTGAAGATCCTCAATCTCTTTAGTCTTAGGAAAAGGAGACTAAGGGGTGATTTGATTGAGGTCTTTAAATATGTTAAAGGGATTAACAAAGTGAATTATGTAGGATTCCTTCGACCAAGTGTTGTTAGCAGAACTCGGGGTCACAAATGGAAGCTGACTAAAGGTAAATTTAGCACTGATATTCGGAAATATTTCTTCACCCAAAGAGTAATTTCGGTGTGGAACAGCTTGCCTGACCATATTGTTGAGGCAGAGACCTTGGGAGTTTTCAAGAGCAGACTTGACTTAAAGCTAGATACCATTCAGTCATTGAGTATCTGAAGTGATATATTCACGATGGTACAAAGAAACTGGCGAGCCTAGTTGGGCTGAACGGCCTGTTCTCGCCATTCATGTTATGTTATGTTATGTTAAGTAGTTTATTTAAAAAAGTGCACTGATTTCAGTTTCAGACACGCAAAGGTTCCAGCGGTGACCCGCAGAATTGCCATTGTTTGTCCACGTGCAATAGGGGTGCCACTCGAACATCTCGGTCACCAAAGGGAATGTCCCACTGTTCGGAGTAGTTGTTTAAACAGTTGTTTCTGTGATCAACTAGCCACGGTGGCGGGCACAAGCTAGTTATTTTTTAAGTTTGCAGAAAGCAAGGACACTGTTGAAATCTGACATTTCCTCTTATTTTGTTATAATTTCTCATTTTTTCAATTGCAGAATAACCTAGTCTGTAGCCCTTACAGGGACCCACAGACTGTTGTTACAGTGATCTAACAGTAATTTGTCAAACCTACAATAAATCATATTTTCATGAATGTGCAAAGACGTACACTATTGATATAAAATGGTGAAACATTGCGTCAGCTCGTGAGACAAAAGGTCAGTCGACCAAGAACAGAGGACAGATTTCACCCATTGAAATTTATTTATCCATTAAGCAGTGCCTCACAAGTCTTTTAAAAATTGGGCAAGTTGGGGCCATTGTTTGTACAGCTTACCTAGTACGTAGATGCAATACAATGCAGCAATACAGGCTAGTAACCAACAGTTAAATTTAACAAACACATTTAGTTTGAATCCATTTTGGGAGTTCTCCCAATGCGCCTTCCTATTCGTCCTTACGCCTATATATACCTCCTACATTCCCACAATCCCCGCTCGTCTCATTTCTACGTCCCTCCCACCCTTCCCCTCTCCAAGAAGGAAGCAAGAAACAGCCACTACCTGGGACCCCGGGGGGCATGGGAGCCACATGGACTCCGACAAGAGATGCGAGCCCCACCCTGAGTCTCGCCACCCGGGGGGCGCCCAACGTCCGCACAATCACAGACCAAGTCCAACACCACACCCGCCCCGATCTCTCCTATCCGCCCGATCTCCGATCGGCAATCCCACCCAATACTCTCCTCCACTTTGGGAGTGGTCCAGAATTCATTAACTTTCTTTTATTGCTTTTTATTATTTTTATTTTTTATTATTATTTTTAAAATTCAACTCTGCTTTATCTGCTGAAATGGACAAGATGCCTTTGATTTTTACAGAATTAATAATTGATAGGAAATAATTGAATCTGGTTTTGTAGGATTTTTTTTTCCTGGAATTTAACTGAAATATGAAATGACACAATCAACAATGACACAATCTTTGTAATCTTTGTTTTTATGATGTTTCAGTGTGTCTGCAAGTGGCCATGAGGGTAGAGGAACCCCGATGTTTTTAGTAGATGAGAAATTAAGTCCAAACTACAGCTTTATTTATACATGAGAGTCCCGCTCTTCGTCTTTCACATTAACTGATGAGAACAGAGCACTGTGTATTGCATGGTGTCCCAGAGATGAAGTGATCGATAAGTATCCTCCAATATTACTCTCCATTTGATGAGGAGTAATGTTTTAAATCAATCATGGTTGCTGAGAGGCCTAAGGTGGTGAGTGAATGCTAGGAGAATCCTTGGCACGAAAGTGTTGCGCAGATACATGTGCTTATATGGATACACAAATAAATAAGAGACCACATGAGAGCTTGGAAACAGAGGAGCACAAAAACAAACACAAAGCTCTAACATATCTACAGGCCCATACACACAAACTCACCAATATATGGTATACATTCAATTCAGGAGAGATTGATGATCATGTGACCTTGATAAGATTATACAAATGAAGAGCACAAAAGTAGTTATCTTTATCCCCTCCTCTCAAAACTTTCTTTAATTAGACTTTTTAAGCCACTTCTAATTATCAAATGTTTACTGGAGGGGGAATAGCAAAAAAAATAGAAAAATAGACAGACTATAAGAGCTTGATGTTTGTGCTACAGCAACCAGCTCTTTCCATCGTATCCCCAGCCGCGACCCAATTAGCATATAAGCGCATAAAGGAAACCGACGGGAGTCACTTGCATCTGGGACATGATTTACTTAAATGGGCGTCGAATTTCTATGGAGGGAAGAAGCCCAGCAATATTCACTAACAGCGGGAGGAATAAATTGTCTCTGAACGGGGTCATCTTTTTTGCCTCAATTTAAAACACACCAGCGAGGAAAGAGAAAAATCCTTTTTCATCAAAGGCTACTCTCAGTTTATACTGTGCTGATCATTTTAAGCCCTCGCCATTTTGGAAAATGCAGTCGAGAAAACCGCAAAGTTTTGAAGACAATGGCTTTGATTTTCCAGATTTCTAAAACAGGCATAAAAGCAGATGGTTGCTGTGTTAGATTGAGTACATTCTCCTGGCTCGATGAAACTTGCAGCCTGTTCCTCAGCCTGTCTGACTGGGCAACCTTTACACTTCCCCTCAAGTGCTCTCTTCTATAAATAAAATGATGACACAGCAAGGAACAAAGTGAACAAGGTACTTCCCAAATCCATGACTGCAGACATGATCATTTTGGCTCATTTGTTGTTACCAGATTTATAGGGTGGGCTGCCCAGTAAAGGTGCTATTAGCAATTTATGATTCACTGCACAGTCAATTGGCAGTGCTAAAAGTAGTAAGGATGGCAGTTTTTCAATGTGTCCTGTCACAAGGTTGCATGGAAGCTCTCCCATTGTATTTTCTGCAACTGCCAACAATGATGCTAATACTGTATTACCAATTACTACAGGTCCTTGTCTTATTTATAATGTGCCATATTCTTTTGCCAAAATAAAAACATAAATATGAAAGTTCTTTGTACACATGGTGATTAATTAAGGTCCTATTATGCATGCCATTTTGAATTATCAAGATAATGTTCTTCGATGCATTTTAGTTGATCAATTTTCTTGGATAACATTGATCTTTAACATTGCTTTCAGCGTAGTTTGAGTTTTGAATGGGCCTGTTATGACAGTAAGGATATTTTAATGCTTTATTTTGGGGAGAGGATGAGAAGCCCTTCAGGAAGAAGCCCTGATGAACATCACCTTTTTAATCGAGAAGGTGCGTGACACAGTGAGCAGTATTACAGGCACAGAATGATGCAACGTGTTTCTTTTCCAGATCATGGTCAACCTCACTAGCTCAGTAATTCCTCTGACCCTCCCAAAGAACACTCACTTCTCGTGGTTTCGAGACCTGATCGGCTCTTCCACAGTCACCTTCCAGGAAACTCTGAATTTCAATTTCAGAAATGACATCCAGTTTATTCCTTATTGAGTAGACAAGAGGTTTGCCTTCTTCGTATTCTATTCCAGAAGGAAGAGATTCATATTCCTCCTCAATGGCTACGCTCACTATGTCCCCATATTTCATCCCAAGGGTAATGAAGATGTTGACTGATAGAGTTGTGTAATACACAGATTACACAGCGTTGTGTAACACATGGATAATCATATATGATAATAGACATAGTGAAACCGCCATCTGCATAGATCATGGTATCATTTGCATAAGTACACATGAGGGTCTCAAGCTCAGCCATTTTGAGCGTATAATCCCATAGCTCTCACTGTACTGACTGACATAAGTCAATAAATCATGCTTGCTAATAATGGCACAATTCCTGAGGTTATAAAGCTGTGTGATTTGTGAGTATCATTTATGAACTGGAGGCCAGTGCTCAGCAATAGAGAAGAAAACAGACAAAAACATACTGAGAGATTGCAAAAAGACAGACTGGCAGATGTGCAACAGCAAATGTCATCAGCATAAATCTGAAAGTGGCCAAAGAACATCCAGGAGACACCAGTATTAAAGCTGGAGAGAAGTCAGTGAAAGGTATGATGCAGCCTGCTGGGCAACTGGCTTTCAGCCACATCACATTGAGCAAGAATGTTCTCACAGTGTTATTTGAAATATTACATTTCCACTGCAGGGCTGCAGCACGGCAAAAGAAGTTTCTTTGCGAACATTTCAAATGTGGGCATGAGTTCCTTCCAAGTTGAGGGCCTCCCTCAGCTGGGGTCCCGTCACGATCAGTCGTAATAAAGCAAATTAAGACAAATGTGCATTACGTCGGCAGGGTAGATTTTTTCCATCATCAGATATTTATGAATATCTATGCTATCTATCTTTTAAATATAATTATATAGAAAACAGATCTGTGGCACAAACTCACCTACCCAAGGCTTTGGTGGAATAATTAAATCCCGTCACTCAGTTATGGATTCACCTTGAGCACCATTGCCACGAATCCTTTGTGTTAGTGTGATAAGTAGCGAGCTTTTTTATGGAAATCACATGAAAATTCTTTGTGTTCATTCCTTGTGCATAGAGCGCAGACATTATCATTTTGTGCGATCGGACAAACTTTCCTGTTGCACCGTCACTTTGTCAAACTTTACATTTCAAAATGCAATAACTCAAATAACAAAAGCAATAACACACTTCTTGTGAGCATTTCTGGTGCACAGAGAACTGGTTTTACTGGTTTTTAAGTTGGTTGCTCTTTGACCTTTGCAGTAGCACCACCACAAGGCCAAACTTTTAATTTATTTATTTATTTATTTATTTAAAGTGAAGTAACTCAAACCGCTTTATTGGGAATCATGTCAAATCTGCTCCCAACATCCCTGGTGTAACGAGGAGGAGTTACTGATAGTGGTGGCTCTGTAATTTTTCTTGCAGCACCACAATACGGTCAAATTTAATATTTCCGAATAATAACTCAGTTTTCATGGGAGTCATTTCAAGCCTGCTGTTAACATTCCTGGTGCATATAGGAAGAGCCTTATGATTTTTACACCTTTATTACTTTTACTGTAAGACCACCATTATGTAAAACTACATTTCCAAATGCAATCAGTCCGACTGCTCCAGTTGGAGTCAGCTCAACTTCGATGTAAACTTCTTGGCGCTTGACAGAGCAAACTTTTTGTTCCAGTGACACTATGACCATTCCTATACACCAGCTTTTCATCCAAAATTATTTCTTTTCCTTAAATGCAATAAGTCACGCAGTTCTTATGGGAATTAAGTAAAATTTGCTATGAACATGCCATGAGACGAAAGTAGTTCCCCTGTTGATTTTCTAAACCCCTTTCTCTTTCCTGTAGCATCAGCATTAGGCCAAACTAAAAATTTTGCCTTTGGGGAGAATGTATTTATCCAGTTAAAGAATGTGCTTGAAATTCATGAACAGTGGAATTATATTTACCATTAGAGGAAAAAAAATAGCCACATCTGTTTAATGTAGTGAATTATGAAAAAAATTTAACGTTTGAGCACTGGGAAACCTTTTGCAATAAAACCATGTAAGTATGCGTTGTGCATTTGTGTGTGAGGGTTAGTGAGTGGTTCATACTAGTGAATACATCCTTTAAGCTTCAACCAGCCTGAAAATACTAATATAGAGTCAATAAGTTTCAGCCTATGAAAGTTGTTGAATATCAAAAAAGGCATTGTCTCGTTTACAGTTGTAGGCATAACAGAGTGTACATACTAAGTGTGTGGTAGCAGGCTTGCAATACTAAAAACACGACAACAGCCAGAAGGATGCAATTAATGCGCCCAATGAACCTCAAACATGTCACATTATTTCCCCACTGTAAAAGCCCAGAAATAAAGCCCTACCAATTATGTTTTTACTGCATGCATAAACATAAACACAAGTACCTTCCATTGTAATATGTAAATCTTGCAGATAACAGCACATTAAATTCCCATTTAGACATTCATTTGGAAAAAACTGTATAAGTCTAGAGTGCACGTGTAATTATGTTTTTTTAGTCTCGTGTACTACCATATGAAGTTCAGAACTGTGTATATGTGCGTGTCTTTGCGCATCTCTTTGTGTGTGTGTTTGTGTATATGTGTTTGTGTGTGTGTGTGCGTGCACGCACAAATCTTCATGCATTCTAATACATTATTAGAATGGGTGGACAGCACCACAGCTGGATGACCAAGAGTGCATTGAGACTCAACATTACCCTTAATGGTGGCACGCTAAATTTAGCAGTTAGTTGAAAAAAAAAAAAAAAACTTATTACAACATAGTTTGAATTTCAGTGTATAAATGCGTCCATCTATGAATCTGCATTTTGCATGTAGCTCTTACAAATTTACGATAATGTGTTTGAGAGAGAAAGAAAGAGAGGTACAGAGGGTATGGTTGCATTATCAGAGGACGGAAATTACTTTTTTGCTCCAATGGGCTCCCAGTCCTAGGAGAGAGACAAAAGTCCACCAGAAACAGTCTTATTGCTCCTCAGTGCAATTTTGACCACACGGCCCAGGAACTGTCATCATCTGACATCAATATACTTTCAGAAAGCTGGAGGTCGTGGCATGCTGAAATTCCATTCTGTACGTCCTAATTCACTTTAATGCCCGGCAACTAAAGGTAATTTCAGCGGCCTCCTATTGCTCAGAGCCAGGGCTGAGACGCACAGAAAGATCTGCCACCAATCGATATCAAATAGAAAAGAGACGGCAAATCACGGTCAAAGCCTCTTGTTGGCACTTTGCATTTCATTATGCAGCCTGTCACAGAATTTTATCCCTGGCTTGCGGAGAGACATGATCATTTTGCAAAAGAGAAATATCTTCTTTAATATGCATGATTAGTTGTGATCCAGGGTCAACCTGACCCTGAAGGACCTCAGCTAGGTGATGATGAAAAAAAAGATACATACTTTTCATCTGTTTTATATATATTGCCCTACAGTACTCTTTTTCTAGTCCTCACCCTGAGTTGGCATCACTGTGCCAGGAGTACATTGCGTAAAAAAACACTTCAACTGACCTGAAAGCAATGTCATTCTGTTTTGAGCTTGCCCTAAAGGCTGATCGAGTCTTGAGTGTGATGTTGAAAACTAGCGATGGTTTCCTGATGCCATCTTCAGTTTTTGTCATCTTTGCAGGAAAATTACTTACTGTTAGCATGAAACACACTACGAATAAATTGCTAAACTCAAGTTGTCACTCAAATCCAAGGCCGCTGGCACTATGGATAGAAGAATCAAAATGACCTGTGCTTTTCCCAGTGGAAGGCCCTGATCGGCTATCAGCACAAGTTCTCAGCATTGCCTATTCAAACAGACCAGAGCCACAAGGCCATTTCCCAGACAGCAAAGGGGGTTTCTTGACTGAGGGAACAGATGAGAGGTCCTTACCATTCAGGACGCAGAGGAAGAGCAGCATCTTGCATTTAGAACAAATGTTCCCTTTTTAAGATAGATAATAGATAACTGCCCACCCACGATCAGTATCCATCCCTTCCACGTCATGACTTGTGGCAAAGTATGAGCTCTCCCCAATAGTTAGTCTCAACAGATACATGAACACGCTTCCTCAATCAGCCAATCAGATATACACATCTCACTTTTACACACAGCACTTGCAAACAAACGCATGGAGTGCCATTCTTAAACCGACACTCAGAATCTCCCTATGCTGCTCACTGCCTGTGCATAAATTGTGTGTGCGTGTGTGTGTGTGTGTGTGTGTGCGTGCGCGCGCGTGTGTGTTTGGGAGGGGGCATGTTCAGATATTCTGTCTTTTTCATTACTGGGAAGTATATGTTCCTCACAGTATTGGTAGTGTATGTTGCACATGAACTGCAGTGACTAAAGCAGACTGATTCAGTGCCAATCCTAAAAAACTACACTTGCATGTAAATCAAAATATTATGAGCTGTACAAATAAAAAAAATTTTTCATTCTCATTTTTCTCAATAACTGTGATACTTGGAGAGATTAGAACCCCAAACATTACAGGCAATTATATCCCCTAATAGGTAGAACATGATCTGTCTGTCAGCAGAGGCTGGTCGCCATATATTTCGCCCAGCAGATGCATGAGAAGATTTCTCTGGAAGCAAGGAACAACAGGGAAAATCACTTTTTATGGATAAACCTTAGCATCAGCAACTTTATGGTCGAAGGAAGATCAGATATTTTCAACAGTGAAGGCACACCTAAGACAGCTGGAACAAGTTCAATGCATAAAGCAGCCATTGCAATTATACTGAAGTCAACCTGGATCATGCGAGAGAAGTATTCAAAATAGGATCTTGCACTTGTTTAAAAATAAATAAATACAAAATTTAGTAGTAAATTTGGGTAAAGAATTGCTGGTAAATTGGCCATACTTTTATAATTCAGACAACAGTTAGTTTGAAAAGAAATATTGGAATGAAAACATAAATCTTACAATATATGACTCAGAACTCTCAAACGTACCTGGACATGTGAGCTCTGTCAGCATGGCTCAGTGAAAATACATTCACTCAGCCTGAACCAGATATTTTAACTCGCTGACACATTAACTCGCTCCAGAAACTGCTTATGGTGCAGCTGAGATGTCAATACCAGTGCCCAAACTCAATCAGCATTTACTGTTAACTGACTTACAAATGAAAACACTGTAAAAGCGTTTCTCCTTATTCACATTTTGGCAAATTCAGCATTCTCTGAAAAAGTTTTGAGGAGAAAACAAAATGTTTATCTTTTATTTTGGATGATCATTAATTACCTCAAAAGAACATAAACATATTGCACAGAAATTTGAAACTTAAATGACAATTAACCTTAAAGCTACACTAAGCAATTTCTGACCACTAGATGGTTCCACGAGCACCAACTCCATTCATAAAGCCACTCCTCCCTCCTCCTCTCCCCCCAGGACTCTAGGCAATAGTGCCTTATATTCTGGGTTACACAGACTGTGCTTGATGCGCACACTTGCTGGCTCGCAATGGTCTGGGTTACAGTTCCTAAATAAAGAGAGTTGCAACATGAGGGTTCCAGGAAAAGCTGGTCAGGTGACATACTGATCCATAAGGTTTCCAACAAATCAATAGGCGCTGGCTCAAAGTGAAGTTCATGAGTGAATGCACAAAATGTATTAATGTGAGGAGGCCATTTTATTTTGTTTTTGATCATGATTGAGTTTCAATGTCCCCTGATTTTCTCTGGCCTTATTTGATGAAAATCTCCCTGGAGTCAATGAATCAAAGCAAAAAAAAAAAAAATTTCTAGACCTCACAATACAGGAGTTATAGGCCAAAACACAAAAGTGTTAACTATAGCTCTGTGTGGCCAATATGCAGAGCCATGATAACCCGAGAAGTAAGGGAATTTTGCAACCTGCCTGCCAAGCTTCATAGCCTTAGGACACATACTTTTTGCTGACCATTCAGTTTTAGGGAATAATAATAATGATAATAATCTGCCATGCAAAAATACACGTGTAGCACTCTTGATTAATTCAGCAAATGCAGTATATTATTGGCCTGGAAACCTTAATCTATGAGGGAAAAAAAAAACCGAGTGCTCTAAAGATCTCTGAATAACAAACATGGTATACCAACTGAATTGATTGATTGAATTGCAGGGAAATGTGCATAAAGAGATTCACAAAATCTCAATTCCAAGTTAATGTTATGCTGCAGACATAAAAGCATGCTATCCTGGGTTTGAATATTTCCGTAAATGTAAGTGTGACGTCACTTGTCACTTCAGAGAAGCACTGCGACCAGCTGATACAGAATTATTTTTCTAACTTTGAACTTACTTTTAGGGAAATCCAAGCTAAGAATCAGAGTTTAAGGGGTTACGGAAACTGAACCCAGGGGTGGTATGGAAGCACTGTCAGCTGTGTGTAGACCTGGCACCTCACAACAATAAGGTTGGTTTCAAATCCCAGCTGTATTTTTCTCCTCAGGCTTTTGGGTGTCCTCTGGGTGTTCTGGTTCCCTCCCACTGTCCAGCGACAGGCATGTCAGGCTAATTGGTGGCATGAAACTGTCAATGGGTATGAGTATAGCAAATAAAGGGTAATTGTCCCCCAGGCTTTATTCCTGCCTCCTGTCAAATGAATGATTGAGTGCGGGGGGGGGGATTATTTGGGGAAGGGGCTTGAGCCTACCAAAACTGTGACCAGGAATACACAGGTTAGATAGTGAATGGGTGGGTGGAAACTGTAGGTGCTCCACTGCGTCCTCTGTAACTGAGGAAAGGCCCAGGTGACCCTCATATATTAAATGGTTTCTCCATGATGACTCATTCCTAAAATAGAGTGGACTCTATCAAATGGACTCTGCATGATGGAGGGTCGGAGTATTTTAATTTTCATTCCCAGATACAAGGACTTGCCCTCTCATCGTCCTTTCAGGGTTGAATAAATGACATCTTCCCTCCTGCACTGCTTAATAATGGATGCAGTATTGGCTTAGTCACCCAATTCTGCCCTTCTGCCATGGGCTGAGAATCTGGAGCCATATTCTGCTCACATGCATTTTCAGCATGGACTCTAAATTCTTAATGGAGATGTGACTAGCTCTTCCATGAGCTCTTCTTCCACCATCATGTAGAGCAGATAAATAAATAAATAAATAAATAAAATCTGGCCGAACATTTTAATCTCATATTTAGACTTTAAAAACTTATTTTGATTACCTTTTTTTCTCAGAAAATATTTAGCCACTGATGTGAGATCACTTTCACTCATTTCCAGATTTGCCCATGGGACAAGTGAAACTTTGATCATTCACCGTAAAATTCAACTGCAGCATGAGTGTTAATCAAGACTAGTGTGTGTATACTTCAGCCCCGAGTGGAAGAGGTTAATCATCGGAGGGACTATGGGTGACTCTCACCTCACCTTAAAGCGCATTGCTTTTTCAAACCCATACACATTTAGGCTTCCTAATTAGCAACTAAGCATTAATTTGTTCAATTGCGGGAATCAAATAGTAGTCAACTGAGTGGCTAGCTAGCTAAAAAACTACTGTTACACAATGGTTATGGAAAGGGAATCCGTGCATACTGGCTTGCTAGCTCAGTAACAATAACTTAATTGTGAGTGGTAATTAGCTGGCTCGCTACAGTGCGATATTACAACGTTTCACTTGGTATTAGGAGCAGGATGCAATGCAGAGCGATTTTTGTCCCCACACTCTCAGACAATGAAATTTTAGCAAAAGTGATATTACCCTAGGACAGTAGTTCTCAAACTTTTTCTGTCATTCCCCACTTTGGGGGGGGGGGCTTTCAAGCCCCACCTGTCTACCATTCTGTTGGGTTGATGAGAATGAAATAAGTTAAGTTTGAAACATATTAAGAGCCATTCCACAAGAGATTGACATTCGGTGCGCGGTTGACCCCCCTGGAATTAAATGAAACTTGGCACATAGGAAGATATGAGTGTCTCACAGAAAAAGCCAAATTTTTAGGTCCGTATTTCACTGTGCCTGCCGATAGCGCCATCTGGAATCCATTTAAGATGCTCAGTTTTGCTGTTGACACCACATTTTACATCAACTTTTATGACTTAAGGGTACACAGTACCAAATATGTTATACTTTTATCATGACCTGTGACACTTCAAGTCCTGTTAGACTTCAGCACCACATCAGCGCCAAGCTGGGTTGCTACGTTATCGAGCCAGAATTATTTGAGAAATAGCAATAAAATTGAAAATGGGAATGGGAATAAAATAATACCCCAGACATATACCAAACTAGAATGCTTTATTATGTGTTTACACACAACAAGACTATCGTTTTCAGTGAATAGCACCTTGGTATCTTGCTGTGTTTGTGCAACAGACGGCCAGAAAGATGGTTGAAATTCATTTTTGGTGCATGTTTGCAGTATATTTTCTCAATAACCCAGATTTGTACTGTGAGAGTAAATGCTGTTTGCTGTGCTTTTGGAACTTTGGTTTTCAGGAATACCAAGCATTTCTTTAGTAGTATTTACGCTTTCAAGCTATACGGAGCCAAAGTTGGTGGAAAACTCAAAATGGACCATTTCATGGCAGATTGTGCCTATGTTTAGGAGGCATTATTTTGTTTACCCAGCAAGATCGAGATCTGAAATTCTCTGGATACATAGTCCCTTTGGGGTACATTACAGCATTAGTAAAATATCAATGGTAGTATTTTCAGTGTAGATGATTTTAAACATCAAAAGTAAAAAAAAATCGCCTCCAGGGGGCACTGGATGCTGGATGCAAGTACTGCCCATCCCCAGCGAAGTACCAAAGAAATTGTTTTTGATTGTGATGCACACGGCTAGTTTTCTCTGAAAATGAAAAGTTTAGCTTGGTACTATTCTCTGGCGCGTTTCCCGAAAGCGTAGTTGCTAACTAGGTTAGCAACTTACATAGTTCGTCCATTCACCGTCAATGGGCCCAACTATGTTAGTTAGCATCTGTGATTTTGGGAAATGCACCCCTGAGTGGATAGCTATCAGACCAAAAGTGGTGCTCTAAAGACCTAATATTTTACCGACCTAATATTCCATATTCCCAGACATATACCAAAGTTCTGTCTTTTCACAAATATAAAGTATGTGCACAGTCAAACATAAAATTTGTAATCTCTTTAGTATAAAGCTGGGTTGGTTTTACACTGGAAAAGAATATTGGCGGTGTTTGTAGCATTGTGTCAACATGCAAGACTTTTACCAGTAGTCAGTACAGTGTGCAGTTTTTTAGTGTTGGAGAGTTTCAGAAAATAACAAATTCTTTGCGTTTTTGCATTACTATTAGAATCAGAAAGCAGGCTTCAGTGTTAATTCTAGGATTTCCCTAAGGTATGGTGCTTGGGTATGAAAAAGGGCACAGTCGTCGCATCTAGCGAGTAGTTATCCTGATAAAGGGCACAGAGGTCCTAGCAAGCAAGTAGCAGCCTGCCAAGAAAAGGGCAGTTCATTTGTAGTGGTAACTTGCTTGCCTTCATTCTTAACACCTGCCCATGATGTCTAGCCTACGAGATGCCCGCTGGGTGGGAGGGTGGGCTTTCTTTTGCAGACTTCCCATTTATGTGCGTACCAAGCCATGGGTGTTGGCGCAACTATTGTGCCATATAGGCTGCAGCCCGCTATTTAATTCATAGACAGACATGCTTACTATCAATGGCCTGTAAGCAGCCCTGTAGAGACCCAGGATGCAGCGGAGTAGGGCTTGCCTCGGGCTCGACTGGCTCCGTGGGTAACATCGACCCGGATCCAATGAAGAAGGCCATGGATGGCTGCTCAGGGCCAAGGCCAAAGAGCACCTCTGGCGCGCACCACCAGGTGCCGCCAACCCACAGTCCAATTCCAAAAACAGACTGACGGATAGAGCTAGTCACATGCTGTGTTGACATAATTTTGCTTTGGATAACATGAAAAGTAAAAAACAGTTTGAACTTTTGTACTATACATTCTGCCTTCATGTACATGATTGAATGACAAAGATTTTTTTTCAGAGTTCAAATTATGGACTGTTATTTTATGTAAGTGTACGTATACTGTACTGACGCATGTCTGCATACGTACTTGGGTCAATGACGTGACATTGTCCGAGTGCACTACTTTGGTTTAAAATAATTTTAAATGATTCATAATAAGCATCATTTTATTCCATAAAACCTGTTTAATTTGAACATATTTCCAGTTTATCATAAAAATGATATATATATACATGTTTTGCCATCTCAAGCCCTCAAAATGTCAGGTGGCGCAACCGTCCAAGCAAGTTAACACTATGTGAAATGTATTAAATATGTAATTTAAAATATGAATGAATATAATATTAATATGGGGGCATGATTTTATATTGAAAACCTTTCAAATAAACAAAGTTTAATAGTTTAATTGTTCTGAAATTGTTTGGAAAACCAAAATACCCGCCCCCTACAATAAAGAATCCATAAGTTATTTTTAATACCCAGCTCAATTACAAAATAGTAATGTTTTAGGCAGAGTAGACACACTCAGGTATACTTACTAAAAAAATCACTTCGAAAAAAAAGGGTAGTGTGTTTTTTTTCCAAGAAACTTTTGGTTGCGCCACCTGACATGTTTTGGCTGGTGAAATTGCAAATACAGTCTAAAACTGTACTAAAACCCTGTTAATGTTGTGCGACCATTAAGACTTGTTTAAACACACTCTTCCAACTTCAAATAAATGTATACTGTACATTTTTAAAGATTTATTAGAAAAAAACATTTTTAAAAGGCTTATTTGTCATTGACCCACTTACAGTGGTATGCCTTTTACATTAGTTCTTTTTAGGCATTTAAAGATTTTGGACTGGTCATGTTTTATTACGTGCTGTACGTTTCTGACTGCACTGTACCCGTACTTCGTAATAACCCATGTATTGTGCGTTTTTAATGCTCACAGTCACCACCAGTTTACAACCAAACAAGCTTTATATCAAAGGGGTTACACATTTTATGTATAACTGCGTATGTGCTTCATATATTTCAAAAGATAGAATTTTGGTATATGCCTGGGAATATGGAATATTAGGTCGGTAGAACATTAGCTCTTTGGAGTGCCACCTTTAGTCAGAAAGCTGTGTACCCAGTATAGTACCAAACCAAGCTCTTCACTTTCTGTGAAAACTAGCTGTGTGTATCGCAATTCAAAAAAATTTCTTTGGTACATTGCTGGGGATGGCCAGCACTTGCATCCAGCCTACAGTGCCCCCTGGAGGCGAGTTTTGATGTTTAAAATCATCCGCACTGAAAATACTTCCATTGAGATTTTACTAATGCTTTTATGTACCCCAAAGGACTATGTATCCAGAGAATTTCTGATCTCCGTCTTGCTGGGTAAACAAAATAATGCCATCGCAACATAGGCACAATCTGCTATGTAATAGTCCATTTTGAGTTTTCCTTCAACTTTGGCTCGGTCTAGCTTGAAAGTGTAGATACTACCAAAGAAATTCTTCATATTCCTGAAAACAGAGCTCCAAAAGCGCAACAAACAGCATTCATCACCATGGAACATATCTGGGTTACTGAGAAAATATTCCTCAAACATGCACCAAAATCAATTTCGACCATCTTTCCAGCCATCCATTGCACGAACCCAGCAAGATACCAAGGGAATATTAACTGAAAATGATAGTTTTGTAGTGAGTAAACACATAATAAAGCATTCTAGTTTGGTATATGTCTGGGATATTATTTTATTCCTAGTCCCATTTTCAATTTTTACCGTGATTTCTCAAATAATTCCGGCTCAATAACATAGTTATCCAGCTTGGTGCTGATGTGGTGCTAATGTCTATCGAGACTTAGAGTGTGACAGGTCATGATAAAAGTATAACACATCCGGTACTGTGTACCCTTAAGTCATAATAATTGATGTAAAATGTGGTGTCAAAAGCAAAACTGAGCCACTTTAGTGGCTTTCCAGTGGCATCACTGGCAGATTTCTTGAGATACGAACATAAAAATTAGGCTTTTTCTGTGAGACTACCATATCTACCTATCTGCCAAGTTTCATTCAATTCCAGGGGGGTCAACTCCTCAACTTCTTCAAAAAGTGCCATTTTCTCACGGAATGGCGCTTAATATGACAACAAGTCATGAATCAAGTTTGTAATAACATAAAATAACAAATAATTCAAAAATAGCAAAAATCATTGTGCTATTCTGTTGTCACTTTGCTTCATTTGGCCATTTTGCAATCTGTGCCAAAAAAAAAAAAAAAAGGCAAGAAATAGGACCAAGTCAATTCCATTGATTCAATTGATTGACTCTCATACATGTATGTCCACTTATATGGATTCCCCGTAAATTATCAGGAATTCCCCAACTATGCAGATTAGGGACTTAGAAATAAAGTTAAACGGATTTTTAATCCAAACCATGAAGCGTAGCTGGTTAAATCAGCCGCAAAGCGTAGCGAGCATTGGAATCATAAGTCTGTCAACGTTGACTCAATAACATCAGAACCGTTTCAGAGTCAACCTAATGACATTGCATGCTACTAGTGCAATAAAAAAGAAACTTTGAGTTCACAGATAGGTATGATAGGAGCGATAGATTATCATAATCATACATGTTTTAATCAAGCCATAGTTCATGCAGTTGCCTTGCTGTCATCACGGCTGGTTCAATTCCAGATTATCTCTAGTTAGAAAAAAACTTATAATTGGAAGTTATTGATTATTGGAAGCTATTCATTTTGCCACAAAAGAGCACATGAACATACACCACGGTAAACAAACAACAACCAGATTGTTCTTTTCGTAGCACGACACAATTTTCCTTTGGCCATAGTGAACCACTTTTTGGAGCTTCTGCTCATCATGTATACACACCATATAGACTTTATTAAACAAGATACAGTCTGGACAATTGCCAAAAGTATCAGCTACATACGTACAAACACAAAACAAATTATGAAAAATAGCTTGCTTTTCGAGGCTGCACTTGCACTTGGCTATTACTGGATGTCACCCTTCTCCCTCATGATATACAAATGGAATGATAAGAATATGGATAAGAAATTGGCGATTTTGGGCAAGATTTTCTAAGAGTGGCGCGCAATCGAGCTTCCCTGACATGCTTGTGTGTAACATCGGCACCAACATGTCAATTTTCACTATCCTGGATGAGGCTTTGAGGTTTTTTCCTTTCTTATTTGAATAGGAAGCTTATTAAGCATGTAGAAAAATATTTAAATGAAATTTTCACACCCCATTCATAATTTCATTCATGAAAAAATGATATTCAAAAAATACCTATAAAAATCATGGATTTTTTTTTTTTTTTTTTTTAAGGATTTTACAGATTAACGGGAGGTAATACGGGTGAGAACCTGAAAAGGTTGACATATGAATGTATTAATGACTGATTTGTTTGTGTTTTTTTTTTTTGTTTTGTTTTGTTCTGGGTATGATCTTTATCGACAATAAAGAAAGGCATTAAGAAAAATAGGCACAAAATCAGTGTAGTTCCTCCAGTTCGCTGTGCCCCACCTGCATATTCTCCATTCCCCACTAGTGGGGCGGGCCCCACACTCTGAAAACCGCAGCCCTAGGGTAATATCAAAAATGTTTCATGAGCTGGGCTATGAGAAGAGCTGGGCCATGGGAAAAGTACCACAGTAATGCGATAAAATATCATCTGTCAAGTGTCCTGTAAACTGAAATACATCATTCCTATTCTTTAAATTAAGATTGCAGTCTTGTCTTTCTTCAGTCAAGACAGGCCAAATATGCCCAAAGGCAAGATTTTAGTCTCTGTAGGCCTATACATACAGGCCATCCAACACATGAAAGCATTCATCTACTCCCGTGGCCTGTGCCTGACAAGGAGTCCATGCAGGCCGGCATGTAGAACCCAAGATGCTGAATAACCCCAACGGCACATGTTTATAGCAAAAGCATGAAAGCTAGGCTTACTCAGTACTGCTGCCCTACTACCACCCTAAACATGGCCCAGCCAGGTTGGGTGTGATGTGTGTTGTCGGGTGGTGCTACTGTGTTCATACTTTTGTGGTAGTCTGACGTGAATAAAACTGGATATTCAGCTTACCAGTTGAGGTTATCAGTCCGGCGGGGACCACCATCATCATCATCATCGATAACACATAGTTCCAGCAGGAGACTCATTGTACAACTCTGGGAGATCAAGCTGGTATGAATATGGCCTGATGGGGCCAGCATTTAGTTCCTCTGACTTCCCATACTTCACAGATTTGTCATCGGAATCAACGCATAGACTGATATCATTACCATGCAAGATCGAGAGGTTTGAATCAGACTCAGATTCAGATATTTCATTGCGGGCCACCATGTTCTCAGAACTAAGTGCCTTTTGTTTGTCCTTTGTTTTCATCACTTCTGGTTTTGATACTAATGATTTTCGCTGTCGGAAAATGCAGGAAAATGTTTCATTAAAGGCAAATTATAACTTAACGGGGCAACTGTTTGTATTTTTGGCTGCGGGAGCCTGCTTCCAACAGGCAGTTCTTATTCAGACATAAGAAAAATCTAAATGAATGTCGACAGCCAACAATACCTTTAATGCTCTCATTTGTGATGCATGTTGAAAGCAAACTATTTAAAGCTGGGCAATTTCAACTGATAAGGGCCTCGTTTCCCAAAACCATCTTAAGGCAACGATGATCATAGAATCGCTCTTACGAGGCATGTTATGTTTGTGGAGTGTTTCCGAAAACCATCGTAACTTAAGATGCTCTCCGAAATCGTTGTAGATGTACAAATGCTGAAGACCACTCGTAGAAAGCCAAGTGCATCTTAAGACCTGCAAGAGTCTTTGCAAACTATTATAATTTTTTTTTCTGTGTATGCGTTCTTTTAATTTTATTGTATTTAATCATGACTTCTGATACTGTTCGTGAATGAAAGTGGTGATTCATAGAACTTGAATGGCGATTTTTAAAAAGAATATGCATTCACCAAAAACAAGCAATAAGGATGGACATAATACCAATAATAATTACATGAACAAATAAAGACAAGAAGAAATCACACGTTATAATGAAAAAGATGTAGCCTGTATATACACGCATTTCAGCAAATTAAAATATTATACTAGAGAAACCGTGAAAAGGGAATGAAGAAAACACAAATTAACATGTCGCTGTGGTGGTTGATGCAACTGGAGTACTAATCACGGTAGGGAAAAATAGGGGGCGTATTCTAAAACTGTCCAATAACTTGACGTGCCCCAAACCTAACCATACATTTTGCATCTCTAAGATGATTCATGCCTGCCAATCTGTTACCAGCCTCGTCTTCTTCCTCCATTTCCTGGTCAGGTAAAGGGTTATCTTGCCTGCACAGCGATGTTGTGCAGCATAGCTGGTGCAATGACAACTGCACTGCATTTTGATGGAGAGCAGTGTAGGCCACTACTGAACTTGGGCGCACACCTGAAGTGCAACTTCCATGTCCCCAGCTCAGTAGTAGTTGTGAGATTCGCCACCCGGGTAAAGAGATGCGGCCAAAATGGGTACCCACTGTCCCCAAGGAAACGCCTGCGAACATGGTTTCTGGCTGTCTCTTGACCATCACATTTCACACCCTGTGTTGCGGTAATTTTCTTTGCATCGTCTTCCCTAATGATGGGTTTAGTTTTATTAGTAAGGCTACCTTTCAATCCGTTGAATAAAGTGACTTCGTTTGCCTTCACTTCATCCAAAATTATGCCTATTTCATGCAGACGAAGAGCCAACCTTCTAGGCTGTTGTTTTTTATACATATTTGTTAAGAATGTTTTCTCAGTTTCACTGAATTTCTGATTCTCAGTGGAGACCTACACTAAGGGTGATAATGTGATTACAGAGTGACAATACGTAAATGTGGCGCCAATGCCTCCAGAAAAATGACAAGAAGCATGCAAGATTTGGTTCTAATTTTCTACTTCAGAACAGTAGACAAATCAAAACACACCGGTGACTAATGAGCTGAGGAGGATGACAAACATACCTTTAAACAAATGACTGGTTTTGTAGTGATAGCAATTATTCATTTAAATTAAAATTACGTGAATTCAAAAAACATGATTCAAAATCATCAGCTGTAGCCAGTTATCCATGCTCAGGTAAGATGAAAAATAAAATTATATCGAAGATAAGTTGCATTTCAATCGACGTTATTGAGTTGTGGAATCTTGCTGCGAATCTCCGTGTTCACTGTTATGACTTTAACAATCGTGAAGTGCAAAAGCAAGTGGGGTAGTTAAGAGAGTTGTTTATCTTTCTCGTAAGGTACATAAAGCATTTCATTTCCCAGAGTTCTAGCATTTACCAGTTGCAGCATTATCTTCAGATGGAAGCTGAGCAATTAACTGCCGATAGATTACGCTTATCGTTGGAAAAATTTTTGATCAAGGAGATTGATTGGAAATGGGTCAAGACTACTTGTTACTTACAAGTTTTTGTTTTTTTTTGTCCCTTAATTTCAGCTGAGTGGCCGTCACTGGCATGTCACCATAACTTTACTTTGTATAGCCTACTGTGATTCCACTGTGTAATACATTTCATTTATTCTTACTATTTTATATAAATTTTATTTCATTTTGATTCATGACATAGCTTACACAGGGCTACATTTAAATCAGTGACTGTGGCCTAAAATCAATTAATCAAACATCTCAGCACCGTTAAAGTGGACAGTGCAAAGCGAAGTTATAAAATACTTAACTTCGGTGCGCGCGTCCCCACATAAGAACTGCTTTGGGAAATGAACGTTAAAATCAAGGGACTTTCATAAGATCGCTCATAGCAAACCATCTCAGAGCTCTACGATTGATTGTTATTGGGAAACAAGGCCTAGACCATTGAAATGTACCGATCAGCCACAACAATAAAATCACCTGCCTTATAATGTATAGGCTGTCCTCATGCAGTAAAAATAGCTCCGTCAAACTGTTGTCCGCGTGTAATCCCAGACCAGCTCATCTTTATACCACTGTGCATCGTGGGATCATCTCTTCCCCAGGTGAATGGTGCACACATACCCAGCTAATGCATATGATATAAAAGAAAATAGGACTCACTGGACCCTGGACTGCGCTTTCAGTATTAGATCAGGACTAGAATGGTCTACAGCTACAAAGCACTGTGTGCAGCAGGGTGATATGCTGTGCATTGTGGCACATTTTTATAAAAAGCATAAAAATTCTCTGTTGCTTCTGCCACAGTGCCCTTTCGATGGTTTTATCCAGACGGGATAGCTTTCGTCGCTGTAGTGCATTGATGAGTCCTGAGCGCCTAACATCCTGGCCCTCCTTGGATGGCTATCACCAGGTAATCAACACTGCTGACTCAGAGGAGTCTCGCAGCTTTTGAGATACTTAGAGCCATTCGTCTGGCCGTGACGATTTTGCCCTTGTCAGGTCCAAATCGCTTTGGTCTCATTTCTCCCACATCCAAAGTGTCAACTACAAGCATCAATTGTTCGCTTACCATCAAAGGACTGTTTGCAAACCAGGTCAAGCGCTATTATTACAAGATATTCAACAGTATTTGATTCATTTGTGACTGCTTTGTGACTGGGCAGCACTGCCGCCTCACTGCAAGAAGGTTATGGGTTCGGATTCGGCCTGGGGCCTTTCTCTCTGGAGTTTGCATGTTCTCCCCACGGTCGCGTGGGTTTCCTCCAGGTACACTGGTTTCCTCCCACAGTCCAAAGACATGCATATTATGCTAATTGGAGACTCTAAGTTGCCCGTAGGTGTGAGTGTGTGTGTGAATGGTGTGTGTACCCTGCGATAGATTGCCGAGCTGTTCGGGGTGGGTCCCCGCCTTTTGTCCATAGTCAGCAGGGATTGGCTCCAGCTCCCCCATGACCCTAGTGAGGAAGAAGCAGTATAAATAATTGATGGATGGGATGGATCAATAGCCAATATTCAGAGTGCATATATTGCTTAAATTTAAGCTAAATTTCATAAATGCAAACAAGTGCAGGTGTAATGTTAATCTATCAAGTATATTTTATGATAACATAGAAATTGGTCTTGGACCATCAAGCATACTACCCAAGTCAGAGAGCAGTAGTTACCATCAGCCAGCAATATTATGAATTTCCTGTGTTCATTTGCAACACGTAAGGATGAATAAACTCAACTCTCTTTCTTTGCCCTTTCTGTCATTCTGTCTAGTTTTTCTAATCATGCCTTTATTTTCAGATATCCTTTCTTATGTTCCGACCCGTGATGGTGCCAGGATTTAAAGGCAGGGTAGGTAAGAATCTAAAGCCAGCAGAATTTGAATGTAGCATCTCCTCAGGGCTAGGCCTAAGCCCACCCCTGGCCTCGGGGCAGGGCTCCTTCCAAAGCCACACCCCACACTCAGTCGTGCACAAGCACAGCAGTGTATATAGGTTGTGTAATCAATCCGTGTTTCAGCGGTGTGGCAGTCAAGTGATCCTTCCCATAACTACAAAGTACTGCCACTCGTCATAAACAAATCCCATATCAGCGCATTTGTGAAAAGCTAATAAGTAAACAACACGTGCTGACACTGGAGAACATATAACATTATGAGTCAGTGTTTTGTTAGGAAGGTATATGCAACCAAACATCAGTTAATGTAACTTACTAGCCTGGATAAACAAGGAAGCTGACATTAGCATTGGGACAATATGACTAATGTTACCTGACTAAATAATTTGTGAAAACAACAACTTGCCTGTCCAACAGAAAGATGGCAACCATTGCATAACTTTTCACTGCATCAAATGGTCTTTGCATGTTAATTTTCTGAAAGCCTGACTGCAAAATCAGCTTTGTTTGAGAAATTCAAAAAAAAACTTTCGATTCCCTTGTTTACTGTATGAAAAAATAAACTGGATTCATATTGCTGTGATTTTACCTTTGATAAGAGTTTTTATTATCAAAACAGACACTTCACTGATAATTTTTTTGATTTTGTTTTTTTTTGTTTATTTATTTTTTTACATTTTTAATCTAGTTGAAAATGCAAAAAGAAACTTTGCAAGCAGCATGGATGCCACCAGTTGAGGAAAGTATCAATAAACAGTGAAAGAAGTGGACGGCGGGATGACGCTGTTCTCAACGGGAGAGCGATGAAGCTCAATTGAACGAGTATTCAGTTGGGCACCACGCCTACTGCGCAGGCTCGAAGTCAGCTCGCTGCCGTAAACCAACGTCCTGAGAAGTGGTAACTCGTCTGGTAGATGTACCCTACACATAATTCCCAGCAATCAAGCGATTGCGTCTGTAAATATAGTCTGATTCCGTTTGATGTTATTATGTTTTGTGAATTATTATTTCATGGGCACTTCACTTCGTTAGCAATGTGGCTCAATCGTCTACTGTCTATGATTCCTCTATGGGCTTGTGGTCTAAACAGTACGGTTATTTACCTCTTGTGCGACATAAAGTCGCCGGCATTTCACGTCACTTTAAGCCTAGCCTGATGCCACCAGCTAAAAATGCTTGGTATTAGACCATAACGCTACATACGAAGTAAAGACGTCTGCTATAAAATGTAGTTTCTCTGTAGAAAATATTGTCGCTGACATGAAGGCTCATAATGTTTTTAGTGTGAAGTTTTTTGACGTCAAAAGTCAGACAAAAAGAATGGGGGTGAAGCTACCGCTAGTTGGTCATCTGCTATCTTCTAGAGCGTTCAATTGAGCTTCAACTTCTTGGTGTATTCCTACCCCCTTGAAAATATCAGGGTTTTTCTCAGTGCCAATATTTATAAACAAAATGTACATTGTCCATGAATGAAAACAATTTCCAGAAATGCATAGCTGTCAAACACGAAATTGTGTTTTAATTATTTTGCTCTATTCCTAGCAACAATAGCAGCAACCAACTGTATTTCAGCAAACATTTTAAAATTTAGCTAACTGTATGTGACCAGTGGCATGGCCAGAATTGAAAATTGGGTGGGCACAGAACATCCCTTTGCAACAGTTATTAGTTCTGACTTATTCTCGATAATTTTCCTTTATTAAGATATTTTCCAATTATAATAATGATCCATTGGCAATTGAAGACACAAAATCTTTCTTAATCTGATCCAGGGGTGACTAAATAATTGGCAAAATTCAGTTCAGAAAATTAATTTACTTAGAAGTAGGCCTATGCCTTACAAAAGGTAAACCGCTCTGGAACTTCCACGGTACCTTTTTGGCCAATCTAACCTGCGCTTCATGATTGTTTACATTTACATTGTTTACATTAAATCAAAGAAAAAGAGTTGAAACACCGTTACACTATTTTGAATAAGGTTGATTGAAATGCACTAAATTACGCATCCAGATGAATGGTTGTTGTCTTACCTTAACGAGGAGAACTAGCAACACCTGATAGTCTGGAGTGTTTTTGGAGTCAAAATATTGTTCATTAAGAAAACTGATTAAGAACAAGTCAGACCTAATAATTGTCGGAAAAGAGATGATCTGTGCCTATCCAATTTTCAGTCCTGGCCACGCCACTGTATGTGCCTGCACAATGGTATAAGCTCAATATAAATTTCCATGCCAATCTTTATATAAAAGTAATTACACGCTTAAGTGGTTAGCCACTTAGTGTTACACCACTTATGTGTGCAATTGGCATGTACAATGACTAGCATGTCGCTGTATACTGTTTACACAGTCTCGGGCTCATTTTGTAATAACAAGATTCTTATTCAGCCCCTAGATTGTTTTGAATTTAGCACCCGGAGATTCATTGCACCATACTAGTACTTCTGCACTTTCTCCCTGACCTCTCGCTTCCTTGGTTATGAAAGTCATTCAAGATATTGTAATACTCCTTTCAATAATTCATACAGTGTTTCATCATGTATAAGGTTAACTAATTTGACTTCTTGTACCAATGTTTGCTTTTTTGCCCTGCAAAATCACTGTGTATATTATTAAGGTATATTTATCTCTCTTTTTATATATAATCAGTGCACATTAGTTAGTGGAACTGGGTATACTTCATCTGCTTCCTCCGCAATAATTAAAACTTTTGCCATTTGGTTTTTCCTTGTCACAGTAAATCGTACTTTAATTAAAGCACAGAGTAATGTTTCTCCATTACACGCAGAAGGGGTGATCAACTGTCATAGAATTTAATTAATGATTGTATTGTTAATAATAACTTCAACATTAAATTGAGAAAATATATTGCATATGCAGGTTAAGTGAGGGTATATAGCTCACACGACTACTTGTATGCAGTATTCAGTGTTGAACATTAACAAGGACGTTGATTGTTGGAGGTGTCCTCCATTAATAAACATTTTCTAATTTATCTTAATTTCCCTGACAACAGCAAGTCTAAAAGTCTGGAACAAGCTTTGAGGGGCTGGACTACATGGCTTAATTAATAAATAGAAGTAATTTGGGCATAATATGCGATGAATCAACCATGTTCAATTCTCATTAATGCAAACAGTGTGTGCCCCTTGGTGAATTGCAAAAAATTAAATGGATTTTGCGAGACATTGAACATATATACTATACTACCGACTATTTAGTTCATTTTTTTGCACATACAATGCTGTGAAAAAGTATTTGCCCCTTCCCAATTTCTATTTTTGTATATTTGTCATATTCAAAGGTTTTTAGATCATCAAACTATTTTAAAAAATAAAAAACCCCAGTAAATAAAAAAGGTAGTTTTCAAATGAAGACCTCATTTATTAAAGGAAAAAAAGCTATCCAACCTTATCTGGTTTTATGTTGAAAAGTATTTTCCCCCTTTGCTATTAAATCAACCAATTGAACAAATTTAGTTGATAGTTGGGTCCAATGTCTTTCGACACACCAAGATATTATTACCACCCTTTTGCATCTAAACATCACTTAACAGGCCACTCTCACGACATGCACATGTGCAACTTTTTGCTCCAATCTTGAAATAATTACCCTTACATTTTCAAAAGATGCAAAGTTTTTTGAATAATAAAAGTTATTGTTGCAGTCCTTCCACTCTAGAATACTTCATCTGTTTTGTCATTTAGATTGATCGCTGTTTCGTATTTTTTAGCCGTTATTTTTGTTTCGGACTTTGAACATGTTCAAGAATATTAATTCTTTGTTTCTAATTTTGAGTTGTAATTTCATTCATTGGATGGAGAGCAATTTCAAGCAAGACTCAGCTGGTTTGAATTTTCACAGTTTTGATGTGATACCACAATGGCAAAAAGAGAAACACTCAAGATTATTTTCTTTACAAAGGCATCAAAGGCAATTGCTTTGTTCCCTTAGTAGAGAAAGTGCTCTCACACTTGCTAGAGATTCAAGTGCCCTAAGGTAATAGTATTTTTGTTAGTTTTAGCTTTGCAAGGAAGTCAGCTAAAATAGCTAATTTTTCTTCAAGGCAAAGAAATTTATCTAAGCTGTTTCCTGTGTAATCATGTCCTCATTCATTGGCATGAATTTGAAGTAAATTTGTACAGGTGTCTTATTATTATAGTTCATGAAAGCTGGACAGCAAAACACTTTCAAAATCCTCTCAATCACAAAGTTCAAAATATCCACAAGACTTTCCCAATAAATCCTTGAGTTTGTGACCTTTGCAAATCTTTACATATTATGAAAGTTCATGCATGTGCGTGTCATGACAGTGCCCCTTTAAATAAACGCGATCAGACAATGGGGTCTATTCTCCCATGCGCGTAAGTTGAAAAAAGCGCATAGCTACGTGCTTTGCAGCCTACGCGTATTCTCCCCTTGACTTAAGTCTGTGTATTACGCGCCCCGAAGGCAGTTACGCACTTCGGGCAGAGCAAGGCCAAAATCTGGGCGTTTCTCAGGCAAATAACACTTACGCGTATTCTCCCCCTGGCTTACGCGCTTTTTCTGTTAAGTATTTTTGAGGGCTGTATAAGGTCAAGCGCCAATATAAGGCGAAATAGAATACTGTGTTTGATGTCGGTTATAGGCCGAATTTTAACATTTATTTTATTTAACATGGTAAATGTTGAGACATTCAATATTCGATTGTTCATCCTTATTTCTAAACTACATTTCTCATAACCATAATAAATTATCAAACAAAATCATCACATGATATTACGCAACAGCCTGTTCTCCATCATTCTACCATGCCCTCAAAATCTAAAACAATAATGCCAGTCCTGCATTTGCTTGCACTCTTGCGTGAGTGGGAAAGAGTAAGAGGAGCGTGCCGAGCTCGAAGACGACCACACATATATCGGCCTCGTTTGGACATCCTGGGACCAACAGACACCGAGGGCATCCAGCGCTTTCGTCTGGACCGTGAGGCAATCGTCTATCTTTGCCGACTTCTGGATGAACAGCCATCCAGCCGCAACAATCATCCACAAAACATACCCGTGGTCATCAAGGTCACAACTTTGCTGTCGGTCCTGGCATCTGGGTCGTTCCAGAGAGTGGCTGGTGATGTCAAGCACATATCACAGGCGTCTGTGTCAAGATGTCTGACACAGTTTGTTGACGCTATACTGCACCAAATCAGCCACTTCATAAAGTTCCCCGAAACACCCGCTGAAAGACATAGGGCTCTAAATTCGTTGACCAGGCGCAGGCGCGGCGAATGGGGGGAGCGCCGCACCAGGGGGGTGTATCCAGGCGTATTTTGCAATTTCGTGCCCGGCGCAAGTACTCCTCTGTCCCGCCTCTGTTCCTCCTGCCGACGCAAGTGGCAAAGAGGGAGGAGAGAAGGCGTGAGTGGGTTTAACACAGCCGAGTCAAATCTTCATCAATCAAATGAGCTCCTCTCCTGACCTTTAAAATGTTGAAATAAAGAAGCCTCTGTCCTATATCTGCATGATGCGTTAAAATTGCATTTTACTTTGCTGCTTCAGGCATGTTTTCTGCACCGCTTACGTCTATATTAAGCATTACGAATATGAGTTAGCTGGCTAGCTAGGGCATTCGCGAATTATTACCATTAGCGAACTTGAATGGAATTTCAAAACAAAACTACGTCAGATCATTCAAACTTATGAAGTTGGAATGAAATATGAAGGTTGCTCATTTATTTCTTCTGCCTGCATCATTGGGAAGAGAAACAATGGATAGCGTGTTCCTATTATTACACCCTGTTGCTGCTTAAAATTTTGGGATTAATATGCATGGACAACAATGCAAGATACGTTACACATTTATTTTCAATATATGATCTTAACTCAGTATGAGATCATAGCAATCGGGCTGTATTCCTTTCCCCCACTAAAAACGATAAAACCTAAATGACAATAATAGTAGTATTAAGCCGCTTGCACACTGGGCCTTGAAACAAATTTTTACGACGACAGATTACATTCAAAGTCAATGCAAAGACGCGAACACACGCATGTGTTCACGTCTTTGCATTGACTTTGAATGTAATCAGTCGTCAAAAAAAAAAATTTGTTTTGACATAGAACATAAAGCATTATTTTTTATATATATATATATATATATATATATATATATATATATATATATATATATATATATATATATACACGCACTGCCTGATGCCGAGGCAGTTTGTGGTTGGCTGAGAAAGATGTGAAGTCGTTAGTTTGCATCACAGATTCAGCTGCTTTGATTAAACCAGGTCGAGTTTCCATTACGGCGTGCCAGCTGCCTTTGATCTGACATCAGGACAATCGATATAGATACTATAATTTATGTGCTGATTCAGATAGTTACATTAAATAGTGGTTGCTGTAATTATTTATTGCATCGAAATGTGCCTAACATTCTGGAAACCTGCCTGTGAGGTTTTCGGTGGCGTGTCGCACTCTCGCCCGGTCAGCCAAATTACCACTGCACAGAAAGTAAACCAGGTTGGAGCTGGCGAGCTTTCTGTGCAACTTCAGCGGAGACTTTTGCTACGAAATTGTCACTGCGTCATGATGAATATGTGACACCTCCCCCTACTATGCCCCCACATCCATCTCGGCGTGCGTCCGTCTACCAAATTTCCAAAGTGGCTGCGCACGGTGTTGCACTGCACAAAATTACCACTGCGCAGGCTGCACTGGACGAAATTACCACTGTGTGGGCTGCGCCATCCTGCACCACCCTGCGCTGCGCCAAGAAATTAGAGCCCGGAGAGTTGGGGGGGGGTTCTTCAGGGTCGCCGAGTTCCCCAGTGTTGTGGGAGCCATTGATTGTACTCACGTTGCAATCAGAACCCCTTCCACTAATGAGAATATGTACAGAGACCGTAGACGTCGGCACAGCATTAATGTTCAGGTTGTGTGCGATCATGATACGCGCATATTAAGCATCTGCGCCAAATTCCCTGGCTCGGCCCATGAGGCCTATGTACTGCGCAACTGCTTGAAATGGCAAAAAATAGAATAAATATTTGAAACCATACTAAGCTTGTTTCCAGTATTTATCACAACAATACTTTGAGTATAGGCAAATAAAAATGACCATTTTACGTAACCCTCCTTCATCCGTATCCACTCCAAGTTCTTCTCCATGCACTTCCACTGCAGAAAGAGTGGATGCCACCTCCTCCTCCAGTACAGTGAAATGCACAGGGGATGAGGGTTGCCCACCACCTGTTGCGTGCACACGGTGTGCAGAGAGCCTGGCTTTTACAGCGCCCCGCAGATCTATCCATTTATGCTTTAAATCGAGGATACTGCGCTTACATCTCCCCACCGAAGCAACATCCAGAACGAATCGTAGCTTTCTTTTTCGGATCAGCCTTCAATGCCCCCTCGCCATACAACATCTCGTGGTGCCACTTCACTGATTTCACCAATACCTCTAACTCCTCATCTGTGAAATTTGGTTTGGCTTCAGCTCGACATCGCCATCGTTGTCTTCATGTTCTATTAACAAATGTGACTGCTCTATATGTTTGTGATAATCTAAAAAGTTGTGATATTCTCACTAGGGAGGAGATTGATTTTCTCATTGAGGATATCTGTATTAACTAACCCGTGTCTATGTAAATATGTTTATTTATTAATTTTAATTTTTTCACCATTGATAATACTGTGTATTTTAATGTGTGAATAAAGATATTATTAAATACTGTAGATTGAGCCCTACCCTGGCCAATACTAAAGCACTACCCATTTGTTAATCAATTTTAACCAATAAAGAATAGCCGACATGTGAAGAAGCATTATCAGTAAATGGGATAATTGATTATAATAAAGTACTAGGCACAAGTTCAAGTGAATGTGTCGCTCAAATCAAATGGGACATAATAGGCTAAGGATATGGAATTGTGTGATTGTTGAGGCGGTTTCGGGGGGTGACCGCGTGCTGGGTAAGAATCCTTTGTTTGTTAGACCGTTGCAATGTCCTTTAGTTGCAAGCCTGACATTGGAGTAGTTTGAGATTTCAAGTGCGCAATTTCTGAATGAGTTCATGTAAACTGTCTTTGATTGTTATTTTTGTGTGACTAGAATGTTCTCTTTATTTGTATTCTTCCCTGTCTTCCACGGAACAAACAGGCTAGGGTAGGAGGGGCACATTTTCAATGCTCTGATTGCGCTGGTTGAGAAGCGCTAAATTCTTTATTTGTTATTTTATTATCACGGTAATTTTTTTGTTTGCATTGCTTTACTGTCATGGTGGCTAGAATAAGAAATTAAAAAGAGATGTCTGCATTACTTCTTGTAATTGGCACAGACATACATAGGCCTACTATTACAGCGGCATATCGTCGGCCTGCTGATAAAACCTTGTATCTTCAAAATGATAAACTTCGCACATATTTATATATAAATATAAAATAAAATAAAAAAATATAAATTGATAAATATAATTTGAAATATAAATAAAATAAAAAAAATGTTTAATTTTGCATGTAAGAATAGTGGACATACGAGTTTTTGATTCTTATCAATTTGGAGATACAAGGTTTTATCAGCAGGCCGATGATATTCAAAATTAAAATCTGGTTTGCGTTTTCCATGGACTACAACTACATTGTCATGGTAATCAGAAAATCCTTGTTCCATGTTTTCCGGATAGCCATAATCAATGAGCTTGGTACAGAGTCTGCCTCTCTTTTGGATTAGTCACACCTCTTTCATAAGGCCGCCTACATTCTGAAGTTAAGCGCTGTGGGCGTGATCGAAGCTCGTTTAAAAAGGACTTACGTGCAAATGGGAAATATACCCCAATGTGAAGTGGGCAACAAGCCATGCATGATGTTGCGACCTAAGGAATTCAAGAATAATTGAGAGCAGTGGCGTAGCCAGCAAGTGTGCCAAGACATGTCCCTTTATGACAGCAATTAGTCCTGGCTAGTTCTCAATCATTTTCCTTCATTGACGCGTTTTCCAATTATCGTAATTTGCAACTGAAGACACGGTTTCTCTCCATATGCGATCGAACAGTGATAAAATCATGGGCAAAATTCAGTACAGTTGCGGAACAAGAACAGAGAATTGGGGTGCACAAAACATCAGTTTAAAACAATTATTAGTCCTGACCTGTTCTCAGTCATTTTCATAACAGAAGGTTCACTCTGAGAGCACTCCACACTTAACAGGTGCTGTTTGTTCTCCCCGATTAGGTAAGACAACAATAATTCATCTGGACGCGTATTTGCTGTATTTAAATCAAAGTTATTCAAAATTGCATACCTGTCGACTCTCACGCAAATAGCTGGAGCCACACGCTTTTTATAGCCTATTGAACTGCCGAGTGCCACTTTTTTTTTTAATCAACCCACACAATACCGAGAGTGAAAGTCTGCGTTTCACTGGAACACGGACCAGTTCAATTAACACGAAGCATTGGCCTATTAATAAGTAAATTATTTTGCTGTACTGAATTTAGCCCATGATTTCATCGTTGTTAGATCACATATGGAGAGAAACCATGTCTTCAGTTGCCAATTAAGATAATTGGAAAACGCGCCTATCAAGGAAAATGATTGAGAACTAGCCAGGACTAATTGCTGTCATAAAGGGACATGTCTTGGCACACCCGCTGGCTACGCCACTGATTAAGAGACTAAGTTTTTGACTTCAGTCTGGGAAGTTTTAAAAGCATTTTAAAGGCTCTAGTTCTCTAGTGAACCACGCTGAGAGTCATTATCTACAAATGGATTAAACTTGAAAGAGTAATATACCTTCACAGGAGTGGCCTTCCGACCAAAATTCCTCCTTGAATGCATTGACGACTCATCCAGAGGTCACGAAAGAACGCAGAATAACATCTAATGACCTGCTAGCCTGAATTGCCCCAGTAAGGTCAGTGTTCCCATCAGAGATTAGGCAAAAAAATTTTACCTTGGGAGAGCTGCAAGGCACAATCCACTGCTGCTCAAAAAGAACTCAAAAGGCCATCTCACATTTTCCAAAAACATTTTTATGACCCTTGAGAATTTTGAGATGATATCTGTGGACTGATAAGTCAAAAGGGGAACTTTTCATGTGACCTGTTTCCCATTACACCTGGTGTAAAGCTAACACAGCTTTCCACACAAAGAATATCATACCAGAAGTCAAACGTGGTGGTGGTATAGTAATGGTCTGGGGCTGCTTCGCTGCAAATAATTTTTCACAGGACACAGTGTTACAGGTACTCGGAGAGCCCGAACCCCAGCAAGGCCAATATTCCACTGTTCTATGATACTGAATCTGCAAGGGGAACTATTATTGCTTGTACAATTGGCAAAGTTTTGTCATGTTGAACTTAATTACAATTAAGTGGATTTTAAGATGTATGGCGTTCATTACAATCTTGCAATCCCATAATGGTGAAGAATTCATTAAAAGATTCCTTGATCTGTGTGGTAATCCAGATCACCAGTAAAATCTAATGGATTATTTCTTGGGCCTTGGCCCAAACTTTTCACAAAATATCATAGAAATTAATTGGGAAATTTGATATTGATATTGTCTGGACAAAAAAAAAAAAAACAGACATGGGTGAATACATAACCTCCGACAAATTTCAGTAACAAGAGCATTTACTTTAATGGCACCGTAATGCTAATTATTAAACAATTATTGATAAGCAGTGTCTAGAAAGGGCTATTGGCCTATAGTTTTGCAGTTTCATTTCCCATAGCCACAATAATTGCTCTACTAAACTGACTTCAGATTTGGCCCGTGATTCTCATAACTTTCCAAACTTTCCAACTTTAATATCTCATTTTCAAACTTATGTATAACCTCTTTGTCCCTGAATTGATGTGACACATTTGAATTTTACCCCATTCTTCAATGCAGTGACATTCGCAGTCTTTTCCATAAGTGAGGTGAGCAATTCTAAGCAGGCCACCTGATTTTATTCCGCAGGCTAGTTATTACATTTATTTGCAAATCTCCACCTACCACTCTAGCCCTCTTGTATCCTTTTACTGCTCATCTCTCATCAGCATGCATAGCTGTAAAAACAAACAGGGAGAGGAAAAAAGATTATATTTGTAAGAAGCAACACAGTGCATATTTTCCAAATGTGAAGTACTCTTTTGTAATCTCTTTTATTAGACCCATTTGTTTCAGAGCCTGCGGTTCATGGAGGAATACACTTTTGGTTGTGAAAATACAGAGATAACATTAATGAAGATTAAAAGTTCAATCACATTCACCTAATGTACTGCTTCTCTCTCAAAAATTTTTTCATGTGATTGTACTGCGTTTGGTGCGTACTCTGTTGTCAATGCTATAAAAGTCAGATGCTAAAGATGGCTATAGAAATGTAGATGGCTATAGAAATGTAAGTCCCAATCATCATGCCTGTCAGTCAGTAGCACATAAGTAAGACATAAGTTATATTATTCATATTGTATCATAAAGCATCACATAAACTGTACATAATGTCAACATACACCTAAAATGGTCACATCCATCAGCATCTGGAAGGCGTTCACTCGTCAAATACCATTTATAAAATGTTGATGAGGACAGACAGTTTTACTGTACGTCAGAGAGGCTGAAAGACAAAATACTTGTATAAGCACTTGCATCTCTTCAACCCTGAAAAGGAGCTTTATGAATTACATGTAAAGTATCAGAAACATGGTTTTCATTTATTTATGCATCTATTTTTCTCGGAGTAGGTTTCCCAATGAATTCTAATTCCTACCTTCTCAGTATAGGTAAGAGTAATTTTCCCCTGCACTGAACTCAAACCTCCAACAGATTTATTCATTGACACTCGTGTTTGAATTTCATCCCAGCACATGGGCAGGAGGAGCAGAGAGGCAGCTGCATTCTGACCCTTCTCTGGAATCAAGAGTACATGGATGCCCCCTTGGGTCTTCGTGCATAATGGGTAATTACATTTTGAACGCGACTAAATCTAGTCAGTCATCCTGTTCCCCAAAGCTCATGACATTCATAGAGATGATGCACTCACACACACATATGTACCAGGTTGAAAATATTATATTTTAATGTCATACTGCGATTTGCTCTACATCAGATATTATAAGAAGAATAATGCATTACTCAGTTATCCACATTTACATAGTTTGCCGGTTCTAAAATCATTGGAGAGTTGGACTCATACATCACTTAAATTTTCAGTGTCCCAGTTTTCTTTCCAAGAGGGACATTAATGTTTTCAAAACTGCTGTTGAGGAAGCTGTGAAAAAGCATTAGAATTGGATTTTGGTAGACAACTAGGTTTGTTTGAATAAAAAACAGGGAAATAATGACCTTGCTTGCCTCAATAGTAACCATTTCATAAACACTGTTATTCTGTGAGGAGGGCTATCTCCTACCTGTATGACAAAGCTGTCAGCTGGCTACTGTCCACAGGTGCCTTCTAAGAGTACCCAAAGTGGCATCAAAACTGCAGTGGTTCCGTGCCTGTCTTTGGGTGGATGTTTGAATCATATTATACTGTGTACAGTAGTGGTGAGCAAGGCAAGTGCCACAAAATCCATCACTGCATTATACAAACAGCGCAGCCATTCAATGTGCTCAGGTATTTTACAATTTCTTATACATTTTCTGCTGCTACAATATCTTTCTATTATTTTCATTCTCTTGGGACTTTACGAATGAATACATTTTGATGATTTTAACAGGACTATACAGCACATATGAAGTTTTTATCATATTAGAAAACCATTATGATTGCATCAGGTAAATTTCAGTTTGAGCATTTGTGCCATTAAATATTTTACGTTGCACCCTTGGGTTTTTTTCTTTGCATAATTTTTGATTCTCTCATGAGATAAGCATTTTGCAAATAAAATACATTCAATTTAATCCTTGCTCTTTTGCAAGAAAAGAAAATTGGGCTCTGAAACCCCCAGCCAGGATAACTGAGCACACTTGGAATAAAAGTGAGGCAGAGTTTGTGGTCTGTGCACAAGCTGTACATATTCGAAGCCTATACCTTAGTCTCAGTCCTATCATCTGCAGTTGTCACCCAGTGGAACAATGATTCCCCAAATACCTACTTCTGTCATTACAAATTTAACAGGTCGAAAACAGATGCAATGCATATTCCTGTTTTTTGTCTTGTTGAGTTTCTCCTGGACAAAACAGTCTTGCAATAACTGTGTTGTAAAATACCAAAATTAGGGTGAAGGGGTACCAAGGGAGGCTACCCATTAGGTCTGTTTTCCACAACACAAACTAAGTAACCATGTAGCTGCAGTATTTATTGATTTTGTGAAGGCTTCTGTCATTGTATTTTATCACACCAATAAAAGACAAATTATAAGCATTAAATTGTGTCATCATCACATAAAAAATCGCCATCCCCACTGCAGTGAGCAGGTATTAGCTAATGACAGATAGGGATAATCAATCTGGCTGATGTTCTTCTAAGCCCCTCTTCACACGTGCAGGTCACATATATTACCAAACTGCCTTCTCATTAAAGATGCATTCTCCTGCAGCAAGACTTGTCAATGCAATTTATTTATATTCAAATATTTCTTCGTCTACTCCCGTGGCTTTCCCTTCATGTCTTGGGCTTTTCTGTCCTCCCTTTGTGCAAGATATATATACTTTTTTTTTTTTTAAAATTTGGAGTGGAATTTATTAGGATGTGATGACTCAGTAATGGTTCTTAATGAAGCAACAGCTAGGACATGAGAGGGGAATTGGCACTGTTCTTGGCAAATTCTAATTTATTTTTGTCCTGTATGTATTATTAGCATAGAATTCATGCAGAGGAACAGCTAACAAGCTAATTTAAAGCATTGACTGGCTTATGATATAGCATAAATCAACAAGTGGTGCCAGGCACAACAAACCCCGCCCCTCGCACATACTTTCACCTACTTGTACGAAATTCAAGAGGGATCTATTCTGGGTCAGTGGCAATCCATTTACCGAATTTGGGGCGAATCTGACCATTAGTTTTGCTGCTAGAGTGTTGACAAACAAACAAACAAACAGAGAAACACACAAACACAGAAACAAACCGAACCAAAAACAATACCCCTCGCCCTCACCATTCGGGTGGGGCAGGGTAATAATTAAGTCCATGCATAAGGACAAAAACAACCAAAACATTAGCATTTAAGCATTATGTCTGCAACATCCATCTTCTTTTCACAATGTCATAAACCAATAAAACATTTTAATGACATGAAACAACTATCACATGTGCCATAGCTAATGTGGGCTGCAAATAAAGCTCAGTATTTATTAACATACCATTCATGTAATGGCTGCATCCTTTCATTTTAAATTGATGACCATCATATCATAAGGTATGAAGTTATATTGTTCTAGTATGATATTTTCATGTAACATGATAATTTAATCCTTTCATAGAAGTGTTGCTACATTGATATGAAAGAGTGGAGTAACATTGGGATATGCTGTCTTTAACACTGCACGCAAATGTGTTCTGTCAGCCTGATTTTGCCCTCATTCAACTTGGCAGATATGGACATTTATGCTACTGTTTAGGACGGCACAGGAAGTGAGACACAGAGAATTCAATGAGAATAGTCGTAAAATTTCTCTGAATTGGATTTCCAGTGTCAGTATTAGAAATGTTGGTAAATGAGTAATTAAGACTGTAAGTAGACACTGGCAAGGGGTTTGGCTCGTAAATAGTATTTAAAGGGACTTACAAAGTAAGTAATTCCCCAGAAGTTGTCCATAGGTCATCAGAGGTCTCCAACAAGTTATTATACTTCTACCAAACCACAGTCAGTGACAGCCCACACTGCACTCAACACAACCACATGCTCTAGCTGTCACAGCCCCTTATTTGATAACATAACCTCCAATTAAACTTGAAAGAATGGTGTGTTGTTAAGGTATGTGTCGGATACAAATGTAAAACAGCTCTGCCCATTATGCATTGTAGGACAGGATGTAGGAGAGGATGTGCTGGAGTCAAAAGAATGCCTACCTTTCTTCAGTAATATTCCTATTTATTTTCAGAGGCATGGTAATTTTATGGATGAATGAATCTCATTATCCACACACACATGAACATTCTACTACTGTGGGTTCTAAAGAAAATCGACCCTCATAATGCACATTTTCATATAATTTTATTACTGCATTGTCTCTTACTAGGTCCTTTTGGGGTTTGGTGAGGATTAGGCATAAGTGCTGTTCATAACAGCCTAACAGACAATATTAAAGTTGTAAATTGTTTACACGGGAATACTTGCTATATATTTTTGTTTGTTTTTGTTTTGCTTTCTTGCAGCACCTTTTAAAGAAAATGGGTGGATGGGATGATGATTAATACAGGCTGTTTTCTTTATAGGCAATATACCTGGTCTAGTTTTCATTGAAGGTACTGGAGGTTAAATTCAGCCCAGCTCTGTCTACCTTGGCCAGTGAATCTTTTCGAATGCAGCTGATTCAACTGAAGTCTCGTCATACTCTATCAGACAAACTTACATGACATAGCTTTACCATTTACTCAATTCTTTCTTTAGTTATGTTAAAAATAATCTTGTCAGCCCACTTTTGGAGATTCAATATGAGTTCCCATTTCTCTGCTTATTACAGTTATTGTTTTCAGAATGTGTGAATACTGATGATAAAGAATATTTAAACATTACTGTTTTGGTTATTCATTTGTTTTCATGCACTGGAAGTGACTCGGGATTCTCAAATGAACAATTTAGTCATGAAGGATAATAATATTCTTTGGTCCTTCGTAATTATAGAAATCATACATTGATTGCAGAATGTTTCAGTACTAATCTCAATTCTCAAAATAGTACTCTTTGATAGGGGGAAATACAACAGTAATCTGTCTCTTGAGTGTGATAACACTTAGGCCAGATTTGTAATTGTCCTTTATATATGCAACCATGTCACCTTTGCGTAATTCCATTATTAAATTGGTCATCTTTCAAGCACTCGAGCTTGGTTCTCTATTTCTAAATCCGCAGCACGGCAACCACGCAACTTGTCACCAGCCAATAGCATTGTCAGTTGGTCTGTGCGAATCAAGCACACATAACAGGTATTATGTGACCTGTTGAAAAAGGCAGCTGTCAACAGCAGTTTTGTGGTGTGTTGTGTTTTTTGATATTATTTACACATTCTTGGTGGGTAGAAGCTGCCTATGATGCATAATACAGATACATCAAGAGAATGTATCACGAGTCCATTAAACATTTCACAGATAAAATGGATTATATTCCATGAAGGTCTTGAAAAATGGGCGGAGTTGGATGGTGAGGCGCGCACGCTGGAAGATTTGAGAACACTCCCGAGCATTCACTTGCCAAGGGCGAATGTTTGTGATGATTTTGACTTCCATGACACTCGCTATAGTTGATTCACTGATCTGACGAGAATCCGTGCGGCCAAAAAGCTTACTAAGCATATGGATGGACAGGCCGATACTGGTGCCATTAACCTCCCAGGATGATGTAACTGTGGAAATTCTCTCTGAACCCTTCTCCAAGCAACTGCAATCTTCAACTGGCATCGCATATGCAAGGACAACGCACTGCCATATACTACCACCAGTATGCTTTATCTGCCAACATGATAAACAATTTGTCAAGGTAAAAGGATCTGATGAAAGGATAAATAAATTATGTTTGGCTGAAACTGAAGGAGCGGATAATTTATGGTTATATTTTCTGATTGAATGGTTATTGCAAAAACTAATCGTAATCCTTCACTGCCATGAAAAAAAATTTTATCCTGTCTTGGTGCTGATGTTTGCCAATCTCTGATCAACCTACATACATTCACTGGCTGTGATTCAACTCATTGCTTTCATTGGAAAGGGAAAAAGATTCCATTATCTCTCGTGCTGAACAGTGATTGCGTCAGATCTGCATTCATTGAGCTTGGTGTCATTTTTGATCTGAGCCCAACAAATATCCAGATTCTTGCGACATTCGCTCCTCACTCATTTGGATGATGTACATCAAATGATGTCGAAATTAAAATTCATTGTTTTGCTTCAGCATCGAGTCAAAGCCTACCTCCAACTAAAGATGCTTTGCATCTTCATGCTCAAAGAGCCAATTGCCAATATACAGTTCATAGGTGGTCGCTCTGCCAATGGATTAAAGTCCCTTCCCTGTTGAGCATGGCTCTTAGATGAAAGATGGCAGCTTAAGAATCACATAAATGACTCTCAACCCAGCGCCTGACATACTCCTCATTCTGACCCATTATCCATGCATGTTGTTCAAATGTGCAAAATAGATGTGTTTACACAGAGTGTGCGTACCTCTTTTTTAACACAAATGGTTAAAGCAAGAATTCAAAGAGCTACTATTAAAACTCTGAATCAGTGTTTGGATTTGATGTCACAAATTGGGTGGTCATAAATAGTCTGCCTGGGACATACAGCTTCTAATTGGTAATTCCTCTTTAATTAGCGAGCACACCTGTGATGATTCTATGGGTACGTACAAAAGAATACAAGCAGCAGGCAGCTCTGTCTCACAAAGGAAAGCAGTGTGTTGAAGTTTAAATTTGCGGGTATGCAGAGATGCCAAGTCTCATGCATTCGGCGTGAGTCTCTTGCTTCTTAGTGGCATTCACATTCCTGTGCCATAGTCAGCAATTATTCAATCAATGTGCACTGAAGAAATTCACTCGCGGAATTTAAGTCATTGTGCATTAAGTTAATCAGTTTCCACGTGCATTACGGCGGATTTCCCCACTAGAGACACGGAAATTGATTATGACTCGGGAATTCTCACGCTTGTCTTTACTTAGGAATTGAAAGCAATGGAATTGCATAAAGACGTTTCAAATGGTCTTATTTCATTTAAACAATTTAAATGATCATGAAACATATGCATTGTTTCCAATCCCTGAGTAAAGAGAAGCACGAGAAGTCCGGAGTGTTTCCATGTTACTTGTGGTGAGGTCCACCTTTACGCAAGTGAAACTGAAACTTCAATGCACAAGGATTTTAATTCCGCATGAGAATCTCATTAATAAGTGTTCATTGAATAATTGCGGACTACGGTGAATAAGCCTAAAAAATGCGTGAGACTTACGCCGAATGCGTGAGACTTGGCATCTCTAGGTATGGAAAACCTGAGGTATCTGTGGAACAAATATGGGTTTTTGTTTATTTACATATGTTGTGCCATTTCCTTAACAAAGACCACATTTTGTAATTAGACTTAAGTGTCTCTCTGCGGATGGACCATGCAAAATGCGACAAGAGGTGGGTCAGCCAAAATGAACAATTTTTGGTGGATATATGTGTCTGACCTGGCTTACTTAGAATGTGCAGTATGAGCGGTTTATCTCCAGTGATTACAGAATAATTGCTAGAAATAGAATTTTGGCATTCATTTAAGCACTATTTCACAGATTTCAATGAGCAAGAGAAAATTAAGTCTTGACAGAAAATGGTCCAACTACATTTTGGTGGGTGGATTCCCTATAGGAAGGCCTATGTTTCCCCTGAAAACCAATGAAAAATATTACCTAATGTTGGAGGTATAGGTGAGAATGTTACCCCTACCCCAAATCACTGAGTTTGAGATGACCATGTTCCGAGCCCAATAACTTGCCTTTTGCAGGGAGTTGGATTTCGGGGCTTGTATAGGATTACTTGAGTGGTGGTCCGATCAAAACTGAATAAATATTACAGAGGGCGACTAAGGCAAACTGACATGCATTCATGTGGGAGAATAATTGATCTCTCTCGCCCCTCTTCTACGGCAGTCTTGTACTAAAACCAAAAGGCTGCAATGGAAAAATGTCAGCTGTACAACCTTGGCAAGAAGTGCTCAACATTTAGAAATTATAAAGGAGGTAAATCAAGGTCTAAACTCATGTTTCCTGACCCCAGGAGTTTAGATCAGAGGGGTGACAGTGTATACATAGATTGTTTTGTATAATAGAACACCAGGGGCCGGTTTCACAAGGTAAGATTTCTGAGTTAGCCAGAAAATTGCTCAAAGTAAAACCTGGTATGACTCGTTTTACCTCTGTCCATCCTCTTGTTTTGGAAGGCTCCCAGGCTTTACTTGGAGCAATTATCCAGCGAACTGCGTAATCCTGCTTTGTGGGACAGGACCCGGGAGGAAGAGCTCTATACACTTCCCCAATCTCCTCTCCACAAGTGAGCCATAGAATTGAGACCAAAAGGTCAGAATTTTTTCCTGATATTCAGTTTTATTGTGAGCCTTTGATTTACTCTGCATTTGTGTAACTAAAATTATTGGGGTACAACTAATGCTATGTTCACATAACAAGCCTCATTTTTCAAATCTAAATTTTCTTAGGTCATATTTGCCTATCTTGATGGCCCACATTCATAATTACAAGTGACCTGTATCTAATTGTAATTTGAGAGCATTTATGCATCAGCTAATATTTTGTAAACTGAAAGTTCAATTCTACCCTAAAGCCATTTGATGAGTGATATTGCTCCCTGACAGATTTAATCATTTACCAGTTACCATATAGTGGATATATGTCCAATGACAATATAAGCATTACATTTGAGTCAATCAAATGCACAGAAGGCCAGTATTTGCTTGCTAAGCCACTGCATGCAGAAAAGACTTTAAACTGCAGCAATATAGTGAAGACAAAGCTCAAGTCACTTCATGAACGACATGAGTGTTTATAGGGTTGGGCAAAGTGGAAAACAACGTCGCAATTATGTCACAACATATGCGTAGGTATGCAAAATCACTTGGTAAAAACATTGGTATTCATCATATTGGAAGAGCTTGCTTATGTGAAGGGTGATATCAGCTTGAATGTACATTCAGTGCTCTATGGTATGCTCTAATTTCATGGCAACTACAATGTTATAAGAGTATGTATCTGTAGTGGATTTGTCATTTTAAACTGAAGCTATTCGCAATCATGAACATGAAACAGTTGATATACAACATATCATGATATCTGTCTAGGTAATGGTTTTTTACATTGGATTGCATGGTATCAACTTGGAACTGAAATTTTCAATTGATATGCTCATTTGGATTTAAAGCAATAATTTTAAGAGTTGGTAGGATTTCTCTGAACAGTGCATTTCTAATTTTGAGAAGAAGCATCTCATATTTGTCATGATTTCTGCTTTGGTGTGCGAAATTGCATGTTAAATACTCCAGCTGCTCTTTTTTTGCCATGAATTGCATGGCAATGTGAAGTGAGGCATCAAGCTGCATAATTTTCAATTGGTTTTGTTTCACATATTTTGTATAATAGAGGAATTATGACTCGATTTTTGCTCTTTATTCATATGATGACAGTGATTTATTGCTCAGCTGTAGCTTTTTTTGGAATCCCAATAAACACAACATTTTCTAATTCTAATTAATGGTCCTTGTAGGCTTATTTCATTATACCAGAAGTATAGTTTTCATGAAGTCAGATTATTATTGTAATAGTAATAATTATTATTATTACAATAATTATAATAATAGGGAAAGCTGTTTTGGGCATTATTGCAGGTGTTTATATTTCTGTCTGGCTGTCTGTCTGTCTGTGGACATAATTTTTGAACACGGTAGCATTGCAACCTTTTAAGAGCAGCCTTCAAACTTAAGAAGTGAATAGCTGTGATAAAAAGGAAGCCTGAGTTTGAAGATGTGTGTTCTGAGTTATACTGTAAACAATGCCCACTTTGCTATCACAGCTGGTGCAATCCCAGATGGTCTTTAGGCACTTAAAATAAATCTGAGAAACCTGAAGATGGTAATACACATTCTGGCTTTGTCCAAAAATCACATCTACACTAACACTGTGAAGATGCATGTTAGTAATGCAGTCACTTCATTCTAGTCTCCTCAGATTAGCACAAGCCTGTTAACTGGTGTTATGTTGGTCCAGCAGTTTTTGACCAACACCTTGCAGTTTCTTCAGCAGAACTGAGTCCATGCTTTAATAGCCTTAAACGTGGTCAGAACCTGTCTTTTATTCTTTATCCAAAAACATTGTGGCTAATTGTTGTATCATATCAGTGTATGTTATCATGTATGGTATACTACAGTTTATAATTCAAAATAGTTATTTTGAGTTAATTTAGAAGAAGATAGATACCAGGGTTTTATTGATGCACTTCTGTTTTGTGGTTTGCCTGGTGAATTTGACCATCTAATTGTCTTAACCTTTATATAAGACCTCAGAAAAAGGTCCTATTCATTTGTTTTTGTTAATGTTGGCCTACTCAATTACAAAGGTTCTGCAAAATAGAAGACTGACCGTCAACAGTTATACAGTACAGTGGGGTGCAAAAATTTGGGCTCCCCTGGTTTAAATGTCTCTTTCAATAAATCTCCAAGTGATTGAAAGCAAACCTGAGCACTAAATGCTACAAAGTTAAACATGACACAGTTCTGCAAATTTAAAAGCAAGGTTTCTTTTAATTTTAATTTTTCTGAGTTTTTAAATGATAAGAAAGGGAAAAGGGCCCTGTGCAAAAGTTTGGGAACCCTTTTGGATTATTCTTTGTTACCTTTTAAGAAGATGATTACTCAGGCCCAGACCCAGGTGATTTACTTGTTAGGGCTTCAATGACTGAGGTGAATATAATTCCAGGGTTGAACTATATATTCTGAACTCCATGCCTTCTAAAGTATCCGACTGTGGTGGCTGTTGTTAAAATCCATGTGTTCCTCTAAACAGTTGTCCAAGGATGTCAATATCAAGATAATTCACTTCCACCAACAATTAGAGGGCTACAAAAAAGTCTCGCAACATTTCAAACTACCCATTTCTATTGTCAGAAACATCATAAGAAAATGGAAAATAAATGGAACAATTGAAGTCAAGGCAAGATCTGGAAGACCAAGAAAAATTTCAGATAGAATGGCCTGAGATCTGGTAAGAAATGCTCAGAAGAACCCACACATCACTGCAAAAGAGCTGCAAAAAAGAGTAGCAGACATAGGTCTAGTTGTTCACTGGACAACAATACAGCGTACCATAAACTACAAAGACCTACATGGCAGAGTTGCAAGAAAGAAGACTTTCTTACGACCTCAACACAAAATTAAGCGTTTGAAGTATGCAAAAGAAAACCTTGAGAAACCTCAAGCCTATTGGAACAATGTGCTTTGGACTGACAAAACAAAAATTGAACTCTTTGGCCACAACCAAAGAAGGTATGTTTGGAGAAAAAATGGTGAAGAATTTGTAGAGAAGAATGCTGGCTACAGGAAGCGTTTGCAAGCTGTTACAGCTGCCCAAGGAGGAGTTACAAAGTACTAGCTGACAGGGTTCCCAAACTTTTGCACAAGGCCTTTTCCCTTGTTTTATTATTTCGAAACTGTAAAAATTTAAAAATAAAAATGATTCTTGCTTTAAAATGTGATGAAATGTGTCATATTTAACTTTGTAGCATTTAGTGTTCAGGTTTGCTTTCAATCACTTGGAGATTAATTGTAACAGACATTTAAACCAGGGGTACCCAAATTATTGCACCCCACTGGTATGTGTGCATGCAGCCAATTAATTTAGGTTTTTGCCTCTTATTAGAAGAATATAAGAGCAACAAAAATAAATAAATAAATAAATAAATAAAAAATCAGCGTGCTGTGCGTGCACATTCATAGCACATGGTGGCCACCTCTAGTTATCCCTTTGCCGCCCCTGAGCCACCTCATTGAAAAATTCCAAGAACCACCACTGCACCAGGGGCCTCAGTAATAGATGGTGTGTAGCCACAGAAATGTAGCTCATGCCACTCTCTTTGCAGATTTTGGATTTGTGAAAATAAAATTGACTTTAAAGAGCTTGCAAAATTAATAAGATTAAGAAGAATCCAAGTTAATCCTGATTTATTAAAAATTGCGCAAAGTTTAGTGAACCCACTCATTTATAAATGATAATGTATGCTGTATCTCTTTTTTCAGCATATGCAATATTTGGGTATGAAATCCAAACAACATTTTTTCCCTTCTTTTTATTTTTGTAAATACGGCGCCAGATGTCTGTCCTAAGTTTTTGTTTTATCATTTCCTGAATTTGGGAGCTCATTGATTGTTGCTTTTGTGATGCTTTGTCTGCAAGTAAAGGTACGTAAGTTAGTTAAAATTATATGCTTCGCACCAGATTATTGTAAAAATTACTGCCAATGCAAATGCTCGCATTTACATACTAGGTTGTTTTTCTACATGCCAAGAGATGGGTCAGGTGGAAATGCCTTTGCTTTAAGTTGCTTGGAACTCGAGTTTCAGTTGAACCTGAAGTCATATAAATTGTTCAGAATATGGTATGAATGCCATATGTACTTCTCCTACCATGTATCAAAGAGCTGAAACAAAAACCAGGGAAGGTACAAAGTATGATTTGTCTACCCATCCTCTTTTCATAAGAGCCACTGAAAATACTAATGCGAATGAGAAATTTTCTTTATAAGAAACAATTGGTTTAAAAATTCATTGAACATTTTGGGTTGCACAGTAATTATGTATTTTTTACAGTGGCCAACAAGGGCAAACACGCACCAATAGCTCAAAAAATCTTCGATTGAAGAAATGTGCTGAAAAAACAGAAACGATGCCAAGTCAAAAACACACGAACATCAAAAACAAATACAAGAGACAAACACTTTACATCCAAGTCAACACAAACACGCTGCAATGGCCCAAAACATCTCCTATTGGAGAAACATTCTGCAAAAACAGAAACGACACAAAGTCAAAAACACACAAACCTCATAAACAAAGAGAGAAATGCTTTTATATCCAGTTGAGGAGGGATCAGGGAACCTTATAGCTGAATCTACTGCCATACCACTTTCTGATGGTGGAGGGATATGAGAGGCCCAAGCTGAATATCTCTCTGACATATTTAAAGTATACACTTTTGGTTAGTAGCACTGGTGTGTCAGAGCAAATGACCAAGGAGCTTCAATATACTCAGTCTGGCTGCCTTGACCTCTCTTAATGATTTTAAGAGGGACATTGGGGCATTTCTCAACATATGTAAAATGTTCTGAAATTATCATTATTATTATTTTTTTTTTTTCATTTAGAAATTCATACTATAAGGTGTATTTTTTCATGTGTAAGCCGCGCTGGAAAGGCAGGGAAAACTATGTGCACTTTGTCACGTATGCTGGACTCTTGCAGTCAGACCCTTTATTGTCTTAAGGGCCCAAGCACCCAACTAGGGTCTGTATGGCGCCAACTTAATTTACCACTGCTGGAGCGGCCACCGGCCTCAGAGTTGATGGACAATCTCTGGGGTAAAGGTCGGCGTCAAATGTCTTGCGAACCACCTGAAAACGGCTGACACAACTTTGGCAGAGACAATGCTGCAGTGCCATAAACTGGACTTTTCAGAGATTTCACCAGCAAAATAATTTGCATTACCTCCCTTAATGTTGCAAATCTAATGTGTATTTTTGTTATATGACATCAGCTGATTGTTAACATTAGTACAAGTTATCTTTGTAAGTATGGACTGTAACAGACGTTTCATGGCAAACTGTAATGCAAGCATATTGTGTTTGGTATCATTTTACTCCACGTAATTTCCGAAATCGCATGGGGCATATTTCAAAGGGATTAAAATTATACTAAACCCTCATTCAATAAGTATGAAAAGAAAAATACCTCTACTTCTCCTCGTGGCAATGTCTCCACCCAAAGTTCCTCCGGGGAGGGGGCGCCTTCCTGGTTCGAATTACCCAAATGACCTATGACCCCACCCATATGAAGCAGTCTGGAGTTTGGGCATAAAAGCTTGGGAAACAAAGCATTCGGGGAAGATCGCAGCCGACTCCCCACACGTGCATCTCCATGCCGTGTGTATCCAATAGTCTATAGTTATGGAAACATGCATCTGTATGTGTGTAGCCGTTATCACAATGGAAGATTGCATTCAACTTCCCCCACGTGCATCTCCATGCTGTGGGTAGCTTTAATCTAGTCATGGAAGATCTTAGGCGATTTCCCACACGTGCTGCTGCATCCGTGTACAGGTGTGATATAGCTATGGAAGCTTGTATTCATCCTTCCCACATTGTAAACTTTGTGTATGTTAGAAATCAGTGATTTTTATGTTTGTTTTTAGCTTGTTTTTAGTTTCTGGTTTTAGTTTCTAGTTTTTAGTATGTTTCTTGTTTGTTTTTAGTATTGCTATTATTTATATATTTATTAAATTTATTCGTTAGAGCATGTGTGTTTCTGGATGATTGCTCTGTCTCTGGTCTTCAGTGTTTTCCTCCCGTTTCTGTCTCATGGCATCTTGTCTTTTTCATCACACTCTCTTCCCTGTAATTTCGGTTGGGTGTTTCCACTTCCTTCTCTCTCGCTGTTCTCATTGACTATCCGCACCTGAGAGTAGTTTAGCGAGGCACGGGTGTTTAGTTAGATTAGAGTTAGAACTCCACCCGTTTCCCCTCTCTCTCCTATCACCGTCCTTGCTTTTCTAGTTCCACCTCTCTCTACAGCTGTCCTGTGTTTAGCTGGGATTCCACTTAATTAGTTTGTGTTTAAAAGACCCACTTTCCGTAGTTTCTTGTCGACTCGTTTCTACCACAGCTCGTCTTGGTCAGTCTCGTTTCTGCGTTATTCTTCTCGTTTCGATTGTTGAAAGCTCGTTTCTTGTGATTCTCCGTAAGTCTTGTATTTGATTGTTTGTATTGCGTTGTGAGATTGCGATTTGATTGATTAGTACTTCGTTCTCCTAATTCCCATTTTGTATCCATCTGTTTAGTATCTCCTGTGTTTCTCCTTATCCCATCCAACTCCCTTTTTCCTTCCCCTTCCATTCCCTTAATTTCAACCCTCTTTGTTACTGTCTTTGTGCGGATTGATTATTCTGGTTACTGGATCATTTTGCTTGTCCCCTGACTTCGATTCTGCCCATTCTGCATATCTCTGTTTGCCTGGCTATTGATCCATTTCTGTCTTGACCATGAGCTTGGTTAATCCCAATAAACGCCCTGCCGATGCTGAACTGCACTTGGAGTCTATGCCTGTTCCTTTCAGTGTATATGTGTAGTTGTGAACTGCACCAGGTATGATTTGACTACTTTACATTTTCTGTAACGATGTGATTGGTTCTTGTGATTTAAGCTTGTGCCTGCCTGGTGAAATAAATTGGTAATTGCATTCTGTTTGTTTCTGACTCTAACTTATATTCTTCCAGCCCGGAGTCTTGTCTCCTAATTGGGTAATGTAGGACTGTAATCGCGATGCCTGATCAATACGCTTGGTCTGCGTTATAAAGTGAAGGTTCCACGCTGCGATTGGTGTTATTTTGACTTGCTGCGAGGAGATTCCAGTAAACTGAGCGGATCTCATTCCCTGCCCGGAAATCTTATACAACACAAAGTCCCTGAACGGATGCCGTTACACTTCGGAGTTACTCGCATTGGGCCCTGGTAATCCCTAGTCATAGCTATTTTCTATGTCAAAATACTGCGCTTAATAATACCGCCAGCCTCTGAGTTAATCCACCGAATTGGGCTGTACAGATATTTCTGGTCCGGCGGAGTAAGGGTACAGACCGGTTACGAGTCTGATGCACAACAGAGCTCCAGAATGATTAACTGGAGTCAGATCATATTTATGCAAACGCACAATTTAATCATAACTGCAAAGGGTTATAATTAAAGTTTACATCCTAAATTTAATATGGAGTCAGATGAATTGCAACTGCTATGATATTAGGACTGCAGCATCCGCTAGACACATTTCAGGCCAGTTAAAAGCAGAACGTGAAGGACGTCATCACGTTTGACCTGAGGCAGTGGCCTAGTGCTGGTGCTGTAGCCAGACCCCATTATTATAATGGAGACCATTAAGACTTTATTTTCCCTGGTAGTTTAGGCTAACACGCTGAGACCTTCCGCCTCATCTAGGACCCTCCTTGGCTTAGATGCACGGTGTTTACACATGGTCAAAGTTTGTGTTTTCATATAAAATGCAATAGGCACTAACGTAGAAAAAAGCTGAATTACTACTAGAATTCTAACCTTGTTATTTCCTTGGAATACTTTCACATAGTGATGTTGGCATGTTGCAGGTTGTGCGGAGGATAATTAGTTTCGTAATTTCATTCGTGCTATGATGGGAGGTTCACAGTGAGTATATTATTGTGCTACTTCTTTAGTGAGATTTAGGGACACACTGTGTTCCGTTTTTGTCATTTTTGGTCTTTTTTTTTTCGCTAAAGATGATTAGAGTGATTATGTAGAGACCAAGTACCCACTAATGAGCATGAGGGGAAAAGATGCTTAGGACCCCTGTGAGGACTAAATACCCACACTATTAACTGTATGTAAACCAGCGGCAGTCCATTGGTGGTATCGAAGACCATTGACAGTCTCACCTTTTAAAGTTTAAGTATCTAAACGTGATGTAGTTAACTTTTAGCCCCAGATGCTAGGACTAATTCATTTTTTGACTGTCCAATTAATTTTGATAGCATTATTACACATTGCATCATGAAGTTATTAGGCATTTAATTCTGCACACGAATGACAATGTTAAACTTTGCTATGTCTTTAGAAGATTCTGAGCTCATGCAGCTCATGAAATGGCACAGATTTGCATAAATTAGTTTGAGGCTTCATGTAAATAAAGGACCTCACTCCGAAGTTCGGTATGGTTTGATACACCCAAGACTTCTTCCTACTAAGACAGATTATTTTGAGTGCTTATAACATTTTGAAGAAACAAGCAGTGCTGGGCACAATATACCTCGCCCCGGTGAGTGTTTCAGTGCCTTTGTGTCGATCAGTTTTGACGAAAATTAACCCCTATACTTTTATTTCCAACTTGCAGCCATTGGCAGATATTTTAGTGCTGGGGAAGAAAGCGCCATGGCTTATAATAAGAGAACTTTGTTCCCAGGGAAACCGGAAGGTAATAGGCTTATTTTTTCCACATTCGACAAACTATAAAATATAATATGCCACAAATCAAATTTTAACATAATTGGATGGAGATTGATGACTTTATACACATGCAACATTTTTGACCTACTGCCGCCCCCCCCCTAAATATTTAGCCCCCTTGCTAAGGAGGGGTGAACCCCCCCTTCCCCATGGTGTAATGCTGCATCAGTGGGTGTATAATTGCATGCTGGATCTTTTGTCTTACATTCTGGACTTTGACCGACCTGTTCACCATATTTGAAAATGATTGCTGCAATATTCTAGGCACTAAGTTGCTAACAAAGAAAGAAATAAGTAAACAAACACACAGGAACTCCGGGGAGAGGTAATAAAGCACAGTTTAATGATTAATTACACTTTATTTTTATTTATGTGGATTTCTACCATCCTTACAATATTGCATCCGTTATATAAATGAAGCCAACTGGCCATAACAATGTCATTATCATTTCTTAGGCTATATTGGTCTTGATTAATTAGCTAATAAATATTTAAACTTAAAACGGGAACAGCTAGTGAGCAAGTGCATTAAAAGACTAGGTTACTGCAGACCTAAACCTCTGACTGCATGCCACTGATGAAGACTATTGAGTAATTAGCTCTTATCACCCCTTGGTTGTAATTAGGTCTCTCACATCTTTACTTTCTTTGAAATGGCAGCATTTGTCAAATGTTTATTTGACCTGGGTGTATGTTTCATCCTCCACTTTAATTCTTCATTTTCTGTCCCAGTTGGTCTCTCCCTTAAACTTCCTTCGAGGAGCAATAGCTAATTGTTGACAAAATTAAGGAGAAAGATGTTGAGGATGTTTACGTGAACTAACATTGTCCTTCAAATAATAGTCACTGCAATTGTTTGAGACAGCCAGTGTTTCCTTTAATTTGCAAACAATCTGTATATGATCATACGAACTTTCAACTGTGTTCAGTTTGTCTCTCTATCCACCATACCCTCTTTAAAAGTACTGGAAAACAAAAAATTGTCGACACAGCATTTCCATGCAGCCTGACAGTCTGCTCTGTCCTGTTAAAATTATTCTGCAATGGAGTGGTCAGAGCAGAAACAAGTGGGCAGATGGCTTAAATTCTTCTCTGTTTAGCCTCTGAAGGTACTCTCTCCTTCTGACAGAATCTTTGAGAAATCTAGAAATGCAATTTCAACTGGAAAACAATAAAAAAAATGTTGACAGGTTTTCCTAAAAAAGGCCTATAAATAAATCCAGTTGCAAAATCCAGGTAGTCTGCAGTTGTATGTGCCTTTGACATATTTGCGGGACAACATCAGTATTTGACAATACGCAGGGCCAATGAGTTCTTGGGATGACAGGAAATCTGAGCCTATTTTTGTTCACCCCGCAAGTTTGGGGCAGTCTTGAGCCAAAATTATTAGTTAGGTTGATCGCAGACAAAGAGGGAGACAGGACTTTGAACGCAATGTACACGGCCTTTTGTGTTAGGCAGACTTTTAATACTATACACATGTAAATATTAAAACTACAGACATATCGACCATTGTCTTTATTTCACAAGCACGGCCGCATTTATCAATCATTGCATGACTATACAGTACTATGCAAAAGTTTTAACCACCCTAGATATTTTTAGTTTCAGTTTGGTCTCAATTTTTTTTTTTTTTCGACATTAGTGGCACTGTTGATAAAAAGCATGCTTAAAGCACCATATATTTTAAAAAATAATCTTTTTACTGTACTGTTGATAGGTGAGTTAGAGAGCCTGAATGGCATCACCAAGTATTCATAATTACTGGTTGGAATGTTGAATGCAGTCCTCCACTCATCTCCGTCTCAGTACGCACTAAGAGTTATGAAGGTCCAACTTGAAGATCTTGGCTCTGTGCAAGGACTGAAATGTAGTAAACATGAGGGGCAGCGAGTAGCGCTTCTTAATGGTAATATCACTCAGCTCTCAGTAGTCAATACAGAGTCCTCCATCCTTCTTCCCGATGAAGCAGATGCCAGCTCCAGCAGGAGAAGAGGAGGGCCGGATGATTCTGACAGGCAAGGACTCCAAAATGTACGTCTTCTCCATAGTCTCAGTTTCAGGGCAAGACAGCGAGAACAGTTAACTATGAGAAGGTTGACGGCACAATCAAATGGTCTGTGGGATGGCAGTTTGGTAGCACGGGCCTTGGAAAATGCCTCACTAAGGACCCATATTCTCTAAGTACTCGTGTGAGATCTGGAGGCTTCTCGGCGATGCTGGTACATGGGAGGACAGGACTCAGGGTTTCAAGAAAGCAGTTCCACGCACAGGAGGGACTCCATTGTTGGATCCGATGGTGTGACCAGTCAGTGCTTGGATTGTGTTGTATCAGCTAAGGACAACTAAGAACCACAGGAGCTCTGAGTGATTATAGCAACAGCAACAGAATGCACTCTTGGCAAATTTCTGGAGATGAGCAACTTGACCGCAGCTGTGACGTGAGTTATTCTGGGTAAGGGTGACCCTGTGATGTCCAAGGCGTGAATGGGTCTTTCAAGTGCTTGACAAGGCAGTTTGAGTTGTTTCACAAGTTGCTCATTGATGAAGTTACCATGGGCTCTCGATTCAATTGAGGCTTGGACTTCCAGTTGTTCTTCTCTCTAAATAATCTGAATTAGGTGAAGTGAATGAGTTTTGGGGGAATCTTTTTTCTGATTCCTCTCATCAGTAATCCCCTTCTAGTAGTAAGAGCTGGCTTTTGCAGTGCAGTTGGCTATGTTGTGGCCAGCTTTGCTGCAGTAAAGGCAGGAATTAGTTGACATTCACCTTTGTCATTCAGCAGGTGTTAAGCAGGTGCACTTGACTTGTAGCAGTTCTACAGGATCAGGAGTAGACAACGGGCTGGCATCGTGACTGGCAGACTGTGTACCAGGCTGAACCAGTAGGATGATAGGGGGAGCAGGTCCTGGAGAAGAAGGATGTCTTTGCAGGGTGTGACTAAATTCTCTGTGTTGACTGGCTAAGCGATGGTAAACTCATATAGCCAGGTTGATAAATTTGTCAAAATTTTGGGCAAATCTCAGGTAAGCAGCTTGTCTTTGATGTCACCAGAAAGGTCATTTAGGATGGCTTCATACTGTGCTAGAGCATTCTAGGCGGATCTGACAGCCAGGGTGCTGAACTCTATGGCATAGTCATACACAGAGTGAGTACCTTGGCGCAGCTTAAGTAGTTCCCTTGCCGCCTCATTCCTATGAGTAGAGCAGTCAAAGACTTTCTTCATCTCTGACAGAATGTACTCAGCGAGGAACACACAGGAGATCCAGCATTCCACACAGCAGTTCCCCGCTCACTTGGTCTTCCGTTCTGATAGACTAATGATGTACATGATGCGTATCCATCAGAAGGGAAGGTGGGAAGTTGGATTTCGAATGCCAGAGAACATTGTGACAGGTAGGAACTGCAGGTGCCTACGTGGTCGTCATAGGAGCTGGGAGGCAGAAGACGTACACTGGTGAAAGAGGCTCAGGCAGGATTCACAGGAGCTGGAGGAGCAGGACTTGACCGGGGCTGAAGCTGCTGTTTCAAAACGTTTCAAAACTGACTGTTTAAACCCTTCAGTAAAACACGAAGGCGTTAATATTATGGTGTGGGGTTCAGTCTACTTGAAAGGAGCTGGTGATCTTATAAAAATTGATGTAATTATGGATCAAAAGAAATATCACTGCATCCTTGTGAGGCACACATTGCCATCTGGAAAGAGACTGATTGGTCAGGGAACAAGATAATGACCGTAATCACACTTCTAAGTTGTGCAAGAATTATTGGTGAAGAATCAGAAAGAATCATCTCGTGACAAAGGAAGTTATGATTTGGCCTGCTCAAAGTTGAGACTTAATCTGATGGGCAAATCTGGGATTTGCTTGATACCAAGATAAACAAATCTATTGTAACATCAAAGGAATCTCTTTGGAATGAACTTCAAACCATATGGAATAGTTTAGCGAGTGAGGAAATCAAAAAATATGTGAACACTATGCCTGAAAGATTAAATTCTGTAATCAAAGCAAAGGTTGGCTAGACTAGACATTGACTTTTTCTCTCAACAAGGCATTATTTTTATTTATTTTTTTTACTATACATTGCTATCGGTTTACTTATTTTCATCTATATGATCCAATATTAAATGAAATAATTACTTGAATAGTACTTGGTTTCTGATATATCTTCAGTTTGTTAAGTGTATAATCATCACTGCACATTACTGCAATATCGTGTTGACAACTGAAATATTAACTTTTTCATAACACCATCATAATCGTAACACTTTGCAGCCAATAAGAATAGGATTACTGAAAAATCTATCTATATTTTTTCTTTTTTTAAGATTTTCCTTAAATCTGTCTTGGCCATCATAAAAATGACACATCCAACCAGTAAAACAGGCAGCCTGTATATTTGTGAGACAAAACTGAGCCAAAAAACAAGGCATCTCTGTGCCTCATAAAAATTGGATTCGATCCATCCAGAAAAGATTGCTATTATTACGGTCCTGGCAAAGTTAGTGCACTCTGACTCCTGTTGTTGCTATGAGTTGTACATATTTTTTTACTGGATACTTGCATCCACGAAGAAGAACAAACACCCATACATGTGCACATGAAGGGGGTCATTTTAGACCTTGGTTTCTGTTAAGAGGAATTTTTGTGACTCCGTGAAGCCTGGAAAATATGAATAACAAATCAATATCAGAGTTCATCCCTTTTTGGGCCTGTCTTAGACCCCCCCCTCTCAATTCTGAAATTATTTTATTTACTATTACATAGTAAAGGCATTAAATTCATACTCATTGCATACTTTCCTCTTTTTTGGGGGCACCTCTTCACCTCCTCTCTGCCGCAGATGGTTACAAAGTGTCCACTAGAGGTGAGCGAGTTATTATGTTTAATTACAACCAGAGGTCTAGATCTACAGAAAAAGAGCACCAATCATGCAATCTGACATGAATAAGGTACATTTTTACACACTTTTGCCTTCAATGTTAGATTAAACATCATTTTCAAATACTGCGCAGCTATCCTCATTGTACCTTTATTGTATTGTCCTATTTTTTGTTTTTATTTTATTTTGATTATATTTTTTCAAAAAATGAGTGAACAAAGCATGTTTCATATGATGTTCAAACAGAAAAAAAAGTAATATGCATTAAAGTAATATGCATTAACAACCATTTAATGTGAAATGCTTCATACACAGGGTGTGACCAAAATATCAGAAACATGCCTGAAAAATGCCTTTTACTTTGAAGTCGTTAAACCACAATTACAAAGGCATTTACACAGGTTTGTGAAAATTGTTGGTGAAAAGCAGGCACATTATGTGGCTGCAAATAAAAGCTCTCCGACAGGGACGGACGGACACTTAGTAGGATAGTTGTAAGTAACCACACAACTACGGTGCTAGAAATCACCTGAGAATTGAAAGAATCCATTTATGAATCAGTTTTAATGAAAACAATACACTGTATGCCTCAGAAAGGTGGTATTTTACGGCAGTGTTTGCAATTATTTGACTTCACCGTATATATTGGAGTGTTAATTGAGCTCACAGAAATCTTGAGAAAGAAATTCAGTGTAAATGCCATTGAGTATTAAGAATGCTTCATAATGTAAGTCTACAGGATAATTGTACACACAATCAATTTTTTGTGACATGTTTCCATGTTTAATATAATCTTGCCCTTAAATGCCATTTTTTGTTGTATTTTCCCCAGGAACATTGTGAACAAGACACGCTCATTGATAATTTCAGGATATTTAAAATATTGTGTGAACTTTGTAAGAATGACAGCATTTTAAATTTGTCTCTGAATATTTAAAAACTTCCAGATAGGATAGAGGTGATTTTTGTTATTTCAGTTAAAAAGAAAACCACACACAGTATCAGAATGCCAGCCTACAGGCCATCACCAAGTCTATCAAACAACAGGTCAGTTAATCAATCTGTCAACCATTAATTCAGCAGATCAGCATTTGAAACCAGAAAAGTGGGAAATCTTAGAGATCCTCTGCTAAAGACTATTTTATACAAAATCCTGAGGTCGTTGAAGAGCTGTGATCTGACAAAAATATGGGTATGGAATTGCAGCATATTGGAGAGGCCTTGTCACTCTAGCTTTCAGATGCCTTGCACAGGGCTGATTCTAATCCTGTTATCCCTTGGTTGGAGAAATTGAGGTCTGAGAGGGTCGTTATCGAGAGTCACTGCCTTATTAGACTCTATGACCTTGCCCTCAGCCAATGGTGTATGGGGGGGAAAGGGGGTGGGGTTTTCAGCGAAAAGCTAGTTGAGAAAATCTGACAGGATTCTGAAATATTTTTGGGTTTCCTCTTATCTCTAAATGGTCACAGACCTGTCACTATTGTTCCATCATGCCTGTTTCCTTCAAGACGAAGTGAAAATCCTATTCAGAGAGGCAAGGGACACGGTCTCTAAAATGAACTCTATAATTTTGCCATCAATTTTACATAATGCTGTGAAGAATTTTTCGATGTTAGCCAGTAATTAGTTATTAAAATAGCCCTTTGTAATCCTAAAATTAGAGTTTTGTTGTATTAAATATTAATATGTATGACATGCACAAAGAAGTAGTGCTGTTTAACCATGAGAGATATACTGCTTATGATTTATATTTTTGTATTTGTTTGTATTTATTTGCTGAACTACATGCAATGGATTATAATGAAAAATTGGAGTGATGATGGCTAATGTCTGGCTGCAATTATGTTTTCACTGCAGGAGTCAATATTTAATATAACTTTCTCAGTGCGGCTGAACTTGACTTGCCAAAAAGCCTTAAACTTTGCTGGTTGAGAGCCATTTAGACTGGGATGACTGATTTAGGCGAACAGTGTAACCCTACCTGCTGTGTAAGGCATTCTCTGAGTCAAGCTTACTTCTCAAATAATTGATTTGTTTTTTCAGCGCCTGCCTATTATGGCCATGACTGAATATTTCCCCTTCAAAGCAAGTGTTTATCTTTTGGGATTGTGGAAATGTGGAAGTGAATATGGAAATGTTTACCCACAATTTTCCATTTGCTTTTTTTGTCTGGCAGTAACATCAATTCAAAAAGCCTGGCTAAACATGCTCATACATATGCATGCTATTAAAAGGGGCCTGGGCATGAATTGAATTCACACTCAGTTATACATGAGTAGTTACTTGGTGTGGATACAAGTGCTCAGTGTTGTTGCCTTGATTCCAGTGATTCCTGCTCCACACCACTTAACCACTGTTCCCCACTGCTGCCCTGACCACTACTCTACATGGTTGGTCTAATCAAAAGAAATGGGAGATTACTGTGTGATGCTGGTCAGACACTAGTCAAGCTGCACAATTATGTGGAGAGAAGACTCCGGAAGATATTGCCTGCCCCCTCCTGCCCCTGAACAGATTTTCTGAGAATACAGAAAGGCCTGTAGACTTATCTCACAATTTAAAATGGGTTCTGGGATGATATATTATAGAGCTCTGATCTGAAAACATCCGAAAAAGAGCTTTCCGGAAAATTCTGGATGTCTTTATCACGCTTCCTCCTTTTTTTGTAACGGGGCATAAGGCAGGCAGAGATAGTGCAGAGAGGTGCTCTCCCTGACTAAGCTTACTGTTTTTGTAGAAGTTATGGGTCAGCACTCTGATGCTAAAGCAAACTTTCGTTTTATGTAAGCATGCTTTTATCTTGTATATTTAGCAGATAACTAATATGTCAGTGGGGATGAGAGAGGTTTTCATATTTTGTACCCCTGAGCAAGGCTGCTTTGCGCAATTTATTTTCCTTGCGATATGGAATCAGGGCCTTTTGGAGGGGGCGGGGATGTTGGTGGGGGGCGGGTGGGGGGAGGGGGTACAGCCTACTTCAGCATGTGTGCCAATGCTGTATCAACTCCACAGTACTTCTCACGCAGTTTTTGCTTGAAGCTCAGGAGATGGCAGCCCTTCAGCTGGTAAGATTTAAAAACTAAAAATTCTTCACAACATATCCTTGGAAAATATGACTAAAAATGTTGCAAGTGGCATACTTAAACTAAAAAAAAAACTATTTCCATTAGCCATGCTCCTGCTGCAGATGCTGGTCCTAGGGGGATGCCATATTTTGCAGATATTATGAGAAAAAAAATACATTTCTTATCTGGGAGTGTTGCTCAGTTGTGGTTTAGTTTAGGGGGTAATTAGGTGAATCAGCTGGTGGGAAGAGCTGAGGGCAGCATGGATAAGACAGTCAGTGACAGTAGAATTGCTCCCCCAGTGGCTTTCTCCGCATGTTAAAAATTGAAGAAAAAAATTGTCCAATATGAGAAAGCAAAAATTAATCATGGTCCCAATAAAAACTAATCAGCCAAGATTGCAGACAAATAGTGGGCTATAAGTGGCAAATTAATAAATGTAAAGCCCCAAGTTCAATAACCCGGTAAACGCACAGTCAGTCACTTTATTTGGGAAGGATGAGAAAATTTAAGCTATAAAAAAACAATTAGGCTCCTCTAAAAATGAACAAAAGAATATTTGGGTGTATGTTTGTTTTTGAATGAATGAATGTGCATGCATTTGTACTTATGTGCAAGCATGTAAGTTATGTTCACGCATGTGTGCACGTGTGTATCGTGTGTGAGCATGTGTTCAACTTTTCAGGAGGCGATCTGGTTGTGATATGCTATCTTTCCGGCGATGGCAGAGGGCGACTTGGGTCTAGCGGGGTGGGAAGTGGCAGGTCTGCCAAAATCCCCACCTGCCTGATTCTTGTTAGCTCAGACAGATGTGCATGGTGACAGGACGACCCACTCCTCTCTCACCCAAAGCCTGGAAAGCTCCAACTGCCAAACGTCCAGCAGATTCTTTTAACTCCAACGCCAATCACAATCTCCTGAGGAAACTGGCTGCTGTCAGAGCGCTTCCTGGAAATGACGTTCTGACGGTTGGCCACCTGATGCTATTTTTTCAGCTCCTGTGAGCTCTCCCCCTGAGCTAAATTCAGGCATCTTTCACTAAAGGAAGAGTGTGAGCACAGTACTGCCATGAGTTTCAGCAGCCTGCAGTTCAGAGAAAAGCAGTGGATGGTCAAAATGCCACCAAACCTATTGGAATGTGTCATTCCATTTTAAAAAGGAGTCATAACTAAGGGATTCCACACATCCCAGAGACCTCTGCTGATTTATTTTAGGTCATCAACCAGATTATTTTCTGCTCTCTCTCTCTCTGACAGTGAGATCACATCCCAGATTCATAGTCAACAATTTCAAAATTGTCAAGTGTGTCCATGAAAGTGCTATTCATTTGATGAATAATGTATCAGGTTGGTTACCTTGTTAATGAACTGTATCATTGATATCTTACAGACAATACCAGTATGAAATTGATAATGACAGGGAGAAAACGCTTTTCCTCCTAACTGCCACTTGTTTACAATTTAATTGTGTGCATCAGGGGATGATGGCAATGATATAATGCAGGTAGTGCTGATAAAATATGGCTGAAAAATCAAACACGCACTTTATTGTAAATGACTTAAGGGATGGATTGTGAGAGAGGATGAAATCAATGTTGCCCTTGCAAAGAAAACGGAATGAGGAGAATCAATATGTTTCATGAACACATGGTTAAAACAAAGCAGGCTAACCTCTTGCTGAGGACTCAGTGCTACTATGACTTGACCTTGTGAGAACATAGTGTGTATATCCAGATTGAAATTTTGTAAATTACAAAACAAAAAAACAGTCACAAACAATTGGTAAACAATCAAAATGACCACTGCATCCAAAAAAGCCATTAGTGAAAAGAGCAGGAGCAGTAAATGAGAGCAGAATCAAGCGTCTTTTTTTCGTAATGCTTTTAAAATCAACTCATGGAGTTTTGTCAGGTCTCAAATGTCACTTGCTCTGGTGCATCATCTGACGATCACCAGAGTAATTACTGCCAATGAGGCTGCTTGCCATGGTAGTGGACTTTTTCAATGGCCTCCCTCTACTGTGAAAATGTTTTTAACCCTCTTCCCTATTTCTTCTATTTCGGCTTTTATGTCACATTTGAATGTTTCAGATCATCAAAGTAATTCTGAAGTGAGACAAAGACAACATAAGTAAACACAAAATGCAGCTTTTACGTAAATGATGATTTCGTTTATTGAAGCTAAGGGGTTTTTCAAAACCTACATCACCCATGTGAAAACATAATTTCCCCTCCCAAATGTAGTTACTGGTTATGACACAGGCTGTGGAAACAAATGCAATAAAATATGCAATAAAACCTTTGCAATAACTGGAAATGAGTTATTTAGAGCACTGTGAAGGAATTTTGGCCTAGTCTCATTAGAGGGTTTTCAAGCATGAACTGACTGTGTAAGATCATGCCACAGCATCTAAATCAGATTCAAGTCAGGACTTTGACTCAGTCACTCCAAAACCTTCATTGAATTTGTTTTGAGCCCTTCAGAGAGGGACCTGCTTGTATGCTTTGGATCATTGTCCTGCTGCACTGCCCAACTGCTCTTCAGCTTTATGCCACAAACTGATGGCCAGGCATTTCAATTCATGGTTCCATAAATTACGGCAAATTTCCCAGGTCCTGAAGCGGCAAAGCAACCCAGTACCATCACACTGCAACCACCATGTTTGACTGTTGGTATGACGTTCTTATTGTGGAATGCTGTGTAGGCTTTATGGTTCCACTTATGACTCATCAGTCCATGGAATGCTACCCCAAAAGTCTCGGGGACAAACAGGATTTTTTTTTTTTTTTTGGCGAATGAAAGATGACGTGTTCTTTTCGGTCAGCAGTGGTTTTCGCCTTGCAGCTGCCCCATGGATGGAATTTTTGCCCAGGGTCTTTCTTATTGTGGAATCATCATCACTGACCTTAACTGAGGTCAGTGAAAAAAACTGAGGTTTTTTTCTATTTGTAGATAATGGCTCTCACCATGGTTTGCTGGAGTCCCACAGCCTTTAGAAAAAGCACTGTAATGTTTACAGACATATAGATATCAATAACTTTGTTTCACATCTGTTGTTGAATTTCTTTAAACAACAGCATCTTGTGCTGCTTTTTTTGCAGACTCACATTGCTGGACAGGCGCTATTTACATGATGATTAGATTCAACAGGGCTGGAAGTAATCAAGCCTGGGTGCATCTAGTGAAATTGAATACAGTTATCAATTAAATTTGCCTGATTGGTAGATCTAGTGACTAAAGGGCCAATTAATTTTTTTCCCAAAAGGCCAGGTAGGGTTGGATTTTTTTTTTCCTTCAAGTGAAAGCATCTTTTAAAAACTGCATGTTGTGTTTATACGGATTGTCTTTGTCTAATACTAAAATTAGTTTTCTGACCCCAATGCTTTACCAGTGCTTGCTATCGCAGATGCTCAAGGATTACCAGAACAGAGGCAGGCTTCCAAAGACAACTGCATCACCTACTTACTTATGAATTTGAACTTTGACAAAAATGGTCCTGACCAAATTAGAATTAGTCATGTTTGAGTTCTCTATTTAGTGTTTTTGGATCATCTCATTGATCATATCTATTGCTATAAACAGAAAGACATTGAGAGACAAATATTAGTACATACTCAGATACAGAGATAGGTAGAAAATGTGAAAATACAAGGCTGTGTGGACTAAGGTTTAACAATAAAGGTTATTAACAATATACCAATCGGCAATTTCCACGCACTGCATAAATTACTTCTCAAATCTAATAAGCAGTTTTCTCAACAGACATCTTTGCTGTACAACTGCAATTTAATGTGCTTAATAAAATTAGTCAGTTTCACTTTTCAAACCAACTACAGCTGTCATCTGATTCTGATGGTTAGGCTGTGGACACAGCAGGGCAGATTTAAATGAACTGAAAAAGTACCTGTGTGCTAGAATTTTCTGCGTAGCAGTTCCCATGGAGACAGAAAAGTCACACCACCAAAAACAGGCTTAACTGATCGATCCTACGTCTTCCATTATTCTCCAATCTAGGGCCCCTTATTGCATTTATATAGTGGCATTTAGAAACTTGAAATTAATCTGAGTGGTAAATTATATCCCATATACAACACCCCAAGAGAGCATGAGCTCTCAACACTCAACTGAATGTATATATAATCCAATCAGATAATATGAGCTTAAGGCTCTATCTCCTCAGTGGGCTTTCAGGGTTACAAGATGGGTTCCTAATGAAAGAAAGAACTATAATGATTAAAAAAAAATATTCTAATATTTATGGGGATTTTACTGGCAGCTTCACCGGCAATCCTGCAGTCTAAGTAAAGAAGAAAAGGCTCCAGTTAATGAATCTAAAGAGGAATAGCCTGCCCCAAGCCACACAGAGCGCAATTCACAGCATCCCCCCTCCAGTACACAGAAATATGATGCTTTTTTCCACTCTCCCTCTCCAGTGTTCTTTTTCTTGTTATTGCTGTTGTTTGTTAGCTGCAAGAGCATGCTGTGTTCAACTGTAATTGAATTTGTCTCGAGAGAGTTGATTCCCACCATCTCCATCCCCTCCCCATCCGTGACTAATCGTATTTTGGGGATCTATAGCTGTTAACTTTTATTCATGGAAATCTAATTCTTGAGGTGTTTAAGAGGAAAGGCAGGGAAAGCTGTATGGAAAGAGCCACTCCGTCCCTCTCTGTCTTTCTGCAGGCAGGCTATATACAGGGGATTATTTTATTTATTCTTCCATCTCATTACTGCCTCTGGCTCGGAAGCCAAAGAAACAGTCTCTGCGTGATTAGAGATGCCTGTTATTTACAATAGGATTTGAATAGCAAGGACTGTAAGGGGCTTTGCTTCCCTACTTTCAATTGCTGTCAAAGACACTTTTTTCCTCTTAGCTACTCTCAGAACAGTATAGAGTGTGTCTCTTGGGCAGTGTATATATACATTCTTTCATCTATAAGAACACACAACAAGAATCTTTGAAATATAAACATGTGAAAGCTCACGCAACTATGCAATTCATTCTGAGAAAGGAGCTACACTTTGGAATGGAATAGAGCCATATAAAAATACCATGTAGGGAACACTTTTTCACAGTAGTTAATGTATTCATCGGGGATATCCAGCAGCTGCTCTCTTGCATAAAAGTCATCCGGTGAATTCATGAAACAACAGCTTGTTGTTCACCCAATGAGCAAAAGGGAATATTGCAGTCTCCTTGCTCAAAATGGGCAAGTAAAGTGGCCATTTGTGATGTTGTCAGTTCACTCCGAATGGTATCCATATAAGTATATGCTCCTTGGCTCCTGCAGTGTTGGCCAAGTCAGGAAAAATATAACTCAGCTTTTATTGAGCACTGAACTGTTCTTAAATGTAATTAGACTTCAGTGGAATATCCCCCACTTGATAATTAGGTGTATCGGCATGCAGTGCTAATCAAAAGTTTGCAGTCATCTAGATGTTTTTTTTTTTTTCCATGAAACTAATGCTTTTAGCATGACACAAAATAAAGCCAGATGCACTGTAAAAAAAAAAAAATAAAAAATAAATAAATACAAAGCTGAGTAAACTTAGAAAGTACGGCAACTAGTTGCTAAGCATTTTTGAGTTTACTCAACTTCAAGTACCAGTAGTAGCACAAACTCATTTTTGTAAGGTAGACGGTTTGTTCTGTCAAAGTGCTGAGTGAATCAACTCTCGAGCTCCAAGTTTAGATGGTGAGCTGATGCCACTCCAAGCTAAATTGCAAATTTAGAGCTATGCGTGACTGGCGTCGCATCAGATGAACAGACAGTGAACCTTGTTTGGCAATCCTCCTTTGATACAACAGTAAACCAGTCATACAGTGATAAATCATTGCTGAAGCTGGTGCACCACTCATCATGCAAAATCTGGTCAATGTTTCAAGCGTGGCAACATATACATACGATATTAACTGCAAACCTGGCCTTGTGATATATTACTGTACTGGCCAGATTACAGAACAAAAATGCTTTGCATACAGTGACTTGAGAGAATTAATTTTGACAAGAGTAATGATTCGTCTATAGTAATGGATATTTTTTTCAGCCGAGAAAAACAAACTGCTAATAAGACAAAAGAAATAAGCACAGTCAAATGCAATGGAAAATCTTTTTTGTTGTCACTCCTGCTTTTTCACACGCTCTCTTTAAGCATTACATGCCATCGCCTCATTAATGTGAAGACAACGGTGAAAAGCATGTTAAATACTGTCTCCACTGCTCAGCATATTATACATCATTAACATAAATAGCCATTTTGTCCAGCTGTAAAAGTTTGGCTATGTAGCAGCCTATGAAATGAATGAGCTCTGCAGATACGCATTTGATGAAAATACATCAGCAGCTCCCATTCCACCACCAGAAGCGTGGCCAAATTAACTCAATAATTTCAATCAGCAGGCTACTGCCATGCTCATTTTGGAAAAGGTAAATATGGCCACTTGTTTTTGAGTTTGGTGCGGCTCTGGCATGGCGTCTAACTTTCAAAAAGATTTTGTGCAACTTTTGGGACTTGAAGTTGCATACACTCAAACATGCTTTGAAGGTGATTACCTTACTTATTAAGTTTAGTCAGCCTTTCATTTTTTTTACAGCGAACAAACAACAGCCTTCCTCTTCCTGAAGTAATCATGCTAATGGGCCAACTTTGTACAACAGAAACCATGACCTTTATCTGAATTACAGCAAAATTGAAAAAAAAAAAAAAAAAAAAAAAAAAAATCTTTCCGATTTTGCCGTATTGAGTGTATTGGCATTTAGGAGGTATTGTTTTGGCTTAGAAATGGCCGAAATGAAATGCCGTTCTCTTCAAAATTGTCAGTCAATAGCTATTTTGAAAGAGAAAAGCTATTACATTCCGGAGATGAACTGAAGATTTTGGACCAGGATATGCAAGATTGTCGTGGAAAAAAAATAAATAAAAGATTTAAAATGGGCCTGCCAAGAACAAAAAGAGAAGTAGAAGGCACAATTGCAGAATTGCAGTCCCTGCCAAACATCAGGATCTGCATCTGTGAAGCTCGGACTCCTGGATGCTGGCCTAGAGTTTTCGGCCTCATACCAGTCCAATCTGTCTTTTTTTTTTTGTTTTTTGTCATTTAACCTTTTTCATTTTAACCTTCTCTTCTTGTTTTTCAGTTTCAGAAGTGGCTTCTACTTTGAAACCAGCTTTAAGGCCTGTATCCTAAAGTGATCTCTGATCGCTTTACTCTGGTACAAGCTGATGTTTGGTGGGTATTGTTCAATAAAGCTCGCTGCTGTGGATCTGTGAGGCATGCATCATACAAACTCTACCCTTAAAAAAATTCACCTCTTGCGCTGTTCTGCATCTGGGCCCTCTACTTCTCTAGTTGTGCTGAATAAACCCATTTTGAACTATTTTCTCAAAACATTTGCAAACATTCGTATTTCAGTGTTTTTTTTTTTTTTTCAGTTATGTGATTCATGGACAGGCTATCATCTCTAAATGATTGTTGACTGATTAGTTTCGAGTGCAATAAGTTATGTTACACTTCATATAATAGGAGTGGTTTATCTTGCACCAAAATAGCGTGTTAGCACTATTACATAAGAACTGGGTCGTACAAATATGCATAGAACACCGCAATTGGTCGTGGAGTTTAATGTGATAAAAAAGAAATCCTTTGCCGTTATGAATTTCCAGTCGAAAGCTTAATTCCAGTTTAGAAAAAATGATTGTGAGTTTCACATAATCGTGCCTGCCATAGTCTGTGATTTCAGCAGCTGTTTAAAAAATGCGTGTTTATTGAGACACATTTCTCTTCTTAATGGAATTGGATCTACTAAATTCTGATGGAGGTTTTAAACCAAAGAAATATTTTGAAATGAAAAAATGGCCCCGCAAAGTGGGCGTTACCCCTCAGCCCCTGGATTGTTTGGAATGAATATAAATTGACGAAGGCGTTTTCAAGTGATCCTGCGGAATACAAAATTCAAGATGGCGGCTGTGGCGGCCACACTGGATATCCGAGTGCCGTCAAATTAGATGGGCTTCTATAAGTACTCAAGACCAAGCAACAGAACAAAAATGGCGTAGATTGACAAAGGGATTTTCAAGTTATCATGCGGAATACAAATTCAAGATGGTGGCCGTGCAGCCATACTGAACATCCAAGTGGCGTCAAAATCATTAGGCTTCTGTTTGTACACAAGACCAAGCAATACAGCAAAATGGCCTTGGTTGATGAAGGCGTTTTCAAGTTATGGCGCGGAATACAAGCATTTACGGGACAGACGGATAGACAGATGGACGGACATCGAAGGTGATGACAATACCCCTCTGCCCCTTAGTCAGGACTGAGGGATAAAAGGCTTGCATCGCTGCCATGATCTAGTTCACTGGTTTTACTAGCTACTGATTGTTACCAAAAAAAAAAAAAAGTAGAGAAACTCATTGAATAACTCAATGAAATTACAAAGTATTTTAACCAAAACTTATGACATTTAATATATCAATTTAAGCAATGGAACACATGATGCTGTATTATCATAAACAACTTCACGGGAATGATTCAGTCATTGTCATTAGCCAAAGGCAAGTGGTATCGATCATCACAGCTGTGATGTTGTGCACTCTAACACCAAGGGTTCAAGTGTTCTTCTGCTTTCATAAAACAGAACTGATTCTATGGCAAAAGATTTTTCTTAACCTAAATAAAACACTGAGATAAAGTTGTAAATTATGGTCTTAATTTCTCTTTGAGGAAAAGTATTTCCACAAACAAAAACTTGAGTTTGCGTTGTGGAGAAATGATGAATTAAAAATTCGAAACGATCTTAGAAACAAACCACTGAAAAAATATGCAAACAGCATAGAAAATATTATATTAATATATACAACTATTACTATATATGATTAGAAATATTATAATAATATATGATATATTAAATATACAAAATGCTAAATTGGGACTGATCGTTTTTCCTTTGTGGTCTTCAAATTATACAATTTCTTGCCTTGCTAGCTGCAGATAATAGGCATTATCTGTTGCACTGCATGAAAAAATTCAGCAAAAAAAATGTGCAGACCTAATGTCTTGGCAAGACAAAATACCATGACATTTTCAAGGTATGGATGTCTGTATCTCTTGCCACTTCCTTTCTGTAATGTTGAAGGACAGTTCCTTCAACAGAAACCTGAAAATTCTGTTCATTCACTGTGTATCTCCTGTGCGATTTTACAGCAGCTCTTTGGTGATTGTAAAATAGACAGCTCATTTCTTCAAAAAAATAAAAAATCACTGCAAACATATCAATTACAGATACTTCTGTCAATCTGACTGTATAGCTTCAGCACATATTATGTCCCATTCACAGATTCCTTTGATCACCCAACACAGAAAATTTTATAAAAGTAGGCACCAACAGTACGCGTTCTGTGGCATTTGCGGATTCCTGTATTCACCCAATATAGATAATTCCATACCATTATATTACAGTAGGAAAAGTTATGTTCTCCATATATTTAGAGTACTGGCTAACCCAGCTGATTTCATTAGCAAGTCTGAACCAATTTCTTCACAGCTAACAGCACACCAATCTAAATGCACCATACTGTTCTTACTTCTACAAAATTTAAATGAATCAAGTTGCTAGCCAGATAAATAATCAGTTTGGCTATACAGTCAACTTGAATACGATCCAAGGCAAATTTTCCCATTTCTGAAAGAAAATAGAAGGAACGTTAAATCACCAGAATGGGAAGGAAATTAAATCAGAAAACTGTGTAAACATAAAATAATAAAAAAGACCTGAAAAGTCAATCTTATAATTAACCTCCATAACTGTATGCTAACTGCTAACGGAGATGATGACATAAAATTTCTCTGTTATTTTATTTCAATGACGTTGACAGTCTACTATGATTTGACTGGTGAAAAGCCAAAGGGCTGCCGGCTTCCCTTGGTTTCGTTCTGACACTCTGGCAGCGGCCAGAGCTCTGGAAGTGGCATGACGATAGCCTCATCTGATTGGTTAATTCTTCGCCAAGTTCTATTGGCTTCCTCAGAGACAAGACAGTTCTCCTGTGATCTGGAAAAACCAAGTAAGTCCACTGAACATGATTTTCAGAAAATGAAGGAAAGTGGTTGGTGTTCAGGATTAAGCTCCTGGTTAACAGATAATTCTTACTTTACCTATTTAGTAGAGTAAAAGTAAATGCCTTTTCAGTGAATTTGCTTATATCTAGATTTCATCTTTGCTAAAGGTATAAATTGACTTACTAGGTTTCACCGGATCAAACTTAATGACCGAAGTAAATCTTTAATCAATAAAAACCTAGTATGTCAACATAATAACTCTTTATAATTAAGCTCCGAAAACATTAAACTCAAATATGAACATATATTAACAAAATTATATAACAGAATTAATGGGTTCTCTGATATGAATTCTATAAACACTTCCGAGACTAAAAAAAAAATCATATGGCTCTGAACAATAACAAAGAAAAAGACTTAAAATCTTACATTTGCATTGTCAAGTACATTTCTGAAAATTTTAAGAATGTCTTCATTAAAAACACTCTTAGAATACTCAGAATGATGAATACAGTATGAGATGGTATTATCTCAAGTTAACCAGTATAGAGACGACCGATTCAACGCCATCAAGAGCTCGCCGCAAAGGCCGCGCCTCTTTTTGGTGGAAAACAAACGCTCTTATGCATTTAAATCAATGAGAAATAAGCGTGATAATTGAGCAGTAAAATGTGTGCCGGGTTGCACCTCCAATAAAATGACCATTCCGGACCTCAGGCTCCCCATCCTACCTGGAAAAGGGCAGAATCCAAAAAGGAGAGTTAAGAGAAGATGAAGAGTAAAAGCTATGTATCCAGTGTTTTCCCATGATTACATGTGTGGGAAACACTTCAGAACAGGCCATGCCACTCTTTTTTTAAACTTAGAAAGTAACGTAAGTACCCTTTAATATGTAAGACTAGGTACTATACTTTAATAGGTTTATTTGCTACGATTTTTGTCTTGTGTCATTATTTATTCTTTAATTGCTTAACTAACTAACGTAAAGTAGCGTCAGCCAACCGAGTCAGGTTTGCGGTCTAACGTTATGTGCATTTTTTAGTTATTCTTAACCCCAAACTAACACAGACTTCGAAATTTGCGGTAGTGAAAGGTCAAGAGGGTGGACCGATCAACCTTAATTTATTAAGATAACACTAACGCTCAGGTTCGGGCAAGGTAGCAAAATAATTGCTAGACATATCAATAAATTAATAAATGAATATAAACAGGAAATTTAGTTAAATAAATCTGATAAATTTTACACCTGAAAACACATCAAATTAAGTTAGTGTTATGATTCTGCTCTGTCTGTCCTGATTCTGCCATGTTTATTATGTTTCTGTCTTCCCTGTTATGTTTATGATCAGTTCTGTTAGGTTTTGCCATGTTCTGTTTAGTTTTTGTACTTTGCCATGTTTTTCGTTTTTTGCCATTCCCAATCCACTATTCTGTTAGATTCCGGTCCATGTCTTTGTTCATGCCCTTCATTGCACTTTGTCTCCCCTGTCTGGTCTTTTGTCAAGCTACAGCTTCTCCAGACCGTGTCACATGCTTAGGTGATTTCATGGTTTCTGGGTTTCAAACATTCCTTCAATCTCGTTTGCTTCCTTCGCCTCTCTTTTCTGTTTTACTAACCAATACTAACAGTTTGTTGTTTTTATTAAAGTTACTAACCAAGACTAACATTGTATATAATACTAACTTACTAACGAGCACTAGGGATTGTATAGCTGCACTTACTAATTGATTAACAAGCTCTCAGCACTCACCCTGTTCTAGTCTCCGCCTCTTGCCTGCACTTAGTCTTTGCTGCAATTCAGCGGATCCTCCGCACCTGCTCCACTCTGTCCTACCTCTCATTATCTGTGCACATTAGAACTCCCTAACGGAGCTGTATGTCTTGTCATAGGCTGTCTCGTGTTCCCTGTCCAGCGTTTTGGCTTTTGCCAATTTCATGTGGTTAGGTTCTCCCTTGTATTTCCTCCCACGTAATTAGTCTGATCCTCATCACCTGATCTTTATCATAGCATGTGACTTCCCTTGAGTGTATTTAAGCTGTCTTCTCACTGCAGTTCCCCGTCAGAACGTTCCTCTTGTTTACCTGTGCTGCTATCATTAGCCTTGTACTCATAGTGTTAATCTTCTGACTGGACCGCCTGACTTAAATTTTTGGCTCTGCTCTTTTGTACTTTTGTCTGCATCTGTTTTGAACCCTTTTTGCCCGACTCACGAGTTTTTGTGATTGCTGCCCTGGTAACGGTTTGGATTTTTGCCCTCTGGATTTTGGCCTTTGCTTCTTTGACAAACCTGTGCCTGTGTCTAACCTGTTTTTGCCCGACCCACGATTACTGTGATTGCTGCCCTGGTTTTTCGACTTTTGGATTTTTGTCTCTGGGATTGTTTCTTTGGATTGTGGACTTTGTACTGTCGCCTCCTGCTCTGCGGGGGTTCGCCCCCTTTCCAATAAAATCCCATTTTACCTTCACTGCTCGACTCTCGCGTCTGGTTCCAGAACCGTACCTAACAGTTAGGGTCAATGGGATCTGAGGTTTTCTATCCCCCCCCAAAAAGGGGCGCGGCCTTGACGTTTGGCGAAGTACCCAGATGTGCCAGTTGTCTCTATCTATGCACTACTCAAACCATTATACAAGATTTTGGTCATTTACTGGTATATCCTATCAGAATTTCCTCTTGGCTGCCAAAAATGACTGTGCCAGTTCTAGAAGCTTTTGACGCTTTACACCAGGAATGACCCGTGGCTTGCTTCTGGTGGCTAGAGGAATGTCAAGTCTAAATTTTGGATTTAGAAATTCAACTTCCTGATAGTCCTCCTCAAAACCCTGTTTAAACAACAATGCTCAAACCTTTTCTAAATTCTGCTAAGAAAGCAAGAAATGTGACATATCTGCTTTACAAACTCACTGTGATGCTTTCATGGAGGCTGCTATTTTGCAAGTAGATCATGTGACCTCAATGAGCCAAGTGATTGGCTAGCACTACTTGCTAGGTTTTTCCAGATCAAATATCCCTATGATGTTCAATAAAGACTGACTTACTAGTGTCATGGTTTGTGTACTCTGTGTGTGGTGTAGGGCTTTCTTTATGTCTTTCATCTGGGACGACATCGAATTCCTGACACCAGCTGGTTGATTGGAGATGGGCGGCACCTGTTTCTTGTTCTATTTAAACCGGAAGTTCGCCGCGCCTCTGCTTGAGTGTCTGATCTTCTGAGTTCACACAAGCCAGGAAAGATTTACTCTAGTGTTAAGTGAACTATTTCGCAGTTATTTTTAGAGTATTCTTGTGCAACAGTTTATCTCCTCGCTCAGCCCTGTACTCTGGCAGTCGCTGCATTTAGTCTCATTACTTCCACCGTCATTACAGCACACTCAAGCCAGTGATGGAGAGTCCAGCAGCTACGCCGCTAGACCAGCTGGTTGCTAATCAAAAAACTATTCTTGCTGGTCACGGCAAAGGGATTGTTAGTCTAAATAAACAGCAAACTGAGTTGGCGGATCATATGCGTGTTCAGGAAGGGGCGTTGCAAAGGCAGGAGAATATTCTGTTAAGTCTTATGGAAAATATCAGGGCTTTAACGGTTCAAGTCACACAAAACGTACCACAAGCACAATCCATTCAAATCCCCAAGTTACAACTACCGCCCCGTTATGAAGGGGAACCCGGAAAATGTAAGGATTTTCTTGCTCAGTGCCTGACATTTTTCAAATCACAACCTTCGCAATTTACCAATAAAGAATCGCAAGTCTCTTTCATCCTGTCATTACTATCTGGCACCGCTCTCTCTTGGGCGGGGCCTCTTATTCGGTCCAGGTCGCCTGTTGTGAGTTAAGCAGACAGCCTGATGAAAGAAATGATTTCAGTCTTTGACCATGACGTGTCTGGTCAGGACGCCGCTGCTCGCTTAATACATGTTCGCCAAGGGAGCGAGAGTGTGGCCGAGTTTTCTATTTTATTTCGTTCTCTGGCCACAGAAATGGGGTGGCCAGAAGCCCCGCTTATGACTTTATTTATTCATGCATTATCTAAACCAGTCAAAGATGCTCTTGCAACCTTAGAACCTTCTGTTTCTTTAGATTATCTGGATCGTTCAGCAGTTAGAATTGATAGCCACATCTGTGAGCGTAACAGAGAAAGACAAGTGACGCAGCCTCCTCTAGGCGAATGTTTGGGTGCTACTCCAGATCCGCATGTAGCCCCAGCTCCACCCATAGAATTGCCCTGTCGCAGTGAGCCTATGCAGGTGGAAGGATCATTTGTCTGCCAGGCTCGTGATCCTGAGCGAAAGCGTATAATCTGTTTTAAGTGCAAAAAACTGGGACATATCCGACCACACTGCCCTGAGCATAAGGGAAACAGGAAGTCTCTCTAGCGGAATGGGGGGCGCTAGAGGGACAGACTCAATCTCCCGTTCACACTTTTATTTCACTGCAGTTGATTATTAAGGATCAGAAAATATCTGTAGAAGCCTTTTTGGACTCGGGGGCCATGGATTGTTTTGTGGAAGCTGGGTGGGCTAGGAAGCATTCCTTGCCTATCCCTTCTCTTTTGCAATCTTGCGCTATTAATGCTCTGGATGGTCATCCATTAGTAACTGGTGTTGTTACTGAGGTCACTGATTTTATGATTATGCTCATCCAGTTTGGTGGTCACTCCGAGAGTGTTAATTTTTTTCTTATCAATTCTCAGAGTTATCCTATTGTTTTGGGTCATGCTTTGTTGGTCAAGCATAGGCCACACATTTTTTGGGGCAGCCATAATAGTCCCATTATTCAATGGGGTTCTAATTGTAAGGCTCACTGTAGCCAAACTAGTTCATGTTGCCCCGAACGCCAATCTCTGGGGGAGATGGATGCCTGGAGTGACGACGAGGAGAGCGTCTCACTTAGCAAACCTGAGGGTGATGATAGGGCGGAGGATAATTTGGAATGGGATCCCCAATTTGACTGGCGGCAGCCGGAGGATGATTTATTTTCGGAGGATATTTCCGCAACGCCTACAATGCCTACAATCCGCAACGCCTACAATCTAGTTTGGATTAAGGAGGGGGATGAGTGAAAAACGGCTACCCATGACGGGTACTACGAAGATTTGGTCATGCCGTTTGGATTGGCCAACGCCCCCTCGGTGTTCCAGGCACTTGTTAACGACGTGCTTCGAGAGATGTTGGAGAAATTTGTCTTTGTCTACCTTGATGATATTTTGATTTTTTCTTCAACTCTCTTGAAGCATAAACAACAAGTTCGAGAAGTGCTTGCAGCCCTCCTTGAAGCCAAGCTTTTTGTCAAGGCTGAGAAATGCCTTTTTTTTCACGCCAAGACGGTGTCGTTTCTTGGTTTCATTGTGTCGGCAGGGTCAGTCCGTATGGACCCGGACAAAGTGGCAGTGGTTATGGATTGGCCCACTCCACAGTCGGTAAAAGAGGTGCAGCGTTTTTTAGGCTTTGCAAACTTTTATAGGAGGTTCATTCACAATTTTAGTGCTGTTGCTGCCCCGATTATTGCACTGACCAAGAAGAATGCCTCCTCTTCATTCTCTTGGACCCTTGCAGCTGATGCTGCTTTTCGGGAATTGAAGACTGTTTAGTTCACAGCCGATCCTTGTTGAGCCCGATCCCTCCCTCCCGTTTGTGGTGGAGGTGGATGCTTCGGAGGTCGGGTTGGGTGCCATTTTGTCCCAGCACTCTCCTAGGGACAATAAATTGCATCCCTGCGCCTGCGTCTCCCAGTCATTGTCTGCAGCTGAGCAGAATTCTGGCTTCGTTCTGCTCTTGTGCTCTTTCTCTCGTGCAGCAGTGTATCTCCTCGCTCAGCCCTGTACTCTGGCAGTCGCTGCATTTGGTCTCATTACTTCCACCATCATTACAACTATGTTCTTCCAGACGAAAAACTGCCATTAGACAGGTGTTTCAGACATTTTAACCTGATAAAAGGAAGGGGTAAAACCTAGTCACTCCAAATGTTGGTCCAATTAAATTTTCTCAAAATTTTGAGTTACTAGGTTTTTCCAGATCACAGGAGAGTCGTCGGGCCTGCTGATAAAACCTTATATCTTCAAAATGACAAACTTTACGGGAAAATAAAAAATAAATATAAAATAATATAAATATAATTTAAAATATAAATAAAATAAAAAATGTATGATGTTGCATGTAAGAATAGTGGACAAACGAGTTTTTGTTTCTTATCAATTTGGAGATACGAGGTTTTATTGGCAGGCTGACGCAGTGTTTCACCACAAATTTACCACATAAAATCTAAGGGGGGGGCGCTGTTTCGCTAATTGTAAAATTGCAAACTTTTTTTGCCAGTTATTTTTACTGTAAGTTTACAATCAGTTCATAACAAAGGTTCCGTGTATGTTAACTGTAGACCACAGTTAAATGCGCGCAGGACTCTACTTACAGTTAAAATAACAAGGAGAGAATGTGTTTATTTAACTGTAAAATTCAGTCCATTTATAACAGTGTGATAATTATATCATTAAAATTGAGTTTTGACAACAACTTTGTATAGGCTAATTTGAAAATGCGGTGGCCATTTCCAAAGAGAAGGGATAAAAAACATGAAAACAAGAGGTTGCTCGCTGATAAATATTATGAGTAACACAGTCACACAATGAACACTAAACCGAATTATTCATGGCTAATCTGGGTTGATGTACTGTACTACGAGTTGCGGTAAATGGTCTTACACAATTAGGCCATATTAAAGTCGCAGGCTGAGTCCAGTCTAATTTCTGATGGACAGTGCTCATGGCTTAAACACCCCCCCCCCCCCCCCCCCCCCCCACCCCCACCAAAAATCTAAACATTTTTATCCTTTGCTCAGAGGGATTGAATGGTAAAATCATTGTCATTTTCTATTGTTTTCTATGAAGCCAAATTACTTCACGGAAAGGGCCACCACGTTTTAAAATGAACTACACGGAGCTGTTGGCTAATCAAAACTCCATTTCAAGAATAAAATCATTAAGCTGTATCACACCCCTCGGCCAGAGTGTAGCCTTCTATTTCAAATTATGTTTTTATGGTGCAGAAAGAAAGCACAATAATCAACTGAGATCAACAGCCAACAGCAATGTATGAACAGGCTGCAATTTATTAATGTAACTTTCCAAACCTGCCAATCATTTTTAATGTTCTCCAGCTAGGCTAGATAGAAATAATCTGTTCGGAGCATTCATATTTTCTAGAATAAGCTGACGCAATCTCGGTTATTTCTGACTTTATATTCATTGTGTTTTGTTAGGTGTCACTAGCTAGTTTATTAACATGCCAGAGTAGTGCAGTATAAAAAAGCAGCCACCTGCATACTGCTAGACTCTATTGATTGTAACTATCTCATTTCACCGGCTTCAAATATTTTGAACAATTACATTCATAACAATTTATTTATGAAAATGGCAGGCTAGATAAATTATTTGGCCAACAGTTATGCTGAGGGTAAGGGAGCTTGTCAATATTCTGAACAGTGAACGCGTTCATTTTTGAACGGATGCCTGTTCATTTTTGTATGCGTTTGAGGCTGCGAACCTGGTCACTGCGTTCGATAATGAACACCATTCTGTTCACTTTCTGATGCGTTCATTTCCCGATGCCTGCCCAAGGCCTGATGCGTTCATCTAAAACTGAACGCCATTCATATAAAACTTAACTCCGTTCATTATAAAGTGTTCGCAATCCAAGAATTTCTGTTTGTAGTCAACTGTTCTGAGTTTTTTATTGCAGATTTTGTCGATGTATGTGACAGTTTATACGGTTAATGCCATCTCCCCATTTTCCGTCATTTACTATAGATAGATTTTATAGATAGAAATTATCGGTGTTACAACTGGAGTCTTCTCTCTGTTTTATGCATCAATTATATAAAATATTGTATCATTTCTTTTTCTGAAATGTAGGCCTACATTTGACTGGTGACGTGGTACCAGAATTTGGAAAACGCGCAACGTGCATGTATGTTACCCTTTGCCCGCCGTCGTCTTCGTGGTCTCGTGGTTGTGTTTTTCTGTATGCCTATCTGATTTTTTCTACGTCAGCTAAAGTTACATAATGCAATAAATTTTCCATTATGAATGAAAATAATCAGCTATAGGGGAGACCGGGTCTAGTTGTTAGACGGCTGTAGAATTGACATTATCAGGTTTTTGTTACCAATATGCACTGTACAGATAGAAAGTTCATCAGACTACATGACTGATCTGCTGCAACCCCTATATTCTGCGCATGTGTGATGCTGGTGAGGAAAAAATAGACCCCGTCACCTATAACAAACTACCCCCATATATGGGGTAGTTTGTTTTTGGGGCATTTTGTTACACTAAGAATTTGCTTATTAAGTGAGACGTGTTTCCCACTTAAGTAGGCAAGTTAGGGGCCGAACAACAATCATGGAAATTTTATATATGATTGTAAACTTGCTCATCTAACATTTGCTGCTTTTTTTCAGTGACTGCGCACTGACGGGAAGAATGAATCTGGCACGGGCAGAGAGAAGAACTCCCTACCCCAGGTCTTCCTGGCACTGCTGACTCCTTTTGTTTTATAAGAAACTATCTTATCTTTTGTATAGACTATGCTGATTTCTGCGATCTGCTAACGTGTGTTAAGTGACCTTTTTTAAATTATGGGCAAAAACGACTGAATATGGATGACGGTTTATATAAACACTTGTACAGGCCTATTTTAAATTCTAAGTTCCGTAAAGTGAAATAGCCTAGTTCTCATTGTCATTGTTAGTTTTTTTTTTTTCATATACTGGGTAGGCCTATAATCCGCCTGCTAAAGATCATTTGCCAATTTAGGTGACGCTTCAGGAATGGGATTATATACGACCTACTCCTGTTCTCTGAACAAAAACATATTCCGGTTATCTAAACAAAAAACATATTAAACAGTTGACTGAACAAATTAAGTATTAATTGCACATCATCCAAAAGTCTTGTCACCGAATTCCAGCATGTCGATGAATTCAGTCCGTGAGAATGAACCAGCTAATCCCCATGGCATCACAAGACTAGGCTACTTAGTCGTTTATCTTGCAATCAAGCTTATTCATTAATTGAACTGATAACACCCTCATAATAAGGTTTATATTCATAAAGGGGGAGGAGGGGGGGCGGGTAAATATTTATTAACATTCAGACATGCTGATTTTATAATACTGTGCACATGCAGAGGTTTTAATTTGCTCATCTGATTGTCTAGATCTGGACTTGTTGTCGGCAGCTCCCACAGAGCGGCGGTTTCATGTGTTGTGACTTCAATCTGAAAAAAATACTATACAATAAATTAGAACAATATATAATATGACAAATGGTAGCCTACAAAATCTGCGACAGGATTAAGTTATCCTAGTTCTTATACTCACAGAATAGTAGAATTAAACTTGAGCTGTCGCATAGATGACGTGATACAATGCGTAAACTATAATTTTAATGTATTTAATTTAATTTATTTACAATCTTTTGCATACAAATTGCCTAACAGTCACATCATGATTTGGAATTCTAAAATGCTTTTTTATATAAGAAGGAAAAAGAGGCATACTGACACCACGGCAGCGATGTTCATTCCAGTAAAGTATTCACACCGCAACATTTGAATGTTTTCGCTGACTGAAGGTACCCCGGTACCATTGAATCACAATTTATCTCCGGTCTTGAGTGTGGACTGTGTTAAAGCATCTTATCGAACTCGATGAAAAGTGTAAGCGTATAGCCGAAGATTGACGATCAGTAAAGATATAGCCTGATCTCGAAACTGGAGATTTGGTAGGATTTTTTAGTCGATGTGATAACTGTCGTTTAATAGGCTTGTACCTTACAGTATACTTCTAAATTCTGCAGGATGGGAGTTGGGGAGTTTTTTTCTCATAAGAAGGAAATATTTACGCATGTTGGTGTAAATTTTGCGTAGTGGAGAGCAGATTCATTTTTGTAACGCGAGAGAGGGTAGCTGCGTTCGTTTTTGATGCCGTCCGTCAAAAATGAACGCATGCTTGTTCATTTTTGAACGCAAAATGAACGCATGCTCGTTCATTTTTTGAACACTCTGCCATGCGTTTTTTAGCTGAACACGAATGGAGACTTTTTCAATTTTAACGCCTGTTCAAATTTGAATGAGTTCAGTATATTGACAAGCTCCCTAAGGCAGGCATTTATGATGTAATTGCATTATTCCGAGCATGGATTGTACAGTCAGTGGTTCTAAGACCGTACCTCAGTGCAAGGCCAGTAAAGACCGCATAATTTCACTGTCGGACCAGCCCCCTTGTGGAGCAAGACAGTTAGTGCAGTGGATCGAGTGACAGAATAGTACAAAGGACATTGGTCCGGACCAGCCCCCTAGTGGAGCAGGACAGTTACTGCAGTGGTCCGTGCTGCACAGGATAGTGGTCCGGACCAGCCCCCTAGTGGAGCAGGACAGTCACTGCAGTGGTCTGTGCTACACAGGACAGTGGTCCGGACCAGCCACCTCGTGGAGCAGGACAGTTACTGCAGTGGTCCGTGGTACAGAACATTACAGCACACAAAAGGTTACAGCCCCTGCTGCTAATTTATCACTGAATTTGACAACATCAATTTTGGGACTATTTGTGTTCTCAACCCGGCACAATGCTTGTAAAGTAAAATGTTTGTGAAGTTAACATAGCAGCATTAGTGCCGTCATCTAGATTTTTCCGAAGGTTCCTTGGAAGAACTGCCCCTTGAGGGGTAAAGAGGCTCAACTCATTTGCAATTAGTTGGCAGATGAAATGATTACATTGATCTTTTTTTCAATAAATTTTTACTTTTGGAAGTATGGGAAATGTTTGGATTACACGAGTTGGAAACAATCCTATGCATTGGAATTGGAATCTGATTTCGCAAGTAGTATAACACTAATAATTAAAATATTAGTGTTGCTTTCTTGTTATCTGAGACAGTGCAGATATACTGGGTTCAAACAGAAAATAGCATTTGGATTGTTGATTTACAAGTTGAATATTCATACGTGTATTGGATATACTGAATGAAGCTTCAAAGCTTCAAACTATTCGGGCAGCCCTTCAAATGACATTTTTTTTGTTTGTTTGTGTTAAGTTTTCTCTTAGGATTTGTGGCTTTCAGGAGGTCACGAGTTTCAATCAAGGGGTTGATTAAAACCCTTGGGAAATATCAGCTAAAGAAGTTACGCAACAATGTGGTTGCTGTTAATCATCCCAATATTTTATTAAAAACTACAAAAATCTATCATGTTGACTTGAAAAAAAAAATGATTGGAGTAAAAAGCATGCTTATCTGAAAACATTTTCCCCCAAATATGTGTGCCACAAATATTGGGACCCCTAGAAAACCTGCCAGTTAGAATCTAATTAAAGCATATTCCCAATCATATTTTACTTTTTTGGCTCACCGTTATGATTTGGATGGTTAAATGCCAAACCTTGGCCCTTTGTTTCCCTGGAGCATAAATGCAAACAGAAGCATTAACTAATTTCCCTGAATCATCCATCACCATGGTTTAGACCAAAGAATGCCGCTATAGTATCAGTTAAATCAGAATTAGATTGTATTTCTTCATTAAAAGAACAGCAAAGAATGGCACTGAAGGCTGTTCTTGATGGGAAACATGTTTTCATAGGAATCCCGATTGGTTTCAGCAAGACTTTAATTTACCAAATGGTTCTAGATAAGAGGAATGCCGAATCTCAGTGTTATGTCCCAACTGGTTTCCAAGCAAACCATTGACAATATTTTCATGGAATTGTCTCAAATAGATTGTCACTGTTTAAAAGTATTTCTTTGTCATAATGTTTTGTGTTGTGGAGGGCTGTAAAGCAGTGGTAAATATGGCTGTAACCTTGAGAAATAAACCTCAATAAATATGTTCAAGTACTTTCTGAGATAAGCCCAATGTAACCCTTTGTTTTAGGTCAACCCAAAACAAAATCTGTCTTGAATGCTGATGTACTTGATCAATACGGGCAAGAAGGTGAAGGATTGTGAGCTCGAGTGGCTTGTGGTGTAGGATAGCTATATCAAAGTTTGAACTTTTTTTGCTCTAATGAGATTGAATCCCACTCTATGCACTTTTGCAAGTAATGTGTTGAAGTATTTCCTTTCTAACTACGTTCTCAAGCTTTTGAATATCTTTAGTGCTGAAGGAAAGTTGTAATTGTGGGTGGTTTGACTCTATCTGTCATTTAAAATATTTTCTAACTCAGTAAGCTTTTTGCAAATAGGCAAAGAAAAAGCTAAATTCAGTCAGGACACTTATGTCAGATATAATTATTTATTACCGGATAATATGCATTTGAGTTTGGGTGTGACTGCTTGAGTGATGCTTTTGAAACAATCTGACTGAGCATGAATCCACAGTCCTTTAGATCACAACCCTCCCAGCAGAGCCTGAAATTCTTTTAAATCTCATTAACGTCAAATTTGTTGAACATGATATGAGCGGATGCTGCTTGCGACGAAGAATGTAATGCATAAAAGAGTAGGCTGAAGAGGTGGGAGAAATGAGAAGCAGATTTTTTAGTAGACCAAAGTAGGAGCAGTGAAGAGGGCACAGAGCTAGAGAAATAGATTAAGGCTGTCTTGGTTATAACAGCTCGCCTAATGGGTGGGAGAAACCAAAGCCAAGAATGATTGGACAAAAACGGGCTTGTGACCAGCCTGACTCCTGCGCCTAACATGAAAGCTCCATTTGACTCAGGACTCTTACATCAGATTTAACATGTATTACAGGACAACATGCATTTGTATATGGTGATGACTCTGCTTGAGTGATGCTCTAGAACAATCTCAAGCATGACGGACAGTCCCTGTGATCACAACCCCCCAAACTTGCACTCCCGAGCGGAGCTGATGAGTCACATCCCAGGAAAATCAAAGTATAAATGGAATGGAATGAAAAGTATTAATGTGTAGCAGCCAGCATGTTGCATTTCCTTTGAGTTCCAGCAAGCATGTGTGGTCTTCGCCCTTGAAAGCAATGGAATCAGCAGACATGCTGAATGCAGACAGAGGAACACCTGACCAGACAATTTAATAGAGACCTGATGCAAAAAAATTGTTACATGATTTGCAAAACTATGTGTGGCAACAAGCATGCCACATTTCCTTTGAAATCATGCAAGCTTACATGATCTTCATCTTTGGTTGCAGGTTGCAGGACTCTCGTCTGAGATCTGCAGGAATGCTGAATGCATACTGAGGATATCTGACAAGACAATCTTAAAGTGGCTTGATACAAAGGAAATAGAGTATGTAAGATTTGGGATTATGTGTGGCAACAAGCATGTCGCATTTCCTTTGAATTCACGTAAGCATGCTTGACCTACTCCTCTGGGTGCAGAGAGATCAGCAGGCATGCTGAATGCAGACAAGAGGAACATCTGACAAGATTCTCTAAAAGGGCTTAACGTACTATGCGAGGTATGAAATTGAGTGACAACAAGCATTTTGCTTTCCTTTGAATTCATGCAAGCATGCATGACCTTAGCTGAGTGCTGGGAGATCATCAGGCATACTGAATGAAAACAGAGGAACATTTGGCTAGAGAGACTTAAAGTGGCTAGATACAAAGGAATTGTACTATGAGACTATTTGTGAGAATGAGCACTTCCTTTGAGTTCACCAAAGCATGCATGACCTTTCCATCTGCGTGCAGGCAGATGAGCCAGTGTGGTAAATAGAAGCAGCACAAGATTTAGTAAAATACTGCTAAAGTCGCTAGACACAAGGAAATATATGCTGTGTCAAATATGAATCTGTGTAGCGACAAGCATGTTGCATTTCCTTTGAATTCATGCAAGCATGCATGACCTCCTCCAGATGCAAGCACAACAGCAGGCATTCTGAATTCAAACAGAAAAACATCTGGAAAGACACCATTAGAGTGACTAGATAGATACAAAGGAAATAAACTATGTGAGGTACAAAACCATGTGAAACAGCAAGCATCTTTGACATCATGCAACCATGCATGATCTGCTCATCTGAATGCGGAAGATCGGCAGGCATGCAGGATGCAAACAGAGGAACATCTGGCAAGACTCCGTATGGTGACTTGATGCAAAGGAAATATTCTGTGTGAGCGTGTCAGTTCCCCTGAACTGGGCAAAATTGCATGAAATTCAAAATTGAGAGTGCAGCGCGAACCCGTGATGATCACGTTCATATCCTACGATGAAGCATTCGTACCATGGTGGAAGTGGTCTCTTCCAGGATGACAATAGCCCAAGCCCCACTTGGCACAAGGGGTCACTGAGTGGTTTAATGAGTTTGAAAACAATATGCCACTGCCTTCACATTCACCAGATCTCAAATCAGCTGAATTCCTGTGAAAGCTTTTGAGACTCTGTGTTAAACAGTTCATTCTGGCACCATCATCAAAAAACCAAATGAGGGAGTATTTTGTGGAATAAACATTGTAAGAATCATGTCTTTTTCCACAGGTCTCTAAACGCACTCCACAACACGCACCCAGTTTTTTTTTTTTTTTCAAACGACTGCACGCACTGTTAAAACAGCTGCAGGCAATGAGTCCTTATTTTTGCCAGTAGAATTTGGATGAACATTGAGCCACTTTTGTATATCCATCATCTCCATACATGCTTGCTAATACTAGCTCCCAACTGGGTAAATGAGTAACCTACTTGCCAAAGAAATCATGACTGGTTACAAAGAATTGATGGTTGAAAATCATTTTGTAGTCCAATATTTTTTTTAATATTTTACCCCAGCAGGCAAAGCTTCCTGTATTATGAAGGCTTATACGTGTTAGCTCTTTAAAAAGTGATCATGCTTGTTGGTTAAAGTGTTTCAAGCCCTTCAGACCCAACTCCTGGGAATGCTGAGGTAACAGAATTTTTCATTGCCTGTCGTGGCCTTCCACCTTTTGCAATCAATCAATCAATCAATCAATCAATCAATAAAATCCTTGATTAGAGTAAAGTTATTCATTGCATTAAATGCTAATATACACACAGTAAATATAATTGTGGCATGTATGAACCATGAAGTAAACTTCTTTGTAATATCTTTTACGCTCTTTCCTCGAAATCTTTAGCGAATCATTGAAGAATTATGGCCATTCTGACCAAGGGCGTTGTTTTCCAAATTTACATAAACCAAGCAGCTGGCTAATTCACAGAGAGGACTTACACTTTTCAAATAAATCAATTGCTTAATTCCTGGTAGTACGGTGGTAGAATGCAGCAGAATATTTCACAAGATCAAAACTGAATTTTGATAACCATCACTTTTCAATAGATTTTTTTTGTTTGAATTTTGGATTTTACAAAGCTCTTGAGTTAGCTAGCCTATCAGACATGTTTCAATCACAAGTCGGAAACAATCCCTTAACCCACCAACCTAATTTTAGAAAAATATAACACAAATCATACTAAAATAGCCTTATCTTTGCCTAATGCTGCCCCCATCGATTGCAATGCGCAACTTTGAATGACTAGACCGCATTAAAATAGAATAAAAAACAACCCCATTTCCGAAATAGTTGGGACGCAGTGTAAATTGTGAATAAATTCAAAATTCAATGACTTTCAGATCACATGAGCCAATATGTTATTTACAATTGAACATAGATAACATTTCAAATGTTGAAACTAAGACATTTTACATTTTTATCCACAAAATGAGCTTATTTCAAATTTTCTGGCTGCAACAGGTCTCAAAAAAGTTGGAAAACAGGCAAAAAAGGGCTGAAAAAGCAATTAATATATAAGAGAATCAGCTGAAAGGACATTTAGTAAGTAATAAAGTTAACTGGCATCAGATGTGTAACATGATTGGCTATAAAAGGGATGTCTTAGAGAGGCTGAGTCTCTCAGAAGTAAAGATGGCCAGAGGCTCTCCAACCTGTGAAGGCTTGCGTAAAAAAAATTATGGAATACTTTAAAAACAATGTTCCTCAACGTCAAATTGCAAAGGCTTTGAAGGCCTCATCACGGACAGTGCATAACATCATCAAAAGATTCAGAGAAACTGGAAAAATCTCTGTGCGTAAGGGACAAGGCCAAAGACCTTGATTGGATGCTCGTGGTCTTCGGGCCCTCAGACGCCACTGCATCACTCACTAGCATGATTCTGTCATTGACATTACTAAATGGGCCCAGGAATACTTCAAGAAACCACTGTCTGTAAACACAGTCCGCCGTGCCATCCACAAATGCCACCTAAAACTCTATCATGCAAAAAGGAAGCCATTGTTGAGCATGATCCAGAAGCGCTGCCGTGTTCTATGGGCCAAAGCTCACTTAAAATGGACTGTAGCAAAGTGGCAAAGTGTCTTGTGGTCAGACGAGTCCAAATTTGACATTCTTGTTGAAAATCATGGGCGTCGTGTCCTCCGGGCTAAAGAGGAGAAAGACCACCCCTCCTGTTATCAGCATTCAGTTCAAAGGCCAGCATTTCTGATGGTATGGGGATGCATTAGTGCATATGGTGTGGGACACTTGCATGTTTTAAAAAGCACCATTAATGCTGAAAGGTATATAAAGGTTTTAGAGCAAAATATGCTACCCTCCAGACAACATCTATTCCAGGGAAGGCCTTGTGTATTTCAGCAGGACAATGCAAAACCACACACTGCAGCAATTATAACAGCATGGCTTTGTAGTAGAAGAGTCCTTGTGCTGAACTGGCCTGCCTGCAGTCCTGATCTTTCACCGATTGAGCACATTTGGTGCATAATTAAATGAAAAATCTGTCAAAGGAGACCCAAAACTCTCCAGCAGCTGGAAGCCTGTATTAAACAATAGTGCGATCAAATTCCAATGGCTAAACTCAAGAAACTTGTCTCCTCAATGCCCAGACGCCTCCACTCTGTGTTAAAAAGAAGAGGGGATAGTTCTTCATGGTAAACAGGCCCCTGTCCCAACTTTTTTGAGACCTGTAGCAGCCATTTAATTTGAAATGAGCTCATTTTGTGGATAAAATTGTAAAATTTCTCAGTTTTAACATTTGCTATGTTATCTCTGTTCTATTGTGAATAAAATACTGGCTGGTGTGATTTGAAAATCATTGCATTTTTGATTTTATTCACAATTTACACTTTGTCCCAACTATTTCGGAATTGGGGTTGTAAAAAAAACTCGAAAGCAGATACTTAGTTATCTTACACGCAATAAAATTGTAAAGAAACTATGTTGAATCTCTGCACCCAGGCTCTTTAATCTGAAATGTAATCACAAATGCAAAATAGACATATTTCATATTCTTTTTATTAGGAAGTTAATTTTTTCTGATGGAGGGTACAGCATGACATGCACGGGGGGGTATGGGTGGGGGGGCACAAGATGTGCCGCACCCCAATGCCCCCTTGGCAACTGCCCTGGGGGTGCTGAACCTGATCTGGCAGCTTGTGGAGGCCCAACCCCTTACCGAGACTGCTTATGATGATTTTTCCATAAATTTGTCCCCTGTCTATATGTATGCAGTATATAGTTCATAGCTAAGTAACTGTATAAACTCATGAGATCTGTTATGATAATGGTTCATTTCACTGTACAATCCTGTAGCTGTGAATTGTGCTCTTATCTCTTTTGGCATTTGCAGTCAAAATATTTTCCATCTCATTTTGTTTATTTACTTCTTTCAGGTTTTTCTTTTAAGAACATAAATCAGAACAGAGGCTACCGTTTCTGATTTCCTCCGTTAATTTTTGTTAGCCAAGCAGAAGTACAACCCAATTCCAAAAAAGTTGGGACACTGTGTTAAATGGAAATAAAATAGAATGCAATCATTAACAAATTAATTAACACCCAATATGCAACTGAAAATAGGACAAAGACAATAGATAAAATGTTGAAACTGATAAATTATATTTTTTTGAAAAATATCTGCTCCTTTTGAATTTGCTGACAGCAGCATGTTTTCAAGAATTTAGGACAGGACTATAAAGGACTGGAAAAGTTGCATGATGCTAAAAAAAGACAACTGGTAGAACATCTCACAGCTAATTAGATAATTTAGCAACAGGTCAGTAACATAACTGGGAATAAAAAATGTTTCATGAGTAAATTTGGCGAGGGCTTAACCACTCTGTGAAAGACTGCATAAGGAAATAGTTCAACAATTTAAGAATAACGTTTTCAACTAAAATTTGCAAAGAATTTGGAGATTTTATCCTCTATGGTACATAACATCATTTAAAGATTTCGAGAATCTAGAAAAAAATCTCTGTGTACATGCAGGACAAGGCCAAAATCCAATGTCGAATTGCTGTGATTTTCACATCCTAAGGCAGCACTCCATTAAAAACAGATAATATCCTGAAGTGGAAATTACTGCATGTGTAAACACCGTGCAACTAGGCCAAGGAGGGTCCTAGCTGAGGTGGAAGGTCTCAGCGTGTTTGCCTTAACAGCCAGGGAAAAGAAAGTCTTAACGGTCTTCATTATAATAATGGGGTCTGGCTACAGCTTCAGCACTAGACCATTGCCTCAGGCCAAAGCGTGATGACGCGTCTTTCACGTTCTGCTTTTGAATGGCCTGAAAGCGTGCCTTTGCGGATGCTGCAGTCCTCATGTCGTAGCGGTTGCAATTCATCTGACTCCATATGAAATTTAGGATATAAAATTTAGTTGTACCCAATCGCAGTTACCATGCGTTTGCATAAATACTGACTTGACTCCAATTTATGAATTGAGAGCTATGTTGTGCATCGGACCCAGAACTGGTCTACACCTTACTCCTCCGGACCAGAAGCATCTGTACAACCCACTTCTGTGGATTAACTCAGAGGCTGGCGGTATATTATGCGCAGTAATTTGACATAGAAAATAGCTATGACTAGGGATTACCGGGGCCCAAAGCGAGAAACTCCGAAGTGTGACATTATCAGTTCAGGGACTTCGTGTTTGAAAGATTTCCGTTCAGGGACCAAGCCGACTCGGTATAACGGAATCTCCTCGAAGCCTAATCATAATAAGACCAATCACAGCATGGAAAATCCACTAATAACGCAGACCAAGCGTGTTGATCAGGCATCGCACTTACAGTCCTGCGTTACCCAAGATGGAGACGGGGCTTCGAGCTGGAAGGGAATATGTTCGTCCAAATCAGAATCCCACAACAAAATACAATACAATTATCAATTTATTTCGCCAGGCAGGCCCAAGCTTACATCACACAAACCAATTACATCGTTACAGGAAGGTAAAAGTAGAAGTCATATCATACCTGGCACAAAACTACGCATATACACAAAGTATATGAGGGAAGGATGGATACAAGCTTCCATAGCAATATCACGTCAAATCGCCCAAGATCTTCCATGACTAGATTAAAGCTAACCACGGCATAGAGATGCGCTTGGGGGAAGATGAAGGTAAGGTTCCATTGTGATACCGGCTACACACATACAGATGCACGTGTGGGAAGGTGATCCCCCATAACTACTATTGGCTACATCACGGCATGGAGATGCATGCATGGGAGACCGGGTGCGGTCTTCCATAACTACTATTGGCTACATGCGGCATGGAGATGCACGCATGGGAAACCGGGTGCGGTCTTCCCCGAATCCTTTGTTTCTCTCCCTTTTAAGCCCAAACTCCAGAAGCACTTCCTACAGCAGGGTCGTAAATCAATTTGGGTAATCAGGAAGGCAACCCTTCCTCAGAGGGGGTTTGGGAGGGGACATTACCATGAGAAGCAGAAGTAGATTTCTTTTCATACTTATTGAATGAGGGTTCAGTACAACTTTGATCCCTTCGAAATATGCACCATGCAATTTCGGAATCTTAGTGGAGTAAAATTATACCAAACACGATATGCTTGCACTACAGTTTGCCACGAAACATCAGTTACAGTCCAGAATTTCAAAGATAACTGGTATTAATGTTAACAATCAGCTTATGTCGTATCACAAAAATAGACATTGGATTTGCAACATTGGGAGGTAATGTGAATCATTTTTCTGGTGAAATCTCTTGAAAAGTCCAGTTTATGGCACTGCGGCATTCTCTCTGCCCAAGTTGTCTCAGTCATTTTCGGGTGGCTTGCAAGACGTTCAACGCTGACTTTTACCCCAGAAACTGCCCATTAACCCCAAGGCAGAGGGCCGCTCCAGTGGTCGTGACCTAAGTTAAGCAGACCAAGGGACGCCATGCAGACCCTAATTGCATCTGCTCTCATGACCGCAGAAGTCTCTGCCAGGTGCTGGGGCCCTTAAGACAATAAGGGTCTGTTCGCCGGAGTTCTGCTTTCCACTGCGGCTTACACATGGATTCAGAAACACTTCCGTAAACCATTGTCAGTAAACACAGTTTGTCACTGCATCAACAAATGCAAGTTAAAACTCTGCCATGTAGAGATTAAACCGTATATAACAAAATCCAGAAACGCTGCTGTCTTCTCTGGGCCTAGACTCATTTAAAATGTACTGAGGCACAGTGGGAAACTGCCCTGTGGTTTGACTGATCAAAATGTGAAATTCTTTTTGGAAATCATGGATGCCACGTGCTCTGGGCCTAAGAGGAGAGGGGCCATCTTGCTTGTTATCAGCAAACAATTCAAAAGCCAGCATCCACGATAGTATGGAGGTGCAGTAGTTCACATGGCATGGGTAACTTACGCATTCGTGAAGCCACCATTAATGGTGAATGATATATGCAGGTTTTGGTACAATATTTACTGCCATCCAGGTGCTTTTTTTAAGGAAAGACCTTGCTTGTTTCAGCAACGCCATGCCAAACACCATACTCTGGATATATTACAACAACATGGCTCTGTAGTAAAAGAGTCTAGGTACTAAAGTAATCTGCCTGCAGTCCAGACCTGTCGCCCACTGACAATATTTGGCGCATTATGAAACTAAAAATATGACAAAGGGGGCTGCAAAGTATTGAGCCACTGAAATTCTACATAAAGCAAGAATGGGAAAACATTTTACTCTCAAAACTACATCAAATAGTCTGCTAAGTTCCCAAACGCTAACAGAGTGTTGATTGAAGAGGACATGAGGCAATACAGTGGTAAAGATGCCCCTGTGCCAACTTTTTTGAAATGCGTTGTTGGCATCGCCTTCAAAATGAGCACATATTTTCCAAAAAAACAATAAAATATCTCAGTTCTGACCTCTGACATATTGTCTTTGTACTATTTTCAAACAAATCTAAAGGTCAAATGATTTGAAAATCATTGCATTCTGTGTTTATCTACATTTTATAGAGCATGCCAACTTTTTTGGAAATGGGTTTGTAAATGGAGACTATCCGGGTTTGTTTATAGGCCAGATACAGTGAAGTTCAGGGGTAAATAAGCTGATTATTCTGTCCCCAGAAATGTATTTTATGAAATGAATATGTTTTGACAAGCATATTTGTTTTTTACTGTACTGTAGGTATTTTGATATCACCAATTTGCTGCTTATTATATGGCTTCTAAAATTCTTTCATGTTAAGGAATAAAAAAATTATTTTCTTCTGTGCACTGTCTTGTGGTCTCTTTTCAGTAGCCTGTGTTTCCCTGCAAGATAGTATGTGAAAATTTATGTATGGAATTTTAAATGCTGTGATGGAAAAATTTATATATAGTACGGTATTTTAAATGCAGTTATGACAATCGTTCTGAAGCTTCTTCGGATTTCGAGCAGCATGTCTTTGAAGATGTTTTCCTATTGTTGCATGAATGAGAGAAAATAAAATTGCAGCATAAATATAAGGGAATTTCAGAACTTGTTTCACAGTTAGAGTGCCAGACATAATATGTTCATGTCAAATAAGATGTGCATGTCAGTACATCTGCTTTACAATGAATTAATTTTTGAGCCATATCCTTTTCGTGAAGGAAACAATTATTTTTTTTCCACTGTAATAACAACTGAGGAAAAAAAAAATTGCAGCAGCATGTACACTATGCACTGGTTGTATCATAATATCTTGGTTTACTCCCCAGAGTGTTCTGTTACAAGCAATTACCTTAGAAGTCTGTAAGATACTACATGGAATTCTGATTCTTTCACTATATCTTTAGCAAAAGGCCAAGCAGGGCAAATTCAAGCAGAATGAAAATTGATTTGATTTTCTTCTGAGTCTCCAAGACATTATTATCCATAGAATTTTTTGTATTAAGCTCAGTTACCTCTGTAACAGTTTCAACAAAGTTGTCAGTGTTGTCAATTCTATAAGTTATTTTTAGTCAGGTTTTGTTATGTATTTATTTTAGGGTTTTATTATTTTATTGTTCCGTTTATTTCACTGAGGTTTTTTTCTCCCCTTTTTCAGAGAAGCAACAAAGTCCCCAAAAATCACTGTGCAGGAATTGAAGGCCTTGGTTGCATTTTGCGGCCACCAGGTTTCAAAAAGCACCATCAGGCGCCACCTCCACAAAGACATGCTCTTTAGAACGGTTGCCGGAAGAAAGCCCTTTTTGAACAGAAAAAACAGATGCAAGCACTCGGGTCTTGCCAGATATCATTTATATTATGACTGGAACAGGATGCTTTGGTCAAATGAGACCCAAATTACACGTTTCAGTCAGATACAGTATTGGCATGTTTGGCCTGGAAACAGAAATGCATATGTGACAGTTGATGGGTCTTGTCACGAGCCTGGTTCTTTGGTGATGTGGTCAGTGCCTGTGACTCTTAGCCTGGAGTCTGGGGTTCAAACCCCCGCCCGGGCCCTCGTTCGGACTGCCACACATACAAGGAGAAGCACCTCATACCCATGGCAAATTATGATGGTGGGTCAGTCATGTTTTGGGGCTGTTTTAAATCAAGAGGTCCAAGGGCACTGGTTAAGATTAATGGCATAATGAATTCCACCAAGTATCAGGATATTTTGGCTAACAATCTGGTTGCCTCCACCGGAAGGCTGGGACTTGGCCATAGGTAGGACTTTCCTACAAGACAATGACCCAAAGCATACCTCAGGATCCGCAAAGAACTGGTTCCGTGACAACAAAATCAACGTTCTGCAGTGTCCATCTCAGTCACCAGACCTCAATCCAATTAAAAAACTGTGGGCTGAGTTGAAGATGGCAGTTGATAAACAAAAACCCAAGAATTTACAGGATCTTGAAAGGATCTGCTTAGAGGAATGGTCCAACATCCCCCCAAATGTGAGCCTTAACCTTGTTATAAATTACAGGAAAAGACTCCTGCTGTTATCCTTGCCAGAGGTGGTTGCACTAAATACTACATGAAGGGTGCCAATTATTATGAAACCTTGATTTTGTTGAAATTTATTTTGTATTAAATGATTTTATGGTTTTGGTTGTATCATAGAAATATTAACAAAGTAAAGTATGTCACACGTTGGTATATTCTGTTTCTCTGTAATATATTGTTTTTTTTTTTTTTTAATTTTTTATTAAACTGATTGGGCATTGACAGTCAGGGGTGCCAGGACTGGATCACCCCTGTGTATGATTGATTCTGTTTGTTTACTGGTTTATGATCTTCTCTACTTCTCCATCACATTCTGCCCACCTGGTTCTCTGATCTACACTTGGAGTTTGCTTGTTGTTTCTGCACCACATCCCTACTGACTGTTACTGAACTGGACTGTCTGACCCTGAGCTTAAAAAAGTGCAACTGACCTTCCATTCTGAGTTCTGATCTTGCACCTGAGTCCTGATTCCTAGTCTGTCAAAAATATGGAAGTGAAAATGAGCTTTAGTACAGTGCATGCATAAACATGTAGCCAAAAGGTTGCAGGAGTGAGTGATCGCTGTTGAGTAGTGGCTCAAATATTGCATTACATGATCTGATATTTATTTTGTTCATTCTTTATTTATATAACACATTTATTTATACTGATAGACAATAGACAGGAGTTTGATTATTTTCAGGGAAGGATTAAATACACTCGGGCCAAACATTGGAGAAAACAAGCCTACAGTCAACAAACCTGCCCTTCATTGCCACCTATTCATTTTTGATGATTCATTCTTATTACTACTGACACAACAAATGATTTTGAAGGTTGCATACAGCAAAATTTAAGTTTTACCTTTTACGTACACAGAATGTTTTCACATTCACCACTTGACCTCTCATACGCAGACAAAATGCTCTCCCATCCAATGCTTTTAAATTCATCACAATATTACCAATGTGTGCATACAAAGCTCTAAGAAACCTAAATAATGCTGCTGTCACACAGAGGAAATTGTACTTCCTCACAGGTGCAAATAGTAGGAGGAGACTCATATTGTAGATGGAAGCCTGTCTTAAATTGAATTAAATTGAACTTGCGACAATTTACCATGTGAGACAGTTTTTAAGCTTATCTCAAGCCATGCTGTTCTCTTTTTGTATTACAATATGTCATCTAAGAGGGAGCAATTGTATAGTACAGGAGAGCAAGATACTGCCTGAATCAGCACTTCTTTCATTTTGTTTAATGGAAGCGAGGCTACACCCAGCTACATTAGCAGCAGTTTAGCTGCTGTCATGTAGGAGCCAAAGTTCACCATGTTTGAAATCTTTTATGTCCTCACCGTAAGCTAATGGAACATTCTATTGCTTCCAGAAGGGATGATAATGTTTGCCTGACCTCTCATTGACTTGTATAGAATTTGAAGAAAACTCTGGGCTCAGTGGTGAATGCTCTCTTTGTCCACACCACGAGGCTGCTGAAAAGTTGTGCACGGAGAGAAGAAGACTGAGAATACTGGCTCAACCAATAATATTGTATATACTTGCACCACCCACATAAATGAGCATTTTAGCTGTCACACATATATATAATGCCCACACCTGTCAGGTTTGATCACAATCTGGCCAATCAGTGTTAATAATAGTGCATAGAACTAACTGGGAGGGAGAAAACCAGGGGTGGATTGAATTTGAGGGTGAGATTTAGGCAGCGCTGCTGCTCACGCACATCCTTTGTGCCTTGTGTACTTCATGCTGTTTGAGAATTACTCTGGTGGTTTGGAGAGCGGTTGGCCCCTTTTCCAGGAGGGAAAAGACGCAGGAAGTTACCATTCATGAGCAGAAACCTCTGTGCTTTAAATAAAAAAAATGAGACTAACTGATTAATTATAAATTCAGTCCTGACTTTTGTTTACTTGTCAACCATTCCCCACTGCATTTGTACTGTGACTGTAAACATGCTGTCACTCTGTGCAATTGCAAAAACGTGGTAAGATCCAAACTGCAGTTACAGCCTAGGGAGAAGGGATGGGCAGGTCTGGGACAGGACAGTTGACTGACAAAGCCCCAGTGTACTGGGCCGGGGAGACCCCAGTTATGGAAATTGCATGGTGCAAGGGGTAACAAATTAATTTGATTCTACAACCCCCCAACATGGTTACATGGTTACCATAGGTTTCCGATGCAGTCCCACTCCATTTTATTTATCACAAGTCTACTTTTATTTGTCTATCCTTGACTCCAGGAAAGGAGATGAGGACAGTATGTAATGTGAGAGCAATAATAATAACTGATCCTATGTTATTTGTCCGACTTGCACTCTGCCCTCCAGTCCATCTTTAACAATTAGAATGAATGCTCTTCCTTGTTTCTGTGTGCCATAATTCAGAAATCACGCCTGTCGCTTTGTCACATGGTTCGCTACAGACAAGCCAAGGTGTACTTCTGGGAAATCAGGGATGCTGCCCTATCATGTCAGTGGCCTCTCACACCCAATCAAAAGTATAACCACGCCCACTAATGTGCCTGTGACAAGAATTTGCTATGCTTGTCTGTTGCTCATTTCGAGACTCTTAAGAGGTTGAGTATTCCCTTTCTCGACATTAGCCTAGCAATCAGGATACATGAGAACAAATACAATTAAGCTCAGAACTGTGTATTAAGTGTAATTTTGAAAGTTCTCTGAAATAACACTCAATTTTGAAATCGATGGAGAAGAGCAAGAGCCAAGGCAGCACCCGAGGAAATCAGCCATGCTACTTGTTTTCTCTCTCGCTCTCTCTCTCTCTCTCAGTCTCTTGTTTTTCTCAGTCTTTGGAACTAGGTGCCACTGCTTTAAAAAAAAAATCATAATGGTAATAAATAAAGAAGGTTTCCATGACAATATGAGGGACAGGATCTGACCTTGGTCTGGCCAGTAATTTATTATGAACAACTGCAAAGTGGTGGGGAGATGTTTTCATTTTATTCTCTCCTTTTTTGAGTGAAACACAAGATGGCTGTAGACTGCGGTTATGTGGCTGCATACATTAACAAGTTTCTGTGGCTCAGCACTCTGGGACTAAACCCTAACTACTACTGCTCCTTGGAAATAGATCCGTTTTTATTGGAATAATTGATACATAAAATATACTTTATTTTGTCATATAGTGCTATTATCCCAATATATTTAAACCATATGAGCATGGCAATAGTCAATTCACCTGAGACATTTACTTTGTTTGTGCCGCGAGTGCTGACATTTTTTTGTTAAACTTGGAAAATATTTCATAAGTTAAATAACCCTGGCCTCAAGTTTAAAGCTCATTGGGTAATAAGCTTTGAAAGGCGATGGCATCGCAGTCAGTTAGCCATTCTGTCATTCAGTCAGAATAACTCATGCAGTGATTTAATATTTCAGTTATGACAGTTTTTTTCCTTTTCTTATTCTTGTTTTGTTTTTTTTTTTTTTTTTTGAGCAGAAAAGATGTCCTTTAGGTATTACAGTGCACTATGCTTTCTGTCAGGGAGCACAATACAACTCCCTCTCCAAACAGGAATATCTGATTCCCCCTGAAAAACCTTGAGGCAGATCCAGGTGGTGGAGGGCGAGTGGAATCCACTCAGCAGCAAGGACAACTGCACGAAGAGAAAATCAGAATGTTCCTCTAAGTAACACGCTCCACTGAGATGAGTGCAAATGATTGGAGTATATGTGAAAATGAGCTCTGTGTAATGCAATGCACATTCATGGCTCTGCTCATCACTATCGATATATCAATCTTATCTTTCCGCTGTTAATTCTTCCTATAGCAATTAGCAGAGGTAGGCTCAGCTCAATTTTATTCGATGCCCATTATCTGCTTAAATGTATACCTTCCACTCCTCCAGAGAGCTGGACCCATGTACCTCATTGCATAGCTCAAGTAGATCCCTCATTTAAGTGATTCAAAATTAAAACAATAAATTGTTTCTTTATAGACAATGTTGGTGCAATCACCATTTTCTACGTGCCACTTAATTGGCCTTGGAGGCAGTATCTGAGCATAAATATTGGGATTTCAGTTTGTTCACACTAAACACATTTTGCAATTTTCTTTCTGCAATAAACTGCAGAGAGTCAAATAGACCCATCAGATTCTGAGTTTTATTGTAACTCCAATGAACAATTAATAAACTCTCTGAAGCTCCTAATACGATTATTTATTTCAGTACTTCAGGGGTCAGCTTAGGGATCATAAAACTGGCATTGAAGTGGATATGTTATTGGCACTGTAGTGTTTCAGCACAGGAGAGAGAGAGAGATCCGGGAAAAAAAAAATAATGTCTGCAGTCCTTGGGAGGAAAAACCCTTCTTGTGTTTGTCTTATTAAACTACTGCATTCCCATGGGATATTGCAGCTTGTGAATCGTCAATTCAGAGTTAAGGTTAAAGGTAGTGCTATTACGTCTCTCAAATTTGCGAAACACTCAAAAAGAACTGAAAACCATATTGGTAAAACTTAACAATAAATTACACTGATGAAGTTGAAATGCTGTACATGAAAGTCATTTTATGGCAGTATCAGTATTGGTATTACCTTAGTGCCTGGAGTGTATACTGTTATTTATTGGCATAGATGTACCATCAAGGTGAGTGGTGGCATCACCTTTCAGCACAGGGTTACTGTTCACCTGCTCCAAAGTAAAATACCTGTGTTATGCCGCGCCCACAACAGTCCCAATCACCTGAGTTCTGAGGACCGGCCTGCTCCCACACTCATCAATCAACAACGCGCGTCTGTCATCAATTAATCAATAAAACCTTTTAGCCTATATAAGCCCAAGCTTCGCACCACAACGGTGCAAAGTCTCGTAAGCCTTTGTGTGTAGCGTACCACTTGTAAACTGTTTTGCTTGTACTTTTAGCAGACTATTGTTTAGTCTAGCGACTTTAGTAATTCTTTGGGGATTATTGTTTCCCGCATTGTTTAATGATCATTCGCTAACACTTTCTTTTCTTTGCACTTGAATCCAGCGGCTTCTGTTTTTATTTCAGTGCACGCAATATGGTGCACTGAAAAGACATACAGTAACAGCCTGATTAACAATGAAACACTACAGGACATGTCCATACGTACCCACGTATTTTTAAAAACTGGGTTTTCTTTCTTGTTTTCCAAAAAAAATCTTTGCCCACACGAAGATGGTAAAACACAATTAAGGCGCTGCAAAGAGCATATCAAACCAACGATACAATTTAATGTAGACCATGTAGGCCAATCTCAAGCACTAAAAACTGTCTATAAGGTGCATTTGGATGGAAGGCCCAAATGTATAGAAAATGCTACTCCTTCAAGAATACCAGTGTACATGTGGACAGGATCTCGGTTGCAGACTCATCAAAACCAATGTGCAGCCTAAAAAGATTAAAAAGTGATTACAATGGAGATCTCTGCGTGAAATTGTTATAATCTGAATAATTAATTGGAAAATAATTTGAACTTTCTCTGAATTCCATCTCCGACAGTTAAAAATTTTTTTTCTCAGAGATGATAAAAGATGAGTTCAAAAATGTGGGACATTTATTTTAAGATGGCTCTTGATTTGGTTTCAAGGGTTTGAAAGGATACATTTAAAATGGAAATAATCTTTTTACACTTAATCATGTTCACCATTGAACACAGCTTGTCGTTTAGCATGACAAGATTGTCATGTTCTACTCTTCTGTTGTATTTTTGAAGTTTGACTAAATTAGGCTGGATCAGACACTAAGCACTGGAAAATAAAATTCCATGGTGGAGAAATTCATGAAAATCGCATAGGAGAACAAAATAAATATGTATTTATTAACATGCAGATAAAAATTTAAATTTAAATTTTCAAGCTAAATGAGAGAAAGTGCAAAAAATATGAAACATTGATTTGTGAATGAGGAAGAGATGAGACTCTCTGGGTAGACCTTCAACCAGTCTGAATTGACCTCCCTAATAAGCAATCCTTATTGGTGCTCACTGATGTCCCCTTTACCTCATGGCCTCTTCTATCAGTCTTATTTAGCCACAGAAGCCCGTTCAGAAACCGAATGAAGGTTGAAGTTGTTCTAGAATGCTCCTCTCTTGGCAATTGCCTTGTAACAATAGTTGTACACCTTTAAAGCAAGTGTTGAACAAACCAGAAAAACTGGTTATGTAAAAATGCAATTTTTTTTTATCAGCGAATGAGGCCTGTAGATCAGTACAGATAATCTCTTCAGAATGCTATTTTGAAGGAATCACACATAATTCCCAGACGTACAGAACCACCAATCTCACATTTCTATTACTGCCATTCTCACATTGTGATTTCACAAGTGGCTAAACCACAAACTGTCAGCTTTTGTGTTGTTCTTATTTGCTTTCCTGCAACAATAGTATTTCAGAGCACGCAAACTTTTGCCTTGCATGTGTATTTTCAGATATGCATTTTTTTTGATGCTAAAATAGTTGAAAATGACAATTCCGCAACATCAATCGTCAGAAGATTAGCCCATTTTTGTGCAGAGGAATAAAAGCGGAGATTTACACACAAGATTGGATGCGCTTCCCTCCTCCTACATGCAAATGGAATGTCACAGAAAAAGGAAACAATGGGAAAAGAGAAATCTCCTCGTTGGGATTAGAATTTGCATGCCTGGATCTTCAAGATGGTAACTGCATTGTCTCTTCAATTAATCAAATATCTTTTTTCCACAGAAAACCATCTGTTTATCTGTTCCAGAGCTCTGCAGGTAGGCTCAAACCACTGAAAATATTATGGGGAGTGAGTCTGCTTCCATGCTTTGAAATGTAGTTAAATCTTTCATTGTGGATCATTCAAATGGCAATATAAAAAATAACAAGTAATGCTAATGGGATCTAAGATGACTGCGTAATTAATAGGAAGGCTGCAATCCCAGATGGGAGGCAGCTCCAGGCTGGATATGGGCTGGTTCTGGCTGAGTTAAGATTTTACCTGAAGTCGCTCATTATCATGGTGCCCATAAAATTTATCCCCAGCTGGATCCCCATTTAATTTTAATTTAAGTAATGAAGGCAAAGGCCTATGCAGAGTAAAGGGGAAAAATGCATCCACCTTTACAACAGGGTGCCCACTGCTCCTTAGTAGCTAGGCTGGGTCACCCGAGGATCAACTACCCCACAGGGTTCGATAAAGTACGTTGTATATCTATCTTATCGCAATCTACTTTGTAACATTAGTGATGCAAGAAATCAACAGATATGATAGAGGCCAGTCATTTTTATGACGACGTTGGATTCCCAACTGAGTCTTCTCTCTATATTAAGCATTCCTCTGTCATGTAAAGTATGGGACATTGTTACAACAAATTATTTCCCTCTCAAATAGATGGCGTAGAAATATTTCAGAATCATATATTGATTTCATCAGTCTGTGAGTGCTGTAAAGAAAGCATTAAAATGTACATTAGAAATTCAGAATCCCTGTAGACACTGGCCCCTCTAAAATTGCAAACTTCTTTTTTTTTTGCGTCTAAATTAAACCACTTCAGCACTGTAATAAATTGAGTCCAGACTTTAATGATTAATTCAAAGCAATGTAGCATGGTTGACACCAGTATTTGAATTCTATAATGTGCATTTAGCATATATTAATGCTCTGTTATACTGGGAATTCTGATAGCTACTGGAAATTATGTGAAGAAAACATTAGCCGGAAGAGGAAAATAATTGTATATTTAGTTTTCGGGGTAAGTAAACTGTGGCATGAAACACTTTTGAAATTATTTACTGTATAAACTTATGCTGTTTATGTCTGATTATGTAAGTGTTTTTTTTTTTTCTGTTTGTTGCTAGTCCTTTGCATTATCCATGTTGGTGGACTAATAATATACTCACTGAACTGGGGTGGGGTATTTTTGCTGTTCCTCTGGCTGATTTCACAACAGATGTGCAATGCGAACAATCTGATCACATGAAAGCAGCATTTATTATGCAAAAAAGTAATCCCGTTAATTCATCATGTCAGAGTTTACTTTCAAGCATTGAGACATCGACAAAAGCAAAACCTTCCCTTCAAAATACAACTGGCAAGATATTTCACACTGCTGGCTTGCGTCCTTGTCATTTGCCCACCTCCTGTGGAATCTTCTTTTTTTTTGGGTGAAAATTGCGTTTATTTTCTTTTTTTGAAATTCTGTTCATTTTCTCCAGTCCCTGTAAGTGCCATTGAAGTGAGCACATGTATACTCTCCCTGCAGTGGTCCCAGTACTGCCATAATAAGTGCCTCTCTCAGAAACGATAAGTGCCACCAGCAGTTGTAGTCTTTGGCTGAAGATAATAAAGCAGAGTTGTCCCAGGATTTAAGGGGAGTGGGGGTATTCATAGATACCGGGGTACTGGGAGTGTTGGGATGGTGGCAGAGGCAGGTATTTTGATATCATTTGATTTGCACAATTGCACTTGCAGCAGGAATGTATCCTGCGTGCGTTAAGGATAATGCAGTACATCGCAGGAAGCTTTGTAATAGATGTGTCAATAAAATAGCGCTGCACATAATGTGCCTGCCTGGTCATTACATATGTGCTGTTAGTGCAGTGCAATACATTAAAACAATGCCAATTAATTTTAGTGGCAACCTGGGCATTTGGGCTATTCTCAGAAAATTTGCTTGAGGAGAGACAGCATGGTAGATGTGAGACTGAAGGAGACAGCTGTTCAGAGTGCTTATAGTGTACAATAATGTGGAACATGAGGTCATTATTCCAATGTACATAAAGTATTTAGTATTTTCCCAGAGACCATATATATATAAAATTGGTAGGCAATACGTGTTCCTCAGACAGATCACACTGGCTCATTCTGTTCTATCATGTGAGCTTAGGAACCCATGCAGGTTTTTTTTTTTTTTTTATGGCCTCGGACAATCACAGAGATGAAATCTGCCTGCTCGTGCTCTTATCTTACTCCTCTTTGATCAGGGAGCTCTATGTTGGTGTAATACAGGGTAAACAGAGACACATGCTGCCTAATAACAAGCCACTTCAACATCACCAAGCCTCTTTCAGGGCCTCGACTGCAACTGATTGGAGCCAGCCACTTCAGCCCCTTGACTCTTTGGCAATAAGCTGTAAAAACACTCAACCTCAGGCTGCGCTGCACTGGCTATTCCCCCACAGTTCATAGCCCGTGCACCCCTGAGTCCGATTGCTTATTTAAAATGGCTTTCATCTCCGCAGTTGTGCCCTTTGCTTTCTTTTCCTCTGTAATGACATCAGGCACCCCCTCTCTCCCTGCTGATGAAGGTACACAGCCAATGGACAAATAACCACCTCCCCATCGCTTGAAAAGGAACACCAGTGCTCTCAAACTGTGTTGAGAAACAAATTATTCCTGCAGACCTAATCTTTATTTTTTATTTGTTTTCAAAATTGACACGTTCTCACACAGACTTTCTTTCACACAACACCCAATGGCAAAGTCAAGAAAAGACACTTTTTGGGGAAAAAATAAACAAAAAAAAAAAAAGAAGAGGGGGTGCTGGGCTTGAGAGTATTCACTGCAACTTTCAACCAGTAATGAGGATATCATAGTTTAACTTGGAACCCTGCTAAAATCTCGGTGTTCTCAGGATATTCAGAGATATTTAAGGGTGACGACGCTTGGCTCATTGAGGATTCATAAAATTTAGAAGGGCATGGGCCAATATTGAACATTGATTAATAAAAGATTTAATAGCCTAATCAAATCGGTGAATTAAAGACGGGCCCAACTCCACACATTTAATGCATGGAGTAGGGCCCTTACTGAATTCACCGATTTAATTTTTCACTTCTTAACTGCAGTATATTTAATTTGTTCTTCACTGGAGCTAATCATTGGTTTTGAAACCTGGCCTTCATTGGTGCTTTAACTGAGCACGACAGAACTCAAACCATGTACACCCAAAATCTTCTAAATAATAATAATAATAATGATAATAAATATTATTATTATTATTATTATTATTATTATTATTATTATCTGATGCCCAAGATCAAAGTCATCCAAGCAACGATCATAATAGTCCTTTTTATTTGGCCACAAATTGAATGTATTCATTAAACTAGAGGCACTCCAAGAATGCAAACCTCTGCCAAGGCAGCACAGTCGAATGCTTGCTGAGTGTACATGGCTCATAAGAAATTTAAGTATAGGTTTCGTCCCTGATGTAAGCCCAATCAACCCATAAAATTTGAGTGATATAACTGGGATCAAAGTTCAGTTATCGCATGTCATACGATTTACGGCAGCCATATTGTTTGACTGATCGCGGTCAAAATCAATTGGGTCCGTCCCTGATGTAATAGCAACCCATCCACAAAATTTCTGAGATATCCATTAATTTATTTTGAATTATCTTGTACATAAACAGATAGACAGACAGACAAACCAACGCCGACAAACATATGACCTCGGAGGTTGAAAAATTGAAAGAAAATTTCGACAAAAATTGTCCCAATGTTTGTTTACAAAAGGCAAGTTAGTTGCATAAATCCACAACCAAACAAAAAAGTAAACGGGGTTTACCTGATTCTGTAATGGCCCATTGAATTTAGAGGCCAAGTGCAGCAGCAAGAGGGAAACTGAGCAGCACGGACTCAATACAAACACAGAGAATGACACAGACCACACGACAGGAACAGTTCTCGCGCTTCCAAAAGGACGTCCAACCATCCGACAACACGGAAGCAAAGCGAGAGAGAGAAAGAAGAAGTATCTCGGAACCGAGATAAACAAGTAGACATGCTCAACAACATCCCCCGCCAAACTGTCTTCTTTTAAGGTACTATGAACAGAGGCTCCCAAAAATGCCACAAGGGCAATAACTGTGTAAAAAATAATCATGTGCTTCTTATTTTCGAACTCCATCAGGATCTTTATGGTCTTAAGCTACACACCAAATTTGGTTATCCTATCTGTAACAGTTTCAGAGAAAAGCTGTCCCCTTTAGAGATACCATGGACAGAGTCCAAAAATACGGATCAAGGGCAATAACTCTTGCCCTTTAAAAATAATCGCGTGCATCTCATTTTCAAACTCCATCAAGGCCTTTAAGGTCTCAAGCTACACACCAAATTTGGTTGTCCTATCTCTAATATTTTCTGAGAAAAGCTGTCCCCTTTATCTCGGACGGACGGACTCACGGACGGACGCACGAACGCACAGACGGATGGAGCTCAAACCTAGATCCCCCTCCTACTTCGTGGCGGGGGATAATAAAGCTCCTCAAATGGGGCGATACAAAGATTAGAGAGGAAAAGGGAATGACCCTAGAGAAATAGAAACTCCACAAATAACGAGAAGATAAAACGTCAAATAAATCCTATCTACAGATATCTTTGGCTATAGTGCATAACTACAAACAACACTCTAGCAAAGGAGGCGTGGCGGCCCTCCGGCTTGTATAGAGTGGGAAGGTGCCGCCCAAGTTCAATCAGCCAGCTGGGTAAAGAATCCGATGGAAAAGGAATTCGATATCGTCCCGGGACGAGAGCCACAAAGAAAAGTTCTTAACCACACAAACATCCAGAACCATGACAGTTTCAAGCAATTTCATTTATTTCAGGACTGTATCTCTCCCAGGATCTTGCTGATTGACTGAACCTTCATTGTCCACTGAAAAGGAGAAAAATTGTCTTTGACTTCACAACATATGGCACAGAACAAAAACACTGGACAGTGGACAGGTATACAGCAAATAAAGCATATACAATTACAATAAGTAACATTAATGCACAATCATGCATAGTCATTAATAGAGAACATACAGTGCAATGAAAAACTTTTGCCCCCCTTTTGGAGTTCTTTTTTATTTTTTTTGCAGGTTTATCACACTTAAATGTTTCAGATTATCAAATTAATTTTGATATTGGATTAAGATAATCCTAGTAAACAAAAATTCAGTTTTAAAATTATTATTTCACGTATTGAAGGAAAAAAACTATCAAACCCTGCCTTGCCCAATGTGAAAAAGTAATTGCCCCCTTTGTTACTAAACCAATTAAACAAAAAAAAATTTTGATAATTCGGCTTAATTTCACTAGACACACTCAGGCATGATTACTGCTAGTTGTGCTGAATCTAAAATTACTTATATATTATGTCTGGAAATTTAAAGTTGGCAAAAGCAGCACATGATGCTGCGATCAAAAGAAATTCAAGAACAGATGAGAAAAATATAGTTGACATCTATCAGATTGGAAGGGGTTACAAAGCCATTTCTAAAGCTCTGGGACTCCAGCAAACCTTGATGAGAGCCACTATCTACAAATGGAGAAAAACAGAAATCAAAGTGGACCTCCCCAGGAGTGGTTAGCCTACCAATATTTGTCCAAGAGCGGATTGATGACTCATCCAGGAGGTCACAAAAAACCCCAGACAAACATCTTTGGAATTCCAGGCCTCACTTGCTTCAGCGAAGGTCAGTGTATATGATTCCACAATAGGTAAGGGACTGGCCAAAAATGGCATGCACAAGAGAGCCTCAAGGCAAAACCACTAGTGAACAAAAAACAATGCAAATGCTTGTCTCTCATTTGCCAAAAACATTTTGATGGTCTTCAAGATTTCTGAGATAATATTCTGTAGACAGATGAGTCAAAAGTGGAACTTTTTGGAAGACATGACTCTCCTTACATCAGGCATAAAGTTAATACAGCATTCCACAATGAGAAGATCATACCAGCAGTCAAAAAAAGTGGTAGAGTGATGGTCTGGGGCTGCTTTGCTGCTTCAAGACCTGGCAACCTGCCATAATTGATGGAACCATGAATTCTTCTCTCTTCCAGAAAATCCTGAAGAGAATGTTTAGCCATCAGTTTGTGACCTAAAGTCAAACTCATGACTTAGGCACTCCATTCCAGTTGGTAAAGTGGTGGGACAGAATCCCTGAACCATGAGTTCGATTCTCACTGGTGTTCGGAATTTTCTGTCCCAGTCTTGAACAGCGTTGGTATAAAGTGTCATTTTATCCTTCAAGATGACTCCAATATGGCTATTTATGTCACTTGAAATGTTTTTCATATAAGAGTGAAGTGATGCAGTTTGAATATTGATGGAATTGAATAGTTCCATTATTGTGCATTATTTCTCTCAGAACAGCAATTGAGTGTTTTGCACCATGTTTGCAACGGACGTGCAGGTTTCAAATATGCCATGCATTTCATCTATTTGGCAGTTAGGTGTCTCAATTCAAAATGTTATGCAGTTTTCAGATCTAGATGCTGTATTGATGAAAGATTAGTCTGTAGGCTATACTCTAATGCAGCCCACAATAAGTGACCAAAGGCTGAGGCCTCTTCATGAAGGCAGTGATATCAGCTAAACTGAACTGAAATAAAAACAAAATACATTTAATCCCCTTTTTTTGGTCATTTAATTAAGCACACTACGACCATTATTTCTTCAAGCCAAAAGGTATGATGGACAAAAATATTTGAATCTACTAGCTCATCGATGCATTTATGCAGATTTTATCAGACTTCTTGTAACTTGTGTAAATTATACAATGATCAGTCACTTTTGGTTTGAAGCATTTGATTAATTTAATAAATGCACTGCCTGGCCAAAAAGAAAGTCGCACACTGATGTTTTGTTGGACCGCGTTTAGCTTTGATCGCGGCACAAATTCTTTGTGGCATTGTTTCAATAATTTCATGCAGCGTTACAAAATTTATTTCCAATCAGAGGTGCATTATTTTTTTGGCTGAGATATTGTATTGATGATAGGAGAGTCAAACCACTCCGTTAAGCTTTCTCCTGGACATCCCAATTACTTTCAATTGGTTGAGGTCAGGACTCTGTGGTGGCTAATTCATGAGTGAAAATGAGTAATCATGCTCGCTGAACCACTCTTTCCAGTTTTGAGCCCAATGAATCTTGGCAGTGTCATCCTGGAATACGCCTGTGCAGTCAGGGATCAAAAAATCCATTGATGGGATAACCAGGTCATTCAGTACATTCAGGTAGTCTGCTGAATTCATTTTATTGCTGTATAACATTGCAAGCCAAGACCTGACCAATTGAAGCAACCTCAGAACATAACACTGCCTGCACAGGCTTGTACAGTGGACATGATGCATGAAGAGTGCATCGCTTCATGGACTTCCTTTCCTACCCTGATGCGCCAATCGCTCTGTAATAGGGCAAATCTGGTCTCATCAGACCACATGACGCTTTTCCAATGCTCCACAGTCCAATCTTAATATTCCCTTGCAAAGTGAAGTCTTTTTTTTTTTAGATTGGCTTCACAAAAAAATGGCTTTATTGTGGCCAAGCATCACTTTAATCCGTATCTTGCAAGTTTTTGTTGCATTGTGCATGTGGAAATACTCGCACATTCACAATTAAACATAGACATGAGTTCTGTCAATTTTGATGATGAGACTTCACCAAGCATTAGTGCTCTCCAATCACAATTATTCATGTTTTTTTTCTGACCCATTCATTCCACAAAGTTGACAGTTTACCACTATCCTCCCACATGATAATTATGCCTGACCATTCTTAACCCACTTCAAGTGATTTCAGAAATCTCATTTGTTTTTCTTTTTTGATGCAGGATAATAATTTACCATTCCTGAAACACAGCAACATCATTTCCCTGGCCTGGGGATTGGTCTTCCAACATGGTTCTGTTAAGAACTGAGAAGCTACACACAGCATCAGTCAAGATTAAAAGAATTGTTCTCAGCTGAAACATTTTAATTACTGCAATAATGATTCGATCTTAGGCTTTTACGTAAGTATTTGCTTACTATTTGCTTACTTTCCTGTGCCTCCATTGCACATGCTGCTTAGAGACGGGTAAATTTCATACAAAAAGGACCCTTGCTAACGGTGCAGACATCACTAAATTAAACAACATAAGCAATCAGGCACACAAAAGAATTGCTCAGTGTTTGGAAGAGCAACTCCAAAATGTTTATGAATTAAGGAGTGAAACAATGTTATTTGCCATTTCATGTCTGTTTTTTGGCGGGGCTGTGGCACTGCTGAGCACAGTCATTTCTCGGGTTATCTTTTGGTTTCACACCTGGTTTCCCTGCTCAGCTTTTCAAGTGTGAAACCAAATTTCGTAGCCCTGGGCTGTCTTAGCCCCAGGCTTTCAAAATCTAGGGTTATCTCAATCAAGCGTGAAAATGCAAAATGACGACTCAATTTGATGACACGCATACAGTGCATCACGCCTTGTGTGCTCGCATAAGACAGACACTTGTTTATGGGGCAAAATATCATGTCTGTGCAAGACAATAGATGGGAAAGGATAAGTAAAGCTGGCCAATAGAAGGCAGCTGTGGATATGTGGGTTGAATATCTCCTGTATTCAGTCAAAATTGTAGGGAGTAGGTTCAAATTATGACACAAAATGCTCCATTTTGAACATTTGTTCAGATCCAGTCTTTTTCCCCAACTTCCAATTTTTTTCTTCGCACTTGACTAATATCTGTCACCACTGTGAGCTCACAGGCACACATTAAGCGACCAATTGTCATACTTGGGTCAAAGAAACCAATTAATCAATGTGATTTTCATTTGGATTATATTCATACAACTATACTTTGAACTATAGGGGGATAAGTCTTCTTAGTTGTGTCTACAAACTCTATTCTAGTATACTTAATGAACGATTGTATTGTTATTTGGAAACATCTGATCTGCTGGCAGATGAACAGAATGGTTTTCGTAAGAATAGAGCTTGTATTGACCATATATACTCGCTAACTACTATAGTTCATGCTAGAATGCAAGAAGGGAAGCATAATTTTTGTCGTTTTATTGATTTTCAGAAAGCGTTTGACTGTATAAATCATGACTATCTCAATTTCAAATCACTGAAATCTGGTATAGTTGGAAAATTTTATAATGCTTTAAAAGTTCTTCACCAAACCCCAGTTGCATGTGTGCAGGTCAATGATCATAAAACAGGGTGGTTTCCTGCCCCATTTGGTATTCAACGGGGGGACATGCTCTCTCCTGCTCTGTTCGCCATCTATATAAATGATTTGGTATTGGAGATTAAGCAAGCAACTTGTGGCGTTAGACTGGGTGATTATACGGTTGGCACTTTTCTATAGGCGGATGATATAGTCCTTCTTGCAGAGACTGAAACTGATCTCCAAAATTTGTTGGATATCGTGTGTTGTTGGTGTAGTAAATGGATACTAAACATAAATAAAGATAAAACTCAGATTATGCATTTTAGGAAAAAGGGTGAGTTACTAAGTTTAAGTTTCATTTTGGGCCAACATTTTGGTCATTTACTGAGTATTATAAATATTTAGGACTTACTCTAGATGACCATCTTACTTTTGAAAGAGGAATAAAAATCTTATCAGACTCAGCAGGTAGGGCTCTGGGTGCTGTCCTGAATAAGGTCAAGTTTTGTACAACTTTAATTCCAAAATAGTTGGGACAAAGTGTAAATTGTGAATAAAATAAAAACGCAATGACTTTCAAAGCACACCAGCCGGTATATTATTCACAATAGAACAGAGATAACATAGCAAATGTTGAAACTGAGGAATTTTACAATTTTATCCACAAAATGAGCTCATTTCAAATTTGATGGCTGCTACATGTCTCAAAAAAGTTGGGACAGGGGCCTGTTTACCATGGTGTTGCATCCCCTCTTCTTTTTAACACAGAGTGGAGGCGTCTGGGCATTGAGGACACAAGTTTCTTGAGTTTAGCCTTTGGAATTTGATCCCACTCTTGTTTAATACAGGCTTCCAGCTGCTGGAGAGTTTTGGGTCTCCTTTGACAGACTTTTTGTTTAATTATGCACCAAATTTTTTCAATCGGTGAAAGATCAGGACTGCAGGCAGGCCAGTTCAGCACATGGACTCTTCTACTACGAAGCCATGCTGTTACAATAGCCGCAGTATTCGGTTTTGCATTGTCCTGCTGAAATACACAAGGCCTTCCCTGGAATAGATGTCGACTGGAGGGGAGCATATGTTGCTCTAAAACCTTTATATACCTTTCAGCATTCATAGTGCTTTTTAGAACATGCAAGTGTCCCACACCATATGCACTAATGCATCCCCATACCATCAGAGATGCTGGCTTTTGAACCAAACGCTGATAACAGGAGGGGTGGTCTTTCTCCTCTTTAGCCCGGAGGACACGACGCCCATGATTTCCAACAAGAATGTCAAATTTGGACTTGTCTGACCACAGGACACTTTGCCACTTTGCTACAGTCCATTTTAAATGAGCCTTGGCCCACAGAACACGGCAGCACTTCTGGATCATGCTCAACAATAGCTTCTTTTTTGCATGATAGACTTTTAGGTGGCATCTGTGGATGCCACAGTGGACTTTGTTTACAGACAGTGGTTTCTTGAAATATACCTGGGCCTATTTAGTAATGTCAATGACAGAATCATGCCGGTGAGTGATGGAGTGGCGTCTGAGGGCCTGAAGATCACGGGCATCCCGTAAAGGTCTTCGGCCTTGTCCCTTACGCACAGAGATTTTTCCAATTTCTCTGAATCTTTTGATGATGTTATGTGCTGTCGATGATGAGACCTTCAAAGCCTTTGCAATTTGACGTTGAGGAACATTGTTTTTAAAGTATTCCACAATTTTTTTACGCAAGCCTTCACAGATTGGAGAGCCTCGGGCCATCTTTACTTCTGAGACACTCAGCCTCTCTAAGACATCCCTTTTATAGCCAATTATGTTACACACCTGATGCCAGTTTACTTAATTACTTGCTAAATGTTCTTTCAGCTGATCCTCTCATATATTAATTGCTTTTTCAGCCCTTTTTTGCCTGTGTCCCAACTTTTTCGAGACCTGTTGCAGCCAGAAAATTTGAAATAAGCTCATTTTGTGGATAAAAATTGTTATTTTGGGTGACTTTAACTTGCATTTCGAGATGGTAGATAATTCTTCAACATCCATCTTCACTAATGTCGTGGAGTCGGTTGGCTTCACTCAGAGTGTCATCGGCCCAACACACATTCATGGTCACACTTTAGACCTGACTTTAAGCTTTGGTGTTGAGATTGACAAGGTTGACATCCATTCACACAATCCCAGTTTATCAGACCATTTTCTTATAACAGCCTGTCTAAAATTGGCCCACCCTGTACTATCAGAAACTAGGATGTACACAGTCATACTTATACTGCCACAACGTCTTCAGAATTCACTGAAGCACTACCAACTTATCTTGATTACCCAGTCAGCCCCCTCTGTATTGATGAAATGGCAGATAAGTTTGCTAATGATCTCCGTAGTACCCTCGATGCAGTTGCTCCATTGAAATTTAAAAAGGCTACTCAGAAGAAGAGACCAGCCCCATGGTACACTGACCAGACGCGGACTCTAAAGCAAAAATCCCGTCAACTAGAACGCAACTGGCGCTCCACTAAACTCCAGGTATTCCATTGTGCTTGGAAAGAGAGCCTTGTTGCATATAAGCACGCTCTGTCTGGTGCTAGGTCTTCTTATTTTGCAAATCTTATACAGGAAAATAAAAATAACCCCCGATTCTTGTTCAAAACAGTGGCCAAATTAACGAATAACCATGCTGCAAGTTCCCCTCAAATTCCAGCCTCCTGCAGCAGTGATGATTTTTTAAAATTCTTTAGTGGCAAAATAATTGGAATTAGAGAAAAGATCACTGCTTCCCTAGCAGATGGTGAAGGCCTTAACATAAAACCTCATGCTATGCATATAAACCGGTTTGATTCATTCTCTCCCATATCCCTGAGCGAACTTGCCAAATTAGTCACTACTTCCAAATCAACAACTCTTTTAGATCCCATCCCAACTAAGTTAGTGAAGGAACTCCTGCCCACTCTTGACGGTCCAATTCTGCACTTAATCATTTCTTCTCTGATCTCGGGTTTGGTTCCATCCTCATTTAAGATGGCTGAAATTAAGCCTCTACTCAAAAAACCAAATTTAGATCCCACAGTCTTGGCTAATTATAGGCCGATCTCAAACCTTCCATTTTTTTCTAAGATCCTTGAGAAATGTGTTGCCCAAGAGCTTACTTTCTTCTTGCAAATGAATAAGGTACATGAGAGGTTTCAGTCTGGCTTTAGAAAACATCATAGCACTGAAAGAGCCCTCACTGTTGTAATGAAGGATCTACTTCTCTCCATGGACTGTGGTCGAATCTCTGTCCTTGTCCCACTTGATCTAAGTGCTGCCTTCGATACGATTGACCACCATATTCTTCTTTACAGGCTAGAAAATCTGGTTGGTATTTCTGGACTCGCCCTTTCATGGTTTAAGTCTTCTCTTTCCGACAGATGTCAGTTTGTTAGAGTAAATGGTAATTCCTCCGAGTATTCCAAGGTAAACTTTGGAATACCTCAAGGATCTGTTCTGGGCCCTTTGCTGTTTTCTTTATACATGCTTCCCCTTGGAAGCATCATAAGTAAATATGATGTGAAGTACCACTGTTATGCAGACGACACACAGCTTTATATATCTTTTAAACCAGGTGTAATTGATCCACTAACTAGATTAGAGATGTGTCTTAAAGCTGTTAAGGCATGGATGACACAGAATTTTCTCTCATTAAATCCAGATAAGACTGAAATATTGGTAATTGGTCCCAAAACGCTCAGAGACACATTCCTCAATTTTTCTCTCAACGTTGATGGACTCCCGGTTTCTGCCAAAGCTGTCGTCAAAAACCTTGGTGTCACCCTTGATTCAGAACTCTCTCTCCACTGTCATATTAACAACATTATAAAAGTGGCTTTCTTCCATCTTAGAAACATAAAAAAACTGAGAAAAATGTTGTCTCTTCAGGATGCCGAAAAAATGGTTCATGCATTTGTGTCCTCTCGGCTGGATTACTGTAACGTTTTACTGTCAGGTTGCTTTAGTTCTACCCTAAATCGCCTTCAAATAGTGCAGAATGCTGCTAGGGTTCTGACCAGGACGAAGAAATATGACCACATTAGCCCAGAACTCAAAAATCTTCACTGGCTGCCTGTCAAATTTAGAATTGAATATAAAATTCTACTGCTTACCTACAAAGCCTTAAATGATTTGGCCCCAAATATCTTAGTGCACTTCTCATTCCTTGCTCCCCTACAAAATTACTTCGTTCGCAAGGTGCTGGATATTTGAAAATTCCAAATATATCCAGAGTTACATTTGGAGGCAGAGCATTCTCTTACAAAGCCCCAATCTTGTGGAACAATCTCCCAACAAACATTCGGGCCTCAGACACACTCTCTGTATTCAAGAGTCGGCTGAAAACATACCTCTTTAATCAAGCCTATACTTAACACATTATGAGCATTTATACTACCTGTTTTTAGGGAGCTTGCCTAGTCTCTGGGTATGCTCACTTCTTATGACAACGTTTTGGCTGTTAATATTGTATAAATCCATGTGGAACCTGTGGCACTGAGATTGCACTTACACGGCACCGGTGGGGCTTGCTACGGCCTTAGTCACTGGGTAGGTCCACATGGTGTTTGTGGTGTCTAATTGAAAATCTACGCAGCCTTAGTCGGATGGAATTTCAGGGCCTCTGTGCTGCAATAAGCGGACGAAGGATACAAGGTTTTGGTCGTCAAAATTGCTTAAATCCATGTGGAACCGGTGGCACTGAGATTGCACTTACACGTCACCGGTGGGGCTTGCTACGGCCTTAGTCACCAGGTAGGTCCACATGGTGTTTGTGATGTCTAATTGAAATTCTACGCAGCCTTAGTCAGATGGAATTTCAGGGCCTCTGTGCTGCAATAAATGGACGAAGGATACAAGGTTTTGGTCGTCAAAATTGCTTAAATCCATGTGGAACCGGTGGCACTGAGATTGCACTTACACGGCACCGGTGGGGCTTGCTACGGCCTTAGTCACCGGGTAGGTCCACATGGTGTTGGTGGTGTCTAATTGAAAAACTCCGCAGCATTAGTCAGATGAAGTTCAGGGCCTCTGTGCTGCAATAAGTGGATGAAGGAGAGTTGACTGCTCTATACTGGTTACCCCTGAGTTGTAGTATTTTAGCGTAACTTGATACCCGACACAGGACAACATTTTGTGTAGTATGTATTAGTTTATCCAGTATCTAACCCTCTTTTGTTTTTGTGTTTTCTCCGAGGAACGCCGTCCTCCGGAACTCAGTCCTTGGACCACCTAAGCCGTGTCACTACATAATGGTCATCGACTGCTGTCTTCCTGCTGTTCTGATCCCCTCATCCCCGCCTCTTCACTTCCTGGAGCTACAGATGTCAGTGCTTGGACACCTTATTGTTTAAAGAACTTTGGATTTTAATTTACTATCATCAATTAATTAGCCAGCCAGCAGAGGATGGGCTTCCCCACAATAGCCAGGTTCCTCCTGAGATTTCTTCTCACTGAGGAGTTTTTTCTCAACACAGTTCGAGGCTTTTTTCCTCCCTAAAGGGAGTCTTTTTTGCCTGCTATTTGGGGATTAGGGATTTGTCTGGGCTCTGCCCTTTTCTCTCTGTAAAGCGTCTTTGTGACAGCCTGCCTGTGAAAAGCGCTATACAAATAAAATTGAATTGAATTGAATAAAAATGTAAAATGTCTCAGTTTCATTATTTTAAATGTTATCGATGCTCTATTGTTCATAACATGTTGGTTCATGTGATCTGAAAGTCATTGCATTTCGATTTTATTCATAATTTTCACTTCGTCCCAACTATTTCAGAATCGGGGTTGTAGAAATCTGGGTTATAAAACCTATAAACAGCCATTTAAATCCTGTGTCTGTCCTATTTTAGACTACAGTGCAGGGGTTTGGGGTTACTGTAAGAAAACAAAATGTGATGCAGTTCAGAACAGAGCTATGCATTGTTTTCTCGGTATACATAAAATGGCCCCCAGACTTGTTGTATGTGGTGATATGGGTTGGGAGCCACGTGAAGTGTGGCACAAGGGTGACAGTGCGACTGTGGAATAGATTAATTAACATGCCTGATAATAGACTTACAAAACAAATTTTCCTTTGGGATCTTTCAAATAACTGTTCTTGGACCAGAGTACTTGCCAAAATATTTGATGAGGCAGGTCTGCAATGCATATAGAAAAAAATGATCCTGTAGAGTTAGTCAAATTAAATCAATATTCCTTGAAAATTATAGGCAGAAATGGTCCAATGAAATTCTGTATAAACCTAAACTGAGAACGTATAGTCTAATAAAGTGTATTTACCAACCAGAGCACTATGTCACCCTTAACCTGACCAGAGCACAGAGTTGTGCCCAGTTGAGATGTGGTATCCTGCCTCTGGCAGTTGGAACTGGACGTTTCCATTCAATACCAGTAGAGAATAGAAAATGTGTGATCTGAATGAGGTTTGAAATGCAATGCACTTTTTGTTTTATTGTTCATTTTATCATAATCTCAGATATAAGCTTTTCCTGAAAATGTCTGTGGAATGTCCTGATTTGTTTACTATGTCTAATGAATGTAGACTTAAATACTTGTTTAGTGACAAAGTATTTCATTTAGCTCAATTTGTTTTAAATGCTTATCAACAGCGTACGAGGGCGCTTTATGTTCAGGGTTCTAGCCAGAAATTTTATTGAACGCACCGGAGCGATACTTCTCGTGACGTCACAAACCTGGTCACATGGGTTTGTTGACTACCGTGGTTGGTAAAAAGCCATAACATGACAATTGATTTTATAGGTGAAGTAAAGTTGTCTTCCACTTTTTGTCATAATGCCAGTCAGTTGCAGCGTTATTAACTGCACAAACCTTTCGCGAAGGGTTCAGGAATACGTTTCCTACGTATTCCTGATCGAGAACGGAAAAAATCTACTTGGATTGATGCAATTCGATGCAAGAACTGGATGCTGTCGACCCACTCGCGTGTTTGTACTATTCACTTTCTGTCGGGTCAGTCGCAAGTTATTTTCCATCATTTCTACCAGACATTTTGCAAAGTTTTCGCATTTTATAATTCGGTCATGGCAAGGGAATGATCTTTTTTGTGTTGGGTAATTCGATAGGTTCCTTACTTTCCAATAGCGAGTATTTAAGTGACAGTTCAGATCGTATTGGAAAGAATTCCATTTTCAACCTTCATCAGTACCGACTAAGATCAGTACTTTTTCAGCTTGACGTTTGGGTACCCAGAGAAACATTTGAGTGTTAAAAACGTCCATCGTACATCCAGTCAAGAAAATTTAGAGTTAAGTGTCTATTGCGGCTGTAACGGTGGCAGCCTTGTTACTGATGACATACCAGGTGGCTAGGGAATGCACAGTATATGCATTCGTGATATTAAATATTAATCATAAATTCTAAACCCCCTTATCACGAATATAACCCCCCAAAATGTATAGACGCCCCTTTTTAAAATCATTCTGGTAAACGTACGACTGTTAATTACTTTCACTGATCAATGATGATCAACAAATGTTGAATTTCTGTTCGATGTAGGAAAATCAAGTGATGATCCAGCCGACTCTGACCCAAAGTAGTGTTGTTCCTCCAACCTTTCAGCTCGTAAGGATCTGGAAGCCGACACAGACCTTCTTTGTACTTAAGCTAAGAGAAATATCTTGCCTTTGCGGTACTGTCAAGGTTTTGTACATATTCTGACCGCCGAATCGATTCCACAACTGCAGGATGCCATACTTCCCCTGTTTTGTTGTATACGACAATTTACCATGACGTCTCAGCAGTAATAGACGTTCTTCCAGGCGGCAAAAGCCGAAGAGTTCTTAGCGAAACGTTAGTCAAAAATTAGTTTGCTTGCACTACATTAAAAAAAGACTGCAAGCTTTCAGTGTGTTACAGCTGTTACTTTTGCCATTACATTGACACATTTAACTTTATCTTGGACTGTGTCAATTGGAAAGCATATCGATGGAGCCAATTCAATACGGTGACAGCTAGTTCTAAGCCATCAGCTATGTAGCCTAGTTGAGGGTGTTTCTTTACAGCTGGACAAACGCTAGCTAGCATAAGCACTGCCATTTCTCACGGACTCCCATATTTGTGAGTTCAAACTTGAGAAGTTGAGAACGGAAGTAGAAACTTCCAAGAACGCGAGGACAAAGTAAGCTGAATCTGCAGTTTGAGACAGTTACGTTCTTGTCTACTTAACAGTTCAGCGCGAGAATTTATTTGTTCATCTTTCTCACCACCATTTTAATATTGTTAAACATTGTTAAAAATAAACAATTATGTGCTTTTTCCTCGGCAGATGCTGTTGTCACTGACTGTCACCAGAGAATGCTGTCACCAGGGGCTCTGCTGTCACATAAGCTGCAAAAGCCATAGGGCAAAAGCAGGCTACACTTGCCGCTGATAGGCAACGCAAGCTCGGCTCATAACAGCCCTTAGTCGGTAGATGGTTACTAACGCAGGTGGGTGGCTGGTAGATACAACGTATATCACCGCAGATGTATTTTCTGGCTACAAAACCTATGTTTTCAGATTTAACAGTCAACATTTCTTGTCTCGTTTTACAAAATATCAAGTCATAAACCCCAAACTTATTAATTTAAGACAGACTTTCTCGGCTGGATCTCTTCAGGTCAGTGGGAAGCCGCTCGCGTTCTGCAACCCCGAAGTGTCTTGGCGCATATTGTTTACAAACATTCTGAAATGCCCTATTGATTTACACTTAAACTTGCCAACCACGCTAATGCGTATGGCTGAATATGACGTCAATGTTTGTAAACAATAAGTATCGCACGCCGAAGGAGTCAGGAGGATCTAATTAATGATTAACGCTGTGTTCTTATGCATCCGTGAGGTCACAAAAATTATTTCAGAGGCTAAAAGTTTCATTCTGTTTCCCCTGTAAAGTTAATTTGGGTAAAAGTATTGTGCTGAATTACCGGTTAATCTATTTCACCACCTCAGCAATGCCGTAAAATTTTTTTTCCCAAATAAATTTTGTAACATACACAAAACACTGGCAGCGACGGCAAAAATCACTTAGCACACAGCCCTAGCTAACCGTTTCGTGATCATTTAATTGCCTTTTTCACCCGGTCAGAGAGTCCAGTTTTGGCCCAGGACCCAATCCCAACAATACAGATTTTCCTCCTTCATCCATGGGTATCGCGCATAATTGCTGGTGTTGAAATGCCTCTCAAAAGCCTTGGTTTTTTTTTGCATCAAATTAAGGTCTGGTGTAGGTTTTCCCATGCTGAGCAACTGAAACTTCTCATTGAATATTAATCTAGAAAACGTTCCTCATAATCTCGAAACGATATTCACAGCTGTCATGAACCAGCAACTCAGGCCAGCTCGCTAGGTTGTTTACCGCCGATTTCTTTTTTTTTATTTCGCTAGCTTGTGATTCGCCTGGGGGACAGCGGGCGGAGCCTGTCACAACATTAGCGATAACCAGAGGCGATAACAAAGCCCTCCCATTCATAGGGGAAATACAATTAGACAATTTTACTGTCATTTGAAATTACTATTGCTCAGAGCCGTGTCCTCTGTAAATGCACAGTGGACCCACAGCATTTCCTTCCCAGCAGCTGCAGAGGGAGACAATTCAAAGTATTTAGGCGTAAGAGACACGACTTACTTCGGTCATGCATTAAGACAAGCAAGACCAAGAACTATTAGTGAACGGTATACAGTTCGCTAGCTATGTCATGGCATGGTCGCTAAACAGACATTACAAAGGTCTGCACATACTGATTCGGCAGCAAGTTTAACTGAGAAATGTTAATTGATATTGGAAAGATACCCTTGACTAAAATGACGTGCTAGCAACAATATTATATTATTTTTTCATCTGCGTGCAATGTGCTTGTAGCTAGTCAATATAAATAAGGCAATTGGCATGAATTTACAATGTAGCCTGCTATACTGGACTGTTAAGTCACAATATGAATGTCAATTCCAGTAACCGGTCTAACTTTATAGTCAATGACAATGCAGTATTTTATATCTGATAGGAAGTGTTGTGCAATAACGTCTGATGCTTCTGGTGAAAATGTCTTAGTCCAATTACTTGTGGCTAATTTGACGCCAGCGAAATTATCAATTTGCAATATCAGTATCTCCAAAGTATATAGTTACCTAGTTTCCGTGATTATTTTAAACTGTGCCATTCGCGCATGTTAAACGGAAGAGACTGCAAAGTGGCAGAAAAGAGCGGGATCCATTGGACAGTTAAATAGAGCGAATTGTAATTCTAGCTGGCCATATTCACTCGCTCAAGCAAGATCCGCCGTCGTTGATGGCTTTCACTTGCTACTAGGCTCTACTCTGACGATTGCATCATCGTCTTCCTAACTTTCTGATGTCGAGACATTCGCGGCACTGGTTTCATTTTGGGAACTAGTTCCAGGAGGTGGACGAACCAGCCAACCGTCCATGATCGGCTGTTCGTGCGCTAACTGGTACTGAGCCTTATGTGCTATGCCTTTACAGATAGGCTACTTGCGACAGCGGCTGCTATATGGGCCTATCTTCAGACAATCGATAAAGGTAGGTCGATCGGTAGAGTCTGAAGCCATCCGTGTTGTTGCTGATACTGGTACTGGTGACCAATCTGCAACGTACCGGCAGCAATTTTTTGCGTGGTGGCGGATTTTTCCAGCATACCGGCATGCGACTTTCGCGTTCGTCAGGGTACGCCTGGCTAGAACTATGATGTTTGATGTGTTAAAGGCACAGTCTTTGCCTTTGACTTAAATTTAAGTTGTTATTTTAGCTGTACTGCCTAAGTTAAATGACTGTGCCAATATTTGGCTTGATAGTGAGTGACATATACGGAGGTGTTCTCTCTTGCTTACTACATTTATTGCTTCTGCTCACTGTATTATCTTGGTGTGTCTTGTAAGCCCATGCGGGCTGGGCACCTTTTTTTTGGTGTATAACACGTGAAATAAAAATTACTTACTTACATACAATATTATCCCACATACCACTGACAGGATGAAAGACTATTCATGATCCTCAGCATGAATCATCTGAGGGATTTTTATTTTTCTTCTGCAATGTCACTTCAAACCGTCACATAATTCAACAGGAGCTCATCTCTTACTCTTTTTCCTGGACTCTCAGATTTGCAAATACGAATGCTCATCATAAACTTAGTCTATCAGCCACCAAATACCACTTGTATTCCAACTGAAGTAAGGTAACATGTTGCCCAGAGAAAGAATAGTACCCCTTAAAAGAAATCACTGTGCTCTTAACATACTTCTACGTAGCACTAACAACTCCAAGAAAGGCTATGCAATATAATTGAACATAATTTTCCATTGGATTTCAGAATATATAGCGCCATTTAACACTGCAATGGTAATAGTTTTGGTGTTGATGTCATTTTATATTTCTATGATACCCTTAGGCTTAAAATCCACCAATATTTAAGCCATATATACAATACAAATAGAAAATGAATCTTTTTGCCAGTTTAATGTGAAGTGGAGATTTTTTTTTTTTTGGTGGTTAGTCGCGCTGTGTGTTTGTATGTCTTAATTGATTCTTCTCAGCATTTCATTAAGAAGCACTTTTGTCTCTGAGGTAAAAACCTGTCCTGCAACAGTTTTTCAAAAAAGCTGATTCCTTAAAAAAGAGCTTGAAAAAACATGAAGGGATTAAAAGTCTCCTAAAGGAATGAATAAAGTACGGGTTTTGAAATTTTGTCTTTTAAGAACACCCACAAGATGAAAAGTTGAATATTCCGGATTCAATGTTAAGATAGCAACTACGATGTCAGGAGCAATATTCTGCATGTATGCTGAAACACTCTCCTGGCTTGTTTAATGTATTCGAAGTGCCCAGAGTTCATTGCACACTGCATGCTAAATGATTTATTGATACAAAGGGCTCTAATTTCTTGGCGCAGCGCAAGGCAGCCTACGCAGTGGTAATTTTGTCCGGTGCAGCCCGTGCAGTGGTAATTTCGTCCGGTGCAGCCCGCGCAGTGGTAATTTCGTGCGGTGCAACACCGTGCGCAGCCACTTTGGCAATTTGGTAGACAGACGTGCACCGAGATGGGTGTGGCGGCATAGTAGGGGGAGGTGTCACATATTCATCAAGACGCCGTGACAATTTCGTAGCAAAAGTCTCCACCGAATCTACGCAGAAAATTCGCCAGCTCCAACCTGGTTTACTTTCTGTGCAGTGGTAATTTGGCTGACCGGCGCACAGTGCGCACACGTCACCGAAACCTCACAGACAGGTTTCCAGGATGTCAGGCACATTTCAATGCAATAAATTATTACAGCAGCCACTATTTAATGTAACTATCTGAATCAGGACATAAATTATAGTATCTATATCGATTGTCCTGATGTCAGATCAAAGGCGGTTGGCACGCGTAATGGAAACTTGACCTGGCTTAATCAACGCAGCTGAATCTGTGATGCAAACTAATGATTTCACATCTTTCTCAGCCAACCACAAACTGCCTTGGCATCAGGCAGTGCGTATATGTAATGCTTGCGTTCTATGCTCAGTAAAGCCGCTTGCACACTGGACGCGAAACAAATTATTTGCACACTGATTACATTCAAAGTCAATGCAAAGATGCGAATACACGTGTATTTGCGTCTTTGCATTGACTTTGTATGTAATCTGTCATGCGAAAAATTTGTTTCGCGTCCAGTGTGTAAGCGGGTTCATACTACCATTATTGTCACTTGGGTTTTATCGTTTTTAGTGGGGGAAAGGAATACAGCCTGATTGCTATGATCTCATACTGAGTTAAGATCACATACTGAAAATAAATGTGTAACATATCTTGCATTGTTGTCCATGCATGTTAATCCCAAAATTTTAAGCAGCAACAGGGTGTAATAATAGGAACACGCTTTCCATCGTTTCTCTGCCCAATGATGTAGGCAGAAGAAATAAATGAGCAACCATCGTATTTCATTCCAACTTCATAAGTTTGAATGATCTGACATAGTTTCGTTTTGAAATTCCATTCAAGTTCGCTAATGGTAATAATTCGCGAATGCCCTAGCTAGCCAGCTAACTCTTATTTGTAATGCTTAATATAGACGTAAGCGGCGCAGAAAACATGCCTGAAGCAGCAAAGTAAAATGCAACATTAACGCATCATGCAGATATAGGACAGAGGCTTCTTTATTCCATATTTAAAGGTGAGGAGAGGAGCTCATTTGATTGGTGAAGATTTGCCACGGCTGTCTTCTCTCCTCCCATTTTGCCACTTGCGCCGGCAGGAGGGACAGAGGCAGGACAGAGGAGTACTTGCGCCGGGCACGAAATTGAAAAATACGCCTGGATGCACCCCGTTGGCGCGGCGCTCCCCCCTTTCGCCACGTCTGCGCCTGATCAACGAATTTAGAGCCCAAAACTGTAAAATTTTAGGGCACAGTTTTTCTCCACGCCATAGGTTTAGGCGTATGCAGGTACGGTGCGTCTATTTCAATTTTCCATCAGCCGCAAGGACTAATTGATCATTTCCAAGCGGTGCAGCATGCAACGGGTGGAGAGGTGGATCTCAAGGAAGTAGTTCTGTTTTGCACGGTGTTTCCATATAAACTGCATGGCACCAGTGGCGGTGTCATTTAAATGAATATTTTAATGACACTCCCTAGGTGATATTTGTTATTTTCCCGAACTTCAAGGCCTCCCATGTTTAACCAGTAAAAACCACGTCTAAACTGAAGTGCAACCTATTTCACTATTTTTGATAATGCAGTCATACACAATATAAAAATAGTGCTTTTGCTTGCAGACATACATTTGGGATTGGCAATAATGAAGCTCGAATTTGGAGCTATTTGCTATTTCTCACAACCAACTCCACCTTACCATAGGTGTATATGGTTGAAGGGCATGGTTGATGACTACTGAAAACATATAAGTTTGCGACATAAAGTGAGACTCAAAATTTAATGGTTTTCCTAATTTTGTTTGATTCTACCCCATGAATTTAGAACAATACATTTTATGCTTTGAAGCTGGCAACACCCCGGCCGGAGGCATTATATTTTTGCTTTGTCCGTCCAGTCGTTCATCCGTCAGTCCCAGAACTCATGGGGGGGATTTAATCAAATTTGGCACAATTGTCCACTTGGACTCAAGGATGAAATTGTAAGATTTTGGTGATCAAAGGTTAAAGCCACCTTGATCTCCACTCCGTTTCATAGTTCAGAATGCGATATCTCGGGGCACGGCCAAAAGGATTTTTTTTTTTTTTTTTAATTTGGCAGGAATGGCCACTTGGAGTCAACTTTTAATTGGTCATTATTAACTCTGCTCATACTCATAAATTTTCACAACTATAAACATCAAATTTGCTGTGCAGCTTCAATTTGGGTCAGGCTTGCTAATTTTCATGTTTTCTTGATGATGTCCCATTTCCATCCCTCTTTGTTCATCTCTTGTTTTTCAGCTTGATGGACTTCAATTAATTTTCAAAAGCTTTCAACCTCCCACAATTTGATGGCTTGAGCCTTCAAACTTTCTACTGCAGTCCCAAAGGTTGGACATAGATGTTTCTGTAGCCCTGCCCTCTCTTCATTTTTTTCCATAACTCAATCTTCTTTCAAAGTCCATTTCATTATCAAGTCTTGCAAATATACAGTTAAACCCTTCCAACCTGTTTCAAACTTGTGACTTTCCCAAAAGATGGATGGCCAGCCTGATGCAAGTTGCTTTGGTTGAGCTGCGCTCATCTGCGTGTCAGACTTGATCTCCAGAGAGTTCAGAGGCACATGTTATCATCACATGAATGTCCATCCATCCATCCATCCTCTATACCCGCTTATTCCTCACTAGGGTTGCGGGGGGAGCTGGAGCCTATCCCAGCTGACTACGGGCGAAGGCAGGGTCCCACCCCGGACAGCTTGCCAATCCATCGCAGGGCGCACACACCATTCACACACCATTCGCAATTTAGTGTCTCCGCTTAACCTGATAAGCATGTCTTTGGACTGCGGAAGGAAACCGGAGTACCCGGAGGAAACCCACGCGAACACGGGGAGAACATGCAAACTCCACACAGAAAGGCCCCAGGCCGGATTCAAACTCATGGCCTTCTTGCTGTGAGGCGGCAGTGCTGAAAACACCTATGGAGATATGGGGGTTGGGTTATTTGTCTCAGGCAGAGTCAGATTTTAATTACTAGAGCCCAATCCCCATTCCTGATTTGCGTAGCTTTTTATCTTTCATAACTATTGAACACGTTTGGCGGAGAGAGTTTGGGATTGCGTCAGATCAGATGTAAAATGACAAAACCGTGCCCTTTTTCTTGATTGGCTGACATTTCAACTTTCATAACTATTGAGCCGTTATTCGTTGAGAGTTTGGGGTTGGTTTTTGGACACAGGGATGCATCACTTTTTTTATGTACATGCCCTTTCCTGATTGGCTTCGTTTTTCTCCTTTGCAACTGTTCGGTAAATCGTAGAGAGAATGAGGTTGGTTGGATTGTTGGACTTAGGAAAGGGTGACATATTAATTAACAGAGCCTCGCTCCCTTTGCTGACTGGCTTAGCTTTTAACCTCAATAACGATTTGACTGTTTGTCATAGGGAATTGGGCATTGGGTTGTCTTAAATATCAGCATCATTCCATTGATAACATTTTGCCTTTGTCAAGCCAGCCCAAAGTTTGTTCAAACTTCACAGTAAGTTTTTGCTAAGATTGAGCTTCAGGCGAGTGTCCTAGTACCATGCGACAAAGCTGTCTGTTACTCCTGTGTGAAAATAGAATTTAAGTAGAATTTAAGTGAAGATAGCATGTTTCTGACTGGAAATTATTCTATGGAATCATGTCAACAAAGTGATAACTTCCATTTTGCAAAAACAAACAAAAAAAACACTTAAGGCAAGACACTACAGGCAAAAACATCGTTTTTTTTTTTTTTTTGAAGCAATGGTCAATTTTGAGATTTTGGGCTATTTTACTTCCATAACATGTCTTCTTTTATACTAGTATAAGTAAAAGGTCAAAAAAAAAAAAACCATTTAAGTGTTTATTTTACTATACTTTGACTGTTTGTATTTGCATATTTCTCCTCAATTCACCAAAAGTTAGCATTTTAAAGGAACCTACAGTACAGCGGTAATTGTGTGAACCACGACAATGCTGGTATTGTTGGAAAGCTCTGTCTCTGAAGCACAATGTCATTGGATCCATATATGGTCATATCCACTGAGGCAGCAACCAATGGTGAAAGTACAAAGGAGGATCTAATGCTAAGCACCCACTGGAGTTTTACTTTACAGGCCGTTTTCTCAAAATTAGTTTTTTCTCATACTCAGGAACATAATTCTCCACTTCAGTAGAACTCACATACACCAAACTTTCTAGGTTTATTTCTATCTATATTCTGATGAATTTTACAGAGGGATTTCTGAATATATAATTTATAGCCTGAATTATATCACATTTTATTCTTAAAAACATGGTGAAAATTGCTTTTTTTTAGGCTGTAGGCAGTATTTTCTGATTTAAAGAGTGATAAAAAGAGATATCCAAAATACCTTCTGTAAAAGCTTTTGACTCTAATATGTCAACAAAATGGAAAAAAAAAATTGAACCTGGCTTAATTCAATGTTTAGATTTTTGTTCTGGAAGTGTATGCAAATTAGCGCATATTTAAAAAATGAATTAATATGTTTATTTCGATCACAGCAGCACAACATATTAAACATAATTAAAGAATTAAAGAAAATAAATATGGCTGGTCGAAAAGGGGTTTCGGCTGAAGCAAAAGCTTATGGCTGCCGAACGCTTGTAATCAATTTCATTTCTGATTCATTCCGAGAATCTTTATAACAATGAGCAAACAAAACACAGATAAAATATTAATTATACTGTTTACATATACATACGTGCATAAGTGTGTACCTGAGTGCACATATATACATATAGTACATGCCAACTGTTACACCCTACAAAAAGCATACCTACCGACATACATACAAACTCTTTTTTTTTGTTACACAACCAGAATCTAAAACATTCACCAAACAAAAGGCCAAAAAACTCTTTTTTCAAAGAATAAATTATAATGCATCTGTAGTTTTTTATGATTTTGATCATCTGCTGTTATCAGCATTTTCTATTTTGTATTTATCAAATATCTTATTTTTAAACATTGTTTTTAAATGGGCAACATTTTTGCTCTCTTTGATATCATTGGGTATTTAATTAGATTGGGCCTTATTTGCATATTGAAACATAAGATTTCAGAAAACTTGTAATAAAAAAAATAATGGACTTAATGCAAGTAATCAACTGATGAAGATTCATGGTGATATCTGTCAGTTAAAAATTTTACCCTATTCACCAGTAGTGTCTCGCCTTAATACCTTTCATTAAATTCCGTCAGTCTTCACTGCATGTACTCTATGAGTCTGAACAGACATGGATGTAAACTGCAACTGATAAAACGGGTGCTTCCCATCCTTAAATGTGATTGGCTGAGCTGCGTTCCATGCCGGTATAAAATCAGTGTAACCCACTGCATTCTGAGGCAGACCACAGCACAAAATATCCCTTCACGGCTGGCCTAGCAACTAACTACTCTGCACTCAACTGACTTGTTAGGTTATGTTTGTTTCAAGACTTTTAGCTCGCTATTTTAGTGTTAGCGAAGTTTAGCCTTTTAACCCGCCAACCAGTTGGCTATCTACCTAGCTAGCTATAGCATTATAGAGTTTGATATCACTTTAGCTCGCTAGCTACGTTGCTAACTAGCTCGCTATTTCAGTATTAGCGATAAAATGTTGATTTTTTTTCTTGTGTGTTTATTTTATGGGCTATGTGTAGGGTAACCACATCCATTGTAGTGAACGCCATCTAGTTGACAAGCTGGCTAGCAAACTAATGCACAATTCAACATATTTTCCTGGACGCCGGTAAGTGTGGAGTACAAAAGTCAATCTTGTTCCCTACTCTCGCTGCTGGCTGTAATGATATAGCCGATCGGCGCGAGTTGAGAACAAGGAAACTCGAAAACCGAAACCGAAACGAACATAAAATTATTTAACGGGGCCTTTGGGAGACAGAAGGAGACATTCCAAATAGCCTGCTTTCATAGTATATCAAATAGCCTGATGTGACATGATAATGGCACTAGATGAAAAAGCAATCTTAGCGTCTGTGTTGCTTGCCAACCATTCTGTCCACTCTATCTTGCTTGGTGGAAGAATGAATAGTTCTCAATTTTATTGTTGCATTATTACCAATGAATTGTTGATTTTTTTTTGTGTGTGTGTTTATTGAATGGGCTATATGTAGGGCAACTGTTTTATAAAAGCAATAAGCCCCTTGAAGCAGTGGGTTACAGTGATTTTATAACAGCGGAGGGGCACTAAGGCACTCTGCTGCGCGTCGTGCCCAAGGACTGTATAAAACATGGACGATGCGTCTCCATTCACTCCCATTCAACAAAAATGGAGCCAAAATATCTTCGATAGGGGCGCTGCCATGTTGCACATTTGGAGCCTGAGTCAGCGCTACGCTATTAACGTAAGTGCCCGTAATAGCCAGCTCTCATACGGAGACGGTACAGTTTACCATGGTAAAGTGAAAGGACCCAACTGCCGGGGGCGTAACTATTCGGTCGTTAATAAGGTAAATAGACTCCATGGCTAAACACACCCCACCCCACAGTCATCTGTTTCGAAATTAGTTGAAGTACCTAACTGTCTGTCTATGATATCTTGTCACTGAATCTTGCTTAACAAGCTAGGTATGTCGCTAATTACATTAAGTAACGCAGGTGTCAGATTTTTGCCACTTCTTGGCCACATAGCTAGCTCCATCAATGTTCTCAACTGTCACTTACCCAATGTTGTGAGTGGCGAGCATATTAACGCCGACTTTCGTTGTATTTTCTAAATCACTTTCCGCCGGGAAAGTGTCATTTCCTATGTGCATGTACTAGCTGAGTAATGGGTCGAACTTTTAATTTTTCAACACGTTAGAACGGTAGATCTAATTTTGAATTAAAATGAACCATTAGCTAATGTTGTATTTCTTAAAAATGTAACATAATCGCAATTGAAGATAACTATCATAGCTTGGGGGACTGGCAATTCATTCTCTGTGATAGTCAACTCAGCAATGCAACACCCCTACGTGGGCTCGATGTATTTGAATGCATAGATAGTAATTGTAAGTTTTGGTATTGTAAGACCCACAAAACAATAACCAACGGCGGAAATTGTAGGGCGAAGGTTCAACGTGTTATTTTGGCTGGTATTAGCATGCGTGACCTCCTGGCTGGTGCGAATCACAATAAAATGGATCTATTTTCTCCGTTCGAAGGACGGGGCACAAAAGCACAACGGTTACAATTAATCTGACTCCATAATAAATTTATAATAATGAATTTAGTGATACCCTCGTTAAATATCTGACTCCAAATTAGAATTAGAATTAGAATTAGAATCCATAATCTAGAGAAACCTGCGTGGGTCTCGAAGTGACTACACCTCGAACTCTTAGGAGACTACCGCTGTCGCTAACATGTACTCCCGGGTTTTTAGTACTGTTACCGGATCCTAGGTTCGTTGATTAGATTAGAGGTTGGAAGTCAGCCATCACTGCAACAGCATCTTTTGGCTTGAATACAGCGAACCCAGATCTATGTACGCCCATGGGTTCCTTCAGGGAATTTTAACAGATAACCGACTTTTCGTCCGTGGGTTTCCTTTAGGCTAAAATCCCAGAACCGGCAATACATAAACCCTTTATGTAAGTAGATCATGGTTGTCTCTCCAACTTAATAAAACCAATATCCAGAGCAGGCCGCTGGCCAGTCGTACCTCGGTCGGGATTATACCCCTAGGTATCCGTCGCAACGCGGCTAGAAAGAATAAAAGGATTAAGAGTCACGGAGACCACGCAAGCTTAAAGGAATGACAATAATTTATTCCCCAGGTAGGCAAAAGCGTAAATCAAACAAATCAACATTAAGCCAATTACAAGTTACACACAATTTAGAAAAGGAGAATAAAGTCATACCTGGAGGAAAAGGATACACGCACAGGGCTCGCGCTACCCGTTCGTCAATTCGCAATTGACGATCTCTCCTGCAGTTTGACGATCTGTAAGTCACATTTGACGATAAATTTGACGAAGACCTTTCAAAAGTGGGGTCACGAGATTTACGCAAATCTGCAATAATATTTGGGGGGAAGGGGGGGTTAATATATAATATAGGGTCGGCCAAGAAAACACAACTCACAAGCCGACTCTGGCTCTCCGACTCCGCGAACCCGCACTCCGTCTCCCGTCCAGGGCGCAAGCTCCAGGAACGTCATGAAGAAGCGCGAAACGAACAGCGTGTAACCTACTGTACCCTTATGCTGCGTTCAAAACAACTCGGAAGTCGGAAAAAAACGAGCTCCGAGTTGTCAAAAATGAATTGAACGGCGTCGAAATCGGAAATTACAGGTCGGAAACTCGGGTATCATTTCAGAGCTCCGATTTTCCGACTTGACGTCACATTCACCAAAAAATGGCGGATGTGTAGTTTACTTTTAAGCAAATATGGAAGTTTTTCTGATTAAAATACATAAGTATGAAATCAATGATATTTCATGGATCACCTGATCGGTTTCGGTTGTTCTTCAGTGTCACGAAAAAACTGGAAACGGCTGTCAGTGTTTTTTTAAACGCTCCGAGCATTTAAATACAACTCAGCGTCTTTGCAGCATCTATGTTTTTCCCCACATTACGACTTCAAAGCACATGAACACATCGAAGTCGGAAGAACGATTTGCCGACTTGGGAACTCCGACCTTCCGACATCACATGAATGCAACATTATTAGGACGGAATACTCCACCCACCAGCTCATGCTCGAGCCAGTAGACTACGCAGCTGCTGATTACAGTTGTTGTTCCTTGAAGCTCAATGGACAGTAAATAACATTTGAAAGTACTTTGTTATCAATATTTGGTCCTTTGTACTGAATAAAAAGCAAGTTGATGTGGTTGAATTTATGCAACCTTGTGATGTTGCACATGTAGTCCATGTTAATGTAATTTTACCAAGTCCAAGTGTTCAGTTCTCACTCAGCATAACACTACAGTTGTTCCTTGAAGCTCAATGGTCAGTAAAGAACATTTGAAAGTACTTTGTAATCAATATTTGGTCCTTTGTACTGAATAAAAAGCAAGTTGTTTTTTGCATAAATCTTTTTTTTTATTTGCATTTCTTTCATAGGCAGTAGCTTCTTCTGTTTTGCCAAAGCCTTCTGACCCCCTTCCTCTTCTTCTGGACTTGGGACCAGCTTCTTTAACCTGTGTCAGTAACTTGCGGATTAAAAAAATAATTCATGCAAAAAGCAGACTGGGAATGAAGCAAGCTAAGGGAGAAAGTCCCAAGTGAGGTGGGGTTAATACTAAAAAAACCATGCTACTAGCACAGGAAACAAGGAAGGCGAGGCTAAGTCAGAAAGGACAGAGGAAAGCACAAAGTCAGATAGGACATTTAACAGCACATGGTTGTTAGTAAAAGCATGATAAAAATAATACAATGACGGTGCAACAAAACCTACAAGAAATTGATTGGTATTAGAGACCCTCACAACTGGACATCAGATAAAAAAAAGTGACTAGGGGTAAAGTTATTTGACTAATTGACATTGCTTTTTGGCTAATCATTTGACTAATAGGTTTCAGAAGCCAGCTCTAGCCCTGCATGCACTAATGTGCGCGGGAAGTTCGAATTACGATATTACATAATCGAAAAGGACTACTCACGCACTTACGTACGCGGGGACAGATCGGATACGATCTTCCCAGAATGGATTGTTTCTCTTTGCTTTAAGCCAAACCACGTCTTTGATCCAGGCGGCATGGCCATAAACACCTGGAAGGGGGGTCGAATCCGGTTTTTGGGTTTCCCCCATTGGGAGGATGTAATAAAACACTTCAGCAGAGAGAGGAGAATAGGGTGATTACCAGAGAGTATTCTGACCAAATTCTCAGGAGTTTCCAAAAGGGAATGAACCATAATTTCAATGGGAATGAAACATGCTCCATTCAACTCCTTGGATTCCCCCGAGAATAACAAGACCAAACATGATATGAATATGTACTAATATGATGCAGTTGTCATGAAAAAGTCCTAAGATGAATTATTATATAGGTAAATTGGGTTATAAGTATATAAGTGATTTCTTAGAACGTGATTTAACATATAAGCACATTATGCACTTCCCAGAGGTTTAGATTATTTGAAACAGATTAATATAACTGGACTTTAACTTAAGACTTAGGCCAGTAATATGACTCAGACAGGGCATTGTGTCAGCCAGAGCCCTGCAACAACCCCCCCGTGGTGGGACCATTGCCACCTCCTGGAAGTCCACAAAAGTTTTATTGCTATCTGGCATGGCTCTGGACTGAGCTTATCAGCCATTTGTCGCATACAGTCGCTGGGCTCCCCCACGCATCAGCGTTTGCAGATCTTACAGAGGTGCCGCTCAGAACCCAACCCAAAGGCACAGATGAATTTTACTGGTTTAGAAATGGAACAATCTTTTGTAAAATGAAATATGCAATGTCTACAGTATCCTCATTTTTAGACGATGAAATGGGCTCGGCAATTCTTGCATCCTCCACAGTGGCCAAGAATATGTGTAAATCTCATGGGAATATCTGGAAACTGACGCCTGTGGTTATTTAAGCATAAGACTTTTCACTGGAGAATGTCATGAAAAACTGAAGTTTATAACATTAAGTCACATCTATTTCATGCATAAAAAGCACAATACCACCTGATAAAATATGGAAAAATAGAATATAAACATGAAATATGTTAAATTGCATAAAAAGCCAGCAGAAGTGTTTCATTTAAAGGTGACATTTGCATTTTACAACTAACAGGGTCAAAAGTTTACATTATTGGGGACAGCTACATTTGCCGTGGGGAAAAACGAGCAAGGGAGACCATCGGGACCAACCTTGGTCTGGATGCCCAGGTCCAGTGGTTTGGCTGGGGTGGCATGGTCTGGGGAAACCTCCTCCCCTTTATCCACCAGTGCCTGAGAGGAAGAGCTGTGCCGGAGGTCCTGCTGATCCACTGTGGCTGGAATGACCTCGGAAAAATCAAGAGTGTGAAGCTTATCACATTGGCAGTTCCCTCAGATGAAGATCATCTTCTCTGCCATCACCCAGCGATGCCGGTGGAGGTCTCCCCATCCAAAGATTGACAAAGCCCGGAAATATGTCAACAGTGTGACGGCTACCTTTGTTTTGTAAATTGGCGGAGACATCTTGCATCATCCTCAGATAAAGCATAGAGATCCTGGCCAATTTTTGCATGACGGAGTTCATTTAACCCCTATGGGAAATTATATATTTTTAAATAACATTGGAGCTGTGTCTGAAAGACCAAATCCATTAGGGTGATGCTGGATTTGGATTTTCAACATCAGCTATGGGCGCAAAAAAAAGTCATAGTTTTTTTGCTTTATGTGATGTTTGATGCACTGTTTATTCATTCATTTATTTTTATACTAGGGTAGTAGCCATCATACTTATTGTTTTCCCAGCTCTTCTTCTCCATTCATCTTCCTTCCTCTCTTCCTCTTCAATCTTTTCTCCAAACCATTTGCTTTCTCCAAACCATTTGCTTTTCTCCAGCCTTTCCACCTGATGCACTTCCTTAATGCTTCCCCACTGCAAATGTAGCCAGTGGGTTGTCTATGGGCCACACAGAACTCTATGCTGTGTGTAGTTTTTGTTTAAAGAAATATTTTTTATTTAACTCATTTGCAAACCTCTGATTTACTGCAGCAGAGGACATAGTATACGTGAAAGAATTCTAGAGGGAAGTTTTTGCTCAACGTACATGTAAAGACCTTTATTGTACATTACAGGTTGAATTTACCACCATCACAGAAAATGTACGTTGAATTACAAAACATTTCTCATGTACTCCCAGTCCAAGGACAAATGACTAGAGTCTTTGTTGGAAAACTGAAGGCTTAGAAGTCAAGATAAATGGCTTTTGAATGTATTATTAAACAAACAAACAAAAAAAAGAATGACAGTTTATGCCAATATTTGAAGACGACATGTAAGGAAGATGACACGGACGGAACAAGCATACATAAGAGAAGCCAGTTACATGTCCATTATTATTCAATCAACATGGACTTGTTTACCTCCAAGCGTAAATTACTGTCTAACAGAACCATTGCAAGTTTCAGTGACAATGCATAGTTGAGCAGTTTTGACAAGCATTTCCATCAGTTTTTCATTTACAAATTACTTCAGAAGTATTCTCCAGCAATAAAGCAAAAGAATTTTTTGTAGCATCCTCCAAGTCTTCACTGGACCTGGGTAACCTCAGCGTTACCCAGTGGTTTAGCGGCTTCTGTAATCACATGATAAAAAAAGAAAACATATCTAATTATTTGTGAAGCCTATGTCTGAACCCTGAAGTGCAGTCTGCCCTAACATGACAGCAGTAAAACTGACTTTCACGTTCCAACCCACACATCTGGCCATTTTTCAAACGGCAGGTTTGACATCCAAAAAAAAAAAAAAAACTAGAATGGAGATATATGCAGCTTTATATACTTTGAAACTAAACTCTTTCTGCGGCCAATTTACATTCCTTTTTATGTGGGGTCACATGCACCTATTCCAACTTATTTGAGATGTGTTTTAGACATAGACTGTATATGAAGAGACATCAAATTTCAAAATAACTTCCTATAATTTTCAAGAAATAAAGCTGATCAAGGTAAATATTATTTTGTCATTGTGCAACGCCCAAACTCAGCTCTGACCCTCTAAATTAAGATACTGAAAGCATTACCTTAACAGATATGTTTCAGTGGCTGAATTAATTAATCATTAATTGCCGTGTGCAAGGTAAAGAGAGTTAACGTTAACTGAAGTCAGCTAGCTTTCTAGTTAACGTTAAGGTCACTCGATACCAAACGCAGCAATAATTAACGAAGAAACTATTCGCACTCATTTAAGTGCGTCCAAGCACAAAAATTGATCGAAATTCACTTTAGACGCACTTATAGTGTGGCCAAGATGCACATTGCTCCATTGCCCACGCTTATTTTAAGTGTATCCAAAGCTAAATTTTTTTCTTGGCCAAACTTATTTTAAGCGGTACTTTCTAAGCGGCACTGGAATGGTCATCACTTATAAGTGTGGCCAAGAAAAAAATTCAGCATTGGCCACATGCATAAGTGCGAATAACATCGGCCACAATTAATGTATAATTTAGTAGCGCAACAACCATCATGGTATAAACAATTTTTAAATGATATTCTTGCCAGTTTACACCACTCCCTCATTTACAGTTTGTGCCCATCTCCTTCCAGGCCAAACCCGAAATGTTGTCTGCTTTTCCCCTATACTTCGTTCGATCAATCTTTTAAGAGTTACCCCGTTACCTAGCCAATTCCACTAAAGTAGATGCATTGATTCAAGCTGTAATTTCATTCGAAACCTGCCGAATCTACATTGAAATTATTGATGAATCCGCTTTCGGTATGTTTCATTTTTGTCATATTACCCCCTTTGGTAAAATAATCTGTACCTCCTCGATCCAGTTAGTTTTTCTTGGAGTTTTAGGTGCTGTCCATAAGGTTGCAACATAAGGTTGGACTTGGTTGTGTTACCCGCTGAAAAACGATAAGTTGGCTTGCTGATGCTTATGGAAACACTCGAATGTAGGGGCTCGTCTACTGAACGTTAGATAGCAAGCTTGCTACATCATTTACCCTAGTTTAATAGCCTAAGCGACTTCAATCAGCTAGGAGAAAAGTTGAAGAAATTAGCCAGTCATTCACAAGGTTCTAAAGTTGATCCCCTGGGTAGGCAGAATTCCTACCGCGCCACGAGACTAGCAATCTGTGTTCGTTCTAAAATTCCGAGATGCAGACTGCAGAACTGGAAGCTAAAAGCTGAAACTACTGCGGCACTGGCCTGATATTTCAAGTTCAAGTTCATAAGAACGACATTTATGACACAGTGCCGTTAACTTCATTCAAATGCTTACCTTAATAGGTATTCTCTAAAATTAAAACCGTATATTTTGCCAGTTACGAATGGCTACCGATGACCATTTCCCCCATATTGATCCTAATCATTTGCTACTCTGCTTGCTGTCTTAACATAGCCAAGGTAGCTAGCGAACTTGGTAATAACTTAACTGACTGTTCAACTTCAACAAACAAAAAAAAAAACTTACCGAAAAAACTGCAAAGATTCTTTCGATCGGTCTGGTCGGTTAGTACAATTCACAGCAGAGCAACTCATTTCGTCGTCTTTTGTTGCAATCCGTCCTTCTTGAAGCACAATCGCTGTTGGCTTGGCCTATGAAGAATTCCAGATAACGTTAAGTCTCCTGTCGACATTCCCACTCCAGCTCTACGTAAAATTACTATTCACGAAAGGAAATCCGCAGGGGGCAGGGGCTATCGGGACTCCGTCCACGCACTGCAGTTGTCAATCACTGCTGTTTATTGTGACTACACGCCCCTTTTGCATACTATCAAATAAAAAGTTTACAGCAAAATATCAGAAAAATGGACGCTAGATTATAGATCAGCATGGTAAGAACTTCTTGAAAAGAAAGAAACCATCTTCAGAAAAAAAAAAATTTATCATGTACGCATTTTTTTCCTGTGTGGCTTTTCTGCCCTCCACTAACATGGAGGGGGAGGGCTTATAATTTGTACTGCAGCCTGCCAGTAGTTGGCGATCGAGACGTTTTGGCTTCACTTTTCAGGAGACGTTCGGCCGTCCATGTTTTTTATGAAATTAATTGAGCAAATATCACCTATGGCCTGGCCAAGAGGCTACACCATGTGAGGATGTTGATTGCATAATTGAACCAGAAGTTATAGATGTCCATTGACTCAGTATTGATTTGCAATATCAAACCAGATGAAAGGTGATTGAAGATGATGGATTCTGGAAGCGTGGCTTCCGAATTTACAAAACAGAGTAAATTTCTTTGAGTCGCGAATTTGAAATGTCTGTGACAAAAGATGTGATGTACATTCTATAAACCTCTTTCATGTGTCACTGCTTGCACATTGCCTGCTTGAAACGTAGCTAGAAATCAATGGCTTTCAGTGAGAAATGATTCCTCTTTGTTATTTTGCTTTTGTACAGGTACATGCAAATATCAAAATGAAATGTTAAGACAAGTAGCCTATGCTTGTCTTAACATTTAATTTTGATATTTGCATTGTACAAGCTCTGTAGCTTACATGCACAATAATTAAACTTTCATACAGTGCTGAGTGTGGCAAACTAGAAATTTATGTGCATGCCATTCATTAAATTCACAGCCTCTTCATAAGGCCTAACCATAATTCTAGACCAAAAGCATTACCTGCTTAATTTTAAGTTGCGCGATAAATCCTGTGACTCCCCTTTTGTACAAAAAAATTTCCCATTTTATGTATTCTACGTGATTAATTTACTTGTGATGATGGAGTAGCATTCAGGTTATATTAACTGATGCAAATAATGTGATGTTGTAAATTTGCATTAGTCCAACTTGTTTTTCAGCAGGATTAGCTGTAAACAGCGATACCCTGGTCTCAACCAATAGGTAATGTGCGCACTCTGTTACAACCCTTGGCTGAATCCCTTTTGCGTCTCCTCCAATCTTTTCGATTTATTGTCTCCTTTGATTGGTTTGACGGCCTGCATGTCTCCCCAGCCAGGAGTCATGCATTCATGTTTCCCATTGCCTTACTTGTGTATAGTGATATATACCCCCTGCTTTGAGTGTAAAAGTTGCTGGATTGTCTTTTGCTATATGTCCATTAATCAACCAGTCTTCATTGTCTATAGTTAGGCATCTTCGGAAATTATTCATAACCTTCAATGATAGTTAAATACAGATGTATGTACTCTTCCGAGTCTTACTATTAGGAACAAGCGCCCCAGTCTTGCTCTCAATCTCCAGGATTGGAGCCACATTCCAGGTAATCACTCTTCAGAATTCTCCTCTGCCCAGTTTATTAGGAACACCTCCTAAGCCTTCTGTGTTCCTGCTAAAATCTCCAGTCTAGCCATCCAACAGTTCTATTCTGGTGAGAGTGTTCCCCATCTGGCTACTGCCCCGGTGGAGCACTGGCCGTGCACGGACATGCCCTACACTCAAGCCTATTCACCTTCTTAACTGAACTGTGCTATTCTGCTCTGGGCTCCATCTCTCACAGTCTTTACTGTTTTACTATCAGCAAATCCTACTATTGGATTGTACTCTGTCTCTGCATTTGGTTCCTTGTCTGGATCTTAACACACTCAGTCCTGTTTGGATCAACCTAATTCCATTATCCGATAGCCCATTTGGCAGCAGCCACTGGTTTATTTTTTCTGCTTTCCCCATGTTCCCTGCATCTTTCACTCAGTTCTGATTGGACCACCTCGTCAAAAAAGAAAATATTTATTGCAACATACAGGCATACAATCATACATTGAGTTTGGCGACACGGCTCTGTTATGAGAGATCCCTGCCCGTCCGAATGAGGAACCAAAGGCAGGGAGCTGCTAGTATTCCCCCTCCAAGGAACAGACCCAACAGCAGCAATGACCTCACAAAAGAGACATTGCTATAGAACGAAAATTTAGACAAAGAGAGCCGGGTTAATGAATACAATAGATTGGTGGAGCTGGGGTGGAGCAGGGTTGTTGAGCGAGTGCACTGAGGAGCAGCTTCCCGATGCGAGCTTAAGTAGAGTAGCATATTACCAGCCAAGCAATCAGGCAGCTAGGTCAGATGACAGTCATGTGCACTCAGGTAGAAGCTGCTCCTTTGTTAGCAGGCTTACTCCATGGCCTATCAGAACTTACGTCAAGTCTTCATTTCTGATAGGACCACTTCGTCAAAAAAGAAAATATTTATGGCAACATACAAGCATCCAATCATACATTGAGTTTGGCGACATGGCTCTGTTATGAGAGATCCCTGCCCGTCCGCATGAGGAACCGAAGGCAGGGAGCTGCTAGTAATCCCCCTCCAAGGAACAGACCCAACAGCAGCAATGACCTCACGAAAGAGACATTGCTATAGAACGAAAATTTAGACAAAGAGAGCCGAGTTAATGAATACAATAGATTGGTGGAGCTGGGGTGGAGGAGGGTTGTTGAGCAAGTGCACTGAGGAGCAGCTTCCCGATGCGAGCTTAAGTAGAGTAGCATATTACCAGCCAAGCAATCAGGCAGCTAGGTCAGATGACAGTCATGTGCACTCAGGTAGAAGCTGCTCCTCTGTTAGCAAGCTTACTCCATGGCCTATCAGAACTTACGTCAAGACTTCATTTCTGATAGGACCACTTCGTCAAAAAAGAAAATATTTATGGCAACATACAGGCATCCAATCATACATTGAGTTTGGCAACATGGCTCTATTATGAGAGATCCCTGCCCGTCCGAACGAGGAACCGAAGGCAGGGAGCTGCTAGTAATCCCCAAAGAGAACCATGCCAGCAAGGCTAGCTGAAATGCAGAAACGTTAAGCAGTAGATGCATAGTGGTCACCCGGCGGCTGACAATTTCTTTTGAAGCCGATACAAGAGAATTACACTATATGAGTGTGCTACGTGTCGTGACAGCCCGGCGGCTGGCACAATTTCTCTTGATGCCGATACAGGAGAAATATACTATATGAGAGCACGATGTGTCGTGACAGCCCGGCGGCTGGCACAATTTCTCTTGATGCCAATACAAGAGAAATATTCTATACGAATGTTCTAAGAGTGACAGCCTGGCGGCTGGTACTCATTTCTCTTGATGCCGATACAAGAGAAATATTCTATATGAATTGTATTATGTGTAGTGACAACCTGGCGGTTGGCACGATTTCTCTTGATGCCGATACAAGAGAAATACACTATATGAAGTGTATTATGTGTCGTGACAGCCCGGCGGCTGGCACAATTTCTCTTGATGCCGATACAAGAGAAATATACTATATGAAGTATACTATGTGTAGAGATAGCCCGATGGCTACCTTAATTTATCTTGAGCCATTTCAGGAGAAATATGCTACAATACAATCTGGTGTGACATGAAGGTGAGAGTGGTGATGATTGAGATGGCGTAGAACAGTGTTGTGACGCTGATACCCTGACTATGTGAATGCAAGACGACGTGTGAGCAGGAGTGTGTTTAGGAGCGAGATTAGTGTGTTGTTTTTGGACATGCAAACATCATAACAGTTAAATACACACAAATCTTACATCATTTTGCTCGCCAACTGAAATGCAGAAAGTTAAGAAGCAGTAGATGCATAGTAGCAGCCTGGCGGCTGACAATTTCTCTTGAAGCCAATACAAGAGAAATATGCTATATGAGTGTGCTATGTGTCATGACAGCCCGGCGGATGCCACAATTTCTCTTGATGCCAATACAAGAGAAATATACTATATGAAGTACAATGTGTCATGACAGCCCGGCGGTTGCCACGATTTCTCTTGATGCCGATACAAGAGAAATATACTATATGAGAATACGATGTGTCGTGACAGCCCGGCGGCTGGCACAATTTCTCTTGATGCCGATACAAGAGAAATATTCTATACCAATGTTCTAAAAGTGACAGCCTGGCGGCTGGTACTCATTTCTCTTGATGCCAATACAAGAGAAATATTTTATATGAATTATGTGTAGTGACAACCCGGCGGTTGGCACGATTTCTCTTGATGCCGATACAAGAGAAATATACTATATGAAGTGTATTGTGTGTCGTGACAGCCCGGCGGCTAGCACGATTTCTCTTGATGCCGATACAAGAGAAATATTCTATATGAAGTGTATTATGTGTCGTGACGTGACAGCCCAAGAGAATTCTATATGCTGTGTATTATGTGCCATGACAGCCCGGCGGCTGGCTCGATTTCTCTTGATGCTGATACAAGAGAAATATGTTATATGAGGTATACTATGTGTAGAGATTGCCCGACAGCTACCTCAATTTCTCTTGAAACCATTTCAAGAGAAATATGCTACAATATGAACGAGCGTGTCAGCAAGCTGGTACAAGTATGATGAAATGAGATGAGCTTTTTTTAATATATTAATGAAGGTGAGAGTGGTGATGAATGAGATGGCGTAGAATAGTGTTGTGACGTGATACCCTTACTATGTGACTGGAAGAAGGCTAGACGACGCGTGAGCAGAAATGTGTGTAGGAGTGGAGATTAGTGTGTAGTGTTTAGGGCATGCAAACATTGCAACAGTTAATTACCAGACATATCTTACAACATTTGCTTATTAATTTTGAGGCTCCATAATGTCCTTGAATCCAGGGCGAAGGTATCGATTATACGCCAAAGACGACCGACATCCCATGGCCTTCAGTGTTGAGACAGACGCAACGGAAGCGGCGGTTGTGCTGCTCCAATACGGAAGGAGTGGAGAGTGTGGAGTTGAGGGGAGAGGCCACAGCTAGCAAACTAGGTGAAGTCATGCAGCAAACCAGGACCGAGAGATGGGTCTCTCAGCTTCCATGAGGAGCAGTTGTAGTTCGCTGGATATACTCCATGGACCAGACTGTTCCGATGGTGGAGACTGGGCAGCATTTGGCAGAGGGTCAGATTGGGATGATGGCGAAGACCAGCAGCAGCATGCTCAGGGCAGGGGCCCACCGCAGACATGGAGGGAACACAAAACCAGGAAATTAGTGGAGAGCAGGAGGTGGAAGCAGTGCTAGGAATATACCATGAAATAATGTTGTGTACTCAAAGATGATATAAAAATAAATTACTATGATTGCAAAATATGAAGACCATTCTTGAATCTGAAAGCTGCTAAAATCCCCCCTCAAAAAAAACCAATGATGCCGGCATAAACCAAAGACCAGAAGCTAATAGCGGGCATAACCCAAAGACCAGATTCTAATAACAGCATGCCTTAACAGCCAGAGACCATGTGGTCTTTATGGCTTTTGGTTAACTAGCAAACTTAAAGGCTATAGTACATTCTGAGCAGACAGTAACAAAGCTATTTTGAATGAAATGATGGGCAAGATGACCAAAGCGCAAGCTAGCTGGCTGACATAGGAAAAATATTGGTGAGGTATCAGCAAAATATCGCCACACCATGGCATTGCTGAGTGTGCGCAAGATCAGCCACATCTGAGGAAGTGAGCTTGATATTGTCAAGCAACCGAAGCCTTACTTCCCAAGCAAGTGATAACTTGCACAGCAATCATAATTCTACCCACTAGGGTACAAGTGCGTGTACAAAGATGCAAAAAAAAAAAAATTACTGCCAAATTATGGGGAAAACACAGAGCTTTAGCAATAGGAAAAGTAATGCAAATATGATAGCAATTCATTTACAAACAAGGATGAATATGACCTGCTTGATAACAGAAATTCCAGTGCCAACTGGAATGACTACTCCGAGTCCTGATCATTCCACAGCATTGGGTGGAATTTTTGGTTGGAGCCACATCCACTTTATTTATTTTATTCATTTATTTATTTATTTATTTATTTATTTTTTACAATTGCTGAACGCTTCAGTTGCTAGCATTTGTTGTACGCGGTGTATGCGATGCAATTTGCGAACTGTTACCTTAACTGAACTCTGCTACCAATGGCAGCACCTGCTAGGGATAGACAATAACTAACAAAAGTGTAGTTATGGCACACAATTGGTCCAGTCATTTAACAGCAGTAAGGCAACCATCATCTGAATAATGCTTAATCCATTTCAGCCACGGCTGTTCAAATTATGAATATTACAACATGAACAATTTCCTGTGCCAAACATACTGTAGCTGATATTTAAAAGCATGAAGTAAATCAAAGCCATGCAAAAATATATAAAACAACGCACAAAGTACATCCATCGAATATTTCAATGGGAATAATAGGCATAAACGCGAATAGATATAAGCATTCCGATAGAAGCCATAAGCAGGTTCAGCGCCGCGGTAAGATAACGTTCATGATGCGTTTTGTTAGGCTTGCAACTCGTATACACTGACCGTGCGAAGAAACTAGCGAGCAACCTGTACATAAAGAAAATCAAAGTGACATTCGTTAACTCCTCGATAAGCCGTTGTGAATTAGGGACCTGTTATCCGTGCCAAGAACATATTTCTTACCGGCCGTGGTCGTGCTAACAGCAAATTGATTGGTGCATGACACTTGAGTCTCATCACAAAAACTCTTTCCGAAGCTTCACTTATCCAGGAGTGAAAACGAAGAGAACTAGCAGCTCGGGTAACTTCACAAAATGCAATATTACTGCACTGAAGCGCAAGCACTGCTGCGTCTTCCATGAAATGTTTGCACTCCCGCACGCACACTTCTTTGCAAGACATACAGGTTCAATTAACACGTTGCCGATTTAGGACAATACCACAGTACACTTACTGCATTTTAAAAGCATCCACATGCTTTCGACACCCGGAAAAGACCGCTTTCAAACAGTGGCGATTCGCAATAGGCGAGCAGATCGCAAGTGTTGCCGTAGAGAAATTATTTAGCTACCAACAATGAGTGTTGCCTTGCTAAGCGAGAACTGGAATTAACAAGCACTGGTGGCTGCATCCGGATCAGCTTGTGCTGCTCTAAATTTATGGTTTGACAAGTGACACCAATTACTCAAAGTTTCCTTCTGCAAACACATAGGGCAATGTTTCGAAACAAGCCACAGTTTAAGACAAATAAGCTTGCGCGTGCTGCCCTTCATAACCGAGCACTCCCAGCGTAGTAGAATAGCTAGGTCAAACATGACATCGTACACCAGAGCAACATGAACCCCACCGAAGTGCGGTAGCCAATATAAACATTGTTATAGAAGTCTACAGCGATAATGAATACCACGCACCTTTGTTGAGGGAGCACACTGAGGAGCAGCTTCCCGAGGCGAGCTTAAGTAGAGTAGCATATTACCAGCCAAGCATCAGGCAGCTAGGTCAGATGACAGTCATGTGCACTCAGGTAGAAGCTGCTCCTCTGTTAGCAGGCTTGACTCCATGGCCTATCAGAACTTACGTCAAGTCTTCATTCTTTAAAAAAGAGGGAAATGCCATGACCTCGTGCACATCGTGTGCCCTGCATTAGACTTGCCCTGCATAGACTGCATTAGACGCTTTTACTTGGAAAATGCACATAGAAATTCCTGCCTACAGTTTTTTAATTTTATATTAACTTGTATTTTCTTGTCGACAGTATTTAGACAAGATATTTAATGTTTCGTCCAGTGAACTTCATTAAATCTGTACATAAAAATCAATTCTTGTCATTCAGGCCTGTGACACAATCCCAAAAAAGTTGTAATGGGGCAACCTACAACAAATAATGAGGTAAATAATTTGAATAATGATATTACTCGAAATGGCAGATGGCAGCAGGTGATTGTCTTTATGATCATGATCACTTCTATTTTTACTAGTTTATGGTGTTAGCAATTGGTTCTGCCACTCGGCTATTGAATTCCTTTCCAGGTGTCTGCCTTACCAGAGCAGGTTAATTGATGATTCGGAGCACCTGTGTTTTGTCTATATATATGCGGAAGTGGCAACCGCTTCCTGCTTGATCATCGTCTGTACATGAGAGCCAGTAAAAGCTAGAGGGTATTAGCTCTAGGGTATTTTGCAAGGTCTTCACGTTTATTTCGAGAAAGGATATTTGAGGAGTTGACTTGCAAAACCTGCTGAGTCAAGTTTTGAAAATAAATGAGTTATCTCCCTTAGCCTCTCTTTCAGGCACTTGTGCAAGTCCCACTGATAGCTCCACTTTCAAAACCTACTAAATCATGTTATAAATTGTAACGGAAAAAGCAAAACTCCGTCACAACCCGCCAAGTCAAGGAGGAAAACCAAATTTTGTTAAGTCATCAGCCAATGTGGAAACGTGATTCCGTAGAAGGAACCAATCACAGTTGAGCTTTTACAGCCTGTTCAGCTTTCTCTAACGCTGACTGGTTTGGGCAGCTCAGAAAAGTGTGATGATAGTGATACCATAAAAGGGGGATTTGAACCCATGGACTCATTTTTATGTTGTCATTGTCACAGCAGCTATTCAACCACTGTGCTGTCTAGCATTGAGTTGCATGTAGAGTGGGTCCTGAGTCAAATACCTTCACCTATTGAGCAATGGGGCTGGTTTAAACACTGTCAAAACCTGCTAAATTTCCACTCCACTTTCAAAACCTGCTAAGTCAAAACTTTGTGTCGCAAAATCAAAGTAATTTCTTTAAAAAATAATGAATTGCCTCATGAATTATGTCTGCAAGGCTAATAGTTTCAGTATAGTGAAAATTGGTATCTATGGAAGATAATTTCTATGCCTATCAAAAAATCTGATTTTTCTAAAAAATGGACCAACTTGACTTAGAAGGCTTTGCAAGTGGACTCCTCATGTAGAATCTTTGCATTAGTTATTCTTCTTAGTTCCTCCCTTTTCTGGCACCTGATTTTGGTGACTATTGGGAGGGTTATTTCCTATAGGAGTAGTTCTCTGTCTTTTTGCTTCGTTATTCCTCTGCCTCTATCGAGACCTTAGTGGCTGATCGTTTCTTATCATCAGCTTTTAGATCAGTTTGTAGTGGCTTTTGGTCTCTGCCAACTTCCACCTCTTCACAAAGATAGGCTGAGGATTGCCGATTTGCCCACAAATGCATTAAAAATCATTGTGAAGTTTAAAAACAATTTAACAACAATCAAAAAAAAGACAGGATGGGATTCAGCTATTTAACTTTCCACAGTGCATATCATTAAAAAATTACAGGATTCTGGAGCAATATCTGGGCAGAAAGGGCAAGGATACAAACTTAAGCTGAATATCAGTGATCATCAATCATTTGGAAGGCATTGCATCAAGAACAGTCACTTACCTATAAGTGATATAACCTGGGATCACTATTACTTTGGCAAACCTTTTTCAAGTACTACAATACATACAAATGCCAGTGAAAACTTTTCTGTGTGAAAAGGAAGCCTTATTACAGTGTCCAGAAGCATCATCAACTTCTCTGGGCTTGGAGGCATCTGTGATGGACTATTGCCCAGTGGGAACATGTATTGTGGTTGATCAATATTAGATCTTTGTTGGAAGAAATGGATGCCGTGTGCCAGACCAAAGACGAAAATGACTATTCAGGCTGTTACCAGCAACAAGTCCTAAAGCTGTGCTTTGTCATAGTATGGGCGTGTGTGAGTGGCTCAGCAAGAGCAACTTGCACCTCTGTGAGGGCACCATTAATGCTGATAAGTACAGAAATTTGAAGCAACATATGCTGCCTTCAAGAGATCTTTTCCTGGGACAGCCATGCATATTTAAACAAGATGACTCAAAATTTCATACTGCCAGCATTACAAAGGCAGGTGCGAGTGCTGGACTGTCCTTTCTGCAATCCCAGCTTGTTCCCAGTAGTGAATGTGTGCCACATTTTGAAAAGCAAAATGCAACAACAAAGACCTTACACTATTGCACACATGAAACCTAACCTGGAAAATTCTATTGAGAGTATATGTTTCTTTTTCCAGAAGAAATTACAGATAGAACTGTTGCAAGTGAGGAAGGATGTAGAGCAAGAGGGGTAAAGCCCCTGGAGCAATATTTCGGATTAAGGGCCTTGCTCAAGGACCCAATGGCAGAGTTCTTCCCAATTTCATCTCTCTAGATCAAGTCAGAATCCCAATCCCAAGCGGCTTAAACCATCAACTCTTCAGTTACCAGTCAAGCAACCTACCACTAGGCGCATAGGACAGAATTACTCCTGAAACACTTGTTGTCTTCAGTATTTAACATTAATTATGTGTTGTGAAAAGGAATTGCAACAGGTCAATGTTGCAAATACTTTAATGTCCCACATTTTTTAAAATCTGTTGCAAGAATCAAAATTCAAGCTTTTTTTTTTTTCTTTTAAGTGTATAAAATCCATACGGAAATACAGAAATAATGTGCTGTTGTATTGTATTGTATTCATGTAATACAGGTCAAAAATTAAAATTTCAACTGAAAGCAGTGATTTTTAAATTAACATACTATCCCAACTATTTAGAATTTGGGGTTGCATGTGTAGCAAGAGATTTGAAGCTCTGCATTTAAAATAAGTATTTTCTTTTCTCACAACCCTCTTCCTCATCTTTAGTACTTGACAATTTAATAAAGTCCTAAGGCAGGAGATAACTGGCTGTTCTGCCCTGGGTTAAATCACCTTCTGTGAATTCATGAGCTACTTCAGCAAGGTTGTTGACACTGTGTCTAAGAAAATATTTTCCATGTTCTAGGGCAGCTAATGTATGTCTGTGTTTTGGGCCTTTGTGATGGGCTATGCATTCAAGTCAATGCAAAGCATCCTGCATGTCATGATAAAAAAAAGAGAGGTTGTGACTTTTCGATTTCCAAAATAGGAATTTCTTCACTTTCAGGGATTATGGGATTAAAAAAAGAAATAATCACTGCAATACAGCATTATATATATATATTCGATAGATACTGGGATTTTGAACTGAATGCAGAATATTCTGCACTCAATATTTTACCCGCTCAAGTGAAGCATCCATTATGGAGCAAAGTGTCTGGTATATTGCCTTTGTGAAGTTGCCTGAAAGATACTTCGCTTTTATTTTAGAATACAAATACAACGGCATATAGGGTGTCAAGTCATCATTTGACAGAGAAATCTCCAGGCTATTATAAGTCTTGGTTTATGTACTTTTGCCTATTTGAGGATCAAGAAAGAGATATGGATACTAAAATGGTAAGCAGATTCTCTCTGTGAACATTTTACATTGTGAACAACTGAAGTCTGGCTCCATATATTCCCCTCATGTCGTTTCTAACCAGAACTGCAAAAGCGCAAGTCCACAGTATTGTTATGCTGGTCTTTAAAATTGCTGGTAAATAAATGGAAGCTGGTAAATTTATTACTGCAGCAATGTGATCTGGAATTAATTTGTTAAAAAAAAATGGCGTTTTAATTATTGTTTTATTCTTTTCATGTATCAAGAGAGGCTAGTGTATGAAAGAAAAGAGTATTTTGATGTGAATCAAACATTGACTGGTGACACTTTTTCACAGTAACTGGACTTACCAACTTAAAGGAGAACAGAGATGGCCAATAATCCCTCTTCAGAAAGCGAAATACAAAGCTACTGCTTATTTTTATTGCTTTTTTTTCTCAGGAAAATGTACATACATGACAGATATTTAACTCTGAGTAGCTGCAGGAATGAGGGATTTTACAATCATGGATATCCATGATGGCAGCACCGGATGTGACATCAGTCTGTTGATACTGCCTGGCATAATTCCATCTGTGGGCATACAGCCCCTATCCATGAGGACGGGATCATCAATCAAGTGTGACTGTATTTACATTGATCAAAATACTAAATATTTTACTCATATGGTTGTTCTATGACCCGCCCCCCCCAACATACACTTATTCGTTAGGATGTGGGGTATGTTTTAACCTCTTGAACAAGAATGTCCTCGGCAGCAGTGTATCTCACAAAAAACACCATAAAAGGCGTAGTAACCGCATAGCAACATAGTCATATTAAATACCCAACTACTTATAACTACTAGAACTAGCTATTATGATAACTATCTTTGGCAAAACAATACACAATTCCAACTCCAAGCAACTCAATGAGCTCATAGCAAAATAACATGAACGGTACATGTATTGCATTTGTGGTGCAAGCAAATCCATAACTTCATTGTACCTCACAAGCGATAAACAGCATCATATAAAAGCAGAGACTCCATATATTGGTACCATATGAGGTTTCAAATGCCATAACCATGAATTATGTTTTATCTTATCTGTCTTGCGATCAAAGTAGCATTCAAGGGCATAACAATTCTACTGACATTTACTGCAAAGTCTTTTTTTCGCTTTAAAACAATTGCTCACAGACCCCAGGTAACTTACCCTGTGCAACGCAGTTCTTGCGAAAACAGCAACATATCAGCGATATGACGTCACAAACAGGGTTTCCACCAGAGAACCAAAGGTCTAATGGAGCAGCCCATGAATTATTAAAAGTTCTATTAAAATGCACATATCAGAGATGGTGTGGGACAAACACAAGTGAAAATGATTCTACACAATTTTAATTAAAATGTTGCTGATATGGTGCAAATGGCTGACTGATACAGTTTCCCTTCAAGTTGAAATTAAGTAATAAAAGGTAGGGAATATCACAAGGAGGCATCATCACTGGTTATGAAGCATTTGATTTTTTTTTTTCAGGACTTCAATGAGAGGTCAAAAGGCTAAGGTAGGAACATGCTGAAATGCAGCCTTACCTGCATCAGTAAATACGCCAACTGTTACATTAATATGCATTTATGCAACAGAAAAATTGGTGGGATGTTTTAGTGAGCGCACTTTGTGCATCAGAATGATAAATTCCTATTTACAGTGTGATAATTACAGAGAATGCTATGGCACTCAACAAGATTGACCTCAGGGCTAAGCAAATCACCACGGGATATCAACTCTGCATTTCCAATATTAATAATGACTCCATGCATTTTCATCGCATAATTATGGAAAATGTGTATTGGAAAACTAAATCACGTCTCCCTCTGGTATTTTCTCGATGCGTCAGACATACTGCACTCTCGATTATAAATTTACCCATTATTATTTTTCTCCTGGCAAAAAATGGTGAGGGCGGGCAGGTCACATGGCAGTCGGCATATTAATTCTGCCACTAACAGGACACAGCTGCACCTACCACAGCCCACACAGAACAATCTCTTCAATTAAAGTTGGTGCCACGATCCACAATCAGAAAATCATCAAGTTGTCAAAATGAATTAAAAAATATTAAATCAAATTAAGTACCAAAATTTATTGTACTTGTCATAAGTGGTGTGTATTGTATATTGGAGGTTGAGACGGAGAGCCAATGCATTTCTAAGTGCTTGGAATTCTATTGCTACCCCCTTTAAACGTGAGCCCTCAATTAACAAATATACATCTCTACAGAAATGTATATATGTTCATAAGTCCTCGATTTTTTATTACAATAAATTGAATTCTTATGAAAACTCACCCATTACAAAATGGTTGGGAAGAGAGGACATGTAACCTAGAATGTCTCAATTTGTCCTGTTATTTTTAGTTGCCAAAATTCGGCAACTCTGTAACTGTTCCATTAGAGTGCTTCTTTGTCTGTTCGTTTGCTTGTTTAGCTATGGGATTGCACTCCACAGGTCGCAATTTCAATTTTATTACTTTCTTTAAAAGGTTATCTTCCTTGGGAGGATCCTTGCCAGAGACCAATATTTTTTGGCAAAACTAGGTCAAAGGTCAAGGCAAAGGTCACCAAAAAACATCCAAAACACATATTGGTTCATAATTCAGGTTCTAATTTGAGATAGAGACTTCAGGCCAACACCGTTCATTTCGCCAAGTCAATACAGTCCCAGCGGTTTTGGATCGGTATGATGTCACTGTAATACCCATACAGAATATACTGGTAAGACTGAAAAGTCATGTTATTTAAGTGATGACAGCAAATATCTTTATGGGACGTGAGTACTGCTTCATTGTGATTGATCCATAGTATACACAGAAACTGCCCATTCTGTGCAGTCTCGTGTTTGATGTTCATCTTCCTGAATAGCGCTAAACGGTATGTCTGATGTAGTTGATAAATGCCTGAGTTAGATATAGCATGTCATCACCTAGAGTGATTTATGTACATATTGTTCAAAATAAGACAGTCACATAAAGTGACTCTTGCAAAAATCATTTGGCAGACTCGGTTATTTAGCCCATTGGTCGAGTAGCTCACACAAAATTTCAGCCCCATCGGTCAAAGGGTTGTGACGTAATTTACTTTTTTCTGACGTAAATTTTGAAAATCGTGAAAATGTCCTCATTTTCCAACATCCTGTTCATTCTTTGGTTATGGACTCAGTTGGATGGGGTTACATATTCTCATAAAAAGAAAAATATTGATGTTTGTCCAAATTTTCAGACCTGAAAGGTCAACGTCAACGTCAAGGTCACACAAAAGGTCAAAAGCACATTTTGGAAAATAATTTTGGTTATATTCAGTCTAAAGACGTCAAACTAATGCCATTCCGTTTGTGAAGGCAATACAGTCCTAGCAATTTGAATTTCGGCAGCACATCATTCTATGAACGATCTTTCATTTTTTTGGCTTGTTTCTATACACTTATGAGCCAAAACATTAAACCCACCCACAATTGAAGAAAATAACGTTGATACCTCATAACGACATATGTCAAGGTGTCAGACAGACCTTGGCATGCAGCAGTATTACGAGATAATCAGCGTTATTTGCTTCAGGTGTGAGTGGTTTTCATGTTTTGGCTAATTGGGGTACACGCTCACACACACACGTGCACGCACACAAATACACATGCACTGAGAATATAATTACAAATAACGCTACTATAGATATTATAGAATTACGCTGAACTTGGTGGTGCTCAAAATGCTAAAAGGGGGAGAAGTGGAAAATTAAGTAAAAGATATTCACTCAGAATTGAAAGCAATTTAGCAAACAAAATCTTCACAGCAATAAAATTATTCGACTGAAAATGAATCCAGGGATGGGGGGGTCAAGGTGAATTTATGCAAGTTTGTCTTCCCTTTGCTTTTTAGACTTTTGATTAGCAGAGGCTGCTAATATCGCTAAATAAGATACTGCTCAGTGCATGTGTCTTTCTTCCTTTAATCTTTGTTTGGGAGGTTGGTGCCAACCAGCTCTTCAGTTTTCTCTTCATCTGCTTCTCCAGACTGCCTCACTAATTTAACTCAAACCACTTTTAAGTTTCCTGGCCACAGCACCACCGCAATCCCTGGAATCATTACTCACAAGAAACTGTACACTACTTGTTATATCCTATTTGACTGCTCCATTGCCTAGTGCATTGACAGGGTGGCAATACTTGTTTGTATGCATTAATAAATTATATACATATCGTATTTATAATACACATAATTTGCTCAACAGACTGCCAAAGGTGGCTTCAAGAGTTAACATTCTATATATTTCACATTTTACCCATTAAAAAGCATACCCTTACTGAGGCTTTTAGTTTCCCACCTCAAGGGAACTGTGATGTTTTACAAAAGATTTGCGTCTACATCAATTTGAGTGTTCCTGCATCGCCATGACCAGCATGCTATGCTGTTGTATTATCCATTGTAAATGCAATGTGCACTCACTTAAGTGGACTGGATGACAAGTGTTACACCTGGGTATTCTAATTCAGAAAAGAGCCATTTCAGAGGAGGCCAGCTGTGAATTTCAAGCCGGGTTGTTTGTTAGGTGCAGCATTTTGTCGGCAGGCTGCAGCAGAGGAAACTCTGGAGAGAGCTACCTATGTCGGCCGATTTTTGACTCTCCTCTGAAACCATAACCACAGGTGCAATAACAAACAGAGCACTTCAACACATCTTCAGCCGTCTGCATCCTTGATTCTGCCCGTGTCATTGAATACCCTCAGCACCAGCAGAAATTCAGTTTTTGCCACAGTGGTGGGGAAGAAGGACTTCAGGCCCTGACACCCACTCCTCCCCGATGCAATTCCTAGGGTATGTATGAGCCTTTGAAGCTGTCTGGCAGGGAGAATTACAGGTAGGAAAATACTGCGGGCAAGTGAGGTGAAGGGCAAGCCCTCTCACGTGCACCAATTACGATGTATTGACACTAATACTCACACTGACATGTACCAACAGATGTGCTTACTGATTGAAAAAGAGAAAATACACACACAAATAGAAGTGAATGTTAAAAATGCCATGCTCTGGCCAGATTAGCTCCAAGGCCTTCATCCTCTACATCCAATTTTTTTTTAAATCAATTTCTGTATATCATCCTTGTCTGCAGACTGGTGTCTGTAAAAAGATGTTTATTGACTATTTATATAAGTGAACATTGGTATGATATGGTCCATATATGAATTTGTGGGTCTTCAATGGAACAAAGGGGTGTCACAGACGGCTGAGTTCATAAATCGTAGTCTTTAGTGAAAGATTGATTGCGTTAGAAAGATCTGGCCAGTATTATGCAGTGTGCTAACTTGCTCTGAGCACATGTAAGTGTGAGGATCAACCAGAGATGGACAATCCAGGTTCAGAAAGTAATGGTCCACTGATGTAGTTTGTTCCAACTACCTAGTTTTGCAAAATAAAGCTAATTTAAACCAGGAGGATGAACTAATTATTGAAACTCAGCCTGCTGAGTTCATGGGTGGAAGTAAAACATGGCAGGAGTCTTACTTTCTGACCTCTGGAGTGTGCAATTCAGTGACAAACCAAAATCTTATATTTACAGATGGCATGAATGCATACTGTTGTGAATACATTGCATTCATTGTTTGGCAAGTAATGCAAAGTATCTTGCTGGGTTATGGAGTTTTTCTCACAATTGAAAAGTGTTGTGTTGCAACAAAAATTCAACTGGCGCAGGAGCAAAATGTAGCGCTGCTAATAATTTGCGCTGTTGTGCACAGTATGTATTATTTTTCATCTTATGGTTGTTTACCGATATATCATCAAAGGTAATGCAAAATAACGGAACTTTATAACCATGGATAGGGTGTTTATACCCCATTATACGCATGGATAGGGTGTTAATGCCCCATTATGTTCAGTAATGTGAAAAAGTTTTTTCCCCTTCCCAGTTTCCTGTATTTTTATATATTTGTCGCACTTAAATGTTTCATATCATCACATTAATTTCAATATTAGGGCGCCGGTATACTCGCTGCATGGTAAAACATACGCGTTCACGGTGAGCTGTGCTTGTGTGTATACTAGCTGCACTAACGGCCGTTCGCCGACGCAGTCAAAACGGTGATACTGGTGGTCTCTGCTAGGGGCAGACCGCAGCACTCGGACACAGAGGTCACGAAAGCGAAGAAGGCGGTTCACAGTTCTCGTTCACGGTCTCTAGGGGTCTGCTTCGCACAAGCGCCTCTAGTGGTCATGTCATTAGTGCACCTCGCATACGCGTCACGTTACCTCGTGTCGAAGCGAGCGGACTACGCGCCAAACGACCGCTAAATACGCATGGCAGCCATGATGCGTACGCGAACGCGTTCTCTGCAGCGAGTATACTTCGGTGCTTAGACAAAGATGACCCAAGTAAACAAAAAAATGCAGTTTTTAAATCATGATTTCATTTATTGAAGGAACTCAACCTCCAACCCTACCAGCCCCCATGTGAAAAAGTCATTCCCCACTTAGGTGCTATATCAACCATTTAAACAAATTAAATTGATGTTTTGGCTCAATTTCACAAAAACACCTGACATGATTAGCCTACTGCCAACCCTGGTGAATCTAAACATCACTCAAACAGAACCTTGCACATAATGTGAAGTAGGCAAAAAGCAGCAAATTATGCCGTGATCTAAATAAATTCATAAACAGATAATAAATATAGTTTTTGACAATTATCAGTTTGGAAAAGGGTTACAAAGCAATCGCTAAAGCTCTGGGATTCCAGGGAACCATAGGGAGAGCCATTATCTGAAAAAGGAGAAAAAAGAACAGTGATATACCTTCCAAAGTTCCTCCAAGAGTGCATCAAAGGCTGGATTTACACTGCAGGTCTTTTTGCCCAGATTGGATATGGATCGGATTTTGAGGCCCATATCCGATTTGTTCAACTGCATGTTTACATCTTGTTTTGAGCGTGAATGATATCGGTTTCATTTTGATTCCGTTTGTTTACACCACTCTCTAGCTGGCCATTGTCTTGGGCGATCCACATGTGCACAGTTTGGGAGGTTACCGAAAATAAAAGCAAATGTGTGTGCAGCGCTACAAAAGCATGCAGGCCTAGCAGTCAGTGAAATGATCAAAACATCAAGCAACCTTGTAACATTTCACTGGATAACCTACATCTGATTCTCCTGTTAACGCCTTTTACACCTATCACCTGCATCATCGCAAATGCGTAAGCAGACTCTGCCTTAGTCTAAAAGCCCCGAAACTTCAGTGGCAAGCTCACCAACATCGCTGACTAGACACAAACTCTCACTAAAGCACTTATTACCAGTACCATTGTGGGACAGGGGTTTAGTTAGCGATTAAACCTCTGTCTGAATGGGTTGATTTGGCTCATGATCAAAAACTAGCGATTCGACGACTTTGCAAACAAAGCCAAACATCAACCAAGTGCAACAATGTGAAAAATAGCAAGCCAGCTAATATCACATACTTGCTAGTCCAACAGCTAGAAGGCAGCTCGGTGTCTGTCTTGCAGCCTTTTATTTCATGAAGCTCTGAGTAAAAGCCAGTCCACGATTTACTGTTGTTGGACCTTTTGCTTTATCACTCTTTTTTCTGTTCTCAACTTCCTCTGTAAACTGCCTCTTTAGTCTCTTTGCCTTTGCCATGATGCCCATACAGAGGAAACTGGGCTATCTTCATTTTATAGCTTGCTGAAGACCCATGGGGAAGATTTGTGTGACAGCATGACCTAATTTGTTAGGATTTGGCATGTAATACGCCAGGCGCAAGATGAAAAGTAACAATGAATGTTTATTACAAAACAGAGAAAACAATAAGGCACGAGGGCCAACAAAAAACTACACCCACAGGGCTGATAATAAAACAAAGGTACGCTACACAGAGCTGAAGAACTAAGAAACAAATCTTCCAGGAACTAAAGATAATACAAAACTAAGAAAGGCTATACTAGGCAAAACTCAAATAATACTATGATACAAAAATACAGGTAAGTAAATGCTCAAGAAGACTACATGGTAAACAAGGCTCGTGGAGACAACACAACTCATGAAACAAAGCTACACAAGGTTCCTTCAGCAGCCTTCCTCCAGCCTCTCCCAGATATAGGCAAGGGGGCGGGACAAAGGGAACGAGGAACACCTGGGCTGCACATAAGGAGAAAAGCACATAACAAGACATGGGGAAGCACAATGGAAATGCGGACTCAGACAAAAATTAATCAATTAGACAATGACGAGCTCATTAAGAGTAATGAGCGTGTTCTGCATAGGAGTACCAATGCAAGATTAAGGAAAAGCGGAAAAGTGAAACTTTGAACAGAATAGTACAGAGATCTAAAACTACCAAACATGGGAACTCAACCAGTCAATGCCCAGTGATTAGTAAGTGCCTATCTAATAAAATACCTTCCCATGCATTGTTAGTAATGGGGTTATTAATTAGTACTAATCAAAAAATCAATCAATTTCTCAAACTAAGAGCAGACCCAAATATAGAACAGCTGAGAAGGAAGTGAGGAGATACCGAATGCCACTCCCGAATGCGGGAAAACATGAAATGGAACGTGGACGTGGAGAGCTGGAGTCAGGCTAGCAGAACGGGCAGGGAACACTGGAAATAATAAACACACATTACTAGGGCAAGGCAAACCATGAACATGACATGGCAAAACACAACATAATTATCGCCATGGAGATGCGCCATATTGGCTATAAACAAAACCGTTCGCTATGTTGAATGCCATATGTGAGGAGAAACTGACCATAACATCATAACTTCTATCCCTCATACTCGCTTACACTTGTGCTTTCAATATTGAGAGTTCCCAGAGCTGTTGAATCTTCATCACGTAAACAGATCTGACTCCATTTTCACCTCAGTTTATGAGCCTTGGCTCCTCTGAAAAGAATCACACTATGCCGGACAAGCTGATGGGCGCCATTTGCATTTTTATTTTTACGCATCTAAGGGCTATTGCTACCACGTGACATGTTAGAGTGTTATTTCGATTACATGGGACCTTTATATATTGAATGTGGTAACTACTGCAGTATGGTTTTCTTTCTCTCACACGTGTATCTCATACACCTTGCCAGGTTTCTCTGTCAATTTAGGCAGCACGGCAGTACACAAACTCCACACGGGTATTGCACTGCACATTCTTATTTTCACAAGGTTTATCAGTCTGACAGTCAGAAAGAGACAAAGGCTCTCATATGCTATAACACTTGGGTCTGAAACCTTCTTTGCATGCGATGCTAGACTCTTTCAATTTGTTGTTATTTTTTATTATATCCTGCTGACCTGTATATCACAGAGACAACTTGTATTACATTCAAAATAAAGTACTGAAAGGCTTTCTTGCTTGACAATGGTTTATGGGACTAGCCTTGAAAATTTTCCCTGCAGAACAGGTCACTAATGCTGCGACAGCCAGTTGAGGCAGGAAAAATTTAGTAATGTGGAAACAAATCTTTTTGAGAAACAAGGATTATCCCATTAACCATTTTTATGGTCAATAAAGGGGAGCTCTTTTAAACAAGTTGCCACATGATAGATTTTCAAAAGCTCAGGATAATTACATTTTTAATTCTTTGAAAATTTATTCAGCGCTCAAAGGGTTAAGACCACTCACATATTAAGCAAATAACTTTGATTATCATGTTATCATGTAACAGTGACATAAACAGTTCTTAGACTGTAAGCAAACAGTCAGTTCTTATGGGCCCCATTTTTACCTGGTATTAAAATGTATTTTTTGTGATTGGACTGCAATTGGATAGCACTTGACTACATGAAAGTACAGGTGTTAATGCACTCAAGACGCATTGAGGACGGATTGTGATCTGATCTTTCTGAAGGTGGTCAGGGACGGATTCTGGCCACTTTGAACACAATTGTAAATGCAAATGTGTCTCCTATCCGCATACAACAACTCAGTGGGTGGAAATACCTATAGTAAAACTCAGTAAATAAGTTGCAGTTGTATTTAAGATGCAGTATATTTTGTGGGGAGTCCCGTCGGTAAAAAGGGTTTCATCATTTCGCTATGTTGCGGTGGGCTTCGCAGCTTCTAGCTCTAAAAAGACCGGAGAGACTGAATACCAAGCTCTAGGACACGTGAGCAAGGTCTAGCTCACAGCGCCCTCTCCTGGGTACACATTGGAACATCCTCCTTTACCTCTCGCAGCATTTTACTGGTGTATAGGACGCACCGGTTCATAAGACGCAATGCATTTTCAAGGGAAAAATATTGAATTAAAGGTGCATCTTATTTACCAGTTTTTTTGGTAAGCGAGGCGCGCCACTTTAGGGGATGGGCGAAGAAGGAAGTAACGTCAGTGGGTCAGATTGTAATGTGGACGCTGGAGACGCATGTTAATACCAGGTATAAAAGTATGTGGTCAAATGCTATCCAACTGCAATCCTATCATAAAAAAATGCATTTTAATACCAGGTGTAAACGGGGCCAAAGTCAACGTGTTGGATGCAGGAGAAATGGGACCAAGACGATTTCAGCAAGGGTCAAATCATTATTGGCAGACAAGATGGTCAGAGCACTCCCAAAACAGAAACACTTGCGGGGTGCTGGCGGTCAGTAGTAGTATCTACCTACAGTGGTCCAAGGAGGGACAAAGCTCAAAGCTGCAACATTGTGCTGGGCACCCAAGGCTCATCAACATGTAAAGGGACTGAAGACTATGCTGTCTGGTCTGAACCAACCTAAGGGCTTCTGTAGCACAATTGTGGACAAATTTAATACTGGGTACGATAGGAATAAGCCACAACACAAAGTGCCTGGCACCCTGCTGCATACGAGCCTTTGTAGCCACAGGCCAGTCAGAATGCCCACTCTAACCTGTGCCCACTGTTGAAACTGCGTACAATGGGCATGCAAGTGTTGTGTCTGACATGACTGGACAGTCATGAGATAAAATTTGGGGCAGGACTTTCTTCCTTGCACCGGACACTGCTAATGAAACTGAAGCTATTAAAGCTGTTGTCCAGTAAGCCATGTCCTCTTTGGTCTCTGTCCTCTCGCTCTTTGCCCTCTTTGTTCTCTTTGTGGCCAGAGCAGAGGCTAGAGCCGCGCAGTATACCCCTGAAAAGGTCATGGGAGAGAAATATTCTCAGTCCAGGCCAGTGGACTAAGTGTTCCTCTCATACAAGTAAAGCTATTCTCAAGGAATGGACACATTCTTTAGAGTCTGATGCAATTGAGATTATTGTAAGCAGCTCAAAGTGAAATACAAAAACCGAGGCTGGTCCGCGCAAAACAATAGGCATTCATTCTTCAACAATCACGTGATACAGACTGACCATTGAATGTCAGGTTTCCCAATTTCATTCCATTTTTTGGCTCCTCCTAGGGGATGACTAAACTTGACACCGTCCACCTACTCAGACATCATTAGCTTCTGATTGGGACATTGTCTTCAATGAAACTTTAAATCTTATCGACTAGTTTTCCAGAACAACCTTTTTCAAAGTTGTTAAGTCACTTTAGGCCTCTAGGACCACTCTTGTACTGCACCTGTTCTCCTAAAAATTGGGGATTTTCTTCAAGATTCAGCTATCCTTAGGTAACACCTCTGGGTTTCCATCATTTTAGAAGTGAATTGGCAGGACCTTCCGTTTGTCCAGAATATACCAGTTCTTTTTAATGAGGCCTCTCATTAGCTGCTTCCAATATGATACATTCTGGAAAACTTGTTACACACTTTGCAGGCCACTAGAGTCTCCTTATCTGGTTTATCGACAGATTTATGTGTTTTAAGTCTCTTCACAGTTCTGTTAGCTTCTTCAGTGATTCTGAGGGCCATATGAATTTGCCTCAGTTCTCTCTGTTGAATCGTGAATATGGTTATACTTCAATTTTAGTATATTTAAGAATATTTTACCAACACAATGCCTGGGGCTTGTTACAACCGATAATTTCAAAACAATGTATAATGTCAAAATGTTTGACATTATGCGTGTACCAATGCAACTCATAATGCCAAACTCAACATATAACGTCAAACTTTTTCCGACTGAAAACGTCAAAATGTTTGACGCATTATGTCACAACAAATTTCTAACCAATAATGTCAAAACGCCCTTGACGCTTTGCGGCGGCGGGGGAGACAATTAGTGATTATAGTTTCACAGGTAATTTATGAAATTGATTAATTTAATGAGACAGATTAATGCAATTATCACTCCTTTATACCAATGATTGGGAGGATATAGACATATATATTTCACAATCATTGATACCGCAAGGAAATACTGTTGAGACGAACATGTTTTTGTCCGTCCTCATTATTACTGTATATTAGTGTCACACCACATCACTACACTACACAAAATGGGAGCAATGGAAGTGGGTGACTTGGTTTGATATGATTGGTTTTCTTGTATATCATGCACATTAGCCAGGTACTGTATATTTGCATCATTTACCTCTGGAAGAAATAGCACCTGGATGCAGTGTGAGAAGAATACAAGCTGGTGGAGGGAGCGTGATGCTCTGGGAACTGCACTGTTGGGAAACCCTGGATCCAGGCATTCATGTTGACGTAAGTTTGATGGAGCCGTTTTTTGTGGCGCATTGACGACCAACAGGTGTTCATAATCCACAATTTTTTGACTCATCAGTGTATATCTTCACATTTCAAGACACGGTCTTTATCGCGTTCCTGTCTTAATGTCTGGGCCCTTTTGATCAACTAAATTAAACAATTAATTTGGACATTACATTTTTATTCATTTATGATATTATGTCAAAAAATAAAGCAATTCTGAAACCCCACAGGGAAAAACTATCTTTCTTGTACATTTTGACTGGAATAACAAAATTGTTTTCTCCATTACCAAGTCTTTTTGCCCTTTAGCCACCCATGCCTGTATGGTACAGGGAGTAATAACATTCTACATGTTCATAATGTTAAATTTTTATTCATAGAGTACCTATGTCTACAATACTGCATCTACAAAAAGGATCCTTTGGGTTTATTTTTATTTTATTAGTTTGTTACAAATGATGCTTCATTTTGAAGACTGGTTATGCTAAAATTAAAAAGACAGGACATCATAAATTATCTTTCCTGGTGGTACTATGCAATCTGTAATAATTCATTGATATAATTAAATTGTAAATTATAAAGTACATAATTGAAATGTTATCAATTAATAAATAAATGTAGAAATAAAATGAATCGTAGTATAAACACACAAAAAATATTGGAGGGTATCCCGGTATATGAGCAAGTGACAACAACGTTTTAAGGTATATTTTGTTTGACATCGATTGAAGTGTGCACTGGTATGTTAACCCCACAAAACCTATGGACCCATACATAGGTCTGTCAAATGCAGCTGCCATATACAGACCTGTGGAACTTCAGGCCAATTTTAACAATTCAGTGGAGATCCCAAGGTTTTAAATGATCTCAAATATGTCCTGTTGAATTACAGGGAAATGTGTATAAAATCACATACAAGATGAAGATATTTTCCACTTAATATTATGCTGTGGCCATAACATGGCGTCCTGGGTTTGAATATTTTTTCAATATAATAGTGGTGTAGCTTCAGTGAAACACAGCAACCAGCAGATATAGAATATTTTAGTGGCATTGTCCTGCAATGTGGAAAAAAAAGCTTTTTCAATGTTTAATCTACTTAAGGGAGAAGTTAAGAGAAAAAATCAGAGTCTAATGGGTTAAATCTGTTCTCTCTGAGGGGTTTCTTTTCAGAAGCATGCAAGTTTTAAATATCCGTAGAAACAATAAGCATGCTAATGCTAATGATTGTAAGTAGTTGCTAATCAACAAAGATATTTTACACAATGGGGTGTGAGAATCAATATGGCATTTTGCCAATGGCCATTGGTGTAATTGAGGGAAAAAGTAAGAAAAAAGTTATCATAACGCTAAGCCTGACAAGCCAGTGATGCAGTTAACATTTTAATTAGTTGCTGGAAGTGTCGTAATAGCGGAGGAGTACAATTCTGCTATTATTTCTCATTGTCACACAGTGCCAGGAAACTGACCCATCAGTAATTACCACCGCAGATTTGTCTTGCATGGAAGAGAACTCCTGTCGGGTGTCAGATTTGTCTGCTCTTACAGCAGGCTACACCACTGATCTGCTTGCCTTCTCTCCCTAGCCCACAATAATCTGAGATACGAAGTACACATTTACCAGCTGACATAACAGCCGCCACCTTGTTCGGTGTTTTCTGAACCCAGTAAAGCATGCTAGTGGATGGGCATATGTGAGGAGGCCATTTTTTTTTTAATGTGATCTCTTCCAGAAACAGGTGCACATTGGATGCGGTTGCTTTCTGCCATGCTTGTACACAACCAGACTGTCAAGCATTCCGTATTATGAAACACAACAATGTTTTTTTACGATGTATGGTTCACTGAATATGGGGTTGCTACCTTTTCTTTACAATGTGTAAGTGAAGTTGCCACTCAGTAGAAGTTTTCTGGAAAAAAAGACCACTCTTTAAACATTTATCTCCACATTGTCACATTGCCAGGATGTCATTGTAAATTAGATATTGTTCATAATGTCTTGCCAGGTAAAATTCAGATTAAATAAAATTAATTTAAAAAGTTGACATGAGCTTTTAGGCTACCTGCTCCTTCTGCAGCCAACTGAAAACACACAAGCAACCTTTCTGTTGTCATGGTCAAACATTCAGGGCAGGCTGGGAAACCATCTGCTATATCTCATTCGCAGTTCTTATTCGCTGTGTTTGTGTGTGTGCGCATGTGTGTGTGCGTGTGTCCTTTATTGACGTTGGTTGAGTCTGAAGCAGTGGTGGTTAAATTGATCCATTGACACTGTAGGTTTAACTCTCCTTTTTCATTTTTCTATTCACATTCATACAGCAGACAGCATTTTAAATCAACAATGCAAGACAATTGCTTTGTCAGAAGCTTGGAAGCACCTAAGCATATGCTATGGGTGCAGGAAATGGGCCAAAGATTCACCGGTCAAGGAGATTTATTGTGTGTATGTTTTCAGATTGTCTTTATTTAACTGCTAGTACAAACAAAGAAAAATCAAGACATATTTTATAGAATTCATGAGCATTTTCTTCGATCAAAGAAGGAAAGGAATGCTGTTCAGTCAGCAAACTCACAAGGAAAAAGCAACTTTTTGTCACCACCCTCCCCTGTTCCAGCAGCCCGCTTGCATTTCAGCGGTTTCTCTCCTTTAATTGATTTATTGTCTCATCTCTTTCCTTGCTCCCCAGTATTTTCATTCATATGCCTCACCCCTTTTATGAAAGTCCCATCTATATAAATTCATTGTGGTGTAAGTGTGATTGCTGGATTGCCATGGGTCTTACCCTACAAAACCTTCGAGTCAGCTTGTGTTTTCTAGTATTAAACTACAAACAAGTTCTTCTTCTGTGTGTTTCGGTTTATTTATCATGAAGAAATAAATAATAACTCTTTGGAGACTAATGAATAAGAACATGCTCCGAAGCCCAAAAGTAAGTCCCCAGGATTGGGACAGCATTCTGGTTGATCCTCTGTTCCTGCCAGTTCCCCTAAGTCATTTTATGAGGAGCATTCCGCAAGCCTTCATCTGTCCAGGATTAGGACTGAGTTCCTGCCTAACCTTTCGGTTCAACTCTCAAGCAGTCCTGCTTCTGTAAGGGAGATTCACCACCTGGCTTCTGCCCCCGGACGACCACTGACGTGGGAGCGGACACGCCTCTACCCTCTTAAGTCATTACCAACTAAGCTGGACCGGCCCTCAACAGTTCTGGGCCACGCTCTTCTATTACTGTATTCCTGTTAATAAATACTTCCTTGTGGCTTGTACCCTGAACCTGCGTTTGGTTCCTTGTCTGAATCATAACACTGACAGCATCCACAAATAAATTCTTCAATGAGAGTTTTCCATCTAGACTCTGACCCTGACCCTTGCTCTGATGTTTGCTTTTTTGTCACATTGCTTTAACATCTGGTCCTTCCATGAATGTCCTAGATAGTGGCTTAACTCAGAAGGCTTGTAGCATATAAATGAACATTCTGAAAATTAGTAGATTCCACTTTCAGGAGGTGGAGCTGTTGCTGTGCCCTTGAAGGCAAAGAAAACCCTTTTTTTCCATTCTTACTCAATAAAAGTACACTGCCCTAATATTCAACAATTTTCTTGGGTCATTTTTGAAAATTTTTTCCATGACTACATCAGCTCGAGAAGATCAGGGCCCGAATTCACAAAGCATCTTATCTTACCGCTAAGAGTAGTCCTAAGTCGCGCTAAAACATTTTATGTAGGAGTAAAATCTTAAAAGCTATTCACAAAGCCGCTGAGAGCAACTTTTAGTTAAGAAAACTGGTAACTCCTAGAATAGGAGTAGCTCTGAGATAGGTGGGAGTAAATCTCCGTTGCTATGGATGACGTCAATTCTCATGCACAAGTCTTGGGACAATGAGCACAGTGATTGGTTGTTTGGTGACAGGGCGGCCCATTGAAAAAAGTATCAAACAAACAATCCATGGAGGAAAAAATGAGGAAATAGTCCAAGCGGCTGGTTTGTCCCATAAAATAATAACATGTTGAGCACTCCTGAAAATGCACTATGCGCAGTCTACATATATCACGCTCTAGGCAAATAAACATACATAAGAAAGAGACAGTTGTAAAAATGCCAATAGCATAAAATGAGTCAATAATAAAAAGCGTCATTTTCCCCAATAATTGGCAACTTATTACCCAATGAGAATTGGGCCGTTCAAGTTTGTTTGCCCTAAACTGTCATGGATGAAAGTTCAAAAAGGACGCGAAAGCCCAACTGGAGCTACGACCAGTTACTGCTGCCGGCCCAGTTGGTGCTGGAGCGAAAGCATGTAATCAAAGGGAAATTTGGCTCGGGGGTGAACAGCAAATCCTCGGACGACAGACGACTGTGAGAAGCGGTGGTATGGGCTGCAATCGCAGGGGAGCTCCGAGATTGCAGCCTATAAACGGGATATTGTTTAAACAGGAAAGCATACTAAGCTTGGTTTGTAATTTATAGCCTACAATTTAAATATGTATACAAAATATGACATAGGCTGGTATTATTATGATGATCTATTAAATGTAACCCTAGCTCAACAGCCTAATAAAATAATTCATTCATAGCAGGAGGAGGTACAGCACCAAAGCTACTGTCCCCAAGCAAGTGGCATCTCGCAGGCACATAATGTCTGTCAAATAATTGGCATAAGCTGCTTTCCATTAAAATGCGAGTCGTGCGTGGATCCTGGCCATTTCGCAACCAATGTCCAAAATATTGTATTCGGCATCAAATACTGTCTGGATGTTGATAAAATGAACTTCTTTTCTATTCACAAATACCTCTTCATCTTGGGTCGGAGAAATAATTCAAATATTGGTCTCTTCAATAGCACCGATGATACCGGGCATACCTGAGATGTGCATGAATTCAAGTTTGATTCTGTGTTGTTGGCGAATGTCCATTGGAAACTGGATAAACTATCGGATGATATGGGGTTCACTGAGCGCAATGATTGTTTGTGAATTGAGCGACTGACAGATGACTGTGAAATCCCTAAATTGTCTGCGTTGCAAAGTTGCATTTTTCCGGTGGCCAAGTAACGAAGTGTTGTCAAACATTTTATTTCGGGGCTTATTGGGTTGTTTCTCATGCTTGGAGATGTAATTCTCTCCCTCACTAAGTCAACAACAAATAAAATTCCTTCACGGTCGATCCGATATCTTTTCAACAACTGTGCATCATTCAGAATTTCCAAGTCATTCCGTCTTTCGACAGCAGCAGCCATTTTCCGATTCTTTGTGAATAGGTTTTAGCGAGTTAGGAGTCCTCTTGACTACTTTTAAGCTCTCCCAGACTTAGGAGCTACTTTTAGGCCTAAAATGCTTTGTGAATAACACTCAGTAAAAATAATTAGGAGTCCTAAATTTACGACTGACACGCCCATTTTTTTAGAAGTTTATCCTAAATCCGGCCATTAGGACCTACTTTTAGCGCTAAGATGCTTTGTGATTACGGGCCCAGATTTTTACATTATTGGTGGTGCGCCATGTTTGTTGGAATTGGGGTAGCTTACTGCGTCACCCCGACACCTGAACTCTTGAGTGCGCAGTGGTCATAAATTAAATAAAACCAGTGGGGTAGCAAGAACTGAAATTTTGGTGGGGCACAGGCCATCCCTTTAAAATAATTATTAGTCCTGACTTGTTCCCAGTCATTTTCATAATTAACAAAAGATTCTCTCAGAGAACACTCCACCCTATCAGGTGTTGCTAGTTCTCCCTGTTTAGGTGAGACGATAATCATTCATTTGGACGAGTAATTTGTTGTTTTTAAATCAGCATCATTCAAAATTGTACACCTGTCAACTCTCATGCATATGAGGTGAGTCTCATGCTTTTTAGTGGCATATTACATTCTCACGCCTTATTCAGCAATCTCACACTTTATAATAGAAGTGATAATTGAAATTTTTAATTTGGAAAACAAAATTATATTTCATTGCCAAGTCCCTTTTTAATTAAACCACGCTATACCGAGAGTGAAAGGCGATATTTCATTGGAACGCGGATCAGTCATTATTCAATCAATGCGTATTTAAGAGATTATCATACGGAATTGAAGTCCTTGTGCATGAAAGTTTTTCAGTTTCACGTGCGTTTTGGTAGATTTCACCATTAGTAGCATGGAAACAAATTATGACTCCGGAATTCTCATGCTTCTCTTTTCTCAGGGATCAGAAGCTATGAAATTGCACTAAGATGTGTCAAATGGTCTTCTATTTCATTTAAAAAATTTAAACACTCATGCAGCGCAAGTTAAATTGCCTGATGTGTGGAAAAGGTAGCACGGAAGTTTCAGAGCAGTTTGTCTTTCAATTAGCATGGGCCTATTTTTGAGTAAATTATTTTCCAGAACTGAATTTAGAAAAAAAACACGAACTCCCTCACACCATCCCACTTGCAAAAATTATTTAATAGTGAATAGCAACGTTTCGGTCAAAAGACCTTCATCAGGAAAACAATCCGTTCAAAAGGGCAGGACATGATAAAAGGTTGTAGCTGCAAGCCTGCAGCCAATCAACATTCTAATAACAGATCTGAGTCAATTAACAAGTGTATGAAAGAAAATAAACTTCAAATATCGGACTCAGGATAAAAAGTTACAAAGAAAGTAGTCTATAACAAGATATAAGTGTAACAAATTATATTTCAAGGATCAGATCAGAGATAAAAATGTAATTATATGATCACAATTCTAATATTGTAAATTAATAGTTTCCCCACCCCCAATGAAGAAAAAGCCCAGAGGACCCAAAAAAACAGTCAAGAAATGCCTTTTATAATGTCCTGCCCTTTTGAACGGATTGGTTGCCTGATGAAGGTCTTTTGAAACTTTGCTATTCACTATTAACTCATTCCCTACAGAATACTTTTATATAAAATTGTCCCGTTTGTACGGAATACTTTTCCTAAAAATTACACAATATTAAGTATTGAAGTACAGGTGGCCCATGACCGTGATCGTCAACTGATTTCGTGTTTTCATCGGACTGCGAATGGTCATCCACGCCGCTGGCTCCGGCTTACCGTAGGAAATGGTAGAATTTGCTGCGCCGTTGGCAGTGGCTTGCCGTAGGGAATGAGTTAAATAATTTTTGCAAGTGGGACGGTGTTCAGGAGTTTGTGTTTTTTTTTTTGATTGGCTCATGCCTCTTTTACGCACCTCTCCTAAGTTATATATGTGCGGAACTTTTTTCTATTTTTAATCAGTACTGAATTTAGCCCATTATTTTGTCGCTGTTAGATCGCATAGGGAGAGAAGCCGTGTCTCAGAAAACACTCCACACTATCAGGCATTGCTAGTTTTCCCCGTTAAAGTAAGAAGACATGGCATCTAAATCAGCGTTATTCAAAATTGCATGAAGACGTTTCAAATGGTCTTTTATTTCATTTCAAAAATTTATTCGACCATGAAGCGCAGGTTAGATCGCCTGATATGCAGAAAAGGTAGCACAGAAGTTCCAGAGCAGTTTGTCTTTCGTAAAGCAAAGGCCTATTTATCAGTACATTTTTTTTGTACTGAATTTAGCCAATTATTCTGTCACTGTTAGATCGCATGGGAGAGAGAGGCCGTATCTTCAATTGGCAATGGATTATTACTGTAATTGGAAAACGTGTCAATAAGGGAAAATGATTGAGAACTAGCCTGGAATAATTGTCATAATAAAGGAATGTTCTGTGCCCCCCACTTTCCAGTTCTGGCACCACCACTGCCTGCAGACCCTGGGAGTTGCATTTACGCACAAAACTAACCCCACCTGCTGCAAAGTAAGGTTGCACTGTATTTTTATTGGGCTGACCTGAGACATGCTTTATCACTGTAGGCTTCAGCCAACAGTGACAAGGACTGTTTTGGATACAGGATGGGTACGCTTGTTCCTAGCACTTGATTGGAAAATGTCAATGCATTTGAGAGCAGCTGCACTCAATCTGCAGTTTATACAAAGATACTATCGTACCATAAAAGTGGCCATCTGCTTTTACATTGCTTTGTTTCTCCTTCAAAAATTAGAAAGCCGAAATCCTATTTTGGGCTTAAATCTTGTCCAATGGCTGCAAATTAAGTAATAAATTCTGGGAGACATAGGCCTGTGCACACATTCTTCAAAATTCTTGGTCAGGAGCTGCCTTTCTTTGCTTGAACCAATGCAGAGCACAGATGCCCAAGAGCTATTGTGGTCACCATTGAGAAATTTATTAACAGATAACATGGAATGTTTTGCAGGAGTGCTTCCTCGTCGAAAAATGGGCCAGGTACTTTGCTTGGTATTAGCCTTGTTTCATAATGCTCAACTCAGGGAGAGCTTTTTTCTGTGCACAATTACGTAGTATGTTATATACCGGTATGCAAAAAGACAACAATTATAGATTTGGTATAAATCTAGAGTAAGTACAGTATCAAACCCTGTCTTTTCTTTTGTGGTAAAAACTGACATAGCCAATGTGTGAAATGTAATAGTATCAGTTCACTCAGGATCACAAGCATTCCTTACTATCAAACTTCACACGTACATGCTGCTCAGAATTTTTTTCATACCATAATCAATTGTATATCTGCCAATATTGTCTATATGCCTATCTGCCATGGCAGCGAGGCCCATAGAGGCTAAACCAAAAGAGGCATCAAGATACAAATCTGTGAACAAAGAACAGCAATCCAGAATAGTCTCCGGGTAAACATTACCTTGAGGCAAAACAGGCCTCCCCACCTCACTCCTCATTACGTTTCCTTGGCTTAGAACACTTTTGTGGCCCTCAGGGAAGCAATCTTCTGAAATTACTATCAGAATGGGAAATGTTCTGGATTTACAAACTAAATGCTATGCAAACACATGGTTGAAATGAAGACTTTGCCCACAAGCTATTTTATGAGAATATTTATGAGAATTCTGGTATTAAGCAGCATTTACTTTTGAGATGTGTGACATGGTGAAATTGTTCTTAATTTTCCAATCATGTTATAGGTCATGACTCATGAGACTAGTCATGGTATAATATTTATATGTCACTGCTTGTTTTGAGTCATATGGGATTAGAGGTTGTTGTATGTCATTGATGTTTTTCAGTAAGTATAATTGTGCATGTGAAAACTGACCCCCTCCCCTCCCCGCCCCCCAACACCCAGGGCAAATCTCCCCAGCATTATTTCAACAGGCTACTACCAAACTAGCGCTCTGATGAAGGCTGCTTCCAGTGAAACACATTAGCCTGAATATCATTGAATTATACATAAAGAAACAGAAAAATGAGGTCAGTCTTGCTGCTTTTTTATTCTCTTCATTTACTTTTTGTGCTACTCCATGTTAGTCGAGGCTTGACAGCCCTCCCTCCCTGGGTGGCCATATTAAGTCATATTATTCCACAGGCCTACAAGAACATCACAGCATGGATAGAATCTAAGCTATTCAGGTGTGCAATTGCAATGAAAGTCCAAGAGGGTGCGCCAGTAAATATTGTTGTTTCTGTTTTTGCAGTGCAGATTTTGCCAAAAGATAGTTTTATAATTTGAGGCAAAATGTTCAGGTCATCAATGAGACATTACTTTGTATATTGTCGGGGACAACTTTTTTACTTATTTACATCTTTACCCAGTTGTTCTCTCAGCAACTTTTGTTGAGAGTATTGAATATCAGATGGATTGAATTAGATCAAACTCAAGACTGTAATCAAATTAAAATAAATCATATCAGGAGAAATTTCAGGCAAAGTTTACAAGAACATCAAAACAGTACAAAACAGCATGTCTGGGAGGGCAGAGAATTCTAGTTATATTGATATTGAGCTCATGGACTATTCTGGAAACTAAGTAAAGAAACCTCACCCCTATCATTTTCACGGGTTGTTCAAGACAAATATTACTCCTCCATGATCAAAGATTCTCCCTCATGTCTGTCTGCAGAACAGAACTTCTCCACGAGCAAGGACTCTCTCACCCTTGTAACTGCATGCCAAACATTCAATTTTATCTCTCAATGTCTTGAGTAATGTCTGAGAGCTAACTCCTCTTTTCTCCAGAAGAGCTAACCTGATAGATCTCCATTCCTCGCAAGAGCACTGGCAGCATATAGAGGATAAAAAAATGCTCATAACTTTTTTAGGTATATGGTGAATATACAACCCCAATTCCGAAATAGTTGGGACAAAGTATAAATTGTGAATAAAATCAAAACGCAATGACTTACAAATCACACCAGCCAGTATTTTATTCACAATAGAACAGAAATAACATAGCAAATGTTGAAACTGAGAAATTTTACAATTTCATCCACAAAATGAGCTCATTTCAAATTTGATGGCTGCTACAAGTCTCAAAAAAGTTGGGACCGGGGCCCGTTTACCATAGTGTACCATCCCCTCTTCTTTTTAACACAGAGCGGAGGCATCTGGGCATTGAGGAGACACGTTTCTTGAGTTTAGCCATTTGAATTTGATCCCACTCTTGTTTAATACAGGCTTCCAGCTGCTGGAGTTGTGGGTCTCCTTTGACGGACTTTTCGTTTAATTATGCGCCAAATGTTCTCAATCGGTGAAAGATCAGGACTGCAGGCAGTACAGTTCAGCACACGATCTCTTCTACTATGAAGCCATGCTGTTGTAATAGCTGCAGTATGTGGTTTTGCATTGTCCTGCTGAAATACACAAGGCCTTCCCTAGAACAGATGTCGTCTGGAGGGGAGCATATGTTGCTCTAAAACCTTTATATACCTTTCAGCATTCATGGTGCTTTTTAAAACATGCAAGTGTCCCACACCATATTCACTAATAAATTCCCATACCATCAGAGATGCTGGCTTTTGAACTGAACGCTGATAACAGGAGGGGTGGTCTTTCTCCTCTTTAGCCCAGAAGACACCACGCCCATGATTTCCAACAAGAATGTCAAATTTGGACTCGTCTGACCACAGGACACTTTGCTACAGACCATTTTAAATGAGCCTTGGCACACAGAACATAGCGGCGCTTCTGGATCATGCTCAACAGTGGCTTCCTTTTTGCATGATAGAGTTTTAGGTGGCATCTGTGGACGGCACGGTGGACTTTGTTTACAGATAGTGGTTTATTGAAGTATTCCTGGGCCCATTTAGTGACGTCAATGACAGAATCATGCCAGTGAGTGATGCAGTGGCGTCTGAGGGCCCGAAGATTACGGGCATCCAGTGAAGGTCTTTGGCCTTGTCCCTTACGCACAGAGATTTTTCCAGTTTCTCTGAATCTTTTGATGATGTTATGCACTGTCAATGATGAGACCTTCAAAGCCTTTGCAATTTGACGTTGAGGAACATTGTTTTTAAAGCATTCCACAATTTTTTTACACAAGCCTTCACAGATTGGAGAGCCTCTGGCCATCTTTACTTCTGAGAGACTCAGCCTCTCTAAGACATCCCTTTTATAGCCAATCATGTTACACACCTGATGCCAGTTAACTTAATTACTTGCTAAATGTTCTTTCAGCTGATTCTCTTATACATTAATTGCTTTTTCAGCACTTTTTTGCCTGTGTGCCAAGTTTTTTGACACCTGTTGCAGACAGAAAATTTGAAGTAAGCTCATTTCGTGGATAAAAATGTAAAATGTCTCAGTTTCAATCTATGTTCTATTGTAAATAACATATTGGCTCATGTGATCTGAAAGTCATTGCATTTTGATTTTATTCACAATTTACACTTCACCCCAACTATTTCGGAATTGGGTTTGTATAAACGTGTGTTGGAATTATTAAAATGGAGCCATGCATACACTAATATTTTGAACTACTAATCATTTGTGGATGTAATACAAAACTTATCAGAGTGCTGGGTTCTTGATAAAACAGAGAAGCCTCGTGTTCTCTTTCGCTTACCCAAACCCCACTCTTCCACTCACAAATGAAGTCTGACCCAAACGATTCTGTGTGCTGCTCTGTTCCCTTTGTCAGCACAGCCTAAATTCAAGCAATTGTTTGAGTTAATTATATAGTACATATTTTGAAGTGACTGCGTAAGCTTATTGTGTTAAACAATAGTTAGAAAATGGTACATTGTTCCTCAATATATTTGTAGGTAAGGGGACACCTACATTCTTTTCAGCTTAGAGAAATTATGAGATGTCAAAGGAGGTGTTTTTCTATTAAGTCTCAGTGTGGCGAGCTGCCACCAATGCTGTTTCCAAAGTTTCTCTAACCTCAAAGAAAGCAGTATGAGAGAGGCTTTGTGTTGCAGCAACCATAAAGCAAACACACTGTGCTCTCCCCACATGCTGACTCTCAGTTTTCTCTCTTCAACAAGCCATGTGATGCTGTGCCTCAAATCTTTCTTTGTTAAATTTGTGGGTGGCAGTGGAGTGGGGGGCCAAGGGGTGTAGACGGAACCCTTAATAGCTAAATATACGCTGCGTTTGTTGAGTAATTGTCTCTCCAGGTACAACTGGTTAAAACACCTGCTTTATCACACTGATTTTTTTATTGGACTCCAGCTGGTTTAAGTAAGCTCAGCTGGGAACACTTTTTGTCTGTTTTTCAAATTCATTCTAATGTTTATAGCCACTCCTGTGTCCTCTTCTTGAAAGCAAAGAAGTCGCAGCAAATTACCAGGAGGAAGAGGGGGAACATTTATTTTTAAATGAAAAAAAACGAGAATAAAACCAAATAAAACTGGACAAGCCATTGGGTCTGTGCACATTTTTTCCCACATGCACTACATCTGATGATACGCGCTCAAAGAGATTGCCATGTCTATTCCAATTTTTTTACCAGCCACAAAGACCAATTGGTCATTTCCTGGCAGCACAACACACAACTGGGTAGAAAGTTGAATCTTGAGGGCACAGTTCCATTTCTAGAAGGATTCCATGTAAACTTGATGTAAAAGGGAGGTGTAATTCAAATCAAGTCTACTTGTCAACTGAAGACCACTGTACTTCTTTGCTTTAGAAAATCATAGGTTGTTTCTGCTGTAAGCTTTGAAAGTTAGCTCGCCAGCAACTGATGTTTCCATGCCTAGCTGTATCTGTCTACTACACCCAAAACCAGTGAAGTTGGCACATTGTGTAAATCGTAAATAAAAACAGAATACAATGATTTGCAAATCCTTTTCAACCTATATTCAATTGAATACACTGCAAAGACAAGTTACTTAATGTTCGAACAGGTAAACTTTGTAATTTTTTGCAAATATTAGCTCATTTGGAATTTGATACCTGCAACATGTTTCAAAAAAGCTGGCACAAGTGGCAAAAAAGACTGAGAGAGTTGAGGAATGCTCATCAAACACTTATTTGGAACATCCCACAGGTGAGCGGGCTAATTGGGAACAGGTGGGTGCCATGATTGGGTATAAAAGCAGCTTCCTGAAATGCTCAGTCATTCACAAACAAGGATGGGGCGAGGGTCACCACTTAGTGAACAAATCGTGAGCTGATTGTCGAACAGTTTAAAAACAACATTCCTCAACGAGCTATTGCAAGAAATTTAGGGATTTCATTATCTACGGTCCGTAATATCGTCAAAAAGTTCAGAGAATCTGGAGAAATCACTGCACGTAAGCGACAAGGCGAAAACCAACATTGAATGCCCGTGACCTTCGATCCCTCAGGCGGTACTGCATCAAAAACCGACATCAGTGTGTAAAGGACATCACCACATGGGCTCAGGAACACTTCAGAAAACCACTGTCAGTAACTACAGTTCGTCGCTACATCTGCAAGTGCAAGTTAAAACTCTACAATGCAAAGCGAAAGCCATTTATCAACAGCACCCAGAACGCCGCCAAGCCGCTGGGCCCAAGCTCATCTAAGATGGACTGATGCAAAGTGGAAAAGTGTTCTGTGGTCTGGACGAGTCCACAATTCAAATTGTTTTGGGAAACTGTGGACGTCGTGTCCTCCGGACCAAAGAGGAAAAAGAACCATCCGGACTGTTATAGGCGCAAAGTTCAAAAGCCAGCATCTGTGATGGTATGGGGGGTGTATTAGTGCCCAAGGCATGGGCAACTTACACATATGTGAAGGCACCATTAATGCTGAAAGGTACATACAGGTTTTGGAGCAACATATGTTGCCATCCAAGCAACGTCTTTTTCATGGACGCCCCTGCTTATTTCAGCAAGACAATGCCAAGCCACATTCTGCACGTGTTACAACAGCATGGCTCCGTAGTAAAAGAGTCGCGGGTACTAGACTGGCCTGCCTGTAGTCCAGCCCTGTCTCCCATTGAAAATGTGTGGCGCATTATGAAGCGTAAAATACGACAACGGAGACCCTGGACTGTTGAACAACTTAAGCTGTACATCAAGCAAGAATGGGAAAGAGTTCCACCTGAAAAGCTTCAAAAATTGGTCTCCTCAGTTCCCAAACGTTTACTGAGTGTCGTTAAAAGGAAAGGTGATGTAACACAGTGGTAAAAAAGGCCCTGTGCCAACTTTTTTTTGCAATGTGTTGCTGCCTTTAAATTCTAAGTTAATGATTATTGCAAAAAAAAAAAATAAAGTTTCTCAGTTTGAACATTAAACATCTTGTCTTTGCAGTGTATTCAATTGAATATAAGTTGAAAAGGATTTCCAAATCATTGTATTCTGTTTTTATCTACGATTTACATAACGTGCCAACTTCACTGGTTTTTGTATTTGCATTGTCTGTTTGCACTGCATTAAAAATGAGCATTTGGTTTCTGGGACCAAACATCCCCCTTTTCTTGGACATGGCCTCTGAATAGCAGTCACTATTGTTATATCCAATAATGAGGAAACCTTATGCCGTTCAAACAAGCCACAGCAAGGATGCCAACTGCTATAGCCAGGAGAGGTGTATCATACCCTGGCTTTGTATCAACTAGGTCTGCTAAACTAGTTAGCTTTAGTGTTATGTGGCTATTAAAGATACAAATAATAATAATGTGACAGCATGCCATGTACATAGCCCTTTTAGTCTAATTGGGATCGGTGGGACAAATTTGAATAACATGATTTGCATTAACATATTTAGTTTAAACTTTGAAACTTAAAGAACTTATCATGCACACCGTTTAAAATTCAACAACCTCTGACTTTTCACAGAACTTTAAAATACTGCGTATATTTCATAAATGTCAACCGGATGAGCAAAGATAATTTTCATGGCATAACTAAGAGCTGCTATTTCTGTAAATTAGACGAGGGTGGACAGCTGAGTAAACAATGGCGAAAAGGTTATGTGTCCTTGCTTTTTACCCTGTCAAACATTTTTTCACTTGAGTAGGCCTAGGCACTTAGGAGTTATTTAGATCGTTTCAAAAGTCGTTAGGCCGATAGACTTGGTGAATTTCAGAATAATGTGCAGCCTATCCATTTTTTCCTACAATTTTTTTTTTCCGACAGTTTTTTTTTTTTTTTTTTTAGGTTATGCACCTATATTTTTCTCAGCTCCAGCCTATTGCCCATCATACACTGTTGATTTGTTGTGGGTAAACTTTATCCAGCCGACAGCCAAAAATAGTATTCACTAAAAATAACACATCAAAACTTGACTTACTTTGTCATGCACAGTGGAATATTAGTAACCACCTGCTCACAGTTTCATTTTAATCCAAGAATGCTCAAGATTTATAGCATAAAAGTCAAAATTTTGCAGATGTAAGTCAAGATTTCAGTCATAACCAAGGGTCACCACCACCTTTATTTATTCTACTTATCATAAGGTGTAGGATTAGTCAAAGCTCTCATCACTGTAACTGAATGACACAATGAGCAAATAAAATAATCAAAATGTTGTTGAGAGTTCAAAGTCTGCCTATTTTAAAACAAGCAAACATTTAGACGTTAAATGGTTGTACATTGTAGATTGAATGTACAATACAGACATTCTGTTCTGGTTGAAAAACAGAAACAGAGACAAACGCATTTGCTTTTGTTATGACAAGAATATAATCTATTTTTCTGGTTTGCAAGAGTGAGTTGGACTGAACCGTTATCGACATGGAAACAATGTCACCATCTGGCTGTCCCCCTCATAACCACAACATGGCAGTTTTTGGCGTCCATCTGGAACCAGGGTCTCGAGGTCACCATCCGAATGATGTTTACTGGGATTTATTACAGTCCTTAAGCTGTGGTGACTTGAAGCACTGATCTCATTGCTCCTGTCAATGACAGACAGTATGATTTCTGAGGAACTTCAGTAGTTCCTCGGAAATCCATGGTCCAGCTGAGGGTGAGACTGCTTGTAAGTAAAAGAGAGAATACATGCATACTAATGGGCCAAAATTTCATGACCAATCATAGATGAATCAAGTAGCATTGATTATCATGTAACAACAGCACGTCAACTTCTGCGAACAGGCCTTTACCAGTAAGTGAGTGTTCAGTTCTCGTAGTCAATGGGTGGAATGAGAGAGAAACAGGACCTGAAAAACTTTGACATGGTCAACTAGCTATGGCCTAACAATTGGGTCAGGCTTGAGGAGTGCAGGCAGCCATTGTGAGTGCCTACTGGCAGTAGACCGAGGAGAGGCACGCTACATTCAGCACACTCAAAAACTACTGGCACCCTTAATGAACATGAGCAGAACAGGCTGTGATGGGAATGTCTTTGCTGGTTATCCTCTTGGCCTTTCGCAGAAAATATTCACAAACATCTTACCTTTTCATTAAAGCAACATAATTGAAAGAAAAAAATGTTAACGAATTATATATTTACATATCCACATATTTCTCTCCAGAACATGTCACAATTGTTGGCACCCCTAAAAATTCTATGATTAAAGTCTAACAGAAGTATATTTTCAGTGATATTTTACATTTTTAAGTTAATCTGTTTGATTATGAACTCTTAAGTAGTCAATCATGACTTTCTGCATCACTAAAGTATAAATATGAGGTGGCACAGGCCAAATTCTTTTTGTCATCTCTATGGGAAAGACCCCAGATTGTAGTAGCTATGTACGATGAAAAGTTTTGTGCTGCACAAATGAGGAAGTGAACATAAGAAAATCTCTGAAGAGTAGAAAATAGCCATTTCCACAATAAAGCAATAATTACAAAGTTTAAAGTGATTGGAAATGTTAATAATCAGCATGGAAAAGGATGTGTGTACATTAAATCCAAGGATGGTGAGGAGAATGGTTTGAGAGGAATATCTCAGGATAATAGATTGAGAATTGCAAAGGTTAGTCAAGTCTTTGGGTCAGAATGTCTCCAAAACTATCATCAGACACCACCTATATTGTCACAGGTTGCTTGAGGAGGTTTCCAGAAAAAAAGCCTCTGCTATCAATCCACAACAAAATAAACAAACAAAAGTACCTGCAGTTTGCCAAACCTTACTGGAACTTTCAATTGGGTCAAGTTATACTGTCAACTGAGACCACAAGTGGAGCCTTTTGGCAACAAAAATCAAAGGTGGGTTTGGCAAAGACAGAATGATAGCTATATAGAAAAGTACCTCATACCCACTGTGAAGTATGGTGACCTTTTATGTTATGAGGCTGTGCTTTTTCCACAGACCCTCAATGTCTTGTTAGGAAACATGTTATCATGGACTCCATCAAACACCGGCAAACACTGAATGAAAATCTTACAGCCTCTACCTGGAGGCTTAAAATTGAGCCGTGGTAGGACCTTCCAGCAGGACACTGATCCAAAGCACACCTCAAATCTACATCTACCACAGAATGGAGGTATCGTCATGCAGTGTAAACCCCGATAGTGTGGTGAACTCAAATATTTTGTGGAAACCGATTACCTCAAAAAAAAAATTGTGTAGGCCAACTTAATTGCATTATGTGGAAGGAACTTAAAGAAAATAAGGTAAAGTTTTTTTTTTTACATGTTTGTGAGTGCTGTGAACACAAGATCATTAAGTTGGCATACTCAATTGTTTTGAGGTAATCGGTTTCCTCAAAAAAAAAATTGAGTTCACCACACTTGTCAGGGTTTACAGTGTGGCTATCATAGTCTCCCAACCTAAATTCCACAGAAAATCTGGAGGACAAGCTGAAGAGGAGGAGCTACGAACATCAACCTCAAAATCCGAATTATCTGGTAAGATTCTGTTTGGAGGAATGATCTCAGATCTCGTACCATGTGTTCACTGATCTCTTTATACATTATAGGAGAAGCCTAAGCGCTGATTCTCATCAAAAGGAGGTTGCACAAAATATTTGGTGAAGGGGTGCCAATAATTAAAGCATACATAGTTTTGCAAAGAATATTTGTCTCATGATGAGAATTTAATGTTTTTATTCTAATATATTACTTAAAATAAAGGTTAGATCTCATTAATATTTTGAAAGAAAGATTATGAGGATAAATGATAGTTTTTGCATCATGTTGTGCTAATTTTTACAAAAAGGTGCCAATAATACTGGAGGGCACTGCTCAAGGCTCATTGACGCGCAAGGGGGAGTGAAGGCTATCCCATCTAGTCCAAACTGACCAAAGCCTCATTATGGCACCAGTGGCAGAAAATTTTCACAACAAAGTTCTTTATACTCTGCAGCGCATGTGGCTTTGTCACATCAGACCAATCAGAATGCCCAGTCTAACCCCTGTCCACCGTCAAATATATCCCCTCATACTCATGCTGTCTCTCTCAGAGACACAACACAGACAACACACACACTTTTCTTGCAGAAGTGTTCTTTTCAACAAGCATCCATCATTTACTTACTTATGTGCCCAAACTCATCCCATTCTTCCTTTAAAGAGAATACAAGTTCAGGATGCTGGCACGATAAATAGTAGTTTGCTTAGGCTGTATAAAGAGTTCAGAAGGTGTTCTTTCTCTTGGCAATTTAAGTGGTCCCAGGGCTATAATGAGAATAGGGATCAATGTGAGCCCGGCATCTCTTTGTTTCTGCCTGAAGCAAAAGTGCCGTATTGCCTGACTCCGCCTTAGCCAACAGTATCAGTTACAAAAAACCGATGCCATTGGCCTCAGTTAAATGCACCAGTGCTAATTCAACTGTGTGTCTCATCTGCATATTGCATCAGTGCAAAATGACAGGTCTGGACTTAGATCAGTGTGACTTTTGTCAGTGTGGCTATTCCATTTCTCTTGGCTGAGGATCTATGGGTTTTACAAACTAGTGATATCACAGTCGCAAGCATGTAGCATTCAATTTCAAGTTAAATGTGTTATGATGGCATGCCTCACCATCCATAAAAGCGCAACCCAAAGCACAGTCTAGAATATCATGTGATAGCTAGATGAGTACCTTAACCAGTTCGGGTAAACATCCGTAAACAATACCCTGAGAAAGGGTAGACGACATAGCTAGGGGTGACATCGTCCCTAGCTATGATTTTTCAATCATGATCACGTCCCAATTCCTTTTCTAGGCAAGTTACCTCACTTCCTTTCAGAGCTAGGGCAGCAGAGTGGGAGCAGCTCCCCCAGTAGATGACCTGTGATGGTGGAAATATGGTAGCCATCGAAATGCACCACCTAGTTCCTAATAGTGTATAATTACATTTCAGAATATGTAAGGAGTGGACCAGAAAAAAATCTGCATTTGCTCTACACTCCAAGAGATCACAGTTGAAGGTGAGAAGTATTCTTGAACACAAAAGTTTTATTTTTGAATGTGCTGATGATTGTCTTTGTTTTTTTAATAACTGCATTCCATTTCTTCATTGTTCTAAGGGAATCCACAAGCATTATTTCAAGTACTGCACACTTCTATTTCATTTAATTGTACTAAGGAAATCTGGGAAGGCTTCGGGGCCAAAATTTAGTGTATGCAAGTAGTCAAGCAGGAGCTTCAAGCTATGCAAGATGGATTTCACGTGTTTTTATGCTCTGTAAAGCGTCCCCATAAAAATTGTTGCGCAACGCGAGTGCAAGGTGCAGTCTGAGTATAGCAGCCAGCAGGCGCTATAGCATGAAACAATGAAAGAAAGCTGACCCCTTTTGTTTGGGTTCACCTCATGGATATACAGTATTATAGAACTGGATATGGTATCCAAAAATGGCTGCCCATTCATTTCAAATGAATTTGGTCAATGGCACAGCATGTGACATGGGGCCTTTCTTATGGTGCCAAGTGGGCATGCTCAGTGAGCTTTGTCTCACGCCTGCGTAGTTTACTCCTATATTAATGCACTGCTATGCTCAGTGAGTTTTGTCTCACACCTGCGTAGATTACTCCTACATTAATGCACTGCTATTGGTGGTAACCTAACAGCCCACATGGAAAGAATCTATCTGAACATATATGCGCATATATGCAACCTATATGCCGCATATATGCCGCATATAGGCCAAATTCAGGTACATATATGTGCTTATAGAGGGCATATAGGTCTCATATATAGCTCATATACCCAGTGGCAGGTTCTGTTTTTCATACCTATTGTATAGCTCATATTTCACTTTTGCAACTGTCATACATGATGCCTAGCTCATTTTTTTTTTTCTCAAGGTAATATCTGCATATTAGTCAAAAGTCCCTTACAGAAATAACAAGAATTTCACGCAATAACTTATTAATTGCATGTGAACATGTGAAATTGGCATCACATTTGATCCTAAACACATGTTGACATGTGACAACGGCATGTTATGTGTAAACCAGTCATTATTAATTATGGCAAGTGAGAGGAGACAAAAAAGCTATGATATCAACACAAATATCTAATACTATTTGTTACATTTTTTCCTGAAACATTAACAATAACAAGGTCATCAATTCTTTCTTGACCATACTTATTTCGATTCAATGAAGATTGAATTGTGTATTGTGGAAGAGAAGGAAATGTATAAAAACAAAATGGTTTGATTATGTTTATTTCATCAATTAAGCATTTTTTCATGTTTAAGTCACTGCCAGATTCACCACATTAGATAAAACTGGATTCACATCATTACATCTCATACACATCCACTGAAAGGTTATACACTACACTATTACATTCACCAAATGCAATGTTTTCTATCTTGTCTGTAATGCAGTTTCTAGATGAATATGGGTCAGAGGTCCTTAGTCTAAATGTAGCAAAATAAAACAAAAATAACAAAATAAAAGTACACAGAAGAACATACATTCAAGTAAACATGCCTTTCAAAAGTCATTTTCATCCCCACATCTATTTGAGCATTTTATTGTGGTTAATGAATTTGAAGACAAAGTCTACATTTCTGTTCACAGTTTTAATGAACAGACACTTGTGTTTTATTTGAGATGCTTGTATAGCAACTAAAGGTCCCAGACTTTTTCCTACAAGGATGAAATAACAAGGATTCTTAAATTCCCACACAGAAAGAGCCTATATAAACATAGGTTTTAATCCCCGCCTCGTATCAACCATAGACTGTATAAAAAGATGGACGCAGCACCGTGATCTGAAAAATGAAGCCCATGCGGAAGTACCGTAAAATGGCATTCTATTTAATTGCCAGCAGATGGCGACATCAGTGTTTGCAGAGAGAAATTCAATGCTATAGAAGTCTATGGGAAAATGACCCTACTTTCCCACCTGATTTTTCATTTAAATAATGATTTTTCACATTATTTTATGGTAGCTATAGCAAGTTTCAAGTCTCCTTCGATATATCATGATGTTCATTTTTTGTAAATTATTGTCCCATATAGACTAGAATAAAGGATAAAGCCAGAATATGCTTTAGGGGCGTGGCTATCCTCTGGTCCTCATCCGATACGGTCAGATCCAGAGCCAAAGTCCTCCCCGGATCTTCAATACATGCTCTCGTCCAATAGAAATCACATCCGGTTTCAAAATGACAACATGGCGCAATTCAAATTGCCAAAATCGAGGCTTCCTTTATGGTATGCTGAAACCAATGGGTGACGTCACGGTAGCTTCGTCCATCTTTTTATACAGTCTATGGTATCAACCAGCAGTGCAGCTCTTTTCAGAAGGAACGCGCAATTGGCCAATGTGCTACAGGGATGCAAATTGCGAAGGGCCTGCTGGGAAGGGTTATGTAGATTAGAGTTCCCTTAGGCGCGTCCTGTTGGCCAGACGGGCGCTCATATAGAAGATTCTGACCTAGCGTGTGTTCGAATGTTGTCCGTTCTCGCTCTGAAATTGCAAAGTTTCGTCCCGCGCGTGTATATGCTGCAATTACTAATGGGCGCGGGCTTCGGAGGGGAGCCGCAAACTGTGTGCACCCTTCTAATTAGTCAACAGGGGGTCGTGTATGTGGCAAAGCCGAATTACTTGCACATAATTTCCTAATTAGATATACCAGATTTGGGTGGGATTGGAAATGCCAAATAAAAAAACAGTCGAAATTTTAATTGGCCGTTTTATGTACCTATAATATATGAAAACGGCCAATTTTATGTATGTCGCATATATGCGAAACCTATATCTGGCCCTATATTAAAACCTATATGTTTATATAGGTTCTTTCCGTGTGGGAGTGGCCCACGCCTGCGTGCCCGGATGACCAAGACTTATAGCTACTGAAAATGTATGCAAAATCCAAGCAGTAAATGGCATGAGTAAACATAGCACCCAGAAAAGATGCTAGTACACAGTTTGGAAGTAGTTGCAGGATATAATACGTTACAAATATTAAGTTGGCAAAACAGCTGGCTTGCTATTTTTTACTATATGGTAATTTTTTAACACACTGCTATTGAACAAAGTCATGCCCTGGCACCCACAGACCCACAGATGTTAAATGGGCGCCAGGGCAAAGGGGGAGCGGAGGACTCAAGTCCAGGGATATGGATTTTTATTAAATAAAGAGTGAGGGTATAACAAAAATAAATACAAAACTTATAGGAGAACTGAAAGGGAGTGCACACAACAAAAAGGGGACCCAACTAAGGCTACCAGCCCGTGTGGGGAGAAACTAAGCTTTAAATGCTGAGGAGAATGTTAATTAACTAAAAAGACACAGGTGACACTAAATAAGGTGAAGGGACTGAAGATAATTGATTAATTGGTAAAGGGCAGGTAGCCAGGACTTGGAATGCCAAAGGGGAGGGGCATTACAAACATTTTCATGTTTTCCACACAGTTGATACATTTTTTTCATGGACAAAGTTAACAAGCTACATTTTGTACCTGTTACCTTGCCAATTTTCCTGCTGTTCCGAATTTAAGATTCAAATCAACCTTACAGAGCAGTGCCCATGGTTAATGAATTGCTATGTTTTAACACAAGGAATGCCTTTTTCTTTATTTCATTTCTCTTATTCTTTCTTTGCTCTGGTGCATCATCTGATCACAATGGGATCTCCGCTACATTAGCTAGTCTCTTAGAATCAGACACTGCTTCCATACTCAGAGTCGTTTGCATTTCATTCAGTCTCAAACTTCCTACAATTTCCCAAATCCAAATTCCGCGCACCCATAATATTGTCCGTGCCACACTTTGGTTTTGCAATAATTTAAGGAATGGGCAAAATTAGGGGCATAAGCTGTCCTGGGCGGGATTAGGGCACTCTAGGTTACCCTACCTTCTCAAAACTACAAGCTAATGAAGGTTAAACAGCAGATAGTGTCTTTTTGTTCAGTGCTGTCACATACAGTATTTAGAAATATAATACAAAATTTGCAAGATGATTATCACGTACAATTTGGGATCGTATCGGAAGAGCTATGCAGTATTTAGACTTCATTGATACTTTTCTTCAAATGCAATGCCGCATATATGACTAGCTAGCAAATTGTACATAAACCACATGATGCTACACAGTATTGTGATGCAAAATTTCTGGGGCCTTGGTTCACTTGCTTGCAAAAAAGCCATGGCTGACCAGCTTGACGACGCTCCCCCTGGATGTCTGATGTTTGTTACTTCCACTGATGCGTAAGAGTGTACATTGAGTTTGTTCACTAGTTTAATGCATTTCTGCTAACTGGGCCAGGCTTTGTCATGTGCCTTTGAATATACGTTTTGACCGAGTTTCTGCCCATACTCACATCACACTGCCTCTTTCTGCCCTGAAAATCATTTCTCTTTTGCCTGAACCCAATGCAAGTGCACAGGGGTTTCTACGCAATTTCTGATGCAATTGGATTTTTTTGTTTGTTTGTTTCTTTTTGTTTTAATGATATTACAAACTCATACAAGACTTGCAATTTTATTTTTTTATTTTTTACATTATATCGTTAATGCATTTATGCAATGTTAATTCATGGGAAGTTATAGTAAGGATATATGTCAACAGTAATATAAGTGTCATATATATATATCACAAATCTAAAGTTGGAAATTCCCATGTAAAAATGTGCGAAGGGGAAATGACTTTGGCCCACAGCAGTTGATGAGCACAACATGATTTATTTTCTAGAAAGGGAATATTTGGGCAAGGCTCTTGCATAATCATGCATAATGTATGGGAATGTCTTCTGTTCTGGGGGCTCTGAGAGTCATAGCACATGATGAATAACAGATTGGCATCCTCGACTGGCAGTGATGGCACGAAGGAATGACTTCAGAATTGCATTCTCGTCGCATTTACTCATCCGATTAGATGAAGTCCTTCCTCAGAAATTACAGGGTTCACCATTCCAACATGTGTCTGATTTAAAGAGGTGAATTTTTACTGAGGCGATTCAGGCTGAGTGTTTTGCTCCAGGCTGCACTGGCAGAGTGGAATATCATCCTCCAGAGACATAGCTCATTCCATGCTGGAGATTTCAAAAGCCAATGGGATTTTGCAAAGCGAGTTGAATACTGATTGGAAATATGCAAAGTACCATGACGATTATTGGGAAAGCAGTGATCAGCCGTCACAATGACCGATACGGAGAGCCAAGGACGGTAGAGGATTGCACAAATTGAACAGTGACTAAGTTCAAAGTTGATGCGTGAAGCTCATGAGTCTACTTTATCTGAGTATGCTTTATCAATGCTTCATCAGCCATTCCTCTTCTCCTACTGACTTTCTCTCTCTAGTGGCTACTTTTTTTTCATTTTCGCTTGGTGATCCCTCTTAATTCCCCTTGCCCTCATGCATTCTTACTCTTAAATGACTCCACTTCAGTCAGTTTTATTAATATATTCCCTTAAAGTGCAGTACAGCAGTGTGCCTTAAATTTGTTATGCATAATCATTAGACGCCTGATATAAAGTTTGTTCAAAGAGAGCTTGTGGAATATTTCGAGCAAAGCCAATCACTTTGCAGATATAACATATTTTAATACATTAATTACTCAATTATCTACAATCCTGGGTGCCAGGTAGATGCACTAATTCTACATAATGCGCATGTATTTAGAATTAGAATAAGACAGAGTATTGTATGTGAGAGGGATATGTCTTCATTAAAAAGTGTTAAATTGCTGGGTAATGCATTTATTTTCTGCATGCTTCCAGAATGCACTCTATACCTTCATTTCAGTTTAGAAAGATTTTGTCAGTCAACAGGGGATGGAATATTGAAATCTGAATCATTTACATGTGTAACCTCAAGTTTTTAAGTATTGCATAAATTTTGATAGTACTTATAAACACTGAAGTGTCTTTAAAAATTATGAACAATGCGACCACAGTCTCACTTAATGCATTTGGCTGACACCTCTCTGTCACGTCTTCTGCCTCTATTAATTAGTTTCACCGTGTTTCTGACTGTTTGAATTAGTTTTGGTCTTGTTTTATTGATTGATTCCAGTCCTGCAATTATTGTCTTGTTACCTCCCTGATCCCCAAGTGCCATCCTCTGCCTTTTCACACAGCTGTTTCCCATCGCCGGACATAATATCTGTGTATTTGAGTTTGATTCTCTTTATGAAAGTGCCAATTTGTCTCCCCTTGCATCCATCTAGTGATCTGCTCTCTTGCATTCTTTACTCGTGCCCTGGTTTTCCTAGCTCGTTATTTGTGCCTCAGCCCTGCGTGTTTTTGTGAGTCACCACAGTCTTATGTTTGCCTTGCCCTGCCCCAAGATTCCTGTCCCCTTCACTCCTGTTCCATATAAAACTGAATTTTTGGTTTTGACCTCCAGTATGGATTCCTGACTTCGCTCTGCTCATCCTCCAGTCTCCCAATTGTCACCACCTCACCTCTGCCTGTCCCTGGCCTTTGCACAGTCTATCCTTAATTGTTCAGATTACCTGTTCTCGATCTTGGACTGTTGGGGCTGACGACATCAGTCTGGTTTCCCCATCCCAGTTCTATGGCTGATTCATGACACTTGTCTGTAAATGGTTATTTCAATACCAGGCAGGCAAGTGAGTCAAGCAGTTGTATCATTGGAAAAAAGCATGTCTCTAGTGTTATGAAATGCTTGTTTGTCCCAACAATTGCAAATAGTGCCCTCTGACCTCTTAATCTTTTCTTTTACTGGAAATGCTCATCACCTGGTTGCACAGCTGAAGGACATGACCACAAAGAACTTGATCTCTGACCATATGTCATAATGGCAAAAATGAGAAATTCTCTCCAGAACTGCACAAAGCAAGTGCAGTGATACCACTTTGGCTTCAAAGTGGAAAAGCAATCTAAGGTGCATTTCAAACCGGCTGTGGGTTACGATTGAATATGCTTAGAACCTTCCTGTAACCCCAAAGAGTAATTATGTTGACACCGTGTAATGAGCAGGGGCTACTTCAACATGTGGAAGGCACATCCCCTACTGTCTTCTTTCAAATCCTAGAAAAACCCTTAGCCACCCAAGCCATCATAGTTACAGTACTCCTGATATGCAGAATTAGTTTTCTAATGTAATCATGCTGTCTGGGAGGTCCAGTGTGTGCTCAACTTACCTGGTTCTTGGGTAGTTCCCTGGGAGTTCCACTTGGCCTTTTCCATTGGCACTGGATGGAATATGCAGGTGATAAATGCACTCAGAAGATGAAAACGGGAAAGCAGAATGTAGAGCTAAGCTGGGGGAAGTTGTAAACAGGCAAAGAGCAATGATAAGGGGTTTGAGGGAGGGGATGCTCTATGATCACTACAGGTTCCAGGTTCTGTTTTATGTCAGGGTTAGTAAAGTTGCAGGTAGAAAGACCTCAAATAAATTATGAAATGAATTTACTAACTATTTCCCCCCTCCATCAGTTACATTGAACAACACAGGTTCCACAAGTTTGATAATCCCATTATCCACAATGAGACCCATCGTGGTGATATATTCTAAAAAGAAAATTCTAACAAGAAAGACAGAGAAAGAGACAGATGCATGTCCCCTGTGTGAGCAAAAGCAGGTTTTTATTAAAAAGATAAAAATCCTGCAAGGTTGACATACTCCAGCATCAAGCTATCCCCACAAAAGCAAAAGCATGTCTAAGGTGATAAATCCCCCGCCATGAATCTTTTCTTATTTGACTTTTTTCCACTAACTGAAATGACCCTGAGAGCAAAAAAAATGGTCGTACATAGTCAATGGGTGTTTTACTCATGCATGGCTGGATTCACGCTGATATTTGACACCAAGTCAAATTCAGTGGGGGATATTCCATCTGTAAGCTAAAGATGCCACTTTACAGCACGAATTCCATACATCAGAAAGTTATTTACGTTAACCTTTATCAATATGTCTCGTCCTCTCCCCCGCAGCCAGATGTCGGTGCGTTTGCATAGTACTTTGTGCTTCAGAACACGGAGTCCAAGGTGAAAAGGCAGTTTTTTGCAGAGAGGTCCAACAGAGGCTTGATCTGCTCAGCATATGTTCCCTTGTTTGAATGTGAGACACCAGTGCCATCTTCTGTCCCTCTAATAGTATTCTTTTATTTCACAAGGACATTCATTGCCTTTCTTCCAGTCATGTGAGAAGGCAGAAGAATTGGGAAAAAATCAAGACACCAAATGTAGCTCCCTAATTCTGACACTTCAGGTGAGCCACATTCCTATGAAACAGTCTAATTCCTGTGAAACAGCTCAGAGGAATGAAGCCACTTTAGACAGGGGGTTCAGGCAATCCTCTGCCTGTCCCTTCATGTCTACAGACATGCACTAGGTTTTCATGATATTATTTCAAAATAGAATTGTATTTATTGATAGCTCATAGAAGTCAGCTTCATTTTGAAATCCATCCATAGTCTCCAAAATCATAAAATAGCTTTGATAAATGCGGCGAACAAATAACGAGTTATACAGCTCACCAGAAAAAAAGGTATAGTTCAATGAAAACAGATATATAAAATTTTAATGTCCACAAAATGTTTGATAGTAGCCCATAAGCTGCATGAATGGCAAACAGTCTTGACAGGCAACAGATATCGAATGGAGGGCCAGTGGCTGTGAATCCCGGTGCTTGCTTACACAGCATATAAGCCTGAGAGAACAATGCCACTGCATTTAAGCAAGACTGATGGCATCGGTAAGAACTGTTATGGTTTCTGGCAAGCTTGTGACCATGACAGAAATGTTCTCAGACAGAGAGGAAAATTTTTGCGAACTGTATTAGCACTGTCTGTTTGTGTCTGTATGTGTATGAGACTTGAGAGGGTGGGAGAACAGGGATGGATGGAGGGTGTGCAACAATGCGCAGACAGCGTGCCATCTAAGCCACAGGGAGTATGAGATCTTTTCATCTCTACCTTCCTTTATAATAACAATCCAAAACAGCAAATTAAAAGATCTGCCAAACAGATAACTCCATTAAAACCTTTATTAAATCATTGAAAATGATTCTGTTCAGAATTGCCATGTGCTTAATTGAACAAATGAACACATCAAATTATCCTCAGAAAACGACGTGGTGGGAGGAGCAGATGAATGACAGGTAAATTAACTCTCCTCAGTTCTGCAAAGCGTAAATTACAGCAGACATGCTTTTAATTATTTCTCAGATAGTTCTTGCCGCAGTAAAATCACACGACTCGGATTTCTGAGATAAGAAATGTTCATTACACAACCATTAAATTCCAAGATGTAGAAGCTCTTGAAACCTTTTATTGCCACACTACCGCACATTTGCTGTTTTTCAGCATGTCCTTACACTTTCCCAATGCTATTGTCTTTATCTGCGTATGTTAAAGTTCCATGAAATGCAAGCAGGGAAACTGCATTGGCAGTCATTTTGTGCCCTTAATGTCTACGACACGTATACATCAACTGAGAGGGAGCAATATCCTAAATCATCAAGTAATGGCAGAAGATATGAATGATGTGACTTGCAAATCAGTAAGTGACATGGATGCCATAAAAGGCGCGGAAAGTGAGCGCAATTAAGATGAATTGAGTCTCACCATTGACAGTCACCTGACGGAAAACAAGGCTATCTACATGCAATTACCACTGCAGATCTGTCACTGCTTTTGAAGTATTCAAATAGAAAATTGATCATGAGGGACACAAAGGCACACCAGCAGACAGCACCAGAGCAAACTATTGAGAATTTACAGTCAAATACTTATACTGCTTAAAAATCTTCACAAATGTATTCAGTAATTCAATTTATATAGTAAAAATGAACCATCCTGTCCATGCACAATTCTATTGAAAATATCCCATTTGTGAACACATGGTAATCCAACAAAATCTATAACATTAAATATTTGGAGATGTTCTTCCTTAAAATGTTCTGAGTAGGAGCAGGAGCATTTATGTTGGGCAATAATGCCTTGTGATTAGGTTTGCATCAATATCGGTTTTCAGGTTGATCCAAGCAGAATTTGATGGAATTGAGGTCTAGGGTCTGTGCAGGCCATTTCTTCCACACTGATCTCCACAAATTGTGTATAGACCTTTTTCAGTGCATGTGTGCATTTTCATAATGACAGCATTCTCTTACACTGTTAGAGGCACAAAATAATCTGTAATGAATCTGTGCATGCCATTACATAAACATTTTATTTCAGTGGAACAAAGAGGTCCAGCCTGAACAATAGGTTTGTCCATACACTTTTGGACATTATGCGTTACATTTCCTTAAAGTCTTCCAAAAGGATGAGGTCACACATGGCAAAAAGATTTATAAACTCTACATCTGCACAAAAAAGTGCAAAAATTGTATCCCAGAATATAAAAGTAATATCACATAATATTTTCCTGTGAAATAGTGCATGTTAATATTTTGAGCTGTCAGTGCAGGGATACCCCCAAGCTCCTAAGTTTGTTACCTCTCAGGCAGGTCTGAATACATTAACCTTCTTTCACTGACCTTAACCCTCAAAAGTACATACCTAACCTTAACCCTAACCCTAACCTTAACCCCTACCCCTAAAATAGCTCAATTTTCTCATGGGGACCTTATTATATCCCCATAAGGATAAATAAATCTGGAATTCCATGTCTTATGGGGACGACTTGTCTCCACAAGGGTAGGAAAACACGGACCACATGTGTGCACGCAGACAAAACACACACACACACACACACACACACACACGCACACACACACACACACACACACACACACACACGCACGCGCACACACACACACACACGCACACACACTGAAATGAATGTGAAAGATCAAGTGATTCAGTACATACCAACTGGAGGCTAACCATATCCAAGTGCAATCAGAGGCCCGCTATGTCAGGTTTCTAGAGATACAAGCGTAATTATTCATCATAATCAAAGAGTTCAAGCTTTGAAAGCGAGAGAGGGGAAAGTAACAACTTAATTCAACATCTAGGAATTTGCATTTTATGAACTACATTTATCAGAATGTTCTGTATTTGATTGGTGTCAACCTCTTTTATCCTGGTTTTTGAGAGAACGGAAAGTCGATACATGGAGATAAATGGTAGAAGTCAAAGAGGGTGCACATTTGCATTCAGTGCGCTCTAATTAAAAGCTTTAGTTTATCAGCCATCTGAATGGCACAAAACAAAGCGTGCAAGTGATTACTGGAAAAAGGAGCCAAGGAATGATGCAACGATTGCATTAATTTTAGCATTTTACAAACAAGCAAACAGTTGTCTTCAAGAAAAATAGCACAAATGTGAACTAACATCAAATCAAAAGCAGTATAATTTAATTAATCACAGGTAAAACAGCTGTGATGGCATCAATAAATAACACGTTATCAATAAATAAGGCAGAATTCATTCTTACGATATCTACAAATTGTTCCAAAAGAGATCCCGCGATTTGACAGATTAGCCCCTATCTAGTTAGGGTTTTCTGTCAAGCAAGATGGGTTTTTGTCTGGGAGTTTCACACTTCAAACCTATGATTCCATTAAGAACTATAAAGGGATACTGAATGGAAGCAAGGCAAAGAACTTTTTTTCCCCTCTAGCGGTGTATCTAGACAACCATTTTAGCTTTCCAATGGCGTTGACTCGGCTGATGCTGAGGCATATTGTACACGTCAGTGGAATTGCACTAGGTAGAGTGACCATACAGCAAACTGAAAGGGGTTTGCAATACATCAGCAGTTTTTCATAATTTACCCTCCACCAAACTCCTTTTCTCTGGAGTATAAAGAACATCTTCCCTGCCAGGAAATGGAATGATTAAAATAACTCCCTGAGAGCAATAGATGATTCCTGCTGTGCCATCACATGACAGAAGAGAAATACCTGCACGGAATTGTCATGCATATGGAATTTTTTTACGGGGAGCGTGGAAAGTTTTATGGGATGCCATTTTGTACAGCTTTTGTTGAAAATGTCTACACACACATAAGGGTGACTGGATGCAAGCTAGCACTGTGCTATCAATTTACACAATATCTCAATAGCATTCAACATTTTTCTTTTAGCTTAAAAGTTGATTTGATGGCTGGTATTTTTCATAAAAATGAGCCATTTCATAATGTAAAGCAGAATGGATTGATAGTTTATAAGAATTTTTCAGTCAGTGGTTTTCTGTGTGTTTAATCTGCTGGTGCTTTGTATATCCAGTTTGTCTTCGTTATAGAGCTCTTATTCAAATGTGATACTACTTTTTAAATCAAACTACTTCAGTAAATTACAATTGCTGATAGCTTTTTATTTTTGTTAAAGGGGACCAAATTTGCCTTTTCATATTTTGTGTCTTATATGTACTGTCACAATGAAGGATGTTCATATTAAACACGGCTAAAGTTTGAGTTAATGAGGTAAACGTATGTAAGTAATCCTTATGAAAAAAAAAAAAAAAAACCCCTCAGGTTCCCACAGGGTTTTTCCACTGGAGTTAGATTATGATGTCATTGTATGAAAGATTTCTTCATATGGTCATTTGTTCCTGGAATAAGGTCATGAAGAAAGTTGGCTTTTATTCTAGCAAAACACCTATTGCTCTTCCGTCGACTGCAACAAACTTTAAATGTCTGTTGTGGATGTGGCTGACAAACTGGACCAAAAACAAAAAGAATTTGAACAACTAATTTATGACAGATCAACTATAATGCATTATAGGAATAAGGCAAAATGGATGGAAAAGGGTGAAAAATGCAATAAATTATTTTTAAGTCTCCAACATAGAAATTTAGCAAAGAAAAATATACAGAGGTTAAAAAGGAATGATGGGACAATTCTTACTTCACCTATAGATATTCTGACTGAAGGAGAGAGCTATTTTACAGAGATCCTCTCTTTCCAGTCATCACCTGTCCCACTACATAACATTGATTGTCATCCGTTTTTCCCTCGTAATCAAGTTAAATTATCGGAGGAACAGAGAGAAACTTGTGAGGGTCTAATTACGGAAACTGAAATCTACTATCCAATTATGTCCTTTCAAAAGGGGAAAGCGCCAGGATTGGATGGTATTCCAATAGAAGTGTACCAAACTTTCTATGAACTGATTAAAACCTCCCTACTTACAAGTTTTAATTTTTCATATGACAAAGGTATTCTCACAGGGACTCAGCAGGAAAGAGTAATATCTCTGCTCTTAAAACAAGAAGCTAGTAGCCACTATAAAGATCCGGTTCACTTAAAAAACTGGAGACCACTTACTCTTCAGTGTTATGATGCGAAAATGTTAGCTAAATGCATAGCATTGCGTATAAAAAATGTCCTACCTGATATTATACACCATGACCAGTCTGGTTTTATACAAGGACGAAATATTAATAAGTATTACAGTAGAATTGAGTGTGTGATGGCCCATGAGACAGGACTTGAAATTTATGCCAAAAGATGGGATAAAGTAAGGGAGACTGAAGGTTGGGAATAATGAGGGATGGAATAGGTGAGCTAATAACGACTAATGCAAAAGGTAGTAAAGCATTGTGAATGTAAAAAAAAAAACTTTAAATGTCTGTATCATTCGCGGAAGGACACCATTAGCGAGTCATGAATTCAAAGAATGATTTTTATTGAACAAAATATTCCAAACAAATAAGGCACGTGGGCCAACAGAACCTTCACGAATGAACAGAAATAATGCAGGGGAAAAGGAAGGCACAAGGCCAACAAAAAACTCCACTTAAGAAGCTGAAAAGTCCAAACTATAAAAACTGCGGGATTGAGGAGGGCACAAAGCCAACAAAAAATACACTCAATGAGCTGAAACAAATAGGGTAGTATAAACTCAATATGCGCATGAAACACGCGGCATGAGAACAGGCATAGAACCAACATGGAAACAACAGACTGTGAACTGGAATGCCTCCACAGAATATAAAGGAACAGGGCTGCCTTAAAATTTCAACTTAACTGAATTTAAGATTATAAGTTGAACATTACCTCAACTTATCATCTCGAGTTCAATGAGCTTAAAAGTTTAAGGCAGCCTGGACACTAACTTTTTTCAGTTGAGACAACTTTTTTTTTTACAGTGTAGTACATCACTGTATGCATTACAGGACAAGACTGGAGGGGGAAGTTGACAGACTTTGTGGCTTATTTCCAGAGATATACAAAAAAAAACTGGCAAAAGCAACTTGCATTTTGCATTGCATTGAAATTATATCATTGGGCTATCAAGCAAATAATGTACACAAGTTTGATATCATAGTAGGCAAGAGATGTGTTCCTTAAAGAAAGAATAACTTTATTTAACAAAAGAAGAAACCAACTACAATAAACAAACACCAAATATTAATCCTTTCACTACCGCTTGCTGGGAATAAGACAACCCTTGCTTACCGTAAATTTTTGTGCAATCATAGCATGATATTGCATGTGGATTTTCACCCCCTTTTTCAAACTAAAAACGCCAGAAACAGACAATTTTATGTACAGAAAACATGTTCAAAATACATTTACCTTTCCATTGACACATATCTTTGCTTAGTTTTTCCAAAAGTAAAAACAGAAAATGAGGACAAAAACCGTATTTCGGTTTGTCAAGACAAGACGATTTCTCCTCTATGGGATTTCTGTACATACGGAGATACACGCACATTTCTGTACATACGGAGATACGCATGCATTTGTGTACAAACAGAGATACACGTGCTGCAGCAGCACTGGCTGCAATGGCGGTGACGTCAGCGAGGGACTGTGCATAACCAGAGGACTGGGAACTACGGGAAGCCTGATGACATCACTGACGTGTTGTGCGATACCAGACTCGTCCAAAGGGTGTTTTGTTGCGGAGCTTTTACAGTTTTTGTGAGGGACTTTCTCTAGGCGCAAAACAGTGACAATGGTAAGTGATGCAGGATCAGCGCTGTCGCGGAAATGCGACAATGGTAATGAAAGGGTTAAAAGGAAATGGTCACCAGGATAAACACCAAAAAGCTCAATGAACTAGCCCTAAGGCGGGAACAATTAACTAAAAGGAGGACAGGGCTGGGGGCTTACCGCGGCAGCAGAGGGCAAACACTAAGGGGAAGGGTCGTTACACTCAATCACCACCCGTGACATGGTACACCAACTAAAAAGGGACCTGTGAAAAACACCACCACCAGGGAATCGGACTGCCGCCTAGGCCCGCCGCACCTATCCTACAACGAAAAGAGAATGATTATAAAATCCCACTGGAGGCACTAACAGTCAATTGAAAAATTGACCAGACAAAGAAAACAACGGTCACTCATAACACTCAGTCATGAACACATTCACACTCTCAAATGACCATTGTTTAAGCACCAAATTATTCTAAACAAAATCTAAATAAAAAAATATAAAATAGTGCCAGGGGCACTGTAGCTCACTTGGTTTACTTCAGGCTTTAGTGTTATGCAAGCGTACAAGTGTTAGAATTTTTTATGCTTGGGTCCAACATTGGGACAATTAAGACACCTTATAACTGCAAGCGGTAACTACGGGGTCCAAAGCAACATGAAGCAAACAGTTTGAAGCAGTGAGGACACAAATTGAGTGAATTTTTCAAACAATATCCAGTTCACAGCACATAACTGTGCATGGTATACTTTGCCCTGCAAATTTCAGATTGATTAGTCATTGCCATGTCTTTGAAATCTTTTTTTTCCCCTTTTTCCCCCTTTAACAACTCGGTGAGCAAACAGCCAAATTAAGTCGCTAATCTGGTCAAACAAAGCGACGGGGTTTTTTGGGGGGTTTTTTTGAGGGGGTTTCAGTCTCCCGGGAGCAAAGTAAGGTAAAGTAAAATAAATTTAAACGCTAAATTTAAAGAATAAACTAAACACAAAGTAATTGTCTAACTTAGTGAATTGTGTGATATACAAAAGTAAATCAGAGTTGTTTTCAATGACAGAGGTACACTGTCGCCTGCTTTTTTCTGTAGCTGATTTAGCTAACGTACTATTGTAAGCTCTCAACGCCAGGAATATATCAAATTACCGGGATATCTAACTATAACCTGGCTTGGTTTCATACTTGGGCTTGCCTTTCATACAGTCTTCTAGCCAATAAATATTGACGTTCACCGGGTTTTTAGTCCCCTTCGTTCTCTATCCTGACGCATTTCGCATAAACGCATTGCCAAGCTTGAACATTAACGCAAACTGAGGTTTTTGTCTTTTTCGCATTTTATTATCATCGAAGGGCTCGTCTGATTAAACACATTGCAAATTACGTTATCTTTGTATTTTCCTTCGGTTGCGGTGCCTTGATCAGCTGATTAAAGTTTAACTGCTTGTTTGAGTGCTCAGCGACAGCTTGTTGGGGGAGATACCGTGTATAGTTTGCTCACAAAGTAAACGATTTGTTTATTCGGTCCGTTTTAATTAAAGGGAACCGAGGCTTAACTCTTATTTCGGTTACCCCTGGTTGTATTTGTGGCTAGCTAGCTAGATAGTTACTGTTTGCTTTTTGGCTGGGGATCTGAGATTTAGTATTTAGTCAATAGGGCAGCAGTCACTTTTGTCGTCCATTCGCTTACCTTGGAATTTAAACGTAAAAGCTTTACCGAGTGCTCCACCTCCTCCAGTTTCTCCTGGGCATAGTAACTTAGCCAGTCTTTTTTTATCTGGGTTCTCAGCTAAGCCCTGTGATACTTTTTAGGTTAGTATATTAACAGTACCGGTCTAGATAAATTCAAGTTGGCTTATTAGGAGTGCTTATTATCGACAGAGTTTTTCAATTTGGTATTTCATTTCTGTTCACTAAAACTAAGCCCCTGTTAAAAAGCGGCTTATTATCCATTCACATAGTTTCCCCCACGGTTTCTATTGTGACTGCTGCTTAGGGCTTCTCAGGTTAATAAATTAATAAATTGTGGTTCCTGAGCTTCTGTCTCGGCATTAGTAATTTTTTTGTTATCTAGGGTGAGCGAGGTCATTAGGTAGGGGGTTCAAAATGTGGCCAAAACTATGTGACGGTTGCAGGATGATCGCAAATTTCAGGGTGGGTTTGTCTGTCACCGGTGCCAGCTAATTGAGCATCTGGAGAGCAAGATCCTTGTTCTTCAGGGCCAGTTTGACGACATAGTTCATAATCAGTAGAGTTCCTAGAGGAACTAAGTAATACGTCGTTTAGAGAAATGGTTTGTACGCCAAAGCAGGGTGGTGTGGGGACCCCAGAGCAGGCAGGGAGAGAAAGTTGGGTGACGGTAGGACGTCAAGCGCAGGAAAGGGCGTGCACACCGTACAGCGACAGCTCCTCCAGTGGTTGAGGTGTCCAACCGATTCCGGCCCTTGCAGGAACTCGAATTGGCCCCTGACCCTGAGAGTGAGGGGACTGATGAGCAGCAGGGCACCCTGTTGGCCTCTACCCCTCAGAAAAAGAGAGTTATTGATAGTGGGGGACTCAATACTTAGAGGAATAGACAGTTTAGCGACAAGGAGTCTCGTCACGGTGTGTTGCCTGCCTGGTGCCCAGGTAGGAGACCTCCTGGAGCGTCTTGGACAAGCTCCTGGCCAGAGCGGGGAGGGATCCAGTTGTCATGGTCCATGTTGGGACTAATGACATAGGTAAGGGTAGGTTTGAGGTTCTGCAAAGCAAATTTGTTGAATTAGCTGAAAAGCTTAGGAGCAGATCCTCCACGGTAGTGTTCTCCGGGATTCTGTACCATGCAAGCAGAGGGAAGCAGAATTTATCTGGAGGTTTAACACGTGGCAAGAACCTGGTGTAGGAAGAGGGGTATAGGTTTATGGGGCACTGGAACTACTTCTGGGACAGGGGTGACCTGTTCAAGCCGGATGGGCTACACCTGAACCGGAGGGGTACCTTTGCACTGGGTCAGCGTATGTTGAGGGTAGCAGAGAGTTATTTAAACTAGGGACTTGGGGGGCAGGGAGTTTAGAGAGTGTTACACAGAGGGAAATGCAGACTGCCCTGATGGAAGCTGACAGCGTTGCATGCACTCTTGATGATATATTTTTACAGCAAAAAAGTGTGGTGAGGGGCTTTGAGCAGCAGGCACGTGGGAAATCGAAGGGGAAGAACGTTCGTGATAACCTGAAATGTTTTTATCTAAATGCAAGAAGCATTAAAAATAAATTTAGAGAACTTGAGGCCGTTATGATTAGTGAAGGCTATGACATAGTTGGGATTACAGAGACATGGCTTAGTGAAGAGGATGGAGATGAATATAATGTAGAAGGTTATAAGCTCTTTAGGAAGGATAGATGTAATAGGCAGGAGGGTGTAGCACTCTATGTGAACGAAAAACATAAATGTGCAGGAAATTCCTGAACTTGAACATTCCTTGCCCTGTGAAGATATCTGGGTCAGGCTCACTGGCAAACACGAGACTGGTTTAAACATAGGTGTATGCTATCGACCACCAGCTTTGGACAGTACAGTCAATGAAATGCTTTTTAAGAGGATTATGCAAGCTTGTAGAGGAGGAGGGACTATTATTATGGGGAGACTTAAATTATCCTGGTATTGATTGGGGAAATGGTGAAAGGACAGGGTAGGGGGGAGGAAGAATTTCTAGATGTCATAAATGATAATTTTTTGGTGCAGTATGTTAATAAACCAACAAGAGAGAAGGCACTTTTAGATTTGGTGCTCTGTAATGACCCAGATAGAATTAGCAATGTTGAGGTACTGGAGCCACTTGGGACAAGTGATCACTCTACTATTAATTTTGAGGTTTCATGGGAAGTTAAAAAGGTGTCTCCAAAAACAAAAATTTTCAATTTTAGGCGAGCAAACTTTGACAGGATGCGCTCATATCTAAGTAGAATAAAATGGGAGACACTCCTGGACTGTGAGTCTGTAAATGAGATGTGGGAAAAATTTAAGGGGGTTTTACTTGATTCACAATGCAAATTCATTCCAAAGGTGTCCAAAAGTAAGCTGAAAAAGCAGAATCCTCAGTGGATGACAGCAGCTATTCGTAGGAGTTTGAGGAAAAGAGGAATCTTTATAAGATGTACATAGAGGATAACAATGAGATTACTAACGAATTCTGTAAAATGCGGGCTGTGGTCAAAAAGAGCTGAGAACGCTAGAAGACTGTATGAAAGACAAATTGCAGAGGGGGCAAAAACTAACCCTAAGCGCTTCTTTCAGTACTGTAGCAGAAAAAGGAAAGTCAAAGAGCAGGTTAAGTGCATAAAGAATAAAAATGGATCTGCTATATGATAACAAGGATGAGCGGACCATTTTAAACGGTTACTTTGTTGAGAATTTTACCTTAGAGGTCTTTGCTCGGCCAGAGGGCTTGTCCAATGCTCAAGATTATTTAGCGGAAATTGAGGTTCAGGATAACATCAGATTAGACAAGTTGCATCAACTAAAGGCAGATAAGGCGGCGGGTCCTGATGCTTATATCCTAGAGTGCTCAGGGAAGTTAGTGAGATCATCTTTAAGCCGCTATGCCATCTTTAGACGGTCTTTAGAAACTGGAGAAATACCAAATGATTGGAAACAGGGCAATATAATACCAATATATAAAAAAAAGGGGACCGTACTGAGCCAGGTAATTACAGGCCAGTCAGTTTAACTTGCATTGCGTGCAAAATATTGGAATCTATCATAAAAAGATGAGCTGGACTTATTTCTTGAACGTAATAATATCTTGAGGGATAGCCAACATGGTTTTCGTAAGGAAGGTCATGCCTGACAAACCTTGTGGAATTTTTTGAAGAGGCCACCAAGACCTATGACCAGAGCAGGGCTTATGACATCATATATTTGGATTTTCAGAAAGCATTTGACACAGTACCGCATAAGAGACTAATTTTAAAAATGAGCTCCATTGGAGTTACAGGTGGTATTCTGAAGTGGATTCATAACTGGTTGCAGGACAGAACACAAAGAGTGGTGGTCAGTGGTATCTCATCTGAGCTAGGTATGGTGGGGAGTGGCGCCCCCCAGGGATCGGTGTTGGGACCCCTGCTGTTCCTCATCTACATTAATGACCTTGATAGGAATATTGAGAGCAGATTAGTGAACTTTGCAGATGATACTAAATTGGGGGCTTGGCAAATAGTTTAGAGTCCACTAAAGTGATTCAGGATGATTTGGATAGAATCCAGAATTGGGCAGAAATGTGGCAAATGAAATTTAATGTAGCTTAAATGTAAAAGTAGTTCATGTAGGTAATAAAAACATTAGACGGGATTACTTCATGGGAGGTTTTAAACTGGAATGTGCTACACAAGAGAAAGATCTGGGAGTGATTGTTGACCAAACCCTCACAGGCTCCAGCCATTGTGCCGTAGCAGTTAAAAAAAGCCAATCGGATGCTGGGATACATTGCCAAAAGTATTGAGTTCAAATCCAAGGAGGTGATGCTTCTTTTGTACAACACCAAGTCAGACCACATCTAGAGTATTGTGTACAGTTCTGGGGACCATACTTAAAGAAAGACATAGAGGCTTTAGAGAAAGTTCAGAGAAGAGCCACGAAGCTAATTCCGGGTATTAAAGATGAAAGCTATGAGAAAAGGCTGAAGATCCTTAATCTCTTTTGTCTTAGGAAAAGGAGACTAAGGGGTGATTTGATTGAGGTCTTTAAATATGTTAAAGGGATTAACAAAGTGAATTATGTAGGATTCCTTCGACTAAGTGTTGTTAGCAGAACTCGGGGTCACAAATGGAAGCTGACTAAAGGTAACTTTAGCACTGATATTTGGAAATATTTCTTCACCCAAAGAGTAATTTCGGTGTGGAACAGCTTGCCTGACCATATTGTTGAGGCAGAGACCTTGGGAGTTTTCAAGAGCAGGCTTGACTTAAAGCTAGATACCATTGAGACATTGAGTATCTGAAGTGACATATTCACGATGGTACAAAGAAACTGGCGAGCCTAGTTGGGCTGAACGGCCTGTTCTCGCCATTCATGTTATGTTATGTTAAATAGCAGCTGTTACCTGATTGACAAATAAGAGCCAGAAATTTCAAGATTTATTTTGCTCATTGGAAAGACTATTTGATCCTTGTACAGACATGCAATATGCAAAATTGGAACCAAATGGTTGAAAACAATTTTTTTTTCTCAATAGCTTTTTTCTCACTACAGTGCCACATATTGGCCAATTGGAATCAGATTTGTTGTACCTCTCTATAGTGCCTCCATTTGGCCGATCAAAGTAATTTGCATTGAGACTGCCTTTTTACACATCCTTCACAATAGTATGAAGGAGTATACGGGCTAATAAAATTTAATTGGCTGATGTCAGCCAACTTGTTTGAACTATCACTTTGTTCTTTCAGGTTTTCCTGGCAACCTTCGCCATTTTGAAGCATGCAAAATTTAAAGTTGCTCGCACAATTAATTTAAGAGTCATGACCATTTGTTTTGTTTTCTTTAGTGCTACCTACGAATGTATTTGAACCAAATTCAGAGTGATGAAGTTGCATGGCCTCTAGATGTGTGATATCAAGTTTCTAAAAGATTGTACATTGCATCAAGGAGTTACAGCTCTTTATATCAATATAGACCAGGCCCTTAAACTTTGTGTGAATTCATCTCACTGTTCAGGAGGAGATAAAAATGAAAAGTTTGGCGTAAAGTTTGCAAATACAGAAATGGGTATGGCTTTCACGTATTGATTCGTCTTGACCCACAGAGTCTAACAAAAAAAAGAAAAAGTTTCTACAACCTATGGTTTAGAAGTAATTGCCCAGGTCATACTGTACCTCTCTTTGGCGCCACCATATGGCCAGTCAAAGTAATATTAATAAAAATGGCTCTTTTCCACATTTTTAACAAGAATGTAAAGTTTGATGATGACAGGTGTCAGCTAAAGTGAGTTTAAGGGCGACTGAAATTTGATTGGCTGATGTTGGCCATGTTGTTTCATTACTCAATTAGTTCTTCCAGATTTTTATAGCAACCCTGACCAAAGTGAAGCATGCAAAATTTCAAGTTGATCATACAAATGGTTCAGGTGTTATGACCATTTGTTTGCTATGGCGCCACCTATGGACTGATTTATACTAATCGAACAATATATAATCTGTACATCCATATGTACCTCCAGGCGCGTCGCTAGAACAGGGAATTGGGGGGCACAGACACTTCCCTTTATGAAAAGAATTAGTCCTGGCTAGTTCTCAATCATTTTCCTTTACTGACGCGTTTTCCAATTATCGTAACTGGCAACTGAAAACACGGTGATATCTAACAGCGATTAGATGATGGGCTAAATTCAGTACAGTTGCGGAACAAGAACAGAGAATTGGGTTGCACAAAACATCCGTTTAAAACAATCATTAGTCCTGACCTGTTCTCAGTCATTTTCATGATTAACAAAAGGTTCACTCGAGAGCACTCCACACTTAACAGGTGCTGCTTTGTTCTCCCCGATTAGGTAAGGCGACAATCATTCATCTGGACGGCGATTTGCTCATTTAAATCAATGTTATTCAAAATTGCATACCTGCGCCAAATAGCAATGCTTTTTATAGCCTATTTAAACGCCGAGTGCCACGTTTTTGTTTTATCAACCCACGCAATACCGAGAGTGAAAGGCGATATTTCATTGGAACAAAGACCAGTTCCATTGGCCTATTAGTACATAAAACTGAATTTATATGATTTCATTGCTGTTAGATCGCATATGGAAACCGTGTCTTCAGTTACCAGTTACGATAATTGGAAAACGCGCCAATAAAGGAAAATGATTGAGAACTTGCCAGGACTAATTCTTGTCATAAAGGGGCGTGTCTGTGCCCCCCAATTCCCTGTTCTAGCGACGCGCCTGCGTACCTCCCCACCAGAAGAAGATCAAAGTTAACGAAGACGCCGACACCGACACCGCCCTGCGTGATCACATAAGCTCCCTTTGATCTGTTGGACCAAGTGAGCTAACAAAACCAATATGACCAGCACTGAACAGAACAAATCAATAAATTTACCGAATAAAATTTGTTGACTTAAAACAGACAATCAAATATACACTTAAAATATACAGTAATTTGCTGGCTGTGATTGAGAGGGATCAGGCGACCAGCCCAGATAAAAATGCCCCAATCAGCACCAGAGCCACTGGAGAGGAAGAGCCAGACACCACGATGCTAAACCCAGCAGTGGCGAAACAACCAGAGCCAACACAGCCAAATTCAAGCAGGAGGAGCCAAAATCACAAAAAGCCAAAACAGCCACTAAAAGGCAGGGTAGGCATGATCCTAAAGCTAGCAGATTTGAAAGCAGGATCTCCTCAGTGCTCCACCTAAGCCCACCCCCTGCCCTCGGAGCTCTTTCCAAAGCCACACCCCACACACAGTCGTGCACAAGCACTGCAGGGTACACAGGTCGTGTAATCAATCTGTGTTTCAATGGTGTGGAAGTTGAGTGATCCTTCTCACAACTACATAATAATAATAATAATAAACAGACCCCGTACCAGCACATTTATGGAAAGTTAGTGTGTGAAAAACAGATGCTCTGAGACAGGCAACCATGTTACATTATACCATACATGCCAACTCCACCGCTTTTGGCGGTAGACTACCGCTTTTGGGGAGTTTCATTCTGAAAAAAACGCGCCAAAAGCGGTAGAGTTGGCATGTATGTTATACAAGTTAGCATTTTGTTAGAAAGGTACATGCAAACATACATTAGCTAATGCAAATTACTTGCCTGGATAGACAAGGAAGCTGATGTTGGCATTGGAATAATATGACTGATGTAACAGAAATAGTTATGAAGGCTAAACAATTTGTGAAAACAACTAATCCTCTTGCAAAAACAAAACAGCAACTTACCTGTCCAACAGAAAGACGGCAACCATTGCATCACTTTTCAGGCCTTTCAAATCCCTTAGTGGCATCCATTGCTTAAAAGCTAGATCGATATTGACTTGCGTTTGTCCTATGCTGTATCTCTAGCCTTTTTAGTTAAAGCTTTTTCTGCTTGGGACTTTCTTTTCCTGGCCTATTTGGCAGGGCAAGCAGTCACAAGTAACCGTGGTAGTGGTAGTTTGAGTAGTTTGAATAGCCCCAGAGCACTATCTTGTGATTTTTTGATAAATTTAATTAAACGATTGAAAACAGGTCAAGACCAATCATTATTTTCAAGGAATGATCTGTGCTTCAACAATTTTCAGTACACCAGGCACCATTGTTATATAAGTCCCCACTTTTGCCGACTGGATTGCACCAAAAATTTCTATTTATTTCGCTTCATATTGACATTGCATTGAGTTTCTAAAATCTGCTTCAGCCTCCGGGCTCATAATGATACGGACGACCTCTTCCAGCTGCCTAAAAAAAATCTTCTGACAAATCTGATATTTCAGCAGACTCTGAAAACAAAGCTTTTTTTCTCCCTCATCTTCACTACTGTTGTTGGAAGTGTTACAAATGATTTGTATCAAATTCAGAAGTGAAAAATGTGAACGTTTGTTTCTAGCTCAAGACGAATGTGTGAGGTACTGCATGCAAAATGCCCATCCCCGACTCTGCTCAGAGCATAGTCCTTCTGGAGTTGACGTAATATGGATTACGTAATCTTTTAGCAATTTTCAAGGGCTGGGTTTTACTTTGCATTGTATACTTCTCATGAATAGAAGCATGAAAATCTAGTGTCAGATTCAAATTCACTTGGTAAAAGTACTGTAGAAGGGTTAAAAAGCAATTTATTGAAATTTTGGGTGTCATGGAACCTTTAAGGTGCAGGCAAACCAAAGCAAATGCTTGAGAGTTACTGTATGCCTACTTTTGGGAGACAGTTGACAATGATATGGAAAAACTATGGAAGTGGATTAATTGCAGCCTATCACTCAAAGTGTGAGTTGCTGTTACCAAGCTGTTACTGAGGCTTGCAATGGCAGTTCGATGGATGCTTGCACGCATTTCATGATTTGCTTCTCTGGGGATGATCCTTAACATCTTTCTGATATTACCAGTCTTGGCTAGCTAAACCCGTCCCATTTACTGCCAACTACAGGAAATGGATTAATTTATTTCAGTTTTTTCAGATGCAAAGATAATGTGTATCCCCGCTGCTGATCAAAATTAATGGCCAGAGGAGGAGATACTAAAAGCAGATGGAAGGAAGCATGCTTGAGTAGATGCATGCTTCATTCTGGTTGCCGTTATGGTTGGTGGGTGTAGTTCCGTATAGAGAAAATAATGCGTACATAAAACTGTGAACAACAAAGTCTGGTGATTATCTTGCGTAACTGGGTCATGATTTTTGGAAATATACATTGGTGTTGAGCTTTTACAAATGAATTTTTGGCACTTTGAGCATCACATGCCATCTACTTAGTTCCATTATATTGATGAGAAGGCAGGCATCTCTATGGGTGATATCACCAAAACTTGGCAAGTCACAGAAAACAATCAGGATGAAAAAAAAAAACACTGCAGTTAAGAGGAAAATTATGTATTTTCGATTAAGGAGCGAACTGTACCTTTAAAATGACAGAATGACTATCATGGAGTTGGTACTCAGTTTTCAGCCATTAAGCAATACTGTGGTTGGACAGAAACATTGAGAAATTATGCATGGCCCAAAGTCCTGGCTTTCTAGTACATCCTAACAGCTTTTGATAGGAGCTAGGAAAGGGTTCTGTGGATATCACTCAGGTTCTTCTACAATGATCTGGACAAATCTTGTATGAGTATCACTTTGCGCATGGGGGCGCTGTGGCGCTGAAGTGGTCAAGGCCATCTTCATACTGTTGGAAGTAAGGTATCATCCGGAAAGTCACTGTTTGCCACGGCATCAATATTTTCTTTCACTGGGGACAAAACAAAATCTTGTTGAGTATGTCTAAAATGTATATGAAAATCCATGAAGTTGGAAATAAAAAAATAGATTAATAACTCTGCGTGTGGTAAAGTATCAAATTCACCTGCAAAAGTGCTCCTGCTCAAGCATGAAATGTCATGAGCAAAACTGCATTTTATACTGAACGCTTATTTCATACTGAACATTTATTCTAAATGATGCACCTAGTCTGATCTTTGAAACCACTCAAATGTGTTTTCTGTTTCCTGCTCTAGCGTAAAATGTCATGAGCAGAACTGCATTTTATCCTGAACACTCATTTCATCCTGAACATTTATTCTAAATGGTGCACCTAGTCTGATCTTTGAAACTACTCAAATGTGTTTCCTCTTTTACATATTTGCCAACAGATAAAGGATTTTCCCCAGGGCATAGCTTGTAAAACAGGAACCTAAACTTGTTCTTCCCATTTTAGAGATTCTATATCTGCTCTTATGCTACTGGGTATATCAAATTGTTATCTTAAAGATTTTCATGACAAACACATATCTTTAGATAGTTTTGTTGTTTTAAGCCACCTGCTTTCCACAGTTTAAGATAATATAACTATTCATTATAATCTAAAATGAGAGGATATTCATGATAAAACCGAAACCTGTACATATCTGTTATTCTCTGTTTTTCAGTTGCCTGAGTTTCTTCCTTTATTTTCATTGATATTGGCAGTAGAGTGTCCTTGGTGAGCCAGTTCTAGAAATTGCAGTGCTCAGTGTATGTTTGCATCAGTCATTTAAATCAATCTTGGTACCTTTTCTTCAGTTGACTACAATTGCCACTGACTAGCAAAATACTGATTGTTGCTTAGCTTGGTTACGGCAATATCATGGTGTGGGTATTTTGCATGAAAAATTAAGACTTATTTTGGCCTAGGAAATCTCTGTTTATTTTCAACAAATCTTGAAATAAGACCCTTTTTCAGCAAGGAATAAAAAGACATGCGTAGTCTCTTTTTTCATAGCTACATATTTTATTGAATTTCCCATATACATGCCAAGACTAAATGCAAACCTCTGAAATCAGGCTTTAATAAATGTGAGAACATGAGGACGTGGCCTCCGCAGTAGCTCATGAGAGAGTTTAGATTTGTGTTAAAAAGGACGTGCTCAACTGCCCCGAGTTTAGGAGGGTGTTTCAAAACTATGAAGAGAGCAACCATGCTGACAGAAAATAGCAGCAATTTAGATTTCACTCAACACTTTTGTCAACGTCATCTGTTACATGACCAATGTCATTTAAATTGGTGACAAGCAGCGGTCAGTGACTTTTTACTTTTTTTACATTGAGAAAGATCAGAAATGAAGAATACTTGCGAGCTGTGTACACAACAAATATTAATCAAAACAACTGATGAATTGTTACAGATCCGGGGGTATACAAAAAATATGAGATAGGCCTATAAGAGGAAAAGAAGTAAGTATTTATCTGAAGACTTTATAAGTATTAAAAAAGCAAACAAGAAAGCGCTCAAGTGAGTAGCAGATAGCAATATTGATAAGTCGGTGTGCCTATCTAGATTCGATTCTCGTTTTCACCGATACGAAAAAAGTATGTTGCAATCAAGCCCCATTTCCGGTGCATTATTGGATAGTTAGGTAGCCAAGTCGCTTCCGGTCTTGTGCAACTCCTTGGCAAGGAATCCCTCTTTCTGTCAAAAAAGCTTTCAGTTGGGGAACGGTCATTTTCTTGAAGTTTCGAGAAGGGCCTTCCATGGCAATATTCAGGTGATTGATATCATTTCTTGCATGATTTTTGGCGTTGCTATTAAGAATCTTAGAGGATGTGGATCAGTGCTTCTCAAACCTCCCCTGGAGGACCACCTCTCCTGCATGCTTTAGATCTCTCCATACTTCTGCACAGGTGATTCAAATGATTCGCTCATTATCAAGCATATTCACAGGTTTATAACAAGCTGATCACCTGTGCTGGACCAGGGAGAGATCAACAACCCCATTTCTGAAGAGCTGGGACGCTCTGTAAAATGTAAATAAAAACAAAATGCAATGATTTGGAAATATTTTAAACCCTATATTTAATTAAAAATAGTGAAAAGACAACTTATCAAATGTTGAAAGTGAAAAATTTCTTTTTTTTTGAGAAATATTTGCTCATTTTGAATTTTATGACAGTAACATGTTTCAAGTAAGTTGGGACAGGGGCAATGTTTACCACTGTGTTGCATCACCTTTTCTTTTAACAATGCTCTGAAAGCGATTGGGAACTGAGGTGACCAACTGCTATAGTTTTGGAAGCAAAATGTTTTCCCATTCTTGCTTGATATGGGCTTTCAGCTGATCAACGCTTCGCAGACTCCTTTATCATATTTTTTTCATAATGCTCTAAATATTTTCAGTGGGTCACAGGAGGGAAAATGGTAATTTCATCAGTCTTAAACAAGCAAAAACCCTTGTGTCACGCTTGGCGCTGCTCAGCATCGGGTGTAAGATGGAGCCCATAGTGTTTTTATTGATTACCATTCTCTTTGACCTGTTATGGTATACATTTTAACTAGGAAATCGCCATTCCAAAAAAAATCCAAGGACTGGATTTGATCTGTGTCTGTGAAACTGTTATTGGAAAGAACTTCATCCATGCCCCTTGTGTTTTCTCGTCAAGCTTGATATGGGAATGCTGAATACTTACTTTCCTGAGGGTTAAGTGGCACTTTTATTCATTGAACTCATCACTGTACGTCGTTACTGTGTTCTTATCTCTCACTCGGCAGATGATTTAATCACAAAAACATGGAAGATATGTTATAAGTCATGATGGGTGTAGTCCCTGAAGTGCCTCAATTATTTGTGAAACGTATTGTATTTCACTGCTTAATTACATTGTTTAAAACTGATCACTCACCTAACATTTTTGTAAACACCCATGCAACTTTGCCAATATGCTGTCTTTTAAGTTAGGAAGGAATAAATGATTTTATAATCACAGAGATTCATGATATCAGAGAGACCAGGCTCCTGTATGACAGAAGCTCACCTGATGAAAGAAATCGATTTTGATTATTTCCAACTGAAAAGCTCTTCAATTACCAAAAAAAAGGGGCTATAGTCTTGCAGATTTGTGCATATTTTCAGTCTGTGTGTGACCTCAATAGGGTTTCTTTGGTTATGAGAGTGAGAAAAATAACCGTTGATGGGCCCTGTAAAATTGACTTTCCTGAAGAACTGTACAGTATTTCCTCAGCAATTCATTCTTCCTCCTCCTTTATCACATGGTCCAGCTATACAGGTTTCACAGTCACAACAACAATATGGCAGCAGGTTTGAGATTCTGAAGCCAGAGAATAGATGCTTTTATAGAATGAGAAAAGAGATGGGCTTTCTATCCACTGCCTATTTATATAAATACCACCTGGACACAGCCCATGCACTGTCTGGACTGGGGAAACAGCATGTACTGAAAAGCATTCCATTAGCCGGGAGACGCTGAGTCACAGGAGGGATGGAGGAGGGGAAACATGGATGAAAGAAGTGAAGAAAGAAAGAAGAAAGGCATAGGAGAATTGTGTAAATGAAAAAAGGATGGGGTAGGAAACAAGAGAGAAGGCGTAAAATGTAAAACCAGAGTATACATTGCATGGTAACTGGTGGAATGGGGGGTGCTTCCTCTGTATAGCCTTCTGTGATGGCTTCTTGACCTTGGGAGGACATCGCTGTTGTAAACAGCGTATTAATTATCTGGGAATTAAGCGGTATTCGGCTGATCACTTTTTACTCTTGGGTCAGTGCTCCTAATCCATCGCCATTAAGAAGCCCCTGCTCCCTCTCCTTTCCTGTCATGCACTTTCACCCCTTGTCACTCCGACAGGGAAGTTAAAAACAAACTACGTCATTTACAAACACAAACAAACAAACGAACAGTTACAAAACTGATGTAACTCACTAACGAAGCCTCCTAGTACTCCTCCAGTCGAACATATCCCCTCAAACATGGTCTTGTTACATCCACAAAGTTCCAGTAAATCCAATCCAGTAAAGTATTCAGTCCAAAACACACTATTATACCGGTAAATATCCACGAACAGCTGCTGCATCGTTTGAAATGAGCCGGTGGATATCCACAAAGTCCGCTGTATTTGTAGTCCTAGCTCAGGAGCACATGTAAACAGTACGGACCCATTGGATAGGCATTTTAGGCAAATTTTACCGGAGTGATAAGGGGTTAAAAATGGAAAGTTTTAGAATAAACTGGTTACTGTATCTCACAGCATATTCTGGAAGGCTTATTTTTTTCAGTAATCTTAGTGGAGTTATGCAGTTTTACCCTATCAACTGAGTGATCAATTTGATTGGAATGAGACTTTTACGCTCAAGATAAAGTTATGGTAACAACATTAACATGTGAAGGTCGATAACTGTGGGATGGCACAGTGGGTTGTGCAAGAAGGCTGTGGATTTGAATCTGGCCTGGGGATTTTCTGTGTTGAGTTTGTATGTTCTCCCAATGCTTGCATGGGTTTCCTTCCACTGTCCAAAGACATGCTAGTTGGAGACGGCATGGCTTGAATATTCAGTACTGCGCGATGCCAGCTTTTTCTTCACTTGTCGCAAATTTAGTTCTAATTCAGATCGTGAGGATATATTTACTAAACTTGGCTACACAAATGGGAAAAAAGCACTCGATAAAGACTGTACAAACACGCAACAAGCATCTCACTGTTAGAAAGTAGGATTTCTGTTTGTTTGTAATGTTTAGTTTTCATTATTGTTAGTCTTTATTTTCATTTATGTACATTTTATTATTTTTGGTTGAGTGATTGTGTATTGTTCTGAATGGTTGCTATTTCCCTTGGTCTAGTTCTTTTAATCCTTGTGTGCTTCCCTCCCCTCAGTCCTGTCATCACCAATTCCCCTGTTTATTCGGTGAGGTGTTTCTAACTTCCTTCTTTCTGTGCTCTCTGCCTGTCCTCACCTGAGAGTAGTTTAGTATCAGGGTCTGGGTGTGTTAGAGTAGATTAGCATAGGATTCCACGCCCTTTCCATTCTACTCACCTATCCCTGTCCTGCTCTTCCTGGTTCCGCCCCTCTCTGGCTTCTTGCCACTGCTGTGCTCTATCTAGTCGGGTAATCACAGTAATTGTCTGAGTGCTTAAATATCCCCTTCACTCTAAGTCAATTCGTTTTCTGACTCAGTCTGATCTCGTCTCTGCGTTTCTGGTTTGTAAGAATTCTCGATTGTGATTGCTAGTTTTGTCAGTATTCTGGTCATTGTATTATTGTATTGTATTCTTGTTGTTTGATTGATTTGAGTGCTTGCCAGTCCCGTTTTCCCTTTTATTCCCCGTGTATCCTTTGTTAGATTTTCTCTGTTTTCCCTTTCCCTTTTTTCCCTCTTCCCTTTTCCCTTTACCCCTCCATTAGTTAGATTCCCATTGTTCATTGTCATTGTGCGGATTGATATCCTGGCTTCTGACCCTTGGCTTGTTTCTTGACTTTGTTTCCGATTCCCTGTACATACCTGTTTGCTGGCTTTGACCCTGTTCTGTTCACCATGGGTCTAGAATCGAATCCTAATGTTAAAAAACGCCATGCTGACTCTGATCTGCGCTTGGAGCATTCGTCTGTTCCTAACACTCACACTCCAGGGCCATGGTTGCATGGCAGGAGTACCAGCGCCGGTCAGAGAAAGGTGAAAATATTGTCCATCTGCTGGGTCATACCCAAGTAGAAAAGAACAGATACCACATTAAAAGCATGGGTGAAGTCATTCAGTTTCTCACTGTTAGTGAACTTGCTCTGCGTGGGCACAATCACAGGGATATGGATGAGGAGGACTGTTTACTCAAACTCGTTGATTACACTCTCAAAAAAGATTCCAAACTCGTAGATATCGCAAAATCCAACTCAGAAAATGCCAAATATACATCATTCTCGCACGGAATTGAAGTCCTTGTGCGTGGAGGTTTATCAGTTTCACCTGCGTTATGACTTCTGACCTCTCACGCTTTTCTTTACTCAGGGGTTGGAGGCAATGCATGTGTTTCATTATCGTTTAAATAGTTTAAATGAAATAAGATCATTTGAAATGTCTTTATGCAATTTCATTGCTTCCAATGATCTTCTTTCATTTAAACAGTTTAAACGATCATGAAACACATGCATTGCTTCCAACCCCTGAGTAAAGAAAAGTGTGAGAAGTCCGGAGTCATAACGCAGGTGAAACTGATTAACCTCCATGCACAAGGATTTCAGTTCCATACGAGAATCTCTTACATATGCGTTGATTGAGTAATTGCTGACTACAGCAGGGGAACGTAAATATACCACTAAAACTCACGCGGAATGCGTGAGAGTTGACAGGTGTGCGTTACTAATGAAAACTGACCACACCTGTTAATTTTGAGAGTTTTCTGAGCTGTTGTAATGGTAATTTAAATGAATGATTGAAAACAGGTCATGACCAATCATTATTTTCAAGGGATGGGTTTGAGCCTCCCCTATCGCCAGTTCACCAGTCACCACTGATACCACTGATATGGGCCAGGCTCACGAAATGTGCGCCACCCCCCAAATGTGTCCACAGGCTAGCAAATCTTATATTTTGCTTAGATCATTCCAGAACCACCAAGAATGATAGAGCTCACCAAGAGCAACTTGGAACACCCCAATTTTGTCGGTCTGCGATAAATATTTCCCTGTCTTTTTTGCCCTTCAAGTTGGAATAGTGGCCAAAAATGGCACTTTTTTGATGTCCATGTAAAAAGTGAAATAGTTCACTTTTTGTTTTTTATATTTAAGTGTGTTCTATTTTATTTAATTTTTTTTCTGTGCATAATAGACATGTGTAGGCTATGTCTGACAGTCGGCATAAGTCCCTATCGTCATTTTGTGTATTGCGGTGACATTTAATAAATTCTCCACAAGGTACTGGTTTCTGACTTAGATTTTACATTTAGCACTCCAGAAAAATAAAAAAAGGTCCCTACACCTTGATAATCCTTCAGGATGAAGCAAATATATGGTGCATTAGGGCAAAAAAAAAAAAAAAAAAATTCAATCTACAGGGATTGAGTCGGATTTTTGTGCCCCCCAAAAAAATGACCTTTTTAAGAAAAGCTTCTGACAGATGTATTTTTAAAAAACTGTAAAAGATATAGCCAAATGCAATTCAGGTATTGTTGTTGGCCTAAATCAAAGTGGAAATCACTGTTTAGATCAATTATTTATTGAATAACGACATAGCTACAGCGCGAAGCATTTTGGTCGGTTTCTGACTTAGGGTTTCTGCCTTAGATTTCAAAGTCAGAAACCTGGGCATCTCAGGCAGAAACCGGGCGTATTCGGCCAAATGTGGCCCCATTCGTTACACAGGTGGTCAGGGACATGATATTCCATGTTGGTTTGATATGTTAACATGAATTTCAGCCGATTTCATCGAAAATACAGCCCCAATTCCAAAATAGTTGGGACAAAGTGTAAATTGTGAATAAAATCAAAACGCAATGACTTTCAAATCACACCAGCCAGTATTTTATTCACATTAGAACAGAGATAACATAGCAAATGTTGAAACTGATAAATTTTACAATTTTGTCCACAAAATGAGCTCATTTTGTGCATAAAAATGTAAAATGTCTCAGTTTCAACTTTTGAAATGTTATCTATGTTCTATTGTAAATAACATATTGGCTCATGTGATCTAAAAGTCATTGCATTTTGATTTCATTCACAATTTACACTCTGTCCCAACTATTTCAGAATTGGGGTTGTATAACGATGGCATCGGTCAGAGGCCCGACATCGGACCGATCGGCCCTCGCTCTCAGTCAGAAACCGGGATCTCAGGCAGAAACTGACTCGGGGCGTGGGCGGCCGCTGTGGCCGCAATTGGTGGCCAATCAGTCATAAACTTGGTCAAATAACATGCATGGGTGGTCATAGACATGATATATTGTGTTTTTTAAACGTGTCGACTTGTATTTTTGAAGATTCAATAGAAAAATATCGGTGGCGTCAGCCCACGCTCAGTCAGAAACCGGGATCTCAGGCAGAAACTGACGCGGGGCGTGCTGGTCGCTGTGGCCGCAATCGGTGGCCAATCAGTCATAAACTTGTTCAAATAACATGCGTAGGTGGTCGGGGACACCAGACAACATCTACAACAAAATAACAATAACTAAAAGACAGAAACATGCAATCATCATAAAAAACTCCCGGGGCTCAGGCTAGGGGAACCTAGGACCCAAAATTAAAAAATAAAAGAACTGTCAAGCAGCCTGTCCACCAGCCTACAAGTGGCATCTTCCATTGGTAAGTGATCAATTACCTACTTGAGACTCTTATTCTACAAAACCCAAAACCAGTGAAGTTGGCACGTTATGTAAATCGTAGATAAAAACAGAATACAATGATTTGCAAATCCTTTTCAACTTATATTCAATTGAATACACTGCAAAAGACAAGATGTTTAATGTTCAAACTGAGAAACTTTATTTTTTTTTGCAAATAATCATTAACTTAGAATTTAAAGGCAGCAACACATTGCAAAAAAGTTGGCACAGGGGCCTTTTTACCACTGTGTTACATCACCTTTCCTTTTAACGACACTCAGTAAACGTTTGGGAACTGAGGAGACCAATTTTTGAAGCTTTTCAGGTGGAACTCTTTCCCATTCTTGCTTGATGTACAGCTTAAGTTGTTCAACAGTCCGGGGTCTCCGTTGTCGTATTTTACGCTTCATAACGCGCCACACATTTTCAATGGGAGACAGGTCTGGACTACAGGCAGGCCAGTCTAGTACCCGCACTCTTTGACTACGGAGCCATGCTGTTGTAACACGTGCAGAATGTGGCTTGGCATTGTCTTGCTGAAATAAGCAGGGCGTCCATGAAAAAGACGCGTTGCTTGGATGGCAACATATGTTGCTCCAAAACCTGTATGTACCTTTCAGCATTAATGGTGCCTTCACATATGTGTAAGTTGCCCATGCCTTGGGCACTAATACACCCCATACCATCACAGATGCTGGCTTTTGAACTTTGCGCCTATAACAGTCCAGATGGTTCTTTTCCTCTTTGGTCCGGAGGACACGACGTCCACAGTTTCCAAAAACAATTTGAAATGTGGACTTGTCAGACCACAGAACACTTTTCCACTTTGCATCAGTCCATCTTAGATGAGCTTGGGCCCAGCGAAGCCGGGCGGCGTTGGGTGCTGTTGATAAATGGCTTTCGCTTTGCATTGTAGAGTTTTAACTTGCACTTGCAGATGTAGCGACGAACTGTAGTTACTGACAGTGGTTTTCTGAAGTGTTCCTGAGCCCATGTGGTGATGTCCTTTACACACTGATGTCAGTTTTGATGCAGTACCGCCTGAGGGATCGAAGGTCACGGGCATTCAATGTTGGTTTTCGGCCTTGTCTACGTGCAGTGATTTCTCCAGATTCTCTGAACCTTTTGACGATATTACGGACCGTAGATGATGAAATCCCTAAATTTCTTGCAATAGCTCGTTGAGGAATGTTGTTTTTAAACTGTTCGTCAATCAGCTCACGCATTTGTTCACTAAGTGGTGACCCTCGCCCCATCCTTGTTTGTGAATGACTGAGCATTTCAGGGAAGCTGCTTTTTATACCCAATCATGGCACCCACCTGTTCCCAATTAGCCCGTTCACCTGTGGGATGTTCCAAATAAGTGTTTGATGAGCATTCCTCAACTCTCTCAGTCTTTTTTGCCACTTGTGCCAGCTTTTTTGAAACATGTTGCAGGCATCAAATTCCAAATGAGCTAATATTTGCAAAAAATTACAAAGTTTACCTGTTCGAACATTAAGTAACTTGTCTTTGCAGTGTATTCAATTGAATATAGGTTGAAAAGGATTTGCAAATCATTGTATTCTGTTTTTATTTACGATTTACACAACGTGCCAACTTCACTGGTTTTGGGTTGTATCTATTAGTTAAGTATTATGGCAATAGCAAGTCAGTCGGGTTGAGTTTGGTACACTTTGATGGGTTTCTGACTTAGTTGCGGTCTCTGACCGATATCCCGATATTTTGAGCTAATAGACACCTGTTCTGGCTTGGTATTGCCTAAGCTACATACTTTTAAGCCATGAGGAGTGTTTCTAGGAGATTTTTGAGTTTTGATATAGGTTTTTGTAACATTTTTCAGGTATTTGCAGACCAGAATTTCTTTTTTTCAGCAGCGACGGGATCCCAAGGGAAAAAAATAAATGTAGGGTTTCTAATTTCAGGTGATATACCTCTGGACATCACTAATATACAATTATAACACTGATTGGAGGCTTAAATAACTTTATTATCACTAGTTATAGGCCTCTGGATGGATTATAGGCAAACAGTAGGTTTTCGTGTTTCTGACTTAGACGAGCAAGGGTATAGGGAAATGTGTATAACTCACCAAAATTCCACCAATGACCATGATATTTGGTATTCAGAGAGTAGACATATACCTTTATCACATACAATTACCACTGAGAGCATAGGGTTGCCTGAATTAATTTTACACATTGTGTTAGAGAGCAGTTTGCACTTTCGCGCAGCAATTTTGCAGCCGCCTGACGTGAAAACGTACCCGACTTCAGGGCCATGGCAGGGTTGACAATCCCAACAGCATATTACCTATATACCATTTTTCCATCAGCTATACTATCCTTCTATACATATCAGGGTATTTTGAGAAGATATAGCTATATCTATGCATGTATGAGGCTTTAGAAGATATGCATGTCTTGAAACTAAGGCAGAAACCCGGCCCAAAAAATGAGTTGAGGGACCCAACTTTGACCAGGTACCATGAAAAAGTGAAAAAAGTCGCCGTCGCACGGCTTTGGAATATGATCCCACAACACCTGTACATTAAAAAACCACTCACAGCTAAGCTCTATGGGTACTTTCATTATTTTTCAGTACCCGGGGGGGGTGGCGCACATTTCGTGAGCCTGGCCCATATATATATATATAAGTTTCAAGATGTTGTGCATGTTGTATTTTACGCCGATTTAGAGGTTCTTTTTTTTGCCCCCCCAAAGAGGACAAATGCCCACCCAAGCTTGGCATCCTGGCGACGCCTCTGCCGTTATGTCCAAGGTGTGTTACTGCTTTTCACCTATTGTACTGCTGTGATAGTTTTCAGCGACCGTGACTAAGAATGAGCACGTTTGATAATGGATAGATGATATAAAAGCTGTGGAGACTGTCAAATTTTGATGAAAGATGTGAGTTTGTAAAATGATGAATGTGAGAGAGTAAAGAAATGAACAAGTCACACCCCTCCTAGTCCTATTTTTTTTTTTAAGTGCGAAAGTGCCTTCTAACTGAAGAACGGGGAAAGAAACGCAAATCCCTGAAAAGTTAGTTAAAGGGAACTCCTCAGAAAAATTCAAATTTGACGCTGTTCCTTGCTTTTCGTGTTCTTATTTTTCCTTTTTCTGCCTGTCTTAAGGCAACCCTGGTGTTCTGGAACCAAACTGCATCTTTCATGTGACAAAACCTGTGTTACTGCTGTCTTAAAAGTGTGGAACAACATCCGATATTACAATTTTCTTTCCGTGGCATTTGCTTTTATGTCTGTAGTTAGAATGAATATATGTCACATTTTTCACAGCTGTCAAAAGCAATCATATTCAGGTTTTCTAGTTCCCCAGTATCTACTATCGTGTGATTGAAGCCCATGGATATTTCTGTGTGTGTGCGCGCTCGCGCATGTGTGGTCCTGTGTGTGTGTGTGTGTGTGTGTGTGTGTGTGTGTGTGCGGGCGCATGTGTATGTATGTGTGTGATGGAGACCAGAAGCATTCTTAGATATTCTGGTTTGCAAAACTTTTTTACCTCTCTCAGTGTTATGAACACGCATTCGCTTCCTTCAGTATTCTTTTATAAAGAGTCCCCCGAGGACTTGAAGTGCATCTGTATCTCACTATGGGGAGTGTGCATCTGTATTTGAATATGATGTGGTGGTATTTATGTCAGCTGTGACTGCACTGCCTTTCCCTTTGTGACACATTATTGTGATACACAGTCTTGACCAAGGCACAAGCACACAGTACAGAGTAATGTATGCTTTTGCACTTATACATAATATGTAAGCTCCAACCAGATATTGATACATATCCACACGTTAGACCTCATTTGAAAATGTGTGGATATTAGATTGTTGAATCACACCTAATATATTCTACAAACAATATTAGAGTGTGAGAAATGATTACTCAACACACAGTCATGACTAATAAAGAGAGATATGAGAGAATGAAATCTGTGATAAAACTCCCCTGAGCCATTGTAAAAAATAAATAGACCATTAAAATTAAAGCCATAGGTTTTATTTTTTTTTTAATAGAATTTGAATGTACATATATGTCAAGCATGAGAAATTAATGATAATGGTTTTTTGATGTACAGTGGGCTCCAAAATTACTGGCATGCCTGACTGGCAATGCAAAAACAATACAAAAAAATATAAACAGTATAATTATAGAGAAACGGAATATATCAACATGTGTGAAATATTTTACTTTATTATTGTTTCAATGGAAACAACCAAAATCCGTACAATCATTTAATTAAAAATAAATTTGAACAAAATCAAGGTTTCATAATTATTGGCACCCTTCATTTAGTACTCACTGCAACCACCTCTGACAAGGAAAACAGCATGGAGTCTTTTCCTGTCATATTTAACTAGTTTATGGCTCACACTTGGGGAGATTTTGGACCATTCCTCTAAGCAGATCCTGTCAAGATCCTTCACATTCTTGGGTTTGCAGTTATCAATTGACCTCATCAACTCAGCCCACAGGTTTTTAATTGGATTGAGGTTTGGCGACTTACATGCCCACTGTAGAACGTTGAACGTTTGTTGTCACAAGAATATTTCTTTGTGGATCTTGAGGTATTCAACGCCAAACATGCTTATGCTGTGTCTGACCGAAATCTGCAATTTGGTCTCATCTGACCAAAGCCCTTTGTTCCAGTCATAATTTAAAAGACATTTCTGTGTCTTCTGGTCAGAAAAGGCTTTCTTCTGGCAACCCTTCGGAAGAGCCTGTGGTTGTGGAGGTGGCGCCTGATAGTGCTTTTTGAAACCTGGTGACCCCAAGATGCTACCAAGGCCTGCAGGTCCTTCACAGTGATTCTGGGGGATTTTGTTGCTTCTCTCACCATCTTGGGGGGCAAAATGCAGTTGTGTCCTCCACCCTTGAGGTTTTCTACAGTTCCATGTCTTTGGAATTTTTTCATAATTGCCCTGACAGTGCTCAGTGGCATCTACAATTGTTTGTGAATCTTCTTGAAGCCATTACCAGATTTATGAAGGTCTATTACCATCTGCCCCTTTAGAACTGACAGTTGTTTGTTCTCTTTATGGTGTTGGATGACAATCGGGTATTGAATGTGTGTTACCTCATTTTTATACCCTAGCGAAACAGGAAATGATGTAATGCTCAATATATTTCCTTTATACTTAGATAAAACTTAAATAAGAGGAATTTAATCCGTCATTTAATTTTGGTTGATATTGTTTACAATAATCTTTAATTGTGCCATTAATTGTGAAATCTTGAGTCTTGGAAGAAATTGATTTTTAAAAATATTAGAAAATGATTTTGGTTGGTTCCATTGCAACATTGATATCGTACAGTATTTCTCACATGTAGTTATTTAGTGTTTTACAATTTTTTGAAGAATTGTTTGTGCATTGCCAGTCAGGCATGCCAGTAATTTTGGAGCCCACTGTAAAACTGCAGAACATAACATTATTAGGCGTCTGAATTGTTTAAATGTTTTTTGATAAGGCATGCAGGACAGTATTGTAGGAATCCACGGGTTAAAGTTTTGGAAGTTTGTGGACATGCCAGCTATTGAAAATGGGGGAGCCTAGAGTCAGTTTGCAGTGCTGTTGTAAAGACCGTTTTGATTAGATCTGCTCTCTGAGAGAGATGGCACTTTATCATACTGGCAGCCCTATCAAACTTACAGATTCCCACAGGGAGATGCATCACCTGGAACCTGGGACAGGCATGGAGACTGGCCCCATGCGCTGTAGTGCGTGCATGCATGCTTAGGTGCAAACATACACACACTTAAACACTCAAGAGGCACTCTAAAATGTGTGGACAAGGCATGCACATGAGCTTACACATCAACAAAGCAAGCACACACAGGCCCAAATAAGAACAAAAACTGAAACGCACTTATGAGAAAAGACTTTTAACACGGAAGACAAATGCGTACTGTTCTGCTTGTGTACAAAAATGCATTCATGAGGAAGTCTGAGAGGAATGATTATCATATAGCCCCACTTCACCCTGTATATTTTTATTGGCCTCTATATGACAAAAGGTGACAAAGAGTCTGCCATCCATGTGCAGATACTTACTTGAAAAAACCTTACTTTTGCCATATAAAGTGTATGAGGCAGGGAGAACAATCTGTGGATAAACAGCAGTGAATGCATCAAGTGCCTTTGACCATTGCCTTCATTCTTAACAAACAGAGGCAGGAGATCAGACTGCTTCAGTGAGAGGAATGAAGAGATTTCTGACAGGTTCCCACTTATCGTCAAGTGAGAAAGATCACAGAAATCAATGAGCCTTCTTGACTGCTCAGGTCACAAAAGTCAGCATCGAGTTCTATTGGAAAGACTAAATTGCCATAGTATTATTGAAGGTAAGAATTATTTAGAATTTCATATGTGTTTTAAGAGCTGGACTTTAATTCAACTAGCAGAAACACTAACACTGAAGTGGGCTGAAGAGAGGAACTGAGGTGAGTGTGAGTTCAGGATAGTTGTATAATGCATTTCTCAGGTGAATTTGTTCCTCACAGCAAAATAGGGAAACTGTGGGCCGTGGAATGGCATCTAAAAATTACTTTATACACTAAAAGTATTTACATTTATAGAAGCATGGCTGTATGGATTTCATTGCTGTGCTTCTTGAAATATACAAAACAAATACTGTACTTTACACTGAGGTTGAATGTCACACATACCAGAACTTGTCCCTGCAAAATTACAAAAATTTTACATTGTTTAATTTGGTGTGAATGTACACCATTTCAAATCGTATTGTTCATGTACATCTATGCGTGATATTGCCCATCTCTCACTTCACAAACTCTGCTTTTGCCTTGTCAGTTTTTGAAAAGATACATAGCTGCACTGTGACATTTACTCGGGATTACGGTCAAAAGGGATTCTAATCAGTTCATTAATTTATTGAGAGAGTTTATCCCGTTTTCTTGCCCTGGGATGTTGTTCGTTATTTTAATCAATCTTTCGGAGGCGTTGATAAATATCCCTGCAAAGTCCAAATGGTTTAAGAGTGAGACTGCCAGAGCATACTGTAGATTAGTTTCATTTACAGATTGACGAGAACAAGACAGAGAAAAGACATTTTTGAGTACCAACAGTAGTGCAGTCTTCATCAAAAAAGATTGCTGTAATGAACCACCCCAAGCTAAACAAAAACTTTCACTTAAAATGGCTGACATGGGGGAATAAACTATTTCTTTAATTAGTGCAAAATGGAATCTGTAACACCTTGCATAAAATTACAGGGTATCTTCATTATTTGTGTATTTGAGACTGTAAATGGTTGTCACACTTTTTTCCCTCTTTGTTAACTTTCAGGCCTCATTAAAGTTGACCAGCACCGTTTTCCAATTAAGTGGAAGGGTAAAATCAATTGTACACTGGGATAACTTTATGACAGCCTTGATTCATGGAAACTAGTACTGTTTCCATTACCTCCTGTAACAACTTGGCATTCTCTGTGCTGGACTTGATTATTTTTTAATCTTTAATAACTTTATTGAAATCACAGTATTTATTGCCAACTCAAGAGTTACTGACACCCTTGATAATGAAAAAAAAAAACACAACAAAAACAACAGTTAATTTTATGTATTAAGTTCAAACAAATGGGGAAGCTGTGCACTTTCACTTTACTATTTGTTTCTCATTTTCCAATCTAAAAAACATTGGCACCCCAACATTTTTTATGTTTTAAGCGTAAAAAATAATGGCATTAATAATCCGTCCTATCCCAGTACAAACAACATTGATGAAGTCTGTGGTCTGGAATCAATTTGCCGTTGAAAAAGCAAAATAACTGTTTATTCAAAAGTGACCAAAGGCATTCACATGTGAGGGTATGCATTCCAAATAATACATATGTTATTAAAAATGCCATTTGAGCTGCAAGGGAAGAAATAACAAAATGTAAACCCACATGGATGCAAACTGGCCTGAAAAAGCATGCAAAGGATTCAATTGCATTTCATCCCCACAGGGGGTGAGGTAGATGGAAAAGAAGGTAATAAAGAATCTAGCATCATGGTTCAAGTATTACAGCAATTGGCTGCATCCTGCAGTCTCCAAGTCTAAGAAAGAACCATCACATGCCACATTCATAGCAAGACACTTTTTCAAAGGCCTGTTTGAAGAAAGCACTTACTGAGCACAATAAACAAAACCAAGCATCTGGAGGTCAGGTATCCTTCCAAAACACTTACCTGACCTTCTCTCAAACTATATGAAAAGACTCACAGCTGTCATCTTTGACTGGAATGTTGAAAGTAATAAACTAGGGGTGTCAATCATTCCAACAGAGATGCTTTTGATAAAAAAAAAAAAAAAAAAAAAAAAAGAAGAGAGATTACTTAATAAAAGTTCTTGAAACCTGAGAACACATGCATCGATATGATGACAGTATCGTTTCCTTGCATGTTTCAGCTGAATATATATGGATTATTAATTGTTGTTTATTCCATGCATTGCGCATTATTCTTAATTTCGATCAAAGGTGCCAAGAATTCTTGTTTTGACTATAAATCCAGTCTGAAAATGACATTTGTCTGAAGTGATGCATCATTTTTAATACATAACTGAGTAATTCAGGTGCACATTTCACAAAAAATAAGCAACATTTCAAAATCTCAATGGGACCTTCCATCTCTTTCCACAAAAAAGGCTTCCACACTGAGGGGCCCCCAAAAAAAAAAAAAAAAAAAATATATATATATATATATATAATTATCATTATCATATATAATTATCATAATTATCATTATGTGGCTGTCTCGCATAAAACGGTAAAACTGGCAGCTTTCAGATCTATCGGTTCTTTGCTCCGAGCATTTTCTTCCATCCGACTTTGAAACTGACACGGAACTTTTTGTCACGTTGTGCAGTGGTTCGACAAGTCCAGCTGAAAATGACTAAAAATCAACAGCAGTAGCATCAGTGTTTTTCTACGAGTCAGACCCAGTGACAAAAATGTTTGATCGAGAAACGCCAAAGAAAGCGGGTGAAGAAGTGATCGGTATGCATAGTTGGGAAAGATTTCTGCATCCTACCCAGGGCCGGATTTACCCTTGTATACATTCAGAACTTTTTCGGCTTCACTTGACATTTGGGTACCGTGAGAAAAACTCGGGCGAGTGTAATCGTCAAGTGCACATCCAGTCAAGAACATTTGGTTTCGTTGCTAGTGCTGCTATACGTGGTTGCTAATAGCATCTAACGGCGGAAGCCAATACAAGTTAATGGATGTATAATTCGCTAGCTGGGATGCTACCGCTTTTAGCTATTAAAATAATACATTAAAGCGTCCGTGACAACAGTTACTTGTATTACTTATTACTTTACTGGCCAAAAGTGTTTACATACTAGCTAACGAATTATTCATCTAATTGTCTTGTAGTTATTTGTGAAAGTTGACGTTTGTCAATGAACATAGCAGTTGTGGGTTAAACGTTTGTAGTGGCAAATGGAAAGATAAAATGCTGGCCAGCAACCAGCAGAAGTAACGAGTCTAGCGGCAACATATCGGGGAAGACAGGAACAGTTTGAGATGTAAATAAGATCTTACACTCTTGCAAAATTATTTATTAATTCTTATTTATTTTTTCATTAAACCGTATTTCGGCACCTACTACGTACCGACGCCGTCTGATGGTTGATTCTCTGGAACTCCATTGTTGGTCACTAACTAGCCATGATAAATTCTTCAACATATTCTCCAGAATTCCTTCAGAGGCATGACAACACAAGATCGCCATCGAGATCCATGCCGCACTTTCGCAAGTGCGGCTCAAAAGAGAAAGCGAAAAGAGCAGCAGAAAGCAAAAGATGCTGAACTTCTGGCCAAACCTCTAAAAATCCAGTTTTTTCAGTACGAAGAACACATTTCCTGAGCCTGAGGGTCCTCCCCAGGAAAACATAAAGCTTGAAGATAACGGTGAGCTTATCAGTTTACTTGTCACAGTTTGAGGTTTAAACGTGCGACAAAATTAAAACCTGTGAGGTTACGCTCAGGAACCAGACGCGAGACCCAAGCAATCCAAAAAACTTGTGTTTTATTAGGAATGGGGGTGAACCCCCGCAGAGCAGGAAGCAACAGTACAAAGTCCACAATCCAAAAATAAGAATCCCAGGGACGTAATCCAAGTTGTAAACAGGGCAGCAAACACAAAACTCGTGGTCGGGCAAAAAAGGTTCGGTACACAGATGCAAACAAATCCAAATCAGAGCCAAAATCACAAACGGGGACGGTCCAGTCAGAAAAGAATCACAAAGAGTACAAGGCATAAACGATCGTAGCACAGGCAAACCAAGGGAGACGTTCTGACAGAGGCTGGTAGTGAAATGACTACTTAAATACATGTAGGAGAAGTCACATGCTATGATAGGGAACAGGTGAGCTGGATCAGACTAATTACAATGGGGGAATCACATGAGGGAAACCCTAACCACGGAAATAGGCGAAAGCCAAGACACGGATGGGAATCACACAGACAGCCTATTGACAAACATACGGCTCCGGTTAGGGAGTTCTAACGTGCACAGATAATGAGAGGCAGAACAGAGTCTCACAGGTGCGGAGGATCCGCTGAAGCACAGCAAAGTAGATTGAGTAAAGACAAGGGGCGGAGACTAGAATAGGGTGAATGCTGAGAGCTCAGCATTGTTAGTCTTGGTTAGTATCTTTAACTAAAATAACAAACTGTTAGTATTGTTAGTAATGATAGAACAGCAAGGCGAAGGAAGCAAACGAGATTAGAAGGAATAATTGAAATCCCAGAAACCATGAAATCACCCGAAAGTGAGCCACGTAATACTGGGGCAATGAGCAGTCACATGACATGAGACCAGACATGGGAGACAAAGTGCAATGCACGGCAAGAAACAAAACAAGAACCGGAATCTAACAGAGGGAATGGAATAGGGCAGACATACAGACAAAGCAAGAACAAAACATGGCATGGAATCAGAATCATAATCAAAACATGGTCAGACAAAGCAGAATCATAGGCAGAACATGGTCAAGTAAGGCAGAATCATAACAAAACCAGAATAGTTTGGAGGCAGTCAGCCTTATGAAACAGATCCAGTTTAGCAGAATTATGTTAATAGGTTTGATCATATCTGTACTCAAGAGGTCCCTACCTTAACCTATAATATTTTAAACATTATGTAATTCGGAGCACAGGAATAAACAAGGTAACAGGGAAAATGTCAGTCAAAAATTACATTTCGGTGAAAAGCATGAGGCATGGGATTGCAAAATTTTGAAATGTCCAACACCTAACTTAGGCTAAGTGCTGGGGGCCACACAGGCTTAAAGGGGCAGCGCCCCAGCGGGGGTCCAGGAGGTGAAGCCCCGCTAAAGCTTCTGCATTTTAAGATTTTGGTAACACTTTACAATAAGGGGACATGAATCATGTAGTTATCCTGCATTACTTCATGCATGATCCACTCATGAGTTCATCATGATTCATGCATGATTTCATGCATGAATGCATCATGCCACATCATGAGTTAACATGAATTTATCCTTACTCATGTCGAATTCATGCAATGACATCACATCAACTAAGGCATTACTTACTGCAATGAATTCACATCAAAAGTAATTAAGCATGATGATGATGAATTCATGGTTCATTAAAGACAGTCGTTTCACTTTTGGCAGAATCGAAATAGACGTTTTCATCCATTATTTCATTCTTACTTCATGTATTAGCTTCCCATGAATTAATCATGTTTGTGCCCCCTTAACTAAAGTGGTAGGTATATTAGTTTGTCATTTTTGTCATTGAATGCCATGAATTAAAGCTTAATTTCTCATGATTTCATCATGTTTGTGCCCCCCTCAACTAAAGTGGTGGATGCATGGTAGCTATCATCACAACATACAGTATAAATGTACAAATGTTAGTCTATTGGGAATATTGAACAACATGAACTGGACTTACCATCACTTTTTGATTATAAAGATATAATATTACAGTGAAGTTATGTGCTACTTCATGCATTAGTACATACTGATTTAATCCATTAATTCATTCTTACTTCATGCATTAGCTTCCCATGAGTTGATCATGTTTGTGCCCCCTCAACTAAAGTGGTGGCTATACACGCTTTTATCACAACAGATGTGAGAAATGCTATTGCTAAGGAATCATTGAATGTCCTGAATTAAAGCTTACTTTCTCATGAGTTCATCATGTTTGTGCCCCCTCAGCTAAAGTGGTGGACAAACGGTAGCTTTTATAACAACAGATGTGTGAAATGCTATTGCTAAGGAATGACTGAATGACACGAATTAAAGCTTACTTTCTCATGAGTTCATCATGTTTGTGCCCCCTCAACTAAAGTGGTGGACAAACAGTGGCTTTCATTATAGCATATTTGTGAAATGCTATTGGGAAAGAATCATTGAATGACATGAATCAAAGCTTACTTTCTCATGAACTCATCATGATCATGCTTAATTACTTTTGATTCATGATGAATTCATTACAGTAAGTAATGCCTTAGTTGATATAATGTCATTGCATGAATTCAGACATGAGTAAGCATGAATTCATTTTAACTCATGATGACTCATGATGAATTTATGTATGAAATCATGCAGGAATCATGATGAACTCATGAGTGAATCATGCATGAAGTAATGCATGATAACTACATGATTCATGTCCCCTTATTATAAAGTGTTACCAAGATTTTTAAGCTGATTTTTTTTTGGCTCTAGCTGGCACCTGACTTTTTTGCCTACTAATAAGGAATGCTATCATGCTTTAAATGCTAGTTTAATGAAATTGTCCTTTTGCTGACAACTGATTATCCCTAACATCCCTAACCTCAATACATTACGAGAAATAAATATTTTGACCACTAAAAGCTATCAATACATCTTTTAATTAACTAATTCAGAACTAAAAAAATATTTTTTTTCACAAGTTCGTGACAAAACCTGATCGAAGCGCAGAAAATCAGAAAATTTTCCCCTCAGATTTGCAGGAGATGGTCCTGGAGGCCTCAAAAAGTCTGGAAATCTGGACAAATCCAGAAAAATCCAATGCCTGCTGCAAGAAAAATATTATTTGGTTTTTATTGAAAATATCATACATGTAGAGGCAATGTCTATTAAAATTCATGAAAGCAAGGAAAATATAATTTTTTGTTTTCTATTTACCATATATGCAATTCCATTAAAGAGTCCTTTGCCTCATTTATAGTTGCGCTTATTAGGGCAAATGCTGATGTGACCCATAGTCTTTCAATGCATGCTATCTCTGAAATAGAATTACCTGTATAAATTGTAATCTCGTATTAAACATTTTGTTGTTGCTGCTGTTTTTTGTTTAATTTGTTTAGTAGTAAATAGTCTGGCAGATTACAGGTCCACACTGCTTATACTGAGACAGACATCTGACATAAGTTAACCTCCCAATCTCATTTGCAGACAACGCAGATCAGGCTTCAACACTGAATGAAGTTGAACTTCATGAAGGAATTGATGCCTCCACATCTATACCATGTACTGAAGACCAAGCGCCTCCTGATTATTATTCTACAGACCCAGGACAGTGGGGAAAGATAGATGACCAACACAGAAATTACTGGATTGCAAAAGGACCCGCAGCTTGCAGAAATAGGACAGGGCCAATCGTGGCATCAGCTAGGAAGGACGGTATGAAAACAAAATGTCATCAATGGAACTGTTTTCTTTTGTAATGCCTAACGGTGAAAAGGCTGAACAAGATCGGCTAATTTGTTCACCATCAACAGGTAACGTTTTCTGCTTTATGTGCTTGTTATTTTCGTCAACAGAAAGCCACTTCACAGTGGGTTTTAGTGATTGGAAACATCCAGAACGCATATTGGCAAATGATAGAAATACAGAACACATCAAATTCGTCATTACATTCATTACACATCAGCAAACACTTGGTAGAGTTGATACTGCACTTGAAACGGAGATCCTCAAAGAAGAAGCATACTGGCGCCAAGTACTTCAGCAAGTCATAGCTGTGGTCCAGTTCCTAACGTGGTTTGGCCTTTCGAGGTGAAAATGACATTCTAGAGTCTCCAAATAATGTAAACTTTCTTGGAATCATGGAGCTTATGGCCAAGTTTGATCCTTTCCTAGCAGGTCATCTTGAGAAATATGGCAATGAAGGATCTGGTACGACATCCTATATTACCAAGACAATATACGAAGAGATTGTAAGTCTCATGGGAAATCAGGTATTGGAACAAATAAAGCAGGAGATTAAAGATGCAAGATACTTTGCCATAATAGTTGACTCTACACCTGATGTTAGTCACACCGACCAGCTGACCCACATATTCAGATATGTTTCAAAAGCAGGAGATGTTGTAGAGCGTTTTGTTGGATTTGATCCAAATGTGGGTCACCACGGCAATGAAATAGCAGAAGCAATCCTTAAGAAAATTGACGGTCTTGGTCTAAATATATTAGATTGTAGAGGGCAGTCCTATGATAACGCCAGCAACATGTCAGGAAAGCACAAAGGGGTTCAAGCTCATCTCACAAAAATCAATCCGCTCATGGACTACGTCCCATGTGCAGCTCATTCACTGAATTTAGTTGGTGTTCACAGTGTGGACTGCTGTCTTGATGCAGTCAACTACTTTGGCTTTCTGCAGTCACTGTACAACTTTGTTTCAGGATCAACATCAAGATGGGAATCAGTTATGGGCAAAATGACACCAACAGATGGTGAAGGAAAACCACTCACACTGAAGAGCTTGTCTGCAACACGATGGTCATGTAATGCTGAGGCAACCAAAGCACTACTTCAAAATTATTCTGCCATGATGAATGCACTTAAACAGATGTCCACTGATTGCAATACAATGGCTGACACACGGTGTGAAGCAGCAGCATAGCACAAGAAGATGAAAGAAATGGAAATAGCATTCATGAGTGTATTCTGGAATGCCCCTCCTTCTCGCATCAATTCTACAAGTATACGGCTTCAGAAAAGCAGCATTGGTCTTCAAACAGCAGTTCAGTTGTTAAAGTCTCTCAAAGATTATGTTGATACCCAAAAAAGTGAGAGTGAATTTAAAAGATATGAGGACAAGGCTAAACTGTTATCTAATGGTGCTTCCTACAAAAGTGAAACCACAAAAACACGAAAAAGGAAGAACGTTTGCTGATGAAGTCTCTTCAGTGGTGGAGACTTAGCCAGCACAAGATGGGAGTGATAAATTCCGTGTTAAGACATGTTTTACAATAATTGACAAAATGTCCATGTGTCTGCAAGAACGCACAAAAGCATATTCAGAAATCTATGATGAATTTGGCTTTTCATTTGAGGTACCAACACTGGACATTGACCAAATCAGACAAAAGGCAGCACATCTGGTTGCAAAATATACAAATGACCTTGATGACAACCTTGAAGATGAGCTGATCCAGTTTAAAGTCCTAATGACATCTTCAGGTGAATTTAATCCACTTCAGTTTATCAGACAAAAGAATCTCCAGTCAATGTTTCCCAATGTTGAAACTGCATACCGAATATATCTGACTAAACCAATCACAAACTGTGAAGGAGAACGGTTGTTTTCACGTCTGAAACTGATTAAGAACTCTCTCTGGTCAACAATGACCCAAGAAAGGGTCAACAGCCTCTGCATCCTTGCTGTGGAACCCAGCTTGGCCAGAGGTTTAGATTTTAATGCTTTGATTAATGATTTTGCCAGACAAAAGGCAAGGAAAAGGAAGTTTGAAGTTCTTTTGTTTTATTTAACTTTAATTAAATATTGAACTGAAAATTAAATAATTTTATTTTGTTATTAGCTTACTGGCCCTATGGGCCTTTAAGCTATTGTCGTGGTGTGGCGTCCGTCCTCTGGAACATTTTTTATCTTTTTTTTGGCCTGATGAATTTACACGTAAATTTGCCATAACATACTACTAGACCATATCTCCAGACATTTTTTTTTCCGAATTTTTGATTGAATCATTTTTGTCCGTTTTATGGGCCCATGAAATTTTGGCCCCAATGTTAAAGATAGGACTGAGAAATTTCAAAAAATTATTTTTCAAAAACGGCACGATAATTTTTTTTCTAAATCAGGCAATCAACTTACCTTGGTACCATCAATGTACAATGCGAGTTCCATTTTGATTGAATTGACGGAAGTGGGTCTAGTGGGGGCGCTGTACTTTATGATTATGCAAGATGGCCTGTGGAAGCCAAATGGTTGCAGATAGAGATTAAGTTTGTATTATCGACACATAGGAAGTCATATATGACCTATATTTTGGCAATATTAAATTTGACCACAGATGACTTTGAAAGGTCAAACTTGAGGTCAGGGAAAATATTAACAATGTTAAAAGATATGGCTTGAAATTTCAAAAAAATATTTCTCAAAAACTGTCTAATAATTTTTTTTTCTAAATCCGGCAATCAACTCACCTCGATACACTTTATGTACAGTGCAAGTGCCATTTTGATTGAATTGACGGAAGTAGGTCTAGTGAGGGTGCTGTACTTTAACATTAGGTCTCATGGACCATGGGCAAAATCGCCTGTGGAAACTAAATGGTTGCAGATAGAGATTAAGCTTGTATTACTGACATTTAGGAAGTTACGGCTTATATTTTGGCTGTGTTAAAGTTGACCTCAGATGACCTTGAAAGGTCAAACTTGAGGTCAAGCAAAATGTTACAATTTTCAAAGGCTTCTAGGCTTGAAAATGTTGAAGATTGGGAACATATGTGTATTGTACACTTATAGGAAGTCATATATGAACTTTCATTTGGTGGCCTTGAACTTGACCTTCGGTGACCTTCGAAGGTCAAACTTCACGTAGTGAAATTTCAATGACTTCTATCACCAAAACAATTACAGATGGAGCTTAGGTTTGTATTGTGGGCATATAGGAAGTCATGTATGAAGTTTCATTTGGTGACATTGAACTTGACCTGCAGTGACCTTCAATGGACAAACTTCACAGTGAAATTTCAATGACTTATAAGCAAAATCATTACAGATAAAGTGTAGGTTTGTATTGGAGATGTATAGGAAGTCATATATATACTTTCATGTGGTGGCCTTCAACCTCACCTTCGGGGACCTTCGAAGGTCAAACTTCTCATAGTAAAATTTCAATGACTTCTATCACCGAAACTATTACAGATAGAGGTTAGGTTTGTATTGCAGGCATATAGGAAGTCATATATGAACTTTCATTTGGTGACATTCAATTTGACTCTTGGTGACCTTTGAAGGTCAAACTTGACAAAATACAATTACAATGACTCGTATTGCCAAAATGGCCATAGGTGGAGCTGAGGTTTGTATTACAGACATATAGGAAGTCATAAAAAAACTTTCATCTGGTGACCTTCATAATGACCTTCAAAGGTCAAATGTGACCCAGTGAAAATTCAACGACTTGTGTCACTATAATGGTCACAAATGGAGCCTAGGTTTGTGTTACTGACATCTAGGAAGTCACATATGAACTTTCATTTGGTGTCATTCAACTTGACCTTCTGTGACCTTTAAAGTTCACAATTGACATAATGAATTTTCAATGACTTGTATCACCAAAACTGCTTCAGAGCTTAGGATTGTGTTTGTGTTACAGGAGGTCTAATAAATATATGTGAACTTTTATTTAGTGACATTGACATTGATTTTCATCGATTTGAATGTCAAACTTCACATGAAATTTTAATAACTTGTATCATCACAATAAGACTGCTTGCCGTTAAGCTACAGGACCCTTGGTCCTATTTTTTTTTTTTATTTAAAGACAAGCTATGTAAATATATCTATATTGTCTGTCATATATACACAGACAAAAGGCAAGGAAAAGGCAGTTCTTAGTTCCTTTGTTTTATTAAATTTTATTCATGTTCTTTTGTTTTACTTATCTTTATTTAAGTTTCAGTTCAATATTTAATTTATTCTGTTTTTTTATTTGAAGACAATCTATATAATTATATTTTCATATACTGACTGTATACACGTGTATGTTGGCAGACTCTGTTTTCCATATCATTTTTATTTTAGTCGTGCTAACAATCTTCTTGGAACTAATGATTTTGTATTTCTTTGTAACAATTCAAATTAAAATGGATCATTCGATTGATTGTGTGTGAGACCTCTGACTCACTGTCCCTGAAAAGATGTCAAAACAGACCTCAACTTATCCAAGTATTGCTTGAAAGTCCTTCTGGGTGGAATACACTTCATGTGTGAAGGGGGGCGCCACTATCAGCGCCATACTTTCAGCCACCTGGGTAGATCTGCTTTACGGCGAGTTGGGGCCCCCACATTTAAGCTGGCCCAGGGCCCCCACAAAGGTTAATCTGGCCCTGATTCTTGGGCACCCGAACTTTGACATTCCCTTTGTGATCTACACAGACGCCAGCGAGATTGGGCTTGGTGCAGTCCTCGTTCAGAAGTCCAGCACTGGAACTGAGGAAGTCCTCGCTTTTGCCAGCCACAGCCTGAATCCAGCAGAGAGGGACTATTCTGCCACTGAATTGGAATGCCTGGCTGCAGTGTGGGCATTAGAGAAATGGAGGCATTACTTAGAAGGCCGCTTTTTCTCTGTGGTGACAGACCATGCTGCTCTTTTGTGGGTTTTCAAAACTACCAAACCCAGCTCTCGGCTAATCAGATGGGCACTTCGACTACAAGAATTCACTTACAGAAAAGGAAAGTACAACACCGTGCCGGACGCTCTCTCCCGAGCGCCAACCGATCAGCCTTCCTTGCCTGCATGTTCGGCCCTTGTGTCTGCTTCATCCAGTTCATCCATGGAGCTGCCCATCACCATGGAGGCCATGTGGAAAGCGCAGCAAATGGACCCTGAGTGTCAGGCCTTGTACCAAAAGGTGGTGGAAAAGGGAAAGTTGAACATCAATTGCAATACCTATATTGACATCATGGAAGATCTCGTCTATCGTGTAGTTGCACTTCCCTACAGGACTCTGTACCAACTGTACATTCCTTCCAGCTTCAGGAAGCAACTTTTGAAGTACTTCCATCAGGACCCTCTATCTGGTCACTTCGGAAGGCCCAAAATGTACAGGAGACTACAACATCTGGTCTACTGGCCAAAGCTGAACTGGGATGTCAGAGAACATTGTCAAAAATGTCAAGTGTGTCAGGCATACAAACCTGAAAACACGAAACTGGCAGGCAAACTACAGCAGACTATAGTCCATCGGCCTTGGGAGATGCTTGACATGGACCTGATGGGACCATTTCCCAGGAGCACCAACCAGAATGTCTACCTGCTAGTCTTCGTAGATTACTACTCAAGGTAGGTGGAGTTATTTCCTCTGAGAACAGCGACAGCTGAAACCATCTCTCGTGTCCTAGTAAAAGATATCCTGACTCAATGGGGCATACCAGATTATCTACTATCCGATCGTGGGTCACAGTTTGTCTCATCAGTCTTCCAGACAGTATGCAGTACCTGGAATGTAGGACACAAAATGACCTCTGCATATAACCCCCAGACAAACCTCACTGAGAGAGTGAATTGCACCTTAAAAATCATGGTCGCGTCATATGTTGGGAATCAGCATAAGCAGTGGGATAAATACCTGCTAGACTTTCGATTCGCCATCAACTCTGCAGCATGGGAGTCCACCGGTGTTACCCCTGCAGAGCAGAATCTTGGACGACCTCTCAGAGGGCCGCTGGATGTCATGTTACAACCTCGAGAGCCTCCACCTGACTCGCCTGCCTACAGTTAGGTTGCTCAGCTGCAGGAGCTGAGTTCCCTGGTTTCCAAAAACCTGGTCACAGCACATCATCGCCAGAAATGGAACTATGACAAAAACTGGAGAGAATTGGAGTTTTCAGAGCGTGACCGAGTCTGGGTAAGAGCCCATCCTCTCTCCAAAGCATCCAAATCCTTACAGCCAAGCTAGCTACTAAATGGCAAGGGCCATATCGTGTGGTACAGCAGGTTGAGCCTGTCGACTTCCAGGTTGTTTTAGAGGATTCTGGTGAAGATTTAAAGGTTGTCCACATCTCCCGCGTAAAGCCCTGCAACCCTAATGCTCCAGACCTAGAGAAGCAGGAACGTCAGTGAATTTTGGACATTTTTAAAGAGGAGTCGGATGAGGAGGAGTTCCTTGGATTCTCAGACACTGCATGTTCTACAACGAGTGGGGAATGGCTACCTGGACCAGCAAAGTCAGACAATGATGCATGTTCTTCTGGCATCAGCAGTTACAGTCAGGATTAATTTTGAGGCTGGTTCTGAATCTATACACTGCCTTACCTTTGGTCGGCTTTCACTAAAGGGGGGGGGTGTAGCGACCAGACCAGCTGCTAACGTCACTTCATTCACAAATCCGTCATACCAATCCGTTCACATCCGTATTCAATTATCCAATGGTGGCACGCCAACTAACCCCACGAATTCTAAATCCTACCCATAATTACAACCTCTTTCAACCAGATAGTGGACCGACAAAAAGAGACACCAGTGCTGTCATTTCAAAGTAAAATCTGCTCAGACCTTGAGCTTAGAAACGTACGAGTAATCCACGACTTCTGAGAACCATTGTGTACTTCACGGTAAGAGGAAGCCTCATCTTTGGAGAGCATTAGTCAAACAATGTCTGATTCAAAGCGTAATTTATCTGTTTCGGTAAAACCCACAGCAAAAGGAATCTAAAAGGCTGCCTTGCTGCTCCTGACTGACCCTGACTGCAACTGACGGGAGGTACGGCGTTTTGTATTATTTTTTTTGATTTATTTTTTGTATTGCTGCGCTGTAAAGCACGAGTTGTAAAATTGTTCTTCCTGGATGTCTCTGTAGGGCGGGATCCGTGGTAAAACCCGGAATGGATTCTAGAATGTTTTCAATAAGAATGAACTGGAATTGATGTGCTGACTTCTGGATGGGATTAGTGCTGGCGATTGAGTGCAATGAAGAAATATATATATATAAAAACGAGAACTTGAGTTGTGAATGTTTATTGCAAGTTATGTGCTGATATGCTTTCATTGACCAAATTTGTTTTGTACGGGTTGAATATTTAATTTCTTTTGGTTCGAAATATATTTTTATTTGCCAGATATACCTCTGACTGGCACCCCTTTCTTACAAAGATTCATCCCGTTAAAACTGTATATTCATGAAGTTGAAAGGGGACAGAGATGGACGTAATGTTTGGAGGGGTGTCTCTGCTGTTTTTTTTTAATAATTTATTTACTAAGTGTATCATTCCCCAGGAGAGTTTTCAAGATATTAAACATCTTAATTTAATTTGAACTGAGAACTTTTTTTTAAAGATGCTTAAATCACGATACACCTTCGAAAGAAGTTATGCCCACTCTATATCAAAGAACACATTCAAGCAAAGCCTTGTAGGTCAATCATAGCAAAATATAATTGTCTTATCAGGTGCATTAAACAACAGATACTGGGTCATTACTCCTTTTGACTGTTGAGTTGTTTGTATTTTAAATTCAGAACTTATATTGAAATCCTTCCAAAATTACACGGTATCAACCTGAAAAGCAGTTGCTATCCATTTATTTTGCATATGCGAAAACATGCTTCAACAAAGGTTCAGATGAAAGAAAATTGGGGGGGGGGGATAGACAAATGTTGCTGTAAAACCTCAAACCATGCATGTTTGTTCGTTCAGCCACATTTTAAAATGCAATGGCACCTATAACAAGTCTTAAAAATGCCAAAGGAGGGACAGACTGTATATTACAGTTTTAGCACCTTAATAACAAATGTGCTCATGTTCACAGGGCACTGTAAAGTGAACTCCGGGACCAGAGCCAGGGGCCATATTTGCTGAATGTAATTGGTCTTACTTTTTAGGAAGAATGATTGATTCGAGAGACAGCAAATTAGGACAGCTGGCTTTTAAAATGGAAGATTGAACCATGCCAGAATTAGAGTAAGAGGCACGTGATAAATGATCAGGTTTGCTTAAACATCTGCATAACAACTTGCCCACCGTAGCATCCAAAAATGACAGGATTTTTGCACATAGTCACGAGCTGCCCTAGCACTTATTCAGATCCCCAAACTCGGAGAAAAATTCAATTTTTCTTTCCCTGCCTTGTCATCCCCTGGGTGAGTTATCAATTTTCACCAATTTATATCTGTTTTCCATGTCAAAAAAAAACAATTCTTCTTCCTCCACCCGCATGAAAATGTATACTTTATCGCGGAATGGATCCACACTCCTTGGCTCATTCCATTTCAAATTTCTAGTGTCCAACAAACCCTCCAGGTCCTATGTATATGCTTTCAGCACTTCATGTAGTCAGGTTCATAAATTCCTCAGTTCATAAATTGATTATGACTTTGTGTATTCTGCCTGTAGATTGTCTTTGTCTAGACAAAACCAAAAAAAAAACATTAATGAAATGAATTGATCAGATTATCTTGTTTTATACAACAAACCATTGGAAACACTTCTAAGAACAGAGCGGGAGTTAACCTTAATTAAACCAAGTGGTGGTGAATGTTGCTCATAAATGCTCAAAGTGAATTGTGCAGTGACAATCAGGATGGTCAAACTCTTCAGCATGGAATACAACCTGCAAAGTACTGTATAGTGCATGCTGGCGGTGAGATGAAGTGTAGCAATCCTTATAGCATCTTGCTTAATTAGCAGAAAGTTTTCGGGACCTAAATGTTGATATATCAAACATATCCATCACACCAGCTCATAGAGTACAAGTTGCCAAGACACAAATGGGGATAAGAAACCGCAATGGTGCAATGCTTTCTTTACAATCATTTATTTTTTTCACCTCCTTATTGATGTTTCTGATGCAGGCTTACTTCTTGACTGTGCCCGTACAAATTAGTTTTAGGACCATATTGTGTTCCAAAACTTTTGCTTCTTACAAAGCCTCAAATAGAACCCCAACTCAAAAAAGGTTGGAACGGAATGAAAAATGGACATGAAAACAAAAAGCACAGAATTTTAAGTTTACCTAAAATTGTATTTCACTGAAAAAAGTAAATATGATAGTATGTAATTGTAACATAATTAAGTCTGTGATATGAACAATAAAAAACAAAGTTTGTCTCTTAACATGAATATATCAAGTTGTGAATTAGTCTACATTTGTTCAAAACACAAGTCATTTTGATTTTTTTTTCTTAACAAGCTGTATGTAAGTGGTTCAACAAATCTTCTTATTCAGACCTACACAGCAAACAATTTGCTCATTGTATTTACTCTGCTCCAACTGCGCCCCGTGTGGTGCATTCTGGGTGCTTCATGCCAGAACTAACTAGCTCAAACCGTTCGTCTGAGGACCGCTGAGGGAAAGTTCGAGAACGTGGGAAACTGAACTTTAAGGTAAGAATAAAGTTAATTTAAGTGATATAGTTGGTTAAATACTAGAGTCTTTCAGGTTTAATATTGTTGTAGAAATTTATAAGAAAATTAACCGGAGGCTCTTGGTGTAATTTGGAATTAACAATAACGTTAGCCCTAGCATGTGGCTCCAAGAGACTTCTTGTGTTAATTTGAAACTAATGTTAGCAACTTGTTTTAAAATACTTGCTTCAAATGTAATTTGAAGCTGACGTTTGCAAGCGGCTGTAATTTAAAGTAAGCAGGGATGTGTTTTTTCCCCCACATAACGTTAAAGGAATAGACAACAGAATTTCAAAATACAGTTTGGAAGATAGATCATGTCATAAACTAACGATTCATGCGAATGTTTGAACATATAGAGCTCATACAACTAAGCTATCCATCTCCGAAAATCGGTTCTGAAACAGAATTGAGGATTCATAGATGCCGCTATTGAAAATATTTCAACCAATCAGAAGAATCCTCGCGGAGATCCTCTGATGTCACATGGGAGCGGCACGTTGAAGCTATACATGGCGAGTGAGACTGCACAAGCATTGGGATAGTTGTTAAATTACTCACTGTTGTCACCATTTTTCTGTGCCAAAGGACATTGTTAGCCACAAACAGACCCCACTATTCGTGAAAATATTCAAGAAGGCTGTTTGAAGGCCGAAAGAGAGAACAATATGCCTGTGTGTACAGCAGTTGGGTGTACATGCAGGACTGGTTCAGGTCAGCAGCATGGCCGCACGTTCTATGCTGCCGTGCAAAGGCAAAACACCGTAACATCACATTTGGTTGAAAATGAGTTATTGTCATTTTGGGGGTATTGAAAACCTCCTTTATCATGTGGATGAATATTTTGAGTCAATTGGATTGTTTTCATGAAAAAATCAAGGTCTGTGTCAACAGTAACTCCGAAAATCCCACTAGAAACCATGACAGAACGCCGTAACTGCAGTTACTGTGCTTAGCCTTTGTTTCAGGACGCTGACGTTGAGTTAAGGTACTCTGGCTTTGTAGCCGCGCATCAAAGCGTTGTTACTGTAAAGCCCTGAAGTTACGATCAGTGATAGGTGGTGCAGGCTCGCCTACGTCTCACTCACTGCTGCAGGCGAGCAGACCAATTCTTTATGATCAAAACGAGTCCGCAAGCTAGGCTACCCAACGTCCACTGTTGGTTGCAAAGCAAACCGTTAAAAAACATTCCGGCTATGAAACTTTTTTTAGTCGATTGAAAAATGTCTAGCAGGAAAATCCAATTCCATCATTAAACATATCTGCTATGTCAGGCACATCATCAGCGATGTTTCCACAATAATCCACTGTTAGAGCAGTTCCTTGGATGCAGGCGAGCAGACCACTTCTTTATGATCATCAAGTCTGCAAGCTAGTCCTACCTAATGTCCATAGTTTGTTGCAAAGCAATCGAACACACATTCCGCCTGTAAAACCCTTTCTTTGGTTGATTGTGTCTGAGTTAAAGCCCCACTAGGTAGGAATCCCAGTTTCGTGCGCTCTAGCGGCCACTAAAGGCCACTAGAGCAAGTAGAAGCGCAACACCGCTGTCGTAAAACACACAGAGTGCTGTTGCCGGCTGACGTCCCCCGTGGGAACGTGCATTTTTTTTACACCCTGAGACCTGTGGAGCTGGAATCAATAAAGTTACTAGTTACTAGCACTCTGCCCATGGGGATCCACGGGTTCTATTTTATGTAACTTCGTGCAGCATTATGATGTCATCACAAGCACCTCTATGATGTCATCACGGTGCTATGGTGTTGCTATGGTGTTTCCATAAACACCAAGGTGGCTGTGACGCGACCGATATTTTTATAGTAACTAAAACTAAGTAACCATCAAAGGGAATACGCTGCGCTGACATTCCGTGCTCAGTGGAACATGAAGTCGCCTGCAAGACGGAGCATAATAGCGTTGCTCACGTTATGCTGCAGATTACGCGCTACTTTCTCTTGCGGCCTGGCATCTTTTTTTTGGGATTCGGGACTCCTGTGGATGAATTGGCTTGGATTCAAAACGGGGAATCCCCAGGAGAGGACATACAGAGGGAATCCCCAGGAGAGGACAAACAGGGGGAATCCCCAGGAGAGGACAAAGGGGGAATCCCCCCTGCATATCTATATTATAATAGCGCCGCTCACGTTATGCTGCGGATACGCGCCCGGCGGAGTCTAGCACCGATTGGCCGGACACAGTCGCCTGCAAGACGGAGCCAAACAGCGTCGCTCCCGCTATGCTGCAGATACGCACCCGGTGGAATCTAGCACTGATACGCGCCCGGCGGAGTCTAGCACTGATTGGCCGTACACAGTCGCCTGCAAGACGGAGCCAAACAGCGTCGCTCCCGCTATGCTGCAGGTACGCGCCCGGTGGAATCTAACACTGGTACGCGCTTGGCGGAGTCTAGCACTGATTGGCCGGACACAGTCGCCTGTAAGACGGAGCCAAATAGCGGCGCTCACGTTATGCTGCAGATACGCACCCGGTGGAATCTAGCACTGAGTGGCCGGACACACACGCACGCACACACGCACACACACAGAGGCCACTCAGCTATTATAATATAGATGATTGTGTTTACATAGAAGTCTTCAACAGCGTTGGATTAAAACTATTGCTCTACAACAAAGTATGCGCAAGCACCGCTCCGAAGAGTAACGTTAGCAGACGTAGTAGCTATTGTAACCTCAAAAAGGGACAATATCAATATAATGACGGTACTACGCCAGCCAACAAAGCTGATATGGCCTGTCTTTGCTTTCAAACAATAGTTGCTAGTAAGTCAACAACTTTTCTCGCCGTGAAGCATAAAGTTCGCTATAAAAAACGCTCCGAAAAGGGGCTAACTCTGCCTGTGAAATTCTAATGCTACCTCGGCTAGCCTTGTTTACATTATTTGAATGGGCTTACAATCAGTTACGTTTTGCTAACCCAAATAGTTACTGTGACTACACACGATAACACAGCCAACAAAAACAATGTGTGATAAATACAATGCATGAACATGAGCATATAACTCACCTCTCAATCAGCAACACTGCCAGCTCGGTGTCCGACTTGCAGCCCTCTTTTGCCATGAGCTCTCTCCACTGTGAAAAAGCCGGTCCAATATTAACTCTGGTTTTGTGCCGTGCACGGTCACTCTCCCTTTTTTTATCCTGGCTTCCACCGACACCGTCCTTTTTCGCTTCTTTGCCTCAGCCATCTTTCGAGACACGATACCGGGCTAGCGGGCTAGCCTAGCTGCCTTCTCCTTATGCTCCTTATCCAAAAGCTCGTGTGTGCCGTAAAGCAGAACGTACGTCTCGCGAGAGTGCGGGACCCGGGTTCGAAAGTTATATAGTCCCAGATGCAGGCCACCAGGTCCCTCTGTGGTAATGGGAGAGATGCCATTCTCACTGTAATAATCCAGCTCACCAAAAGATAGACTTTGAAACTGATATTTCAAGGTGTAATTCCTACCTAGTGGGGCTTTAAGCTGCTTTCACATCGGACGCGAAACTAATTTTTCGCACGACAGATTACATTCAAAGTCAATGCAAAGACGTGAATACAGGCGAAACGCGTGTATTCGCGTCTTTGCATTGACTTTGAATTAAAAATAATTTCCTGTATTTATTCATACTGTATAATGCAAAGTAACTTATCTGCTGGCATTCTGTAACTGGTGCCGCACACCAAACTGGAGCTATTCTCTATCATGAAGATATGATGTAATGTTACCACAGCTCTGTATAGCAACAATTAAATGTATCTCATTCATTCTTAATCATTCAAAACAAATGTCATTGATGGTTAGACTTTAGGTAAGTGCTCTTCTAATGGTCTTGTGTACAGAAAACAGTAACCAAATATTGAATTTATGCAAGTTCACAGTAGAAGACCAAATGCGCCAGCAGAAGAGTAATGAAGAGTGGAGATTCACCCTTGCGCCCAAGTGACGTCACGCATCGCCCTTCCGGGAGGCAAAATGGCAGCTCAGTAGTGGCCTTCGGACTGCCACACAAAAACACTCACAACTTTTTCATAAATGGTCGAGTATGCCTGAAATTTTTCTCATGGGCTCTAAATATTATCAGCTATCAACCTATGCATGTACTTACATTCCGTTGTCTATTCCTTTAATGAGACGCTGCCGAGTGCCACGTTTTCAGTAGCATGCAGAAAACACCTGTGCGGTGTTAACGGTTAGCAAGGGGTTCAAGCTGTAAATCATCATCTGTACCATCCTGCACAGTATTATGCCTAATTCTCACAGACTAATGAACCAAACAGTATGACCCCTCACAGATTGAATGAATAATGCTGATTATCTTGTAGCAACGGTGCTTGTCAAGGTCTGCACACGGACTCCAAATGAACAATTGATTTTCATAGACAATGACTGGACATAGACTCTTACAATGGGCACACAAGCATTGAAACTGGACCTTGGGTCAATAAAAGAAGGTTGCCTGATCCAATAAGTCTCATTTTCTTTTCCATCAGGTGGATTGATCGGGCATGTCTTCACAATTTACCAGGGAAGAGATGACACCAGGATGCACGGAGGGAAGAAGACAAGCTGGTGGAGAGAGTGTGATGCTCCAGTAAATATTCTGCTGTGGAGCCCTGAGTCCAGGCATTCATGTGGATGTCAATTTTACAGAACTGTTTGGGCAACATATTTGGCACATGATCATAATGCTTCGGCTCACCTGCGTAAGTTTAAAATGACTTTTTTAGGACCAAACAAGTGCCAGATATCGGCTCCCTTCCACTTGCTCATGTTGACTCTGTGAATGATAATCTGAGAAAAAAACAGGAGTAATGTGATTTGTGAACTGACACAATGAGTTAGCCATTGGAACATATGGGTTTTATAGTAATTAATTAACCCAACCTGCTGAAACTCAATTTTTGCATCAAACATGCTACAAACACGAACAAACACGAATTTGGTTGAATGCAAATAGAAAGTGAAAAAAAAAAAAAAAACAATGACTGTGTTTACAAGGTCTTTAGTATCCTGGTTTTGATTGGGTTTTTTAAGTATCCCGTTTTTGTGTTTGTGCATGTAAACACCATATCCCGAATTCAGAAACCGGGTTATGCCCTTATCCCAGTTTCAAGAAACCCGGTTTTGCCACCTGGAGTACTCCAATAGAAGCCGGGATACTGGAGCATGTATACGCCTTATCCCGGTCTCTGACGGCTGCCCACAAGACGTAACACACGCCTGCGCAGATGGCATGTGGTGATCAGAAAACAGGTTACCGGTATTTATCATGTATAGAGGGATATGAATAACTGGGTTTCTCTGTTTCTCTGTTTTCTCTGTGTTCCATGTAAACATTCATATCCCTGATATGCTCAAAGCCAGGATAAGCCTCAAAACCGGGATACTAAAGACCTTGTAAACACAGTCATTGACTGTCCAGCTTACTTACAGAGAAAGTCCATGATGCTCTTTGAGACATGAATATGGGAGAATACATTACAAATATATGTCAGTATTTACAATGTTCTGACCCCATCTCAGACTCCTCAGACCCCCTCCAAATAATTCACACCATGCAAATGCTTAGTGCGATCCTACAGAGTAAACTGCTGCAATATTGGCCACAAAAGGCTTCCATGGCCTAAACTGCATTTGACCATTAAAAATATGAATTCACTGCCTTTTATCCATTATTTGACATAAGTATGATGCAGATGATTGCGTGGTTTACTGTCACATTGCAATGATCAATATGACAGTGAATCATTATTTTTTTCTTTGGCAAAGATTGTGAGTCCATAACCCCGATAGGATTTGTGAATAGCTTGACTTGTGCCCAAATCGCTCCTCACTCATCACGATTGCAATAGCGTTCCTCTTTCTCTGAAAGTGCCTCCAGTGATCGCTTGCTTTTTTTTCCATTTTCCTCTTTGTGTTTTCTCATGTCTCAGGACATGAACACGCATTTCCTTTTCTTAAACACTAAGACGATATTTCTTATCAGGCATGAGGCAGAGTATTGACCCAATTTGCGCAGGCAACACTGGTGAGGGAGACAAAAAAAAAGGAAATCATGTCTGTTTAATCAAAGCAGGAGTGATGCATTTGTGGCTGACCTTTGTCATGACACCCTGAATGAACCCTCTTCTTTTGTTTCTCTTTGCATGGGCGGAATTTAGGTTTCTTCCTCAACGGACAGCCATGGCGGTACATTTTCCTCCTGTCATCACCTGCCTGTAGACATGTCATCCATCTCTGACCACCAGACGCCTCATGATCCCTCATGACAATTGCTTGGGGGAGGTTTGACGCATTTCCATTTTTGTGGGTGGGGATCAACAATTCACGTCAGGGACGGATCACCACAGGCACAGACTTTGCGATCGTTAAGTTCCCTCTATCTTCCCTTTGGGCCTGGCTAGTGAGGGATGGGTCTCGTGTGACCTTCTGTGAGATGTCACACTTCTGACACGTGTGAAATAGCAGCCCAGATCACAACCAGGCAAACATTGATCAGCCCCTTGGGGATGAGTATGGGCTAGTGGCCAACGGTGATGGACAGCAACAGTGCGGTAGAGCTGGCCTTCAGTTTTGAGTTTAATCCATCAAGTGAAAGACTCACTGCCATTATTCAATTCAGATTCTCAGTGGGAGCTGGCTTCTGGATATTGCTATGTCTTCTACAAAAATCTGTGGAATGAATAAACATGAAAAAGCATAGGCAAGGATTCAATCAACATTTAGATTTATTTTAAATTTAGGAAAGTTTACACTGCCTTACAGAGAAATAGAAAATACAAAGCCAAGCTTAGGCCTTTTTGTGTGGAATTTGCGTGCTCTCCTGTGTCCACTTGAGTTCCTTCTGGTTGCCGCAGTTTACTGCCACAATCCCACAGGTTGTGCTAATCTGAGAGTCCAAATTGCCCGAAGGTAAAAGTGTGTGAGTAAGCAGTGAGTGGGCTAAGTGATGAATTGGCTACCTGAATTGCCTCTCCCCCATTGTATGGTGATGACTCAAGCGGCCTCCCCTCAACCTTGTCCTGCAATAGTGTTACCTAGTGAATGAGTGAGTGAATGGATGGACACATTCACTGCCTCAACAAATAGCCATTGTCATTGTTTCTTTTCATTATCATCACTAATCAAGACTCTGAACCAAGGTCAGCCTACAGCCGTAGACTCTGACTGAGGACAAGTCCAGATCAGAAGCAATTTTGATCAAACTGGCTGTAAAACGTAGATGTACTCCAGCAGTATAAGGTTAGCATCAAAACTTCTGTCTACTTAGAGTCAGTGAAATACAACATCTGATCTCATACTTTTTACTTATTCTTACATTGTTCTATGTCAATTAATAGTATTTGTGCTCCAGAAATTGGCAGGTGCTCCAGAGATCTGATTTAAACCAACAGCAGACACATATCTATTTTCAATTGACCTATGTGTCTTGCGCAGCACTGGCCATCTGTGCCAGAATACTGCTCTGGCTGCAGGAAGCAGACATGGTGCAGACAGACCTGCAGCTGAGTGAATTGAAAATAATGTAAATGTGATATGAAAGTGTCTTTCCTAAAACTGTTAGAGAGATGACAGCTGTGAGTACTGAGGCCTTTCAGTAAGCAGCGGAGGACACTCAAGTGTATACAGTAGGTTTACGACACACACTGTTGAACTATGGCTCTTAATCCCAAAATGGCTTTAAAATATGATTTGGGGAAAAAGCAAGGCCAGGGGACCAAGAGAGCACTGAATACAATTCTGAGCTGTACAGCAATACTTTTTTTTTTTGTAGCTTGCAAGTGAGTGAACACGATAGTGTCTTTATGCATGTCTGTTCAATTGGTGTGTGTCTGTGAGTGTGAGGGCTTATTCCCCATTTACAAACGTACAGTACAAATACCACATCGCACAGTCTCAGCTCATCATCACAAAGCACTTTGCTATTCCTGGGTAGCTAAATTCAGCAAGACAGGAGACATCATGGGAAGCTAATAGCTTCTGTTATCTGCACTTCAATGTACTAAACAGCTGTGCTGCCCCATTCGCAATTGAGCTCTCCACTCTTACAAAAACATCAGAAGCCAATACAAAGTTTTCTTATTACATGGTGTGTCTGTACACATGTACACCACTTACTTGGAGAAGAAACGGCACCAGGATGCACTGTGGGAAGAAAACAAGCTCGTGGAGGGAGTGTGATGCTCTGGGAAATGTTCTGCTGAGAAACCCTGCCTCCAGGAATTCAAGTGCACGTCAGTTTGCCTAAGCTGTTTTGGTGGCACGAGGGGGGACCAAGACAATATTTAGCAGATGGTTTTAATGTTGTGGCCAATCAATGTCTATAAAAAAAGCTACTAGAGCTTTACAAAATAGTTGAAGTACCATGCCTTTGGAATTCGTTTAAATTCTAGTCCTGCTGACTACACTCAATTACTGACTTCTATTTTTAGGAAAATTTATGGAAAACTTGAAAGCTGTCAGATCATGAAGACAATCCTCCAATTATATTCTGCTTCCCAAAATACAAAGAAGTCCCTGAGAGGAATGTTTCACATCACAATGTTCTGCACCACAAACCACAAAGTGTGAATACTTCCATTTCCCGAGGTTGAGAAGATCCTCACTAGCTCAGAAAAGCTCAAATTATCGAAATACTGTAGGTGTCTAATAGACTTTCAACAATAAAAAATAACCAATACCAAAAGATAAAAGGTTTTCTGTCCTTGATTAGATTAATTGCCCTGAAACCATTCAATATTGCAGTATCTTTTTAACAAATTAACATCTAATTAAAACCTGGCATAGGCCTGCTATGTCAAACCAAATCATAATATATTCGGTGTAAATGCAGTCTTCCTTGAGATGGCGGATTTTGTGAGGAGGATTACATGTGCAGTTCACAGCTGTCTCATTATACTTGCAAGACAGTGCAGTTAGGTAGCATATTTCCCAACATCCAGTCAGTCTGCATTGCTTCGGGTAAAGGTATCCACTGAGCGAAAAGAAAGTAGTAGTAAGGTTAACTCTTACACGTACCATGAACATAGACAAAGTAAGCCAGAACAGGGGATGATGGTGCGTCAGCCTTCTCTAAAAGAGTGCAGGGATCAAAATCAAACTTTGTTGCCTCGTAAGAAGTGTCAGGAAGAGTGCTATGCTGGACAGAAGACCAGAGAGGGAGTTCAGCATACAGACGATGTGCCTCACTTACCCTTGACAGAGACAGATATATCAGTCAACCGCAAGAAAAAAATTACAGCCACATGTAAATAATGACAGCCAAAGAGAGCAAAAGCATCATCTATCATTCCCATGCAATTCTATCATTCTGTCAAATGCCAAAGCTAAGCTGCCCTCTTGCACTCTTGTGCATGACTTGCCAAAGAGGATATCACCTTGGCGGGCCAGTTTGAAGGGGACTTTACTCTCAAACTTCAGGTAATGAGTGAGTTTTGGCAAATCCTAGAACTACAGTCAATCTTCTCCATTAGAATTGCATGTCACTCAATCAGTTGATTAGTCTTGTGTCGCCCTGAACCAGTCCTATAAGACCATGTGCAGTGTGAGTTTTCAAAATGCTGTCTCTCGTGGGCAGATCCTAAATTGTCCTAAACTGATCCAAACTTTCTCATCTGCGGTGTTTAACCCCTTACCTACAGGCTATGCGCAGAAGACGCATGAATCAAGCAAGAAAATAGTCAAGCTATGGAATGATAATTACTTTCATGGCACACCACATGATAATGGATAAATTGCAGTAAACTGCCCCGAAATCCAGCTCCTCAGCAACTGAGAACAGGAGTCTTCCACCAAGTTGCAACTTTTCTTGCAGCCAATGGACAACGAGGACATAAAAGAAGAAGGTCTGAATTTAGATTCAAAAGATTACATCAAGAAATTGTTCCCCGATGAAAGTGTTGGGGGATGACATTCACCTGTGAAAATACAATCTGTGGTATTCAATTTAATGTCTTCTCATTCAATTGGGTTCCCGGATTTCCCAGCGAGTTAAGATGGATGGAATCACAGTTGTAAATGCAGAGCTGGTGTCCTAATTGAATCTAAACTCAATTGAAGTTCAAAAGCATGCAGCGGAGAGACAGGACATCAATTTGGGGATGTGTTGCTTTTATGGGCATGCTGTAAATAATTGGACTTATGGGCATAAGAGATTTGCAGACGACAATAATTATTCAGTGGTAATAAGGTACAGCCTGTAGAGTCAGCAGTTAGCTCTTTAAGTGTCAACTCTGATGGACAATGGATATATGGGGGAATAGATTCATAATCTAAAAAATGCTAAAACATGCATATTATAGCATCACGGTCCAACACTAAAAATTCCTGTAGTCATAATATTATTGATCAGATTGATAAATTAATGCCCACAAATTCCCAAGAAATACTGTAATTTACGGTCACTACATTGTGTCAAACGTTAGGCATTAGTTCAGCCACTACTTTAAGTACTTTGGTATAACATACTACAATATTACTTGCATATGGATAATTATCTCTGCCAAGGAAGTTACAAGATTAGTTATGTTTGCTGGTGAGTTAACAGGATTTTGGAAAAATTACAAGCCTAATTTTCTTGAAACTTGGTGGAAGGGTGTAGGCTCGGGCCATGGAAGAACCCATTGAACTCCAGAACGGATCTGAATCGCGGGGCAGATACACAAATTATTTTTTCCTTTCCTTAACATGGTGACATGCGGCATTTTGCTGCCGAGGCAAAATAAATGCAATACATCTCAAAATTCAGTAAATGGTAGCAAAGTATGATAGTGACAAAACATGCCTACTGGTGGATACGCGATGGCTGCACTTGAACATTTGCATATATAGAAGAGTGATCTCATCATCATAACCTTTGTTTAACTAGGTAGTCACAATGAGATTACAGACCTAGTGAGACAGGGTCAAATAGCAGCAACAAACACAAAACAGAACAACAACATCTTATCACAATATGAACAAAATAAATACAAATCTGTTAGGACCACTTTGTCAAAGAGAATATTTATTGAAAGCATACAAGCGTACATTTAAATTGGCAACATGGCTCTGTTCTGAGAGATCCCTGCCCGTCTAGCGTGGCACCAAAGGCAGCGAGCTGCAACTAACCCCCCCTCCATAGAACAGAGCGTACAACAACAATGACCTCAAAAGAGACATTGTTATTGAACGGCAGTTTAGTCATGAAAGAACAGGGTTACAGAATGCAAAAAACAGACATTAGGAGCTGGGGAGGAGGAGGGTTGTTAAGCGTACGGGCTGAGGAGCTGCTTCTCAGAATGAGAGCTCAAGTAAACCAGCATATTATCGTTCAAGCAATCATGTGACAGCAAATCAGATGACATTCATGAGCACTCAGGTGATTCTCCAGTGCGAGAAGCGGCTCCTATATTGGCAAGCTTGACTCCGTGGCCTATAAGAATTTACGTCAAAGCTCCATTTCTTTTTTATTTATTTATTTATTTATTTAAATTTTGCATCTCCAATCCCACCCGAATCTGGAATGCCCAATTGGTGAACTATGTACAAGGCACAAGGCTTGCTCGTATGCGACCCCTTGCTGCCAATTCAGGAGAGTGCAGACAGTTTGCGGCTCTCCTTCAAAGCACGTGCCCATCAACCACCGCTTTTTATACACCCATTGTTTGAATCTTTGCAAGTTCAGAACGAGGACGGAGGATACTCGGACATGAACAGGCTTAGAATCTTCCCGTCTGGCCAACAGGAGGCGCTTGAGCAACGAACAAGGCAACTATTATTTTCCCTCCCCGGCAATCCCTTCCCAATTTGCAACCCTGTAGCGCAATAGCCAATTGTGTGCTACTCTGAAAAAGCTGCTGACCACTGCCAGTTAGTATGAGGCGGGGATCGAACCCACGATGTGATAGTCACTTCTGCTTCGCAATGCGATGCTTTACCGAGTGAGCTATCTGGCAGCTCCAAAGCTCCATTTCTGAAAGGACAACTTTGTCAAAAAGAATAATTATTGAAAGCATATAATCATACAAGCATACATTGATTTTGGCAGCATGGCTCTGTTCTGAGAGATCCCTGCCCGTCCAGCGTGGAACTGAAGGCAGGGAGCTGCAACTAACCCCCCAAAACAGAACCATGTTGGCATAAGCAACAAATGAAATATGAAGCTTCCGTAGGTTTAGTGGCAGCCTGGCGGCTGGCACGAATTCGCTCGAAGCCAAATACAAGAGAAATACTCCATGTGAAGTGTACTATGTGTAGTGACAGCCCAGCAGCTGGCATGATTTCTCTTGAAGCCAAATACAAGAGAAATATTCTACACGATGCGTACCATACATCAGCCTGGCAGCTGGCACAATTTCTCTTGAAGCCAAATACAAGAGAAATATTCTATGTGAAGTGTACTTTGTGTCATGACAGCCGAGTGGCTAGCACAATTTCTCTTGAAGCCAAATACAAGAGAAATATTCTTTGTGAAGTGTACTTTGTGTCTATTCTATGAAGCATGATTTCTGTATGCAAAATGTGACAGCCCGGCGGCTGACACAATTTTCTTGAAGCCAAATACAAGAGAAATATTCTATGTGAAGTGTACCATGTGTCTTGACAGCCCGGCTGACACAATTTTTCTTGAAGCCAAACAGAAAATTCTATGTGAATTACCATATGTGAAGCACAATTTCTCTTGAAGTCAAATACAAGAGAAATATTCTATGTGAAGTGTACCATGTGTCTTGACAGCCCGGCGGCTGACACAATTTTTCTTGAAGCCAAATACAAGAGAAATATTTTATGTGAAGTGTACTATGTGTCGTGACAGCCCGGGGAGCTGGCACAATTTCTCTTGAAGCCAAATACAAGAGAAATATTCTATGTGAAGTGTACCATGTGTCTTGACAGCCCGGCGGCTGACACAATTTTTCTTGAAGCCAAATACAAGAGAAATATTTTATGTGAAGTGTACTATGTGTTGTGACAGCCCGGGAGCTGGCACAATTTCTCTTGAAGCCAAATACAAGAGAAATATTCTAGGTGAAGAAAGTATGTGTAGTGGCAGCCCAGTGGCTGGCACAATTTCTCTTGAAGCCAAATACAAGAGAAATATTCTATGTGAAGTGTCCTATGTGTTGTGACAGCCTGGTGGCTGGCACAACTTCTCTTGAAGCCAAATACAAGAGAAATATTCTGTGTGAAGTGAACTATGTGTCATGACAGCCCAGCGGCTGGCACAATTTCACTTGAAGCCAAATACAAAAGAAATATTCTATGTGAAGAGTACTATGTGTCGTGACAGCCCGGTGGCAGACACAATTCTTCTTGAAATGTTCTAAAGTGTACTAAGGGACAATGACAAAAAATTTTATGTGAAGCGAAATGTTCTATGTGAAGTGTGTTTGTGTGACAGACTGAGAGCTGGCATGATTTCTCTTGAAGCCAAATACAAGAGAAATATTCTATGTGAAGATACCATATGTACTGACAGCCTGGTAGCTGGCACAATTTCTCTTGAAGCCAAATACAAGAGAAACATTCTGTGTGAAGTGAACTATGTGTCATGACAGCCCGGCGGCTGGCACGATTTCTCTTGAAGTCAAATACAAGAGAAATTTTCTACACAATGTGTACCACACATCAGCCCGGCAGCTGGCACAATTTCTCTTGAAGCCAAATACAAGAGAAATATTCTATGTGAAGATATTATGTGTAGTGACAGCCTGGCTGGCTGGCACAAGAGAAATAATTTGCCCTCTTGAAGCCAAATACAAGAGAAATATTTTATGTGAAAGTGTGCCCTATGTGTTGTGACAGCCTGGCATTAGCTGGCAAAACAATTTCTCTTTGAAGCCAAATACAAGAGAAATATTCTATGTGAAGTGAACTATGTAGTGACAGTGGCTGGACACAATTTTCTTGAAGCCAAATACAAGAGAAATATTCTATGTGAAGTGTACCATGTGTCTTGAATGCATGAACCACAGAGAAATATTCTAAGCCAAATTTCTCTTGAAGCCAAATACAAGAGAAATATTCTATGTGAAGTGTACCATGTGTCTTGACAGCCTGGTGGCTGACACAATTTTTCTTGAAGCCAAATACAAGAGAAATATTCTATGTGAAGTGATTCCTATGTGTCTTGACAGCCCCGGCTGACACAATTTTTCTTGAAGCCAAATACAAGAGAAATATTCTATGTGTGTGAAGTGAACTATTCTGTTGTGACCATGTGTCTTGACAGCCCGGCTGGCTGACACAATTTTCTTGAAGCCAAATACAAGAGAAATATTTTATGTGAAGTAAACTATGTGTTGTGACAGCCGGGGAGCTGGCACAATTTCTCTTGAAGCCAAATGAAATATTCTAGGTGAAGAAAGTATGTGTAGTGGCAGCCCAGTGGCTGGCACAATTTCTCTTGAAGCCAAATACAAGAGAAATATTCTATGTTGTCTATGTGTTGTGACAGCCTGGTGGCTGGAAGCCAAATACAAAAGAAATATTCTATGTGAAGAGTACTATGTGTCGTGACAGCCCGGTGGCAGACACAATTCTTCTTAAAGGCAACACAAGAGAAATGTTCTATTTGAAGTGTACTATGTGTAGGGACAGGCCAGCGGCTGACAAAAATTTTCATGTAGCCAAATACAAGCGAAATGTTCTATGTGAAGTGTACTTTGTGTCGCGACAGACTGAGAGCTGGCATGATTTCTCTTGAAGCCAAATACAAGAGAAATATTCTATGTGAAGATACCATATGTACTGACAGCCTGGTAGCTGGCACAATTTCTCTTGAAGCCAAATACAAGAGAAACATTCTGTGTGAAGTGAACTATGTGTCATGACAGCCCGGCGGCTGGCACGATTTCTCTTGAAGTCAAATACAGGAGAAATTTTCTACACAATGTGTACCACACATCAGCCCGGCAGCTGGCACAATTTCTCTTGAAGCCAAATACAAGAGAAATATTCTATGTGAAGATATTATGTGTAGTGACAGCCTGGTGGCTGGCACAATTTCTCTTGAAGCCAAATACAAGAGAAATATTCTATGTGAAATGCCCTATGTGTCGTGACAGCCTGGCGGCTGGCAAAACTTCTCTTTAAGCCAAATACAAGAGAAATATTCTGTGTGAAGTGAACTATGTGTCGTGACAGCCCGGCGGCTGGTACAATTTCTCTTGAAGTCAAATACAAGAGAAATATTCTACACAATGCATACCACACATTAGCCCGGCAGCTGGCACAATTTCTCTTGAAGCCAAATACAAGAGAAATATTCTATATGAAGATACTATGTGTAATGACAGCCCGGTAGCTGGCACAATTTCTCTTGAAGCCAAATACAAGAGAAATATTCTATGTGAAGTGCACTTTGTGTCGTGACAGCCCGGCAGCTGGCACAATTTCTCTTGAAGCCAAATATAAGAGAAATAACCTATGTGACACTGTACTGTGACAGCCCTGTGTCTGGCACAATACTCTTGAAGCAGTATACAAATGAAATAATCTATGTGAAGTGTAGTATGTGTAGTGACAGCCCGGCGGCTGGCACAATTTCTCTTGAAGCCAAACACAAGAGAAATTTTCTACGTGACAGTACTATGTGTAGTGACAGCCCGGTGGCTGGCAATATTTCTCTTAAAGCCAAATACAAGAGAAATATTATTTGTGAAGTGTACTATGTGTTGAAACCTGACAAACACTTGAAGCCAAATAAAGAGAAAATTCTGTGTTTTACTGTAAGTAGTGACGTCTTTAAACCAAATACAAGAGAAATATGTACTGTAAGTAGTGAGTGACAGCTTTAAGCCAAAAACAAGAGAAATATTCAATGTGAATATACTATGTGTAGTGACAGCCCGGTGGCTGGCACAATTTCTCTTGAAGCCAAATACAAGAGAAATATTATTTGTGACAGCCCTGTGGCTGGTACAAATAAAATAATCTATGTGAAGTGTAGTATGTGTAATGACAGCCCGGCGGCTGGTACAATTTCTCTTAAAGCCAAACGCAAGAGAAATATTCCTTGTGTGGTGTATTATGTGTAGTGACAGCCCGGCGGCTGGCAAAATTTCTTTTGAAGCCAAATACAAGGGATTATTCAAAATGTAGTGACAGTCCTCTCAAAGCAGATTCATGAGAATTATAATATATGATTTGAAGAGTGTAAAGAGAAGGCTGGTACCTTTAATAATTGAAGTGTATGTTGTGTTGAATGACATTGCATGGGTGCTGAGGAGCGACGCTTCGTGCCCTGTCTATGTGTATGAGAAGTATTCTGAACAACGCGTGAAACAGAGGATTTCATCTCAAAGTACAAGAGGATTTCATCTAACATGCAAAACATGGTAACAATTTACACAATCTTATTCATTTTGAGCTTCCACAATGTCTTTAATTCCTGGGCGAAGGTAACATTTGTGGGCTGAAGATGTCCAATTTCCCGTGTCCTAAGGCCATGCAGGTAGCGGTTGTTGCTGCTCGAATATGGAATGAGAGAGGAGTGTAGAGCTGAGGGAGAGGTCATAGAACTGACAAATGAGGCGGAGCTGAGCAGCAAACCAGGAATGGGTTTCCCAGCCTCTGTGATGAACCAGGAAATTCAATTGGTCACGATGCGCTTCATGGTATACCCTGGTCTGAACCCCCTCAAAAGCGAGCCAGTGGTGACAGTGGCAAGGAAAACTCCCTATGAGGTTCAAATTTAGGAAGAATCCTTGGGAGGAACCAGGTTTAAGAGGGGAGGTCCATCTGCATCTGACCAACCCAGGGTAGAGTTCATGGTTGCCATAATGAGAAAGGAACTATTGAAAAGCGGTCTAGGATTTGTAGTTTGCTCAATAGATGCCATAAACCAGACCATTTTGATGGCGGAGCAGCACTTGAGCAGAGGCCAGGTGGCCTTGATCGCGGAGACCAGCAGCAGCATGCTCAGGGCAGGGCCCACCGTGGACAGGGAGGGAACAAAAACCAGGCAATTAGTGGAGAACACAGGGGGAAGCAGTGCTAGGAATGTACCAAGAAATAATATTTCCTACTCCATAAAGTTGATATAACAAGAAAAGGAAAAAAAAAAAATATATATATATATATATATATATATATATATATATATATATCTATATACACAGACACACACATATCATGACTGATAACTAAAAAGCCTTTTTGAAGCCTTCTTATGGCGTCAAGGTTTCGGTCGCGTCCAATTGTATGCAGCTTCATTAGCAGGATCACCTGTAAGATAGCAATTAGCCACACATACGTCCCCAGACGTAACAATAGACACTTCACTTATCTGACCATCATGAGCGCTGAGACAACCGGAATAATTGGCAAATTGTAGTATTTCTGCCCATGAATTGCCATTACAGGCCTGAGACAAGGCACATGAAGTTAAGTCGCAATCCACGAGAACTCAGAACCAGTTTGAGGGAAGCTTGGATTGGACGTGCACAGTGAATCCGTGTAACATCATATCTGCGAACCCAGGTAGAAGTAGAGTTAACAAATTGAACTGAACCGAGAAGTTCAAAACTTAAATCACTGGACCAAGTGGCATCCGACCCAGAGGTTGCTACAAAGAATGAGTTTGCCATCTCTAAATACTTCATCATAGCCAAGTGAATTGGGAGCAGCTAGAAAGCCAAAGTGATTATTAGTAGAATACGTACGGCATAAAACATGAACGCGATTCAAAAAGCCGTGAGTTCATTCATTGTCGCGTTGAGATAACGTTCAACATGCACTTGCGAGGGCTTCTCAATTATATATCCCGACCATACAAAGGAACTAGCGAGCATGCCGTATATAAGGGAAAACTAGCAGCTTGGGTAACTTCACGAAATGAGCCATAACAGCATCTTTCTGCGCTGCGAGTTCAAACACTGCCAAGACTCTAAATATTAGCATTCCAGCACGCTTGTCTGGAAGACATGCAGATCTAAGCACCACGCTCCCGGTTAGGACAAGACCGCAGTGCGTTACTGCATTTTATAAAGCGTCCAAATGCTTTTTTGAGACCCAAAAAAGACCAGCTTCTGACAAAGAGTACTGCCTCGCTAAGCGAGAACTGGAATTAAGCATTCCTGGCTGCATCCGGATTAGCATGCCCTGCTTTAAATTTACGGTTGAACTGTGATGGTTCTTCCCTGCAGTCCCTCCCCCTCCTGCTGTCTTCGCCTCCACTTCAACGAGCCACACCTGTTGCTCGTTGAAGTGGAGGTGAAGTTTAGAGTATTTAAAGAAACTACAGTGTCTAGAGGGCGAAATTTCACAAACAGGCTCTTGTTATGTAATTTTTATCCAGAAAAAAAACATGGCAGTCATTTCCAATAATATCAAACCGTTTTGGAGTAATTAGCAACTTTCTACTTGCCCTGGGAATGCCCCTTTTTAATTGCTACAATGGACAATGCCGCCCTTTCTTAGGGTGACGTCATATAAAGAACTCAGGACCAATTTGCTACATGCCAGTATGTACAACTGCATGTAAAAATATCATTTTGATCACTTCATTTCATGTTTTTGTCGCCCCAGTGCTTAGTAACTTCAAATCTGATATGATTTACATTATGAGCAAAAGAAAAATTGGCAATATGTATATTTTTTATTTAATCTTACACTGGTTTTCTTGAGGGGCAATCAGAGACGCGCTAAATGGGCTAGAGAGCCGTGGTTCACTCGCGTTCGCCATCCGCGAAAGCTACTGCTAAACGCATTATCCAGGTGTTTGGCTCTCCATTTATAACGACATAAGTATTGCGTTTTAAAAGCGTATGACCCAGATTTCTGCTATGAAAATCTAATTCCTCGATCAGTTCTTCGTGAGTTTGCCAAACTGCGTGCTACACTTTGATGTTGATTTGACTTCGCTCATTATGCTCTCCTGAGCTGACATCCAACAAGCTCGTTACATTATGTATGGCATTTGGTCAGGCTAGAGTAAAACAATAATATGACCTGACAAAGAAAAAAAGATTAGAACACGAGACAAGAGTCAAGACACAGCGGCAGCAGGCAACTAGACGCGCAGCAGCAGCTGGGGGAAGCGCTTTCACACTGGACGCGAAACAAATTTTTAGGATGACAGATTCAGGCTTGGGGCAATTAACTTAACTAGTTAATCCAACAAGTTAAGTTAATACAAAAATTTCATCAATTAAGTTAAGTTAATGTCGATTTGGAAATTAACTAGTTAAGTTAATTTTGACAAGTTAACTAGTTAAGTTAAAAGTTAACTTTGTTGTTTCCATGCCATCGACAATATTTTCAAATATGTTGATTGACTTAACTACAGAGTTGTAACTATAAGTTGTTTAACAAAAACATTTGTAGTAAGCAAAGAATTCCAAAAAAATTCAAGCACGAAAAATCCAACATTTTCATCAATCATCACTTCAATCATCAAAGAAAATAAATGGATTAAATGCAAACATTACCTTGAGATGGCCTAAAAGTTTGAGGAACTTCCATCCACTATTTACACCTCCTTTTGGCAGTGCTTACACTGAACTTTGTAACTGCCTTTGAGTACAGCTCCAGGAGGAAGTTTAAATTCCTCTCTCACATCAACCTTATTCATTTTGATATCTGAACACTTGTGAACTATAGAATTTATGTTAACAATCTGACATAGATTTCAACGTGGATATGGGGTCATATTCATTTCTAGCTCCTTATATATGAAAGCACAAGCACATCTCATATGTCACAAATCACCTCACCTGAACAGGGCATTGCAATTATTTGTGACAATGTGAGCATAATTGAAGACCTGGGTGCAAAAAGTACTTAAGTCACATTTTCCAAAAAATGAGCTGACACTACTACCATAAAGTAGAGTGTCATGTGCATCATTTAAAGCCAAAAAATTCCAAATATAAGTACTCAAGTCCTCAATACTGATATACGGCCTTCCCTGAATCTACAGAATTTTTGTGCAAGAAATACTCAAGTCCTTGACGTCATCAGGAACAAGTGCCTGAGTCCATGATTGTCCAATCAGCTGCTAGTATGTGTCATATGACAAGCATCGCAAAAATGACTGTTTGGCAATCAGAAAATGATTGATACGGCATTTGTGTGGTAAATGTACCGAAGTCCATGCATTTTATGGCAATAAGTACCGAAGTCCAGGCATTTTATGGTAAGAAGTACCAAAGTCCGAAACTGATTTTCTTGTTTTTTTGGTAATAAAGCATTATTTTTCCACAAAAACGCGTCTGTCTACTTTGTATAACCCCTGGGACTAGCAGCAGGTGCCACTGAATGTTATCTTTTAAAAAAAAGTATCTGCAGCATGTTTTCAAAACTTTGACCGTTAATATCTCAAAAGTGTTATTTTGTGACTAAAGTACTTCTTGCGCCCAGGTCTTCAATTTCTCCACAAATCACCTCCTGCTTGGGTCTCAGCAAATGCTCCTACTCCACAAACGTGGGTGTGGCTTGTTCACAAACTATCACATATCTGCTCAATGGCTATTGCAATTAAGAGGGTGATTATTATGAAATCACCCTACCCGTGTTGCTGCCAGTAACCCTGGCTTCTTTTCCATGCCGGAAGACATGCTAATTGCTATTAAGCAACAATATTAATACATTATATTTGAGATGGGACAAAAACTTTTTCATTGGTTAGAATTTAAAGTAATTAAAATTGTATAATTGGATAAGCAAAGATTATTTATCATTGTAAAACCATAATAATTATTATGAGGACAAAATCTCATCATTGCGGTAGTTAGATGTTTACAAAAAATACATAAGTAGTCTGCATTATCAGGTCAACATTGTAGCAAAAATTATGAAGTTAATCAAAAATTGATTGAAAATTAATTGAAAAAATCAATTAATCTGCTAAAACTCAATTAAGTTAAGTTAATATCCCTTCTCAAAAGTTAACTAGTTAAGTTAAGTTAATGGGATTTTAACTTAACTTGATTAAGTTAACGATTAAGTTAATTAATCGCCCCATGCCTGGACAGATTACATTCAAAGTCAATGCAAAGACGCAAATACACGTGTTTCGCGTCCGGTGTGAAAGCAGATTAATAGAGCGCTGGCGAAAAGAAGGCGTTAAACGTGTGGAATGCAAGCCAAAGCCTGCTAAGTGCTAGCCACAGCCAGTGCTCTATTAAGCTCTATAGTGCCTATAACGAAAGCCCTGCTGAAGCGCTGGCGTAGCTAACGCGTTATAATTGTTCATTAGCAGCCTACCTTCATTTTCTTCCATTTTTCAGTGCCCGGTCTGCTCTTCTTTCTCCCCTTTTCCTCGGTACTTCTCTCCTCGAATGGACTTTTGATTTTCGGGATAGCATCTGACTGGATTTTTCTCCTCTTTTTCATCGCGAACTCAGACCAAAACCCTTCATCCTCGAAGTCGGAATTGTTGAAGTGCTGGCTACAAATCACACTATTGTTGCTTGGTCCTTGCCATTTTGCGCAAGTCAGTTTCACCCGAGACGCCCAAATTTCACTTTTTTTTTCATCTTTTGGAAATCGATGAAGGCTGACTCCTTCTTTGGATACGTTACTACAACCTGCTACAATGCATCTGGTAGGCATTTGCTCCGCCGTTTCCCGAAATTTCGCGAGAAAATAACGATTTTATAAACCTACTGCAGTTCGTGTCCCATAGGCAGTATAGAAAAACGAGCTCGACTGAGCTCGTCTCGTTCTTTATATGACGTCAGCAGGTTGATGTGTCAATCCCACGGATTTTGGACCTAATTGTGGGCGGGGCAGAAACTGGCTGAAAATCAAGGTCTGCCATCAGAAAACAAGCCTAAAATTATTACTGTGTGTATTTTCATGGGGATTTTTGGCGCAGACATAGTTTACAAGTACAGAACTATGGAATTAGTGTCAAAGTACCTGGTAATAGAGAGTTCCTTTAAGAGCTGCACTGCCAATTGGCAGTGCAGCTGCATTCTGGCATTTTAGCTCAGTGTGTGTTGCTGCTGCTCCCCTGTTTCTTTGTCATTTTTAAAAGTATATTTATTAAATATCTTTCTATTTTTTGTACCAGCCTCTGCGAGTGGGTCCCTTTATCAGCCTTTGGGTACATGGTCTCAGTGCCCGCCGGATTGCATGTTGCATCCGGCGGGACTAAACCATGACAGAATGCAGCTGCCAGCTTGGGACCCAGCCAGGCTGGTTGTGAGGGGAGCAGCAGCAGTGTTTTTTTTGTAGGGCAGCAGTGTTCCGGGTCCGGCGGAGGTGTTCTCCAGTGTGCTCCGGGTCCGGCGGAGGTGTTCTCCAGTGTGTTCCGGGTCTGGCGGAGGTGTTCTCCAGTGTGTTCTGCGTCCGGCGGAGGTGTTCTCCAGTGTGTTCTGGGTCCAGTGGAGGTATTCTCCATTGTGTTCCGGGTCCGGCGGAGGTGTTCTCCAGTGTGCTCCGGGTCCGGCGGAGGTGTTCTCCAGTGTGTTCCGGGTCCGGCGGAGGTGTTCTCCAGTGTGTTCTGGGTCCAGTGGAGGTGTTCTCCATTGTGTTCCAGGTCCGGCAGAGGTGTTCTCCAGTGTTCCAGGTCCGGTGGTGCCATGCGTTCGGGGTCCAGCTGGTGCCATGCGTCCAGGATCCGGCTGGTGCTATGTGTTCCAGGTCCGGCTGTGTGTTCCGGGTCCGGCTGGTGCCATGCGTTTGGGGTCTGGCTGGTGCCATGAGTTCCGGGGTCCGGCGGCACCACGGGTTCCGGGGTCCGGTGGCGCCATGGGTTACGCCATCAGTTCCGGGGTACGGCGGCGCCATGAGTTCCGGGGTCCGGCTGCGCCATGAGTTCCGGGTGGCCCTTTCCTGGCTCGCCAGGAGGCGTGCCTTGAGGGGAGGGTACTGTTATGGTTCTGCCCTGCAGTCCCTCCCCCTCCTGCTGTCTTCGCCTCCACTTCAACGAGCCACACCTGTTGTTTAGAGTTAAGAGTATTTAAGAGCTGCTGCATTCTGGCATTTTAGCTCTGTGTGTGTTGCTGCTGCTCCCCTGTCTCTTTGTCATTTTTTAAAGTATATTTATTAAATATCTTTCTATTTTTTGTACCAGCATGTGCGAGTGGGTCCCTTTATCAGCCTTCGGGTACATGGTCCCAGTGCCTGCCGGATTGCATGTTGCATCCGGCGGGACTAAACCATGACATGAACAATGACACACCAATAACAAAAGGTTCCTTCAGCAAACACAAAGGCAGTGTTTTCAAAACAAGCTACATTTTAAAGACAAGTTAGTCTTTTGCGCTGGCTATCCTGCATAACTGAGCACTTCCAGCATAGCAACATGACAAGCATACATCAAAACCACATCAATTCCACCGAAGTGCAGTAACTAGTGCTGCTACCCTCGATACCAAGGGTCGGAGCCTGTGTCAAAAATGTGAAGCACTTCCTAACGGAGCTCCGTGTCGAGGCTTGTATCGTCTCAGTGAAATGACGTCACTCATTACGTTTGAAGCCTCATTTGGGATGCTGCATCGAGAAGGGGGTTCACTTTGGGCGAGTAGTGATTCGACTATAAAATGTACCGATTCTCTTCTTATCCTGCTGCAACACCCAACAGCGCTCGAGCCTTTGGTCCTCTCATACTAGTTTCATCAACATGAAATCAGTTCAGTGTGCACCTATTGTGACACCTGTGAAGGGACCTGAATTTGTTGTGTGCACCTTTGGATGAGATAGACTGGGAGATTTGCAGCATGAATGCGCAGCTCACAAGTCTGCATAAATTATGGCAAAATTATTAGGCAAATGCAATCATACCAGTATGGACCAGAACTGAAAAGAATAATTCCAGCATCTTCTTGGATCCATACCACAAAGATTCAAGGCTGTTCTGAGATAAAAAAAAATAGTATGGAATTCCTATTAAAGTGGTCAGCAAGCATGTATGCAGCCTTTTGTTTTTCATCAATAATAAGAGGCTCCTCAGAGCCTGTACTCGGGCCGGGTCTAGGCCTGGACCAATCGCAAAACCTCGCGCGCCCATGAGCAGGACAATCGCGACCCCCCCTCCCCCAAAAAAAAGAAGAACGGAGCCAAAACTTAGACTCGTGGCCTACCGGCCGAAGTAATTAGCCAATAGATGTGGATATGACTGTGCATCTTTCTTCAAAGCAACTAAGAGAAGGAGACCAATAGTTTCAGCAGTCTCCTCATCTTCAGTCACACATCCTAAAATTCAGCTCTGATGAGCCTCCCCCAGCTATGTTGTTCATCATAGAATCAATGGAGGGTGACAGGAAGTACAGCAATCTTCTCCTTGGGCTGTCTTCAAGCAATTTCAGGCCATTCTCCTCTACCAGTTAAAGAGATTCATCATCCAAATCAGACATGAAACGTGCTGGAGTCCGCAGTACTGGACACATGAAATATGAACAGCGGGCCGGAGAGGCAAGAAGAGGCATTGCACCTGCCCAGTTCATCCATGCCTTCTGACAGTGAAATAGAGCCATCAAGATGCTAATTTTTTCTCCCACCTATCATCAGTCCTTAAGTCCAAAGCGCTGTTGTGTCCACATCCTAGAAAAGTTTGCTCTGGAAGATTTTTGTAGAAATGCATCCGGATGGTATTTGTCCCTTTTTTTTTCATTGTCCCTACGTTCATTTTGCCAAGCAAAATGTCAGAAATGAAAAAGAAGTAAATCATAATTTCTGTTATCATTCAATGCCCCTTGCTCGAGATCACAACAACAGGGCTCGAAAGAAATGGGGAAACTCATTCTTGAATGAAAGGTGAACTGATGCCAGCTCTCTGATGCTCATTCCTGCATCTATTATCTTGTCCATTACGTTAGATAATTGAAGGTCACCAGAGTCAGGGTCTCAAGAGTTTGTACAGGGTCCCAATATACCCTGGATAGACTGCCAGTCTATCACAGGGCACGCACATGCATTAATCTGCTTAGATTAGAGTTTTGCATGTGTCTTCTCTCCACTGTAACTAACTCCACTGCAACTCAACGTTGAAATAATAGTGTCCAGTAGCAAAAAAGCAAGGGTGTGGAAATTCATATATCCCTCCAACAGTTAATTCTTTGTTTCCTCCACACACTTGATGCTTGAAACTTGAAACTCAGCTTTTCATGTAAAAGCTAACAGAAACAGTCCCTTTAGCAACTTCAGCTAAGCTGGAGAAACTACAGGATCAGTTTCAGATAGAACAGGTAGACTCTCGAAATCTTATGTCAACTTATAATTTCAATCAGGAAGACTCTGGAATTAAAGTCCAAAAGATTTATTACCAATGGAATAAAGTCTATGTTATCTTTTGGCGATGACTGTCCTCGAGGACCCTTCAGCAAGGTGGGGTGTAGATCTGCCGGCATAGCAGGCAGAATCGAAGCCATCCCCCATTTGGAAGGTAGGGTCATCTGGTCAGCAGGGAAATGGGTTTGATGCTGAAAAGGCCACAGTCAGAAGCAGGTGGTGGTGAGTAGGTGGTGGGAGATGCAAATCTCAGTAAACTGCAGACAGACACACGTTATGGGCATTTATATAAAGGACCGATGGTTACGATTGAGTAAATGCAGTTACTTGGGCGTTCTTACATCTCATGATTGAACTTTCGTTAACACTTTCATTCGTTGTTGTTGTTATACCGATAACCAGGTCTGTAGTGGTAAAATCAGAGGTGGGTAAACTATGAATTCTGTGATCAAATGGACCACGATGCAGTAAGGCAGACTGTGTGGCGGCCGCGTGGCGTAGGCCTATATTTTGTACCCTAAAATACCATACCATAAAAGTGTCAAAATTGTTGGTTATGGTCATGATGATATTGTGGTTATTGTTGAATGTTCATTTTGTGAAAAGAAATGGGATACTACCTGCAGTCTATTACCCAATGCTTTTATCCTATGCACATGTGTGACCATTTGACTGTACCAAGGACATCACTGAGTGCTCTCTCATCCTTCTCACAGTCAGTATATCCAATTCCGTTATTAAAAATAATGTTGAAGAAGATTCCAGAATTAATAAATCTATTGTAGTTTAATTGTTTATTTAATCAAAATAAAACAGCACAAAACATATCAGCAGGCCTACAAAAAAATCTACCCCTTGCTAAAAGACCTACAAAAGCATGTCTGAATGTCTAATCAAGTGCTACAGCCCAGGTCCACGTTCACACACGTTTTTGTTATTACAGCAGCATCTTAATAAGGGCGAAGGGGAGGGGGAGAAAAGAAAGCGACAAAAATAAGCTTTGTTCGGCGCTGTACAGCAACGCATTAAATATAACTCGCTACTCGCTAGCAAAGAGCAGTGTAGAATAGTGGTAACGTTATCGTCACTGACTGAATGCGTCATCTTATGCGAACCAAAACAGCCTTAAAAACACGTTAAGTATTGCTCTTTGGACTTACTTTGTAATCGAGGCCTTGTGTTTGCATTTGTAGGAGGTGAGACACTGCAGAGACGCTTCAGAAATCGCCTAATATCCATTTTAGCATAACCTAACTTCTACAGACTTCTACAAACCGCATCAACGTGTATTGAGCCACTGATCAATACGGACAACCTGCCGCTTCCTGATAGCCGCCACAGGCAGTGATTGGTCACACAGACACGTACCATAAAGCAGCGCAAAAATGATACAGATAAATTGCTTGTGCTTGTGTAGGTACAACACATGAAATGTTAAATGACACCAAGTTTATTTAGGAAGACGTAAAAGGCATGTAAACGTAAACATGGATAAACTAATTTACAGGTGCGTAAACAACACTCAGAGGTTCGTAAACGCTATTTGGAGGTGCATAAAAGCTATCTCCAAAATTCCAGAGGTGCTTAAACGGCGTTCACGTGCGTTTAGACTCCACTACAGCCCTGCCGATAACTATTATATTGACCATTCACGCCAGAATGCAGAAACCAGTACTGGTACAACACCCACTAATGCTAAAAATAATAATGTATTTTTAACCTCCGTACGCACAAGAGTTCCAGTATCTAGGTGACGTGGCAAGCTACCCCGATTTAATAAACATCGCGCAACGCTAACAACATATATATCTCATCTTCTCAAGCTGATTTAATCATTTTAAAAAATTACAAAAATTACCCAAACATATATTTGAATAGTCGGGACTGTGTACTTTTATTCGACATCCGCTGTGCCAAGTGTTTTTTTGTTTTTGTTTGTTTTGTTTTTTTTTTTTGCCTTTAAGCAATACATTCCTGGTATCACTTGCCTAAATGGTTGTTTGTCTGTTTATTGAATCAATGTAAATTGAAGCCATTCTGTTTTAATTCAAGAATTTACGTTAACCTTCACCATTACAATTATTTAATAAATGTTGTGAATTTAGATCTTTTACAGTTCAGTCAAGACAACTCACATAAAATGAATCGTCTTTTACTGTTGATGATGTAGTACATTGTAATTTGGTTGGTGCTGAATAGATCTGCTTTGGGAACTTGATACACGTACCTACGCATAACCCTGAATACAGGGATAAGTTATTTCTACCTCATGAACATAGTCCCCTGAAAGCACAAAGTGGATCTAAAAAACAGGAGTAAGCTGTAATATTGGTGGGTGAACAGCAAAGCAAAATAGCAGCAAAAGAAATAAATATATGAAACTAGCAGGGGCAGCAACTGGATATGCATAACAAAAAAAGGGCAGCAAAGTGTTTAGTGGTGGCAAGAGCATTGAAAGTCAGCAAAACAGTGAAAAGCAGCATGGTTTTAATCCGCTTGGAAGTTTTTGAAAATTATGCTCTATTACTGTTGGGATGAGTGTCTATGTGAAAAGTTAGCAGCGGCAAGAGTATCCCAGCAGAGCTGCTGAGTGCATTCCATGCCCATTGCTTAGTTTTGTGCTTTTATGGCATGACTTGATTGAATATTTTCCAAGTATGTTTCATTTTTTAAAACATGATTTACAATTAAAATTACTTCTTAATGGTTGATAAAAATTAATGAGACTGATCAGATGAGACTGACATTCCCACTTCAAATTACATATGTTAAAAAAAAAAGTAATTGGACCATGGGTTCAAATACTGGGTTCAAATACACAGGTCATTAAGACTGACAGGCCTTGCCATAAGGTGTACATCGCCAATTCTAGAAGACTGCCACATTAGATACTCCCACCCAAAAAAAAAAAAAAAAAAAAAGAGAAAATGTCCAAGCCCATTTGGGCAAAATATTAAGCTTTTAGTAGTCTTAACTACAAATCATTGGTCATTGGTCAAATAATTAGCGTGAAAGGAAAATTTATTTGATCAAATTCAAAAACAGACTTTCCATAGTTGAAGTTTGATAATTATGGTGATATAAACTGGCCGGCACTATGAATCAAAAAAAAAAGAAAAAGAAGTACCAGAGATGGAGATATTGCAGGGTTTATTTGAGGGAAAAACCAGCTGCAAAGTGAGGAATAAAAGGATTTGAGGTTGTTTGGTAACAGCTGATTTCCCAAGACAATGGCGATTCAGATTCTGTGAACCATCAAAGAAGCACCAATCTTGTGAGTATATGACATGGCAAGGTCATTTAGAAGACAATAAACAAACACTCTGTGCCAAGGTGGAAACTGTTACAAAATGTGGATATTTATTTTGGTCTGAGTTGAAAAGGAAAGGAACTGAATATATCACACAAATCTACGGTGCTAAATCAATTTCCCCTATTCAGCTTTTCATAGAGCACCTGGAAATCAATTGGCAGTGGAGAAATTTTTCAATAGACTAAGCATTCAGACTCAGAGAAAGGAAAGCCACCTGCTGAGTTTAATCCTGGGACTCTGAACCTCAGGAGGAGTAAAGAGAACCTTTTTTACCCCAAAAGGAAATCAGTTTCATGAAGTTCCCAAAATTCCATACAAATGGAAGCTTTCACTGCAAATCAATTCATGCGTATAGTATTCAAATGTCCATCTTAATGAATGATGAGATGACAGGAGCTCACAAAAAAACCAGGAAGGAAAAATTGGCAAATGGTGAGGACTCGACTGGAGACATTGTATTGCTATGAGTGGGAAAGAAAGTAATTGGTACAAACAGTTTTCAGCATCACTGGAGTGCTGAAACAGCCCTTTAATAAAACAGATTCAAATAATACATACTGTAAGCTTTTGGAACTAATGTAAGCTGCTGAGACTGAAAATGAAAAGCTGAGGAAAGTTAGCAGTTCACAGATCAATGGAGAAAATTAAACGGTCAACAAACACCGTGCACGCATATGAACTCAATTTGGACATAAAAAGATGTAATATAAAAGCAAAAACACATAATATCAAGGGCTAGTAAGTAAACAGGAAAAATAAAATCATTTCCAATAGCAATATTCTCTCCAAGAAATCTCTCTCTAAGAAACTTTGCTTTTTGCTTTCCATGCAATGTCCCAGCTTCCATACCCTTATGTTTCCCTCCACCTAACCTATCAACTATTTTCACCAACTTGTAATGAAGAGAGAGCGCTGCCATTATCTAAACAAACTTCAAGGCTACAACGTTCCAGTAAAGAAAGATCTGGTTTTGGTTGAATGCAACAGGGGCAGTGATATTCCTTTCAAATGTATCCCCCAGCAGGGCGTAACTCTTTCTTCCAAAGTTGCAATTCCTGTTGGCTATTACTACAGCCTGGTAGTTGACTGATTTGCTTTCCAGGCATAATAAAACTGATTATTTGTGAAAATAATTCAACAAAAGACACTTTTAATTGATACAAGTACATTTAATAACAGGCTTGAGAGGTTTTTTTTTTTTTTTTACAGTAGTGAACAATGATATGTCTGCATAGCCAGAAGTTACCACGTTATGTGCAGGTTTCATTTCTAATTCAGCAATCAATGATCTATATCAGAGTTTTAAGGTTCATCTGCAGGGTATTCAATACATATAGCACAAACAACATGAAGTATTTTTGCAACACAGTGTGGTTAAACTAATGCCAAGTCAAAAGAATCATAGGAGTGAAATTGTTTTTTTTTCCCTCTCTTTTGACCAAGTGGCCCTGGTATGTGCTTTTATCTCTTACATCTGATAAAGAAAGAAACCTTGGTGACAGGTGCAGCTTCGAGTGAGTGAGGCTGAGGGTAAATGGCTGTCTCTTAGCATTCTCGCGAACTAATGCTCAGTTTGATTCAGAGCTGTAACTATGGACAGATGATATAACAGGATGTGCAGATAGTTAGCAATAACTCAAGCTTGTTGAATGGAATGACTTTAAGAATGCACTGAGCAATAATGGTGTCCTAGTAGAACTTGTTTGAAACTGAAGGGTACCAGAATAAAACCTTTGTTATGTGTCAAATTAGAAAAAATACCTTAACAATGTTTCTGTTGGGTTAAAGACTACAGCAATTAAACTACATGCACAAGAATACCTCCCCACCCGTTTCAGCCTCTTTCATTCGCGGCATTCTTGTTTGCTCTGAGGAAGGACTTGTAGCTACACATCCAATTTTCCTCAAAACCATTCCTTTGCATCTGAACCACTGATCACAATTCTAATGACTGGACTGTACCAGCTTTATATAAAGTATCCACCATTATATAACTATTCAAAAAAAGTAGGGGATATTGGATTTACAAGTACCATGAAATGCAGATCATGAGGTCAGGAAGGCAACAAATGACATAAAAACATTAAGGAAACATTTGTCAATTTATTCGAAACCCTGTGTACAGTCAGTAAAGGACAGATTCTCCAGAATAAGGGTCAACACAAACACAGGGTCACACAGCAAATTTACCACCATTGTGAAACAGAGTCAGTAGCGGGTAAAACCCCCTCGGTTGGCTAGACAAGCTCGAATTCGGCGTGGCATACTCCTATCGAGACGTCCCAGGTCATTTTGAGGAACGTTATTCCATTCCTGTTGCAATGCTGCAGCAAGTTCTTGGACATTGGCAGGAGGTTGTTGACGTTGGCGTAGCCGCTGTCCAAGCATGTCCCAGACATGCTCGATGGGGGAAAGGTCCGGACTGAGTGCTGGCCATGGTAATGTGGTGATATTCTGCTGCTGGAGGTAATCTGTAACGATCCTGGCCCTATGACATCTGGCATTGTCATCTTGGAAAATGAAACGGCGGCCATAACGACGTGCAAACGGCACAACATGGGGTGCCAAGATGTTGTCCCGGTAGTACTGCCCTGTGACACGCCCAGCAACAACATGCAAGTCTGTTCTGCCGGCAGCAGTGATGCCTCCCACACCACCATTAGATCCACCCCCATACGGATCATGTCTAATGACGTTAACGTCATGGAAACGTTCGTTACGTCGGCGCCAAACCCTCCTGCGTCTGTCAAGGAAGTCCACAGTGAACCTCGACTCATCTGAGAACATTACGTTGTTCCATCGGCGATTATCCCAGCGTTGATGATGACGACACCATTGGAGTCTGGCCCTAATGTGACGATCCCTCAAACAGGGAATGACACGAGGACGTCGGGCGTGTAAGTGAAATCTGACGAATAAGACGATTCCTGATGGTCTGGCCACTCACTACCAAGCCAGTATCCCTTTGAAGTTGAGACCTTATCTGATTTGCTGTTACCATACGATTTCTCAAGACAATAGTGCGGATGAATCTGTCCTGAGCCTGAGTTGTTGCCCTTGGTCGACCGGATCGTGGTCTATCCTGAACAGACCCTGTAGCACGATGTCTGGACCATAATCTGCTGATGACAGACTGGGAAACATTCATTGCCCTTGCCACAACGACCTGTCTTGTGCCAACCTGTAGCATGCCAAGGGCACGTAACCTCTCCTCCTGTGTTAGACGGCGCATGGTCTCTGTTTAATTAACGACTTCAACCACTGATAATCTGATGCTTTCTCTTCAAAATCTTCCTTTACAGTGGCTCTAACCTTCCAATTCAGAGTCATGCAAATTTGTGGCACAACCCCCTTGATCATCAATAGCATCCCGTGCAGATCGTGAGAGTGTCATTGATGTGTTTGGGTGATGAATTTCTTTGGAAATGCTTCCTCAGTAAGGAACTATACAACATGGTTTCGTATCCCTTTGTATATGTGAAAATTTTGATCTCAAAATAAAATATCCCCTACTTTTTTTGAATAGTATATTTGCAAGGATGCTATTTCAAAATCAGACGCTGAGCGGATTGTTTCTTTTTGGTCACACTTTAGATGAAGTGTTGCTCTTAAAGGTTTTATACAGCATGTAAATGCCTTTATAAATGAGACATAATGTCTTCAATAATCATACATAAGCAAATGTCATGATTTGTAAAGGGTGAAATAACACATCCTTATTGAGCATTGAGCAGATTTGACAATGACAATGTGTTATGTCACCCTTAACAAAGCATGACATTTGCTTAAGTATAATTTATGAATACATTATGTCTCATTAATGTAGGCATTATACATGCTGTATAAAGCCTTTATGAGCCACACTTCATCTAATTTGTGACCCTTTTTTTTGTCACCACTTGACAAAATCCACTTCTCTGGACAAGTCAGAGATGCAAATATAGATTGAAGGATACATGGAAACATTATTCTTCCTTTCTGCTGCATGCAAAATCAAGGAACTGAAATTTACTCCCCCTCCTGCCCGACGATGGGGGTCATACCTAGCAACTTCCTGATTTCCGTTTAATATTGGCCACAGGCTACAGGACACAGTAAGAGTGTGCCTCAGGGCAAATATTTATTAATGCTATTAAAACATGCTTACTGTATTTCTCTTGTAACGGAAGATACGTATGCAGTGATCCACAGCAGTCCAAGTCATTTATTAGCACGAAATGCTTCCCCGACCGAACCATCTATATTAGTTTGTGTAACGCCTCACATAATTGGCTATTTCCTAGCTGCATTGCAAACACATACACCCAGAGCGCACGCACCAAATTTGGGCAACAATAGATGTAATATCTGCTGCTATGCAATATTAGTGTGATTATATCATGGCAAAGACCTGAAGCTCTCAATTCCCTCTTTCCGTTCTTTTTCCTTCCTGCCACGTCCCAGTGCACAGGTACTCCCCTCTCCTCCTATGCTCCCTCTTTCCCTGCCGTGTGAATGCATAGGCTTTCTCGCATCTCCCTGCTCTCCAACCCACCAAACCGCAATAATCTTCCCTGTTTATTTGTTACTTTTTTTGTAGTCAACCAAAGTGTGTTTTATCACAACCTGTGGCCTGTCTTCATGTTGTTCCTCCACTGAATCAAGCCAACTATAAATTTAAAGAGCTCCAATCACTGTAGATTTTAATTCAGTCATGGTGTTGTGAAACACAAATATTAATTCAAGATTAAAGTGTAATTAAATCAGCAGTACTGAATTAAGAATAATTTCAGAACCAAAATTAAATCAGTAAATGAGACTGATTATTGAAGAGATTCCTTCAAAACCCATGTTGGCATATTTATGCAAAACCTCAAGGCCCTGCTGTAGAAGTAGATTAAAGCATTAACAGGGACATAAAATTCACTTTTTCAGTGCTTGTGCACTTACATTTTGGTATAAGGAGTGCCTACCTGCCCAAAAACTGTAAAATAAAACAACCCATTCATTTTTTGTGGGCTCTCTTTTCCACAAAACATGGCATTCGTCATGCCATTCAGATTTGGCTCCCCTACTTACGTCACTAGCAGGCTTGTGAGACTTCTTCTGCCCCTCATATGAATATCTCCATCCACGGTTTATTTTATTTATGGCAACATTTCAGCTTCAATCAGCAAAAACCTATTTATGTCGAGTGCCCTATCCACATTATGTCTCACAGCTTTATACTACTGACCCGGGTCAATACAATGCAGGACTGATGACAAATTAAAAATGGGGGGGACCCATTACGCATTTAGTGAGGTATAAATAAGAGGTTGCATGGACTTATTTTCAAGGAGAATCCATAGCTAGCTTGGCAAGTGTTTCCCACTTATGTTGATCTTTGAACTGAATTCCAAAAATTACTAGCTAGCTACTAAATTAACTGAGAATTCAGACACCATCGCAAGTTTAGCCAGTGGAAATGTAGGAGACACGTCAACAGGAACAGATAGACCTGCTGATTGTTTTATGGAATTCAGCTTGTTTTCATTGGAGTAGTGCTACTATTCAAAATGTTAGCTGACGGTTGCTACTATAATGATGCAAACCGCAAATCATTCTTCACGGACTGAATTCCAAGTGCAGTTAAACTGTTATGGTGTCTGCATGTTGCATTTTTCATGAATGCAGCGACCACCCTTGCCTATCCAGAAGACATTACCTTTCCATACTCATTCAGATACTTGGCAGTAGGTGGGGGAAATTGAAATCAACACTCTCTGTTGACTCGGTGCTCTGTTCGTAGCCAATCAGAACAGAGCTCATTTCAAAGAGGGGACGCCCAATCAGAACAGCCAGTTTTTCAGAGAATTAGGAATGGCAAGACTCAATCTGTTATTGGTTAATATGCCCTGTGTTAACACCCTAGTGTTTCAAGTACTTAAGTCACAAAATGTCTATTTTGCTAGAAGTGAGAATATTGACTTAAAGCTGCTGTAAGTGATTTTTTTGTTCTCAAAAAAGAGTTTAATAGCTCCACATTCCAACAGATAGAATTTATTTAGAGTATCTAGTCGATAACACAAGTCTTTCAGTCACCGCCTTCTGCAATAAAGCAGTAAATAAAATTCTGGAGTCACTGACTGCCTCTATCCAATCTGGTGAGAGAAGGCCATAAAGACGCGTTTCTCTCTGCTTGTGAACGTGCAGAGCTGAATCTGCGTTGTTTGTGCGCCATCTGCTGGAAAAATCATTAGAAGAAGACGAAGAAAAATCTGTGTTGTTGGCAATAGCAGAACAGATGAAGCTTCTGATCACAGCACTACGGGAGACTGCGTACACAATTAAACAGCCAAAGCGCCAAAGAATGGTAGAGGAACAAATAGAATTCAGGAGGAAAAATGCAAGATGGCCAAGAGGTGTATTTATATCAGTGCCACTTTCAATGGGGAAAACTGAAGGAATCAAAGTGTTTAAAAAGCGATGCCCAGCTAGACTTGTTGCCACTAGACAGGTAAGCTTTGTTTTACTCTGTTGTAGTTACACAGTTTTATCAGTCTCAGATAGTCCTGTTGGTGGTTTTTAACCCTGCTAATGTCAGTTTATAGATGAACCGTCATCGTTTATGGCCGACTACAGCTTGCTTAGCTCTGTAGCAAAAGCATGTGTGGCTATAGGACACTAGCTAGTTTTAGCTAATACTTTCAAATAGACATTCATCCCAAAGTTTCTGCATGGATGTAATGTGTTGTTGGTCCATGTTTTCAGTGTGGCTTTCACACGACAATCACTAAGAGCGTCTGTTTATATTGTACTTATATAGTAACTGAGTGGTTACTCTCCTCTGCCTCAGTCGGAAACCGATGCGTGTTCCTGTACCTGGCTTGGGGATGGGGGGCGGGGACTGCTTCCATAGGCTTCGGACAAGAAACTACGAAAACGACCAAATCAGTTACAGCAGCTTTAAGTAAATGTAAAAGTTTATCCATCCTTACCTCATGGGGTGTGAAAATGTACTTGAAGTATTTTTAGCATCAGGCTCTTCAGTTAAGCAACAGTGGTCTAATTGGTTGCTTATTTATTGATGCCTTTATTACTTAATTTAAAGGAGGATTATCACGCTTACCTGTTTCGACTTATATTAATTGCACTGAAGTTCAACAGCACCCGCTTCAAGTATTTCCGCAAGATAATTAGTCCTTTCCACGTAATTGGCGATAATTGCCCGTAATTTCCATGATAAAATCCAAAACGGAGGCCGCCATTGTTTTGAACTCAAGCTTCGCGAGACAGAGTTTCAGCCCGTGAAAGCCATAATCGTGACGTGAATGCGGCGGCTGAGCGTGTAAACAAAGCATCTCTGAACAGTGATATGCATTGTTCCATTGTGCGAGTTTATAACCCAACGGCGAACTAAATCCCTGTCCTTTGGGAACGTGTGCATTGTCACACTGGCCCTCTTCTGTTTAGTGTCGTTGACACAATCGTATGCCTGACAATGCAGCATTTTCAAAGCGATTTCGGATCTGTTCACTGACGAGAAAATCTCATTAAATCGAATGCATGGCCATGATGCCTGGAAGCGCCAGACCTCCGCGTTGACGTCATGATCTCACGCCCCAAAATCAGATGCGACAGGTGCTACGGAAAATAATGGCGCTGCCCAATGGGCTCAATTAAATTCTATTTTTTCGTCAATTAGCCAACTGAGCTACATGAATGCAGTTTAACTAGCAGGAGATTAACAAATTGAAATAACAGGAGGGCAGAAATTTTTTGATGATAGTTCTCCTTTAACGCTGAATTTATTTATGATTTTGTGCAATGTTTCAATATTTATTGTTTTAACGTTTGGTTCCCTAATTGGGCATTGATTCACAAATTTATTCAGAATACATATCCTCTTTATGTCATTCCTGGCTTGTAAACTTCTCTAGCTGCTGCCTCAACTAGAAACATCTTTCTTTTGTCAACTGTGTCCCAACATGAGATGACAAAGCCTCACAGCACTCCCGGTCTTTATGCCTACTTATACAGTTTGGCCAGATCCTGGAAATACTTCACTTGTGCAGAGGTGATGTTGCTGACCAGAAGACCTTTCAAGTTGCACCCCAGCAGGCCAAACTGTTCATTTGTAAAAATGCAATAACTCAAAAAGTTCTAATGGGAATCCTATCCAATCTGTCAGTCACATTTCTTGTGCACAGAGGAAGAACCTTCTTTGATTTTGCTGTTCTATTTTACTTTAGTGCCACCACTGGGTTGAACTGCATCTCCATATCTAATGTCAACTGTTCTTATGGAATCAGATCAACTTTGCAGTGAACATCTTGGAGCAAAAAAGAGCAGTTCTACTGTTTTGGTGGCATTGTGACTTTTCTTGTAACATCCCTTAAGGCCAAACTTAACTTCAAAATTGCTGCAAGTCAAACAGTTCTTTAGGAATTGAGTAAATTTTGCTCTGAACATTCCTGGAGCCAACAATAGTTCTGTTGTTGATTTTCTGGATCCTGTACCCTTTCCTTAGTACCACCAGTAAGCCAAATTATGAATTTTGTCTATGAAGGAGAATGCTATTGTTCCAGGGATGTACTGATCAGTTCACCAATAGCATTAGTCTAGTTAAATAAAGACAAATCAATTACATGCATATATGGAGCAAAGTAAAAGTTGCATTTTTTTTAATATGACAATCATATCTGCAAGATCAGTTATGCCAAATGCATGAACCCTTAAGCTTTATCTAGAGTGGAAGAAAGATTTATATCAATAATTGTTTAATGATTGAAACATTTTTCTGTGGTGATATGACTCATGGAAATCAGCCAGGTCACAGGATGTAAAATTCACGCAGGTCCCACAACATTAGAAAATCCAACAAAATGGGTTTGATTGATTCATGCTCAGGTCACTTAAAAGTTACGGTATCTGAAGCATGTCATCATCCTTGCAATACAAGCAGCTAATTTGTGACCAATCCAATAAAAAAAAAAAAAAAAAAATCTTATATGAGAGAGTGCAATTTTCCAGTTAGTAGGGAACTGTGCTTTTACATCATGTCAGTGCTGTACAGGCTGCTCTTCTGACAGAGAAAGCTGGTAGAATGGCTGTATTATAGGAGTATGCTGCCGAGAACAGCTTAATGTCAATGTCAGTAAAGCAGGCAAGTGCAGGCACTCTGATTCCCTTACTGAGGAAATAAAGACATAGTGCTGACATCACTGGTAATCTTCGGTATTGCCAGATTCAAGTAAAAATTATAAATCACAGCTTCCCCTAATGCCCTCAATATACCAGAAAAACATCATCCATTTTGTCAGTAGTAATTTCTCATGTATTTATCATTTGAATGCATCTTTGTTCAGAATGATAGAGAAGACCTAAGGTGCAGAAAGCTGCATTGGCCAATATTATAGATAGCTATGCAGGGAAATACCACAAATTTAGTAAATTTATATCTATTTACTTTGTGGTTCTGAGAAGACATTTAAATTGACCCAGCTATTCCCAAACATTTTGCAGGCACATAGCACTGATTGACATTAACATGAATGCATCTTTCCACCTTTCTACTCATTCAGAGGATATGTTTCCACAACCACAAATCTGGTAAAGTTGCTGATTGTCTAATTACCATTTTAATCCAAGCCATCATGAAACATTGTGATTTCAGGATGATATTGTCCATCAGCATCAATTAAGTGGGATATTTTTGGTTAATTCAATTCCCTTGGATTCATGCAATGAATGATACCAGTGGCGAGTCACAGTTCTCCCTAAATGTGGCCTCCATGAGCAACTACACGATGACAACAAAATCTGGTACTTTTTCATAAAGTAATTTAGATAAATTGTTTTTACACAAAATGGCAGCACCAAGTCAATAGCCACAACAGGAGTATAACCACAGACAACCCCACCCACTCCTGCATGGTCAATCAAGACGAGTCATTATGATTCCAGTGATCAATTGAAGAACTGTGACTTCACGGTGGATGACGGCAGAGCTAACTATTAAAACTTTGTTCCAAAGAGGTTTTACCCTGCCAAAAACCCCAGAACCTTCACCTTGGAACAGTAAAGTGCGCTATTGCAAAATAACTCTCTTCTGATCACGAAGGGGCTGTGTCCACCCAGGACTTTTTTCCAGAGGTCAGTGCATTTTTTTAATTTTTTGCAATAAGAGCAACTCGTATTGACTCTAGGCTACGAATGCCAGCAGGGTACCAAAATGCTGCTCATCTTTTATGCATGGAGTGCTGTATGTTTGGCTTTTTTTCTGGTCCCTGGATGTTGAAAAATGTACAACTTTGGGCAAAATGTTGTGCTTGTCACTGTCACTTTGTACCTATCTGTCCAATCACAGTGGTGAAGGGATGGGACTAAAAAATCTTATGAACCCACAGAGACAGCTGCCTTAGTCCTCTAAATGTACTTCGGCCATCCCTTCATCCAGAGCAAGGACCTGAGTAAGTTATTTACCTTGTAACCCAATTTTTTCATTCAGTGTTTGTTGCGAATCCAAATTATCTGTGAAATTATGTACTTGCAATACATGTATTAACTGTTACTTCTACAGGTATTTTGTCTCATAGCAACCAAAGCGTCTCAGCTGAAAAAAAAAAAATGCTGCACCTCTCAATCGATCCCAGCTGGATCATCATGAGAGCGCTTGCCGTTTTCAGCTCAAAAAAAAAAAAAAAAAACCGCTTTGTTGGGCACAGCCTCAATGTCATAGCTTTGAGGCCAAAATCTGGATCATCCGTTTCAGCATGTTCTAACGGGGAGCGCCTAGACCTTCTCAGTTCTCAACTTGAGACGCACCAGGTGAAACTGTCTATGTGCATTCCCTGCCCAGGCACTTCCGCATAATGTCTGGACTAGCCCTCCCCTGAGGACATAAAATAAACAAACTCCTAATCTGGGAAAATATTAAAGTTAGTTATTCAGAATGCGGTTTTCCATGAAATTTTTGAAGTGTTGTCTTCATAAAGATAATGTTCTGATGGCGTAATGAACAACAAAGTACAGCCAACTATTATATGGATTGTGAGTATTCATATACCATTAGGAGCAGGCTGTAGTCAATGATTTCTTGCTAGTCTAGTAACCAAGGGTAATATTTTTGCATCTGTTCATAAGACCACATCATTTTCCCAAAAGGTGTTTAATGGCAATTTATCACAATTCGAATAGCTACTTAATAAAATGTCACAAATAAATTGTATGCATAAATTTTCTCATTAATGATACACTGTGGTTCTGTTATTATTTTGTAGATTGAGTGACAATGATCACATCAAATAATATTGACTAAATATACAATCCATTTTCAATATACATATATCTGCAACATGTAATAATGATGAACAATCAGCATTAGGCCTGATTTTATTCAGCTGACAAACAACAAAATGGACAAATTATGCATTGCGAACAAAACAGTATTTTGCCAATCGATGCTGTTGAAGTGATCACTTTCTCTTTGCAGTCTGTCGACACCAGGTTGATTTCCATCAGCCGCATTTTTTTATTGAAATAGCAAAACTAATGTTGTTAAGATTTTTAAGTTCTACTGACTTATATTGCAACACACAAAAAAAGATTTTTTAAGTCATATCATCTTTAGATCTCTGCTACACTGTGAAACCTGAAGTATTTTCAAGATTTGGCCTTCAAACCTATTGTTCTTGTGATTTACTGTACAACTGAAAAAAATTCTAGTTTACCAGCCTTGGGCAGCATCATAATTTTTGATCAAAGCTGTTTTAGACGCCCCGTATCACTGATGTTTTGCTATTATGCTGCATTATGTGACTGGCTATGGGAGAGTATTGTGATTACATCTGTAAGTCACAAAAAACTAAACAATGCAATAAATATGTACTAATGCTCTGATTAGAGAAGTATGGGTCTTTCACCATTTTCAAAAAGTAGGTTAATAGCGATAGCTCTCTAAAGAATGTGAATTGACATTCTGAAGGGATGCATCTTGCTTGTAATTTAAGAAAGGGGGGAAAAAATCTGTCACTTTCCTTCTGAGATTCCTTGTGAGCGCATCCCATGCTCTTCTTGGTGTCTGGTTTTGCTTTAATCTCAGAACAAAGGAGAAGAGTGCAAAAGAAAGGGGGGGAAGTAAGAATAAAACCTGACACTAGTTTAGTAAATAGGAAGGAAGCATTCAAGGCCCTTTGTCAGATGTCAGGCTGTGACTGATGTCTGCATGCTGGCTGTGGCTCAGCAGTTACACTGTGAAGACTTGTGAGAGCTCCATGTAAAGGCTAAGATTAATGACAGAGCTCCAGCTTTAGTGGCATCTGGAAACAGAGTTCCGGAATTCATGTGGATGAGTTGTTGATTTGACATTGGGTTGTGGCGGAGATGAGCGGTCCCCACAAATTGTAGACCAGGGTGATTTACACAATGTGAAAGTTAGCTACCAAGTTTCATTCGGGCCATTTAAATGATGTAGATGTCCCTGCCAAAAGTAAGCAAGCACCATATTTATTAACAAAATTTGAGATGCGTAACAAGCAAAAACATAAGCTCAATAGTGGACAATAGTCAATTAAGAATCTTGCATTTATTATCTTAAAATAATTCAGACCATCAGCTAATTCACTTTAAAATGTGTCATCTAAGTTGACAATGACTGGAGGGGATAGGGGCATGTCCGCGCCCAGGCCAGTGGCCGTCCTGGGGCAGAAGTCAGGTGGTGAATCCCCCTCGCAGAAGCAGAAATGCTTGATAGTTGAACCAAAGGGTTTGGCAGAAATACAGTCCCAGTCCTCGAGACCAGTGAAGGCCTGGGAGGTGTTCTTGATAAACTGACTCAGAGAAACAGGCAGGAACAATGGATAAACAAGCGCATGGTCCAGGTCTTGGTGACCAATATAAAGATGTGGGAGCTTGCTCCTATAAATAAGACTCCAAAGAGTCATTACACTTTTCTTTATCATTAACTTACCAAAAACACACAGAAGAAAAGCTTAGCCCAATACTAGAAGACACAAACTACTTGTAATTGGAAGGTTTAATTGGGCATTAACCCTGAAAATCCAGCAGCCATCTTGAAATCAAAATTAACTTATATGGACAAGACATTCACAAAAGGAGCAAGGCATGCAAAAGACAATACCTAGGAGCAAGGGAGGAGATGAGACAATAAATCAATTAAAGCAGACAAAAGCATTGAAACACATGCAGACCACTAAAACAGAGGAGGAAAGAGATAAGCAAACATGGGAGTCCTGATAATTTTGTCCCCTATGCACCCATGACCCCTATAGGATATGCACACTTCACACTGCATGTCATGTCCTGAAGTGTTCTGTTTTGGAATTTTAATGGTTCCTCCTTACCAAACATCACTGACTTTGACTTCTTTGTTGAACCAAATTTATATTATGATGATTCAATGATTCAACTTTCAAGCTCATGAAGAAGATTGAATGAAAAAGAAAACCTTCCATTTGATCACACTTGATTGAGATCTGGTGACTGACAGGGTGGAGGCGTATTCTTAGGATCATTTCCACACTCATAAAACAATTCAGTGACCCCCACCAGTGAGGGGAGAGGGGCTGGTTGCTCAGAATGGCAACAAAATATCCTCTCACTGCATCTAACCCAACTTGAGTAAAAGGGGGAAAAAAATGAAGTGTTAATTGCCAAAAAACACATGGCAATTCAGCAGTTTTCCAAATTTAGGGACAATCCTCTATGCAGACAATAATATAGCTGTAGCAAGTGTAAATGCTTTGCCTCTAAAACTATTCAAGCTTTTGTTTTTTTTTTTTTTTTTTGGTCCAAATATGTTCCGACTGAGCATCAAATTTGCTTGTGATCTGAGATCCGTAACATTCTGGGTCAAGGACCATCAGCCCTTTCCTTTCTCCAGCATGAAATGTTTGAATTCATTTCCAATTACGTGCATGGCTTATTATAGTATATATAACAACACCTTTTTTTCCTCAGCTTTTGAAACTATGAACTACCCTCTTTTCATAGCCTTCTCCAGTAAAAATGCCAATGCTACTAATATAGTTATTTTTGCCATCTATATCTGTATCTTTTTTCTTGTGTGAGAGAAAACTGATTCCCTAAAGAGATAATGGCATAGTATAACAATAGGAATTTTGTTTGCCATAGATATTGTGTATTTACCTCACTACAGGTGTACATCCACAAGTACTGGCCAAGTTAATTTCCAGCTAGAAGGAACTTTGTGATTCCCATGTGCTCTGGGTAAATTAAGATTTTTGTGTTTCGGGTGTGCAAAGTCAATAGCATTGCTTTTCATTGCACTTCTGCAGAATAAGTGGCAGAGCACTGAACACAGTCCATACCTTTGTTCCCAAAAGCAAGGTGGTCAGATCAAAGTGAACAAGCAGGAAAACTGAAAATGAGAAATCAAGAAAACTTTGAAATGTTGTAGAAGAGGAGAATGTTGTGATGATGGAGGATGAAGATGAGGAGGTTGAGCAGCTGTTGTTATGGGTGACCTGGGGTGGCAATGAAGGGAGCATAACTCAGGATGCGGTTTGCAGACTCAATAATTTTATCTTCTCATATTTTCCATCATTTGAACGTCCAAATTGTTGGAAAATTAGGAGTCACATTTTATTTTAATAAATTTACAATATAACAGCGGTGAAGGTGAATCTCCATGCTTTTGTCGACTATTTTGCAAAGTATAACCAGAGATTGTCAATAAAATGACACATCATTTGAAATTTGCTCACACTGTGCCAATAGAGGTCATTTTTAGGGAAAGTCATACCACAATTCAAACAAAAGCAAACTCGAAATAACTGCAACCAAGTATGTGCATCTTGGCATGTGTGCATTCACAAAACTTGACCTCCATGGCAGAATTTGGGGTGGGTCCAGCCCTCACCACTGAAAAAGGAATCCCTGCTGAGTCCAATGATGCCTCCCTCAGGAGTCTGCAACAAGAAGTTCATAAGTTACGGAAGGGCACTTGGCTAAGGTATTGGGGACAGGGCAAACAGTAAGCAGTGAACAATGGTCTCTCTTTAGTTCAATGATGACCCCAAATAGTTCATTATTTATGAAAGTGGGTGTGGCAAAAATGCAAGGGGCAAGGCAAATGTCACCAATGAAAAAGGAACTCTCCTGAAATCAATAATGCCTCCTATGGGAGTCCTAGATGAACATTTTATGAGTTATGAAAGGGGGTGTGGCTAAAGTTTAGGGATAGGGTTGCCTCCCATTAGTGTCTACATTATGGTGGGCGTATGTATGTGCAAGTGAGTTTCGAAATCTAGAAGTTATGTGCCTTTTTGTAATTGGCCACTCCCATCGCCAGGCCCTCTTTTTTGCCAGTTGGCATGAACACTTAATAGCTGTTCTTTGGCTAACAACAAACCTTCCCACAAAATCTTGTGCAAGTTTGTGAATCTATTTGAAAGTTATGTGCCTTTTTGCAATGGGCTCCTACAATTGCCACGCCCCCTTTTTTACCAGTTTGCATTTAAAAAATACCCACCTGCATGCACAAACTCTTGATGTACATGCCAAATTTCAGCCTCCAAGGCAAAATACTGTAGCTGCCAGAGGGTGGAGAAATTCTACGTATCAGTGAATTCATTTGGAAGTTACGATTGGCCAGTCCCATTGCCATGTGCCTTTTTAGCCAATGATCGCAAGTGCACACATACATATTTGTCGTCGTTGGCAAATTTCAGCCTCCTTGGGCGAAAAATGTGGCTGCCAGTGAGTGGTGAGAATTTTGTTGCCCGAATGACTGCCCGACAAAGCAAGGTATTGAGCTGCTGGTCATAGTTAGAAATCATTGCTTGTGCAAAGGTTATGTAGCCAGTCACTCAGTCACAAATTTTTAGACAGGCATTTCAATCAAATCAATGAGTGTGTAGACCCACAACAGAGATCCATTGGAAGTGTTTTTAAATAAACATAAAAACACACATACGCACTTTCAGTGCATATTCTCATTAGCATACAGGATACTGCACGTAAATCTAATGCATTTCATAGATCTAGATACAAGAACTGTCGCTGAGGGCAGAAAATGCTAAGGAAGAATTATATCAGCAAAAAGTAAATAGAACAAGAGGAGTTCACCTTGATGCTTCCAAAACAATGTCAGCACAACTATTTGCACGTCTTCCTTCAGAAATATTTCTTGCAGTACTTTGTTTCCAATAGAAAATGTTCAATAGAAAATGGTAAAATACAAATCATTTAACTCCAGCATTCACACTAGGTTAATCAAAATATACAGTAAATTTTCTATTTATCAGCACTGTCCAAACAGGAAAATCATGTAGAATAATGTTGGATAGAAAATGTATGTCTATGCTTATTTTTTCACAGGATGGATATATGTACTGAAATGATTCCACATACATGCTTGTATGTATGCACTCAAGCACAATTATATGTGACCAAATAGAAAAATAGACATACATAAGCTTCTGCATAATGTACATGAGGTATATAAACAGAAATATAGCGTAGTCTGATTAAATCAAAGCTCACATGTATGGAGTGCCACCCTCAAAATAAGTGTTTGGCCTGAGTGCACATACTGCATGTGCATAATAAAAACATACTCCTGTGTGACTCTATTTGCATCAAGTTGGCACCGCAAGTCTGTAAATTGTGACAAAATTGCACATGACACCTCCAAGAGTAACACCTGCACAGCTAATGCATTTAGCATAAAGTAATCAAACTTTTCCAATTATCTCAGCTATGCTATCCAATTAGTCTTGATTCATCAACAGTGCTGTAATTATCTCAAATTACTTCCTATTAACTGGTGATTTACTAATGTTTTAATTATCATTTTACTCACCATCGTTGTTTCTTCTTTTGTTATTATGATTGGTGAGAGCCCTCTTTACAGATTTTTTGTTGTATGTCCACTTGATGTCCTCAAAGTTGAATCAGTTAGTCCCAAGCCCTTTGCTGATAGAACATAAGGGCCACTTCAAAGAAAAAATACAATGGAAATACAATGCAACCTCTCTTTCTAACAATAGGTTCAAGCCCAAATATGCATCCAGCTAACTAGAGTTATAGTTTCAATACAGTGGCTCACAAAAGTGAGAACATCCATGGCACTACTGAAATTATTTCAGTGCAACTTTTCAAGCACTTGCTTTAGAGGCACTGGCATGAAGTTCATTGAAGTGTAGACTGCTATTTCTGCTAAACAGCCGGAATATTTGCAAACTGCTATTCCACAAAAAAATTAATGTGCAATTGACTATTCTGAAAACAGGAGCAACAAAACTGAGTACACTCTGGATAATCTTTGGTTTGAAGTTGGCCAACCATAGAAAGATAACTGCCACATTTACTCAATTTCTATCTGACTAGACCACTGAGTTGTAATACCATGTACAGGTATTTTATACCTGAAGAATTACACACCTCAGAAATACCACACAAGTCGCTACAGAATAGTTAGCATGGCACCTCATGGCCAAGAACTCTTTAAAGATCTCAAGGATAAAATTCTAAATGATGGCCAAAGATACAAGAAGATTGGTACATCCTTGAAACTAAGCTGCAACCCTACGGCATAAGGTCTTTCAGAGATTTTTGCAAAAATCATGCAATAGTGAATAGAGTCCTCAAGGCAGACCCAGGAAGATGACAGCACATACTATTTACCAAGTTTGCAAGCTGGCTCTTCAGGACAGATGCAAGTGCCACCAGTATTGCTGAAGAGATCTCCAAAATATCTGGTCAGATCGTGAGTGTCCAAATAAAACGTTGCAACTCCACCATTTGCATGGGTGCTGTTCCAGGTGTAAACCTTTATTGAAGCAAGTCCACATGAACACTCACAAACAGCTAGCTGAAGCCTGTAAATCAAAACCGATGACCTTCAGACATGGTGCGTGGTCTGATGAAATAAAGATCAACTTCTTTGGATCTGATCGGGTACAGTATATATGGCTACAACCTGATGAACGGTATTAAGAAAAGTGTATTGTGCCTACAGTCAAGCATGGTAGTACTAGCATCATGCTTTGGTAATATATGAGTGCTGCTTTTACTGGAGAGCTAAAATTCACTGACAGAATTATGGATTCCATTATGTACTGTAACATTTTCAAGGAGAAGATGGTACCTTCCCTGTAAACAAGCAGTATTTCAGCATAAAAATGACCCAAAGCATCACTCTTAGCAGACTACTGCCTTTCTGAACTAGCTGAAAGTGAAAGTGTTAAAATGGCCTTGCATGTTGCCTGATCTGAACCGTGTTGAGCACTTGTGGGGCACCCTGAAATGCAAGGTGGAGGAATATCTGGGGTTCAACATCAGGCAGTTCCAAGAGGTCATCACAGAAGAGTAGAAAAATATCCTAGCAAAGACATGAGCAATTCTAGTGACTCCATGCTCATTAGGATCAAGGCTGCTCTGAAAAACAGTGGTGCTCACACAAAATATTGACATTAGTGCAGTGACTGCACTATAAGGGTGTACTCACTTTTAGTTGCCTCTTTTTTCAGAATTCCCTCTTGTATATAACTTGCTTGTGCAATAGCAGTTTTGTGTGTTCAAATGAATCACAGAACTTCATGACCGTGCCTCTAATGTAGATGCTTGGAAAGTTGCAGTGAAATCAGTAGCGGATCCAGGATTTTTCTAAGTAAGGAGCCATCAAGGGGCCATATTTCTCACTGAGGGGCCAAGTATTGAATGTAATATTGAAATACTACAATTTCATGACTAAACACAACATGAGATTACACAATGTGCAAGCCGTCTGATCTTCAGTGAGACAGAGATCCAGATAAATGTCAAGGCAATGCCTACATTCATACAAACTTTGCTGTGGTCAAGCAAGGTGGATCTGCACTTTGATTTCTACACTGTTCCTTTAATTTAGGATACATTCATTTACTGTTTTCACTATTTTAATTCACAATAGTCACAAACAGCTAAAATAATGAGTGCACATTCGCTAAAATGTGGTGGAGATTCCCACAATAGCACTTCATTACAATTACTACTAAAATGGCACGAACAAGTGTGTTATGAGTTTTAACATTCAAGTTACCAGCTAATTGCTAAAATTGCTCTTCAAGCAGAAAATCTGCAAACATTTAGTGCCAATGTCAATTAGGATTTAACAGTGTAACCATTATTTATCTTCTGTGCCTTTTCATATCGATATCAGATATATTACAGTTACAGTTGCTGTGCCAAGATGATGCCTGACCTGGTGAAGAGGGATTGTAGCTGCCCTGCTCCTGACTGTGACCATCCTCTGTCACTGTCTCCCTGTCTCCCTCTCTCTCCGTGCTCTCTCCCTGCTCATTGTTACTGTGGTATTGTTGGAGTGTGAACCAATGAGTGTATATAGAACTCGAGAGGCTGTCGGAGCGAAAAGTTGAAGAAATATGGCATCCAGTGCACCGCAGCCCTGAATTTCTCATTGACTATAATGGAAAAAACTCCTGCTATTATTTTGTTATCTAAAAGGTATACAATTGTAAATCCTTCCTGAGTAGGACTGGATTACATAATAAAAAATGAATCGAGGCGCAATTTTGCTCAACACTTTTCGAGAACAAAGTTATAAGAAGTTGTTTTAGTCAACGGTTAATCCATTGGTAGGTCAATATGACTCACAACTGACTCTGATTGGTCACTCACATAGTATTGGTGAATAGCCTACAAGAACATAGCCGTAAGTAGTTTGAGCTGTTACTGAGCTATGTTTTTATCTCACGGAACAGACAGCTGAGCAGCATGCAGAAACGCTATCTTCGCTTGCAATCATTGAAAGCTAGCCAGTTTGGTCGACTGCCTCAGCTAGGATTCAGTTATTGTAATCAAAAAAAAAAAAAAAACTCACAGCTTGCTCACTAAATAGTCCCTAGATAGACAGATGCCTGATAAGGATGCTTTTATTTGTACAAGAATGAACACCACTAACGTTACACGAACGTTTCTGCCAAGTCATTCGCTATGGCTAATGCTATATGTGCATACTCAACTGTAATACCCCCATTCTACACAACCGTTCAAGCTACCATTCCCATACCGATCAAGGAATGGTACCGGAATGGGAGAGGTCGGGAGGGAACCTTAATGGAGCCTTATTGGAACGGCACTGGACGTTAACGGAACTCCTTCGAAAGGTAGGAACGGTTGGGACGGCTGAGGTCGGGCTGCATGTTCAAAATTTTGGCCGTTCCCCTCCCGTTTTGAATGAACGGTAATGGATCCTTAGCACATCGTTATGAGAACTGATGGGTCGTTAATGGAACGTAAGCAACGGTAACGCAACGCTAATGCATTGGGAGTGAACGGTCGCCAATGTTCGCCCCGCACCTGTAACGTTCTCATACCGTTGCTACCGTTCCCTACCATTCTCATACCGATCTGGTAACGTTCTGATCCGACCCAATCTCCACCTCACCGTTTCAACCGGATTGTTTTACGTTCCCCTAGCGTTGTATTAAGGTTCCAATAGCATTCCGATACCGTCCCAACCATTCCAATACAGATGCATTAGCGTTGCCGCACCGTGCCAGCCGATGTGTATATACGTGTCAAGTTCCAATACCAATCAGTTTATTTTCACACAAGGTAGAGCGCACATCGTCACAGAACAGTAAACATGGGTGTCGACAATTATCATTTTTTTGGGTGGCGGACTTGTTTTCTGTGTTCTCTTTTTATCTTTTCGTTCTTAAAAAGGACACGAAGAAGGAATTGTAATTGAACAACAATATTTATGCTCATTATTAGGCAAAGCTAAAGAATAAGCTCTACGATTGCCTTACCTTTCGTAAAATGCAGTGTCTACGTGTCCGAAAGTCGGACAGGGTTTCAATATAATTCAGTGTCTGACAGTCGATTCTTGTTTTAGATTTCTTAAAATCTACTGAATCTTTTAGATATTAAACGTGAATGTTTTGATCAGAGGGCTCAGTTCTTCAAGATGGGTACCGAGAATTTCAATCAATGTTTCTGTTTAAGCTCTGCTCAATAAAGTGAGTTGACATTGGCGCGGGACTTTGTGCATTTATGACGAATTTAGCGACTCCCGGACAGAGATCCTAAAATACTCTGTGTCCGAAAGTCATAAAAGTTTTAATTTTTCGAGTATTCCAACAATTATTAGACGTACAAACTTGGCCATGTTTGTGTTCGACCTTCACAAAATGCAAATTGATAGCTATCGGCTTTTCTTGGTCTTTTTATTCGTCTGTTTTCTTTCGTTGAAGATAGACAACAGTCTTTATTCGGTCTCTCTTTTGAAAATTAGTCAGATGGATCGAACAGATTCACGCTTTATTTCCACACCAGAGATAAAATAGTGCTTGTAGTCAGTGAGCAAATCAATTCCATGACCATTGACATTGTGAATTAAATATTGCATGCGCGATCAAGACTGTCGGACGCGAAATGCAAAATACTCCATGTCCGGAAGCCAGCAGAAAGTAAAAGTATTGATATGAAAGCAGATTTATAACGAAATAAAGAATAAAAATATATCACAAACAATCAGAACATCCAATGTGCACTGCAATCAATTTATTTGGGCCATTTTTATAAATACAACGAAGTCCGTACAATGCCTGTCGGACATTAAATGCAAAATACTCCGTGTCCGACAGCCAAAAAAAAAAAAAAAAAAAGAGGACGATTAGAACAGATTGAGAATGAAAAAAAACATTTTAACAACAAACAGAACATCCAATGAACACTGCGATTTATTTATTTGCGGGCCATCTTTTTGGATGTTCTGTTTGTTGGCGATATATTTTTATTCTTTATTTCATTATAAATCTGACATCCTGTGGATAACAAGATGATATTGCATGTTGCCCCAACTGGGATCAATGTAGAAGTCTCAAAACTAAAGTATGTAAATGAAACAGCGCCAGTTTCAGTTTCCGCGAATACAATGTTAATAATAAACGAATAAACTGAAGCCTTTTTTGCCAGGTAGCCCAATTTAACTGGCACCTTTTAGCCAGTTATTTTAACTGTAATTTTACAATTAGTTTACCACGGAGTTCAGTGCATGTTCAGTGTAAACCACGGTTAAAGGCGCGCAGGACTCCACTTACAGTTAAAATGACAAGGAGACAATGCGTTAATTTAACGGTTAAATTCAGCCAGTTTACAACTGTTTAGGAAAGCCGAACTGGCTTGGTGCAGGTCGGTGCAAAAATAAATAATGGCCTGTTATAAATACCCACCTGGTTCTTATAAACGCCTGGGGTCCAAGTCGATTTTGTGAAATAAACGCCCGGGCTACTAAATGGTCATATACGGTATTCCCTTTATAGATTTCCTTCCAAGTTCATTATTATTTTATTTGTTATAGTATTTTGTTAGGTCATGTAAAATGTCGTCCAATACATTGAATTTTATTTTTAGCAAATGAATACATGATATGTGTCTCTATAACCTCTGTAGATCGTTACGGCAATGGTAACATAACGCTACTGGATCGTTAATGGATTGCTAACAGCATGCTACGGTCGCTGTGAAATCGGTAATGAACGGTAGAGGACAGTACAATCGGTACAGCAACGGTTTGAGATCTGAAAGCAACGTTGCTGGAACGCTAGTGATTGGTACTAAAACGGTAAAGATCGTTAAGGACACGCTGTACGGACCTTACATGGTCGGTTCATGAACTGTATTAGAACCCTACAGCATTGTTACGGTCGTTAACTGATCGCTACTGGAATGCAAGAATGCCAAAAACGGCCGTTCTCCTAGCGTCTGATCGGTTGAGGCAGCTGTCCTGAGGACCGCTTAGAACGGCTGAGAACGGTAGCTTGAACGGTTCTGTGGAATGGGGTTATAACATTATATGGGCATGAGAGCTCTAGCTGGTCATCACCCTTTGTAAGCAATGTGAGTTTATTGTGCCAACTAAGTTTATTTCGCTAGCTAAATTACAGATAAAGTTTGCCATCACAGCCGTCTACAGTGACTCAATTACCTAGCTAACATGCTAATTAGTGTTGTGCTTCCCATTAAGACATGTTTTTATATTTTCGACGTCTCGAACAGTATCATGTAAAATTACGCATTAATTTTTATTCTTATATGTTTTTCGATCACAACTATGTTGAAATCTTTTTGGAAGACCCCTTAGTTTGGCGGAAAATAGCAGGAATTTCTCCATTATAGTCTATGGGAAATTGAGAAGTGCAGTGCACTTGAGGCCATATTGATTTCTTCAATGGCGCTCATAGAAGGAAGCGGCGGCAGCCTCTCCAGTTCTTTTTTGGTGAGAACCAGAGCCATGTGAACCAGTGTTCATTCAAATTGTCATCTTCTACTGTGAGCTTTATTGATGGTGAATATGCCTATTTGACGCAGTACTGCCACCAACTGTTGGGCATGGAATTGCATTCACCTATAATCTGATTGTCATTCTTGGACAAAATGACAGATGAGTGACAGGACAGGGGCACTTCAGGGTGCCAATTAGATTTCAGATGGGGCCAATGCCCCTGTGGCCCCACCCCTAGAACTGCCACTGAGTGAAATAATGTCAAATGTGCAAAGGGCATACTCACTTTTGTAAGCTACTGTATGCTTACTTAATTTCTATAAGGTTTTCTACAGGTAATATTTCACTTGAGCAAAATTACCAAAAGATCATTAACCCTAATTCCTCATATTTTTGTGGGAGAGTTGAGACACAATTTCGATCTAGACTTTTACATTTTTTTAAAAGAATTTTTCCTTTATTTGGTAGTTATACAGTGGAGAGAGACAGGAAAGTCATGGAGAAGAATGGGGAAGACAAGCGGCAAATGACCCAAGCCAGAATCAAACCCAGGTTGCCACGGGAAGGACACAGCCTTTATGGTGCGCACTCTTAGACTAGTGAGCCACTGGGGCATCCAGACTTTTACATTTTGAATAGAGTAATTAACCTCTTTTTGCTTTCAGCCGCTTTAAGTTCTCTCTGGCAATATTTTAACACAAAACAAACAAAATATTTTTTTTTTGTTTGGTTGTTTTTTGCTTGCTTGAAGAGGCAAGCTATGGAATGTTATGAGCAGCTGAAACAGGAGCTAGGCCCATATCACAGATCAAGCCTAGATCGGCATTTTTCATGAAAACTCATGAAACTGCAATAGGTACTTTTATGAACTGATGAAGAATAACTCAGAAGGCTCAGAGCAGAGGAACGGTCAGTGGATGGTCCAAAGTCAGATGGGAGTAACAGGAACAGGTCAGGCAAGAGGAGACTGGTCCGAGGTCAATACAGAAACGTTTAGCTATAGGTATGGGGCATGCTGGGCTATGCACCCTCTTAAATGCAGATGCAGGAGGAACTGGAGGGAGCACCTCTCACCAGGACTGGAAACTCTGGGAATATTTTCTTAATAAATAGTTACTTTACTTCTTAAAATGGCATCTTCCAAAAACAGAAAGCCATAGAAATTAGACTGGGCAAGGAACACAGGACAACAAAAGGTAGCAATCCAGTAAATGGGAGATGAAACCCAGGGACTTAAATACACAATGAACAAATGCAAAAAGAATGTGCGAGTATGAGGAGGAACAAAGAGGGAGGGGAATAGAATGAGATAATTAATTAATTAGCAAAATGGTACTGAAACTGACATAGATGATTGGATTGCAGGGGAAAACAATTAGGCTAACACTCAGGATGTGACAGGAGTGTCCTTGTTTTGATAAGGTAGCTGGATTGTTTTGTGAGTTGCCCTACAAAAACAAAATAAGTAAGCATTCAGAGAATTCATAGTCTCGCCCAACAGCCCGAAATTTATGTCATGCCGTGAGGTCAGCCCAGGTGTTTACATGTGAAAGATGATTGAAATCGGTCAAGTGGATCTGGAGATATCTGCCCGGAAACACAAATACACAGACAGACAGACAGACTCACAAGGTGATTACAATAGTCTCGCAAACCCCTACGGGGGCTCGACTAAAATGATTTTACTCTTTATTAAAAACCTGTTGCCCATGAAGTTGGGATAATTTTGTATTCAAACACTTTATCTATCAAGAGTAAATTGTATTGTTGCAATAATTTCATGAAGAGGTAAAGAAATATGTTATTCCAACTTCATGGGCAACAGTGTACTATAATGGAGGCACAGATAGGTCCACCTTAACAGAATAGACTAGAGTAATATTTGAATTTTTTTGAAAAACCTTTAAAATCAATCTCCTCCGAGACGATTTATCTGATTTATACAAAATTTGGTACATGCCTTCTGCAAACCAATATCTTTTAATATTATAAAGTGAAAGTTGGTACATTAAAAATTTTACTACAGTAAACCATTCATTTTTGTGGGGATGGAATCGACGAATATAATGGAGTGTAACTAGTGCATCCAATATCCATTGGAAATTATCTCTAAAATTTATTCAATATGTATCTTTACTGCTTCAAAATTGATTAATGCCTCATGTTGCTTGAACCTTGTTAATTACCACGTGTGGTTATATTTATGATTGATACTAACTGTTTTCGAGCATTACTGCCACTCAGTTGAGTTTTATTTTAGAATCCTCCCCACTGTCATATTCACTTTTTTTTGTTATTCTTCTCTTCTACTGCTGTTCCCAGGTTGCTCTGTTCGCTACACAATTGGTGATTCCAAGGTGAAGAAATACATTGTCTTGCACAGGCTTTCCATGCTCTTCTTCCTTTTATTGCCAAACTTGACAAATAATATTGTCCACTCTGGTTAACTGACTCCCAAGCTGCCATCTACTCCCACCCCTGACTCCTAAAAACAATGGGCTGGAAAACCAAAGTGCACACCACATGAATTGTGTGACATGAGGTGGCAGTAATGCAAAGCTGATGTTGAGAGCTAATTGCAGCAAGAGGCCATTGGTGAATACAATAAAGAGACATAAATGTGACTCATCTGTTCTGGTACACACACAGAAGACCAATGAAGGTAAACTCTTAACTATTAGTTCCCAGTTCAAGGTTGATTCTATTACTTGTTTGACATACTCAATGAAGATAGGGAAAAGAGATGGCAAACAAAGAAACAGAGGACTACTAATTGATGCCAAGGAGTTCAGCAGTGAGAGGGGCAACAGAGTTTGGAATAGTAAGAAGTCAACCTTGTGGGCTGAGCACCAAAAGTGTTTTGTAACTTTTCCCAAAAAATTCTAGCATTAATGAGTCAGCATGTTCCTCTTGCATCTGATGTAAATAGAACAAGAAGTCCCTGCCTAGTTTCTGCTGCCAAGGTCCTGTCTCCGTTCATCACTGTGAACTAGAGAATTCTTCAATGTCAGAATGAAACGTTCGCAAAATGATCTTTCCCTCAGAAGAAAAACAGAAACAAATTGGCGATGTAAACTTAGAGGAGTTAGATTTATTTGCAATTCTTTGTGGCACCACAATAGATTTCAGAATTATAAAGGATAAAATAAAAGGTAACCCAGATTTAATCTGATCAGCATACCAGTGGGGGAAAAAAATGATCCCATCACTACCAATCATCAGAAGTTCAATTGGGTTGTAAAATGAAGGCCTGGATGTGGCATTAAAAAGAACGTTTCTGATTAATTAAGATTCAGAATAGAAACTGAAATTATAAGTATTTGTAATTAGTCTGGAGCCTAGTACTCATCATCAAACAGTAAATAAATCTTTTCAAATGGCACATCATTTAAGGCTCAATTTTCCTTTATGTGATTGGCCTAACAATATGGGTGCAGACAGATCACTATGTCTATTTCAATTTTCCACTAGCCTCAAGGACTAATTGGTCATTTTCTGCCCGTGCTATATGCAAACAGATCTCAGAATAACAGTTGACCTAGCCTCATTTGCCACTGGTCATTCCTGAATCCACTTGCATGTCTAAGTGGAGTGATTTTTGTTTATTCTGTTATTAAAACTACACTATTTTAATTCTGGGATTGTGTTTTGTTTTCAAGTTACACAGAACATGTTTAAAAGAGCAAGGCCATGAGAAGCTTGACTGCATGCTTGAAGCATGGGAAAGAAGACACAGATTTGCAGAGGAGTAGGCCGTGTTTGTAACCGCCTACTGCTTATCACTGAGTTGCTGATTGCAACCACAGTAACACGCAGTACCGGTATACAGTCTGCGACCAACATGAAATTTATAGGTGCATCAAAAATAGTTGGATGAAAAAAGTCAATTGCCAGATTTTACAGTTTTCAGCCAGGGTGGTCTTCATGGCGCACTGTATTCCACAATGCAACTAAATAGATGGTAACAACCCACCGAGACCGAGGTGATCTTAACAGTTTGATTGTCATGTGACAGTGTAGTAAATGACATGGCTATAGTTCATGATGGAAAATTTTAAGAGTGCATGGTACTAAGTTGAAATATGCTTTAAAGCACGTTTAACAGAATGTATTGGAATATTTTGTCAAAGAGGAACTTGGATAGAAGTAAACAGGGGGTATATTAAGAATTGAGTCAAGAATTAATGCATAAGTGATCAATATGTTATAGCTAGAAACATACCTATTACTGCTCAGAAAAAATTAAAGAAACACTTAAATCACATATCAGATCTTGTTGAAAGAATTATTCAAATTTAAAAGTTTTACTGATATACATTGTATAATTTGTTAAGAACAAAATAACATGACAACAGTCAGTGGGAACCAAAATCATCAACCAATTGAGGGCTGGACTCAAAATCACCCCAAAAATGAAAGTCAAAAATTGAAATCAAAGGCTTATCCAACTTGTGTAAATTTTATCACAGCAACTCATGATGTGACTCAGTAGTGTGTATGGCCTTCGCCTGCCTATATTCACTCCTGATAACGTCTGGGCATACTCCTGATGGATGGCGGATGATGTTCCAGGGCATCTCCTTCCAGACCTGGATCAGGGCATCAGTGAGCTCAAGCAAGGTTTGTGACGGTACTTGTTGGCATAGGATGCACTGATACATGACGTCCCATAGGTGCTCAATTGGATATTGGTCAGGGGAACGAGAGGCCCTGTCACTGGAATCAAAGCCTTTGCATCCAGGAACTGCCTACTCACTCTGGCCACATGAGGCTGGGCATTGAAGACAAAGGAGAGCTTCTAGTTTAGACCTAGGATTGGCTAGATTGACAATAACCGGCGGAACACTCCAGCAAAGATTGATGCAGACAAGGAAACTTAAATACAAAAAACACGCATTAACATTAGGGCAGGAAGCACAGGTAACAAGAGGGGTGGGAAATGAAACAAGATGAGAATCCAACAATTATGCGAGACAAGACCGCAAAATGACAAGACGACTGCTGGAAAGGAGAAACAATTAGAACAACAATTAGGATGTGACAAATTTTGAAAAAGAAAAGGCATTTCTTAGGATGTACAGTATTTGCATTGTAAGATTAGCATTTTCAGTTTAATTTTGTTGGTGATATGGTGGAGCACTTCTTGAAAATGAAAATGCAAATGGGGAATGTAATTTTATTTTCAATTTGTTATAAAAAGTGTATACATGGACTTGAAAATGAAAACGCAAAGTGGAGGATGACATTTTCATTTTCATTCTGATACAAATAATGCGTTTGCATCTTGAAAACGAAAGTGCATTTCTGAGAATGCATTTTCACTTTAATATTGTTTGCTATGTGCTTCCCTGCTTAATCAACATTTTGTGAATTCATTTGGCAGTAGCTTGAATGTAAGGGACATTCATTTGCAAAAATCTCACACTCCAGCTTTAACTAGCTAGCTAAAATTAATCTGTTCAGATCAGTCATTTTATATAAATATGGATTTGATAGCTGTCATTAGCTTCAGAAAATGAGTAAAGTACAAGCAAAAATATTCTTTGTTAAGGCAGTAGAGTTTCTGTGTGGAAGTCCTGTAGTATAGGGCAGGCATTCACTGTATAATTTCCATGTCCCATTAGAATAACTCAGTAGCCAGAGGCAGTCCCCCAGTGAAGCGAAACAGTAACTGCACTGGCTCGTCATTGGCCCGCCCCAACTGTAACTGTAATGTTACAGCCCCAACTGAAATAAAGGCTGGCGCCTTAACAGAAACAAAACAAAGCACAAAGACATTTACGTGTGCCTTCTGTTGCTCACAGCAGAGTGCAGATATAGGGTGGCAGTATTGAACTTGACCTAACCACTTTTGGCAAATTGCCACATTTTTTATCATGCCCAAATGTGGCTATCGCATGATGCTTGCATATGTTTACATTTATGATGAGAAACCACTGCCGTTGATGGGTCAGGGAGGAGGTTGCGATAATACTTGCATGTATTAAAATCTGCACAAAAAGAATATCTCCACAGCAGATCTGTTTGAAAATCCGTTTACTAGGATGCTGTCTATAGTCAGTGTATTGTAATCAGTTTGACATTGATTCACAGGATCAAAATGCTTCCAAAATATTTTTCTGCATCGTTGCTTTTGAGATGAATACATGGAGGAAAAGGATTTTTCCACGAACAATTCAATATTGTACGGAAACAATAATACATAAACTAAAAATATATGCTTTGTAACGAAAAATAATGTTCCCATCATGTGTTTCTCTTCTCTTTCCTCTTTTCTTTTCTTCACACAAATACGTTTTCAGTCACCTCCAGGAATCTGATAGGAAATGATTAATGCCCTGTCATTGTGAATTAGCCTTGCAGCAATCAGGGTCTGCTGGGAGCCTGGCCTGGAGAGAACATCAGAAGTCCGGAGTGAGAACGGGAGAGAAATACAGACAGAATGAAAACAGCAGTACTTCCAATATTCCAGGAGCCAAACTTCCAGACTTATTCTTACTGACTTCTTCCATTTCAGCTCAGTAGACCTCCCCTTTCCCTTTTCATGTCTTTTGTACTAAGACTTTTTTCGAGACCAAAAGTAGAAAATCTGTCCAGAACCTGCAAGTTTGACTAGCAGAATAAGCTGGTGGTCTTTCTGTCCTCTGCATTTACTGGAAAGCCCTCTTTTTCCAATGGTGGCCTGGAAAGACTATGTGAAAGGAACGGGCATAGACTCCAAATGCAGTTCAGCATCGGCAGGGCGTTTATTAGGATTAACAAAGCTCATGGTCAAACAAAAATGGATCAATAGCCAGGCAAACAGAGAAATGCAGAATAGGCAGAATCGAAGTCAGGGGACAAGCAGAATAATCCAGTAACTAGAGAATCAGTCCGCACAAAAAGACAGTAACAAAGGGGGTTGAAACTAAGGGAATGGAAGGGGAAGGAAAAAGGGAGTTGGATGGGATAAGGGAGAACACAGGAGATACTAAACAGATAGGTACAAAATGGGGATCAGGGAGAACGAAGTACTAATCAACCAAACCGCAATCTCACAACGCAATACAAACAAATACAAGACTTACGGGAGAATCACAAGAAACGAGCTTTCAACAATCGAAACGAGAAAATAGCGCAGAAACGAGACTGACCAAGAACGAGCTGTGGTAGAAACGAGTCGACAAAAAACTACGGGAAATTGGGTCTTTTAAACACAAACTAATTAAGTGGAATCCCAGCTAAACACAGGACAGCTGTAGAGAGAGGTGGAACTAGAAAAGCAAGGACGGTGATAGGAGAGAGAGGGGAAACGGGTGGAGTTCTAACTCTAATCTAACTAAACACCCGTGCCTCGCTAAATTACTCTCAGGTGCGGATAGTCACTGAGAACAGCGAGAGAGAAGGAAGTGGAAACACCCAACCGAAATTACAGGGAAGAGAGTGTGATGAAAAAGACAAGATGCCATGAGACAGAAACGGGAGGAAAACACTGAAGACCAGAGACAGAGCAATCATCCAGAAACATACATGCTCTAAAACGAATAATTAAAATATATAAATAATTAGCAATACTAAAAAACTAACAAGAAACAAACTAAAACCAGAAACTAACTAAAAACAAACATACAAATCACTGATCTCTAACAGAACCCCCCCCTCTATGACCGCCACCTGGCGGTCTAAGCTTCGGTTTAAAAGTCCTCTTGTGAAAGTCCTTGATGAGCGATTTGTCGAGGATGTGACGAGCAGGAACCCATGAGCGTTCTTCTGGGCCGTATCCTTCCCAGTCCACCAAGTACTGGAGACCCTTCCTCGCCGCCCGATTTAACGTCCAGCAACTTGTGCACCGTGTATGTTTCTCCTCCATCGATGAGCCTTGGGGGAGGAGGATTGGTCGGGGCAGGGGTGTGGATGGAAAACAGTACAGGTTTAATGCACGACACATGAAAGACTGGGTGGATACGGCTCATAGAGGCTGGTAGCTTGAGTCTGACAGAGACAGGGTTAATGATCTTCTCAATCATAAAAGGACCAATGAGACGGGGGGCTAGCTTGCGACTCTCCGTCCTTAGTGCAATGTCCTTGGAAGAAAGCCAAACTTTTTGTCCTACTTTATATTGCGGTGGAACAGAGCAACGACGGTTGGCCTGGCGACTCATCTCATCAGCAGCTTTCAGGAGAGCGGAACGAGTTTCCTCCCACGTCCTTCGGCACCTCTGTAGAAATTTCCTGGATGTTGGGAACATCAACTTCGACCTCCTGTGAGGGGAACAGAGGTGGTTGGTAACCGAGACAAGCTTGGAAGGGGGACACACCTGAGGCAGCCGTGGGAAGGCTGTTGATGGAGTATTCGACCCAGGGTAGTTGTTCGCTCCAGTCCCCCTGATCTCGGGAAGTGAGGCACCGAAGGACACTCTCCATCTGCTGGTTGGCCCTCTCTGTCTGCCCATTGCTCTGCGGGTGAAATCCAGAGGTTAAACTGACCGTTATTCCCAGGGCTTGACAAAAGGCTTTCCAGACTTGTGAGATGAATTGAGGGCCACGGTCGGAGACAATGTCAGAGGGGATGCCGTGTATTCTGATTACGTGTTGGACGAGTAAGTCAGCTGTCTCTCTGGCAGAGGGAAGTTTGGGAAGAGGGACGAGATGTACTGCCTTGGAAAAGCGATCAACAATGGTCAGGATGACGGTGTTACCTCTGGAAGGCGGAAGGCCAGTGACAAAGTCCAATGCGATATTAGCCCATGGTCTGGAAGGAACCGGAAGCGGCTGCAGGAGACCAGCTGGTGCCGTGTGGGTGGCCTTGTTTTGGGCGCAGACCGGACAAGCAGTCGTAAAGTTCTTTACATCTCTCCGGACCGTTGGCCACCAAAACCTGCGAGTTAGCATGGCCAAGGTCCGGTTAGCACCAGGATGGCAGGCGAGACGGGAAGAATGGGCCCACTGGAGAACTTCGGCTCGGAGGCAGTCTGGAACAAAGAGGCAGTTCTTGGGACAGTTAGTAGGTGGCCCCCCAGAAGGTTGTGACCTTCTGACCCGATCCTCTAACTCCCAAACTAATGCTCCCACCACAACACGACTAGGTAAGATGGTTTGAGGCTCCTTGGGAGGGGCGTCAGGCGAAAATTTACGTGACAGGGCATCAGGTTTCTTGTTCTGGGAGCCTCGGCGATAAGCTAAGGTGAAGTTAAATCTGTCAAAGAACAGTGACCAACGAGATTGGCGGGAATTTAACCTCTTAGCTGTACGGAGGTACTCCAGATTCTTGTGGTCGGTCCAGACCTGGAATGGAACCTTAGCCCCCTCTAACCAATGACGCCACTCTTCTAATGCCATCTTCACCGCCAGTAACTCCCGATTTCCGATGTCGTAGTTACGCTCGGCTGGGCTAAGTCTGCGGGAGAAGAAGGCGCAAGGGTGTACCTTGTTATCTTTGCCATTGCGCTGCGACAGGACTGCCCCCACGCCGGTGTTAGAGGCATCTACCTCGACGATGAACTGCTTTTCAGGATCTGGCTGTTGGAGAACAGGAGCAGTGGTAAATCTTTGCTTTAGTTCCAGAAAAGCCTTCTCTGCCGAAGGGGTCCACACAAAAGGAACTTTGGGGGAAGTCAGAGAGGTCAATGGAGCAGCAACGGTACTGTAATTGCGAATGAATCGACGGTAAAAGTTAGCAAAGCCTAGGAAGCATTGTAGTTCCTTGCGTGTAGTAGGGGTGGCCCAATCCTTTACCGCCTTCACCTTCTCCTGGTCCATTAGGATGCCTCCTGGAGTGACCACAAATCCGAGGAAAGGGACTGTGTCCAAGTGGAATTCACACTTCTCTGCCTTGGCGTAGAGTTGGTTCTCCAGGAGGCGCTGCAGGACTGCACGAACATGACGTCTGTGTTCTTCCTTGGATCGGGAGAATATTAATATATCATCAAGGTACACAAAGACAAATTGATTAATCATGTCATGCAGAATGTCGTTAACGAGGTTTTGGAAGACAGCAGGGGCATTAGCTAGACCAAACGGCATGACCAGGTACTCGTAGTGCCCCCTAGTGGTGTTGAAAGCTGTCTTCCATTCATCCCCTTCCTTAATCCTGACGAGGTGGTAAGCGTTGCGTAGGTCAAGTTTGGTGAAGATAGTGGCCCCCTGCAACAGCTCAAAAGCAGAATTCATTAAAGGAAGGGGATATCGATTCTTAATGGTAATGTTATTGAGTCCCCTGTAGTCAATACATGGCCTGAGAGATCCGTCCTTCTTGCTAACGAAGAAGAAGCCAGCGCCAGCAGGAGAGGAAGAGGGACGGATGATGCGGCAGCCAGTGACTCCTCCACATATTTCTCCATGGCCTCTTGCTCTGGACGAGACAGAGAATAGAGACCCCCCTTAGGGGGCGCTGTGCCAGGTTGGAGATCGATGGCGCAGTCGTAGGGTCTGTGAGGAGGCAGAGACAGGGCACGAGACTTTGAAAAGACTTCGGCCAGATCGTGGTACTCACTGGGGACCTTGGACAAATCTGGAGTGACTGGAGGCTCACTGGATCCCCCCTCGGCCTGCTTGGCGGGAGCCTTGCGGAGGCAGGAGCGCAGGCAATGAGTACTCCACTCAGCCACCTGCCCAGTCCTCCAGTTGATGGTGGGGTTGTGCTGTTTCAACCAAGGGAGGCCCAGGACGATGGGAGCAGAGGAGGAGGTGATGACATGGAGCCAGATCTGCTCCTGATGGTTGCCGGAGACAATGAGCGTGAGTGGGGGGCGAACCAGGGTCACCTGACCTAGCGGTTGCCCACAAAGGCCAAGTGCCTGGAACGGTGTGGGTAGCTTCTGGGGCTGGAGTTGGAGCTGGTTGCACAGGTTGGCGTCAATCAGGTTGATGTCTGATCCTGAATCAAACAAAACATCAGTGGTCAATGATCGCTTGCCAAAAAGTAGAGTGACAGAAACCAGCTTACGTGGATCATTGTTATCTTGAGCCAGCTGTCCGATCCTCCCACTCACCCCCTCCTTCTTGAGTAGGGGACAGCACTGGATACGATGACCCTCCAGCCCACAGTACAGACATGCCCCCGTGCGCAGTCTCCGAGCTCGCTCTTGTGGCGATAACCGGCAACGGTCGACCTGCATGGGTTCTCCCGACCCCCGGGGCTCGCCGGTCTCCTGAATAGGAGAGTCGCCCCGAGGAGATCGAAAGTTACCACGCTGGCCTGACCGTCGGGACTCTGAGTGGCTCTGGCGCTCTCTCTTACGCTGCTGGATCCGAGAATCAATCTGGATGGCCACTCTAATGAGCCCCTGCAGATCCGATGGGAAGTCGGGATGCCAACTCATCCTTTATGTTCTCTGCCAACCCTCGGTAGAACACATCAAACTGGGCGTCTTCGCTCCAGTGTGTAGAGGCGGCCAACGAACGGAATTGGATGGCGTAATCGGAGACACTGCAGCCGGCTTGCCGTAAACTCAGTAGTGCGCTTCCTGCCTCTCGCCCCTGGTAGGACCGGTCAAACACCTCCCTCATCTCCGCCATGAATTCTTCAATGGTGCGGGTGCAGGGGTGGCCAGCGTCCCACATCGAGGTTCCCCAGTCCCTTGCTCTGCCGGTCAAGAGTGTGATGACGTAGGCCACTCTGGAACGTGAGGTAGGAAAGGTTAGGGGCTGTAACTCGAATATGATCGAGCACTGGGACAGGAATGCTTTACAGGTGGTGGGGTCTCCGTCATACTCCCGCGGAGGAGTAAGACGTGGCTCCCGAATAGGAGCTGCCTCTGCCGGTGCGACTGCAGGACTGGGAAAGGTGGGGCCCAGAGTGAGATGCTGTAGAGTTGCTCTCATCTCCTGCAAGTCGCGATGCTGCTGCTGAATGACGACCTGTTGTTGTTGATAAAGTCGCTGTAGTTCAGCAGTATCCGCTGGAGTCTGTACTGGTCGACTCGTACTTAAAGGAACGGGCATAGACTCCAAATGCAGTTCAGCATCGGCAGGGCGTTTATTAGGATTAACAAAGCTCATGGTCAAACAAAAATGGATCAATAGCCAGGCAAACAGAGAAATGCAGAATAGGCAGAATCGAAGTCAGGGGACAAGCAGAATAATCCAGTAACCAGAGAATCAGTCCGCACAAAAAGACAGTAACAAAGGGGGTTGAAACTAAGGGAATGGAAGGGGAAGGAAAAAGGGAGTTGGATGGGATAAGGGAGAACACAGGAGATACTAAACAGATAGGTACAAAATGGGGATCAGGGAGAACGAAGTACTAATCAACCAAACCGCAATCTCACAACGCAATACAAACAATCTAATACAAGACTTACGGGAGAATCGCAAGAAACGAGCTTTCAACAATCGAAACGAGAAAATAGCGCAGAAACGAGACTGACCAAGAACGAGCTGTGGTAGAAACGAGTCGACAAAAAACTACGGGAAATTGGGTCTTTTAAACACAAACTAATTAAGTGGAATCCCAGCTAAACACAGGACAGCTGTAGAGAGAGGTGGAACTAGAAAAGCAAGGACGGTGATAGAGAGGGAAACGGGTGGAGTTCTAACTGTAATCTAACTAAACACCCGTGCCTCGCTAAACTACTCTCAGGTGCGGATAGTCAATGAGAACAGCGAGAGAGAAGGAAGTGGAAACACCCAACCGAAATTACAGGGAAGAGAGTGTGATGAAAAAGACAAGATGCCATGAGACAGAAACGGGAGGAAAACACTGAAGACCAGAGACAGAGCAATCATCCAGAAACATACATGCTCTAAAACGAATAATTAAAATATATAAATAATTAGCAATACTAAAAAACTAACAAGAAACAAACTAAAACCAGAAACTAACTAAAAACAAACATACAAATCACTGATCTCTAACACTATGTTTTCCAAATTCAAGGATGCTTTAAGTCAGATCCCACAGAAACTAGCTTTTCATAGCTTTCATAGCTTTTGGAGAACACACAATGGAATAGACTAGCGAGCATGCAGGTTTGTATCATTGTGAAGGTCCAGTTGTAGAAGATCACGCAGCACATGCAACAGTTGTGGCTAGAAGGGATCCAACTTTTGTGAGGTGTGACATAGTGCACTTTATTACCCTGCCCGCAAAAGAAGTGTGGGAGGGGTTATGTGTTTGTCTCCATTTATTTATTTATTTATTTATCTGTGTGTGTGTTTGTCTGTGGACAGCCGGATCTGACAGATAAAAAACATCCAAAATATCAGCCATATTTGAAGGTCGTGGGCGCGGGCGGGGTATGTGGCCTCCAGATACACACTCTCTAGTTTATTTATTTATCTGTGTGTGTGTGTTTGTCTGTGGACAGCCTACAGGCCGCAGTTTTGGTCGAATCGTTTTCATATTTCACAGAGGGATGGTAATGGTCCAAGTGAGAAGTGATTAGTTTTTGGTGCAGATCCGGATCAAACTGTGGATTCTGGATCACTTTGAAAATTTCGTTAACATTGTGTAATTTCCACATTTTCTCTAATAACTCCATCAAAAACATCATGAATCACTTGAATATCAACACACTATAGCCTCTGGGGAGGGCAACAACCATGAGTAGTTTGACAGATAAAAAACCTATAAAATATCGGCCATATTTGAAGGTCGTGGGCGCAGGTGGGGTATGTGGTCTCCGGACACACCCTCTAGTTCTCACTGTAGTTATGCAGAAAAAAAGGATAAGCCTAAGCCAAATCAGGATGTTAATTTGCGTTACCTAGCTGTGATTGTTATACTCGTGACTTGGGGCCCTATCTTACGCCAGAGTCCCTAAACCCGTTATTTGGGAATTTAGCATTGCGTAAGACGCGTTCCCCCGCAAAAGTTGCTATCTTGCACACCTGCCTATATCCCTAAAACACCTGCGCTACCCGTTATATTATGCATAGGCGTGGTTTGGGCATTACACCAGTTAAACCAATCAGTGTGCCAGGTGCCATTGCCTTTAGGAGCAGGCTGCGCTATCCCAAATCCTCAAACCGAAACCCGTGATGGAGAGAGGAAGGTCGTTACGTTTCTCCGAAGAAGAAGTTAAATTGCTCGTGCATGAGCTCAAATCCAGACAAGGGAGGATCTGTTTTTGTTAAGTTAATCATGAATTGTATTATTTTATTATTATTACTATTATTATTATTCTTATTTGACATTGACATATTGTTTAATGTTTGGTATGTAATAATAAAAAAAAACCATCAAGCCTACCCCTTTTGTGATGGAAACTTCAAAAAAAAAGAAAAAGATGCGTTTCGCCATGCACTTCCAACTCTCTCTCCCGTCTGAAATGAAGCATAGAACAAAATCCCATTTTAGAAAAATAAAATTAGGTCTATGCACTGGCACTCAGCAAAGTAACTTTTTTTTCCAGCGAGAGCGGCATTTCAGAACTCTTCAGCGAATTAAGGTAATTCTGGTGACAAGTACGTGGTTTTGTCCGTTTACATTTTCCAATCGGACAGCTGTCTATTTTTTACAGCAAGTTGCGTGACCGTGCTGCAAAAACAGGTGTGCGTACTTGTTGCTGAAATTACCTTCATTCGCAAAAGAGTTCTGAAATGCCGCTCTCGCTGGAAAAAAAAATTACCGTTGCTGAGTGCCAGTGCATAGACCTATTTATAATTAAATTATTTTTCTGTACTGAATGTAGCACATTATTTTGTCGCTGTTAGATCGCATGGGGGAGAGAAGCCGTGTCTGCAATTGCCACTTGATTATTCTTGAATTGGAAAACGTGTTAATAAAGGAAAACCACCTAGAATTCGCCAGGACTAATTGTAGTCAATAAAGGGATGGATATTTTCCCCCAGATTTTCAGGTCTAGTGCCGGCCCTGATATTATATATAATATATATCATTAATATATATTATATATAATAATTATATACTATTATAAAAATGGAAAAAATGATTGATACAAAATACAAACAATATAGACTTACCTGAAAGGCCCAGGTAGCTAGTGCGCTGGCGGTACACGCGTTCTGGGTGTCTTCTATTATTTAACTGGCGATCAAGGCGATTTAGTAGGCTACTATCTCTGCCATTTCTCAGGGGTTCAACTGAGGCTAAAGCAAGGTGGCTTTTTATAGGCGAGTTAATTCGGGAAGTGGAGCCACATGTGCACGTCCACATGTGTCCAAGTGGACACGCATTGAAGCCGCCTGGGCGTGCTCTTGTAAAAGCCCAAATGGGTAGCGGGTGGTTTGAGGACCCGCTATACGCTTTCCGTAACGTGTGTGGTCAAGATAGCAATTGTAGGGAAAGCGCATAAACACGCCCATGGGCACACCTCCAGGTGCAAATAAGGGAGTCGGCATAATGCATAACGGGTAGTGTGGCCGCAAGATACCGTTTAGGGATAGTGGAAGCTGCTAAATGCGTAATTCATGGGTAGCGGGTAGTGGCAACGGGTAGGGCAGTGTGAAAGATAGAGCCCTTGGTCTCTCAGTAATTAATGGGTATTTCACAAATCACTGTCATTGTTATTTGCACAAAGATGCAAATATTGTAGCTAGCTTGCATGTTCGTTGTTTATCCACGGTTATCAGCTAACTTTAGCGAACTCACTTTAACAATGATTCTGAGCGGATTTTTGGATAGAAATTTTTAGCTTCTCCCCTGAGGTGATTTTTACCCTTGCAGAATTTTCCTATTATGTAGCCTTACACAAAGCATCTAGGGCTAATGAGCTGTTTTTTAATACACGTCATACACTGAATTCTGATATACTGTATCTTTATCTTGAATTTTATTAGATGGTATGAAACTTTCTAGGCCTATAACTATCAATTTATAACTGTTAGGGGCAGTTTCAGAACCACAGAAAAGCTCAGCTTTTTCCACAGCTAGCTAGGCTATCTTCACATTTTCCTCTGAGATCAGACTCCTTTGATCCATCCTAATCATCTTAAATAGGTGGTCTTTTTCCTTCTTCCTCCACTTTTCCTCGACCTCGATAGAAAATGTCACGTGTCAAGGGAAAGCTACAAGGAGATTTCAAAACTACCTTCAGACATGTTTAAGAAAAAGCAGATGTCCTCTCCTTTAATATCATGAGTTTGACGGGCACTGATGATGACATGTTTGATCAAACAAGAAAACTAGGACAAATTACATACATATCCAATCAGCTAACAGCAAAGGATTGTGGTCTATAATCTTTATTACTTTTGCCCAAGGTTGGTGCTTTGTTACGTGTCAGAATAAAGCAATGAAGGAGCTAATTGCTCCCTTTCTTCATAGACAATTTGTACACTCCTTGTCGTGGCTACCAGCTAAACCATTTTTGGCTATTATCAGGGGGGTTCCTTGCTCTTCAGAGAATTTTGCACCTCTTTTCTCTCCCATTTGCTAGCTTGCCTGCAAATATCCCTCAATATCTCGTGTACTTTTGTGCTTCACGCAAACTGACTCATGCTCATTCACACATGCACAATCACACGAACACTCACACTCAATACACTCACACATACACACAGACATTCACATTCATATACCACACCCCCACACAGACACACATACACGAACTCGCGCGCGCACACGCACACGCACACACACACACACACATACACAGATCACACACACACATCCTTGTACTTATATCTTAGTGAGGACATTACATTGACTTCCATTCATTATTCCTGTGTCTCTACAGCCTTTCCCTAATCTTAACAATGAGCAGTGTATGCCTAACCCAAAGCCTTACCCTAACCTTAACCTATCCCTAATTCTAACCTTACCCCTAACCTTAGCTAATAAGTCACAATTTACCTTTGTAGTTGTGAGGACCGGCCAAAATGTCCTCACTTCCCAAAAAAGACTTAACTTTGTTGGTTAAAAACTCATGCCGGTCCTCAGTACACTCACGCACACACACACACTCACACACACACACACACACACACACACACACACACACACACACACACACACACACACACAAATATGCTTAATTCCCTCCCCATTATACCAAAGACTCACTCATTTATAAATACTTTGACTCCACTCCGTAATGGCATCAGAGCTGTTATTGTATTTGGTACAGTGTTTGTTTCTAATTGATGCTTGCTTTTAAAATAAATGCTTTAATATGCTTTTTGCCTTCCTATTGAGCAGATGTCGAACCGATGGTGGGCTTGTCAAATCACTTTACGTCTGTGGTCTGTGGTCTGTGGTCTATCTATTAACAAGTCTTGTTATCCCTATTCCAAGAAAACTACTGAGTGAGCCCTAAACAAATCCAGCCAACAGGTTGCCCCAACTGCATAGTAATTTTACCATTTACCATGTAATTTTTAGCCTCATATTCAAAATAACTACCGAGCCTCCATATTGATTTTTCACTCTGAAGTTTGTTATCACTATTCCCATAAAACTGCTGGATGGATCTTTCTCAAATTTTGAATGTCAGTTCTCCTTGAGGAGCACTTGTGCACCATGTTGTTGTTTTTTTTTTTTTAATCTCATCTGCACATTCAAAATGGCAACCAGGCCACCATGTTTAATGAATTTGCCACTAATATTTCAAGAAAACTACCGTGTGGATCTTCACCAAATCCTGCATACAGGTTCCCCCTACTGTTGAGTTGTACACCACACAATTTATGTGCCTCATTGACATTTACAAAATGGTTGGCAGGCCCCCCATTTTGAATTTAGACATTGAAGTTCGTGATCACTATTCCCGTAAAACTGCTTGCTACAGTATTTTCTTCCTCATATTTTGAATCCAGATTCCCTCTCGGGTGTCACTCTGCACCATGTAGTTTTTAATCTTATAAAATATTCTTATTTAAGTCCTGCCCTAGGTCAGTAATTTGTTTTTTGGGAAGAACAGTGCAGATATGCTTATGAGAAACCACAATTTTAACAAGCAATTCCCATCAGCGGGCGATCCCGGAAATAATTGCCTATTTATTTCAAGTTTATGCAGAAATTGCTTTTGACAAATATCTCTGAAGAGCTTCCACTTCCCATGCTTGGCCTTGACAGTGTTTCTTTATGCTCGAATGGATGTATGTATCTCTGTTTCTGCAAAGCAAAGCATAATTAGAAGGCTATTGTCTCAATACAGTAACGTTCACATGACAAGACAGGCTTGCACCATGTTACATCATACACTAACTATCCTAGCCACATAATAAGCTCATAACAATATATTCTCTTAACATCTTTCTTAGCATAGTAGTAAACAGATGTATCACAACTTACTTTCCTCTGGATGCACATTTTACACACAGTCAAACAAAAAAATGTTAGCTTTTAATAGCAGCATATATTTCAGTGATGCTGCATTCCTCGGTGCATCCACATTTTCATCCACGTTCTAAATGAAACTACACCGAAACCACTTCAGGTGGATTGGGGTGCTGTGCTCCAGTGGACTCACTGTTACGTGAGTTGTCATGCTTCTCTGATCTTTGGAACAATCTTTTTTGCCATTAGTAATGCTGCAACTACTAATAGTGCTTTTGATACTTGTAGGCTGATATGAAGAGCAGCAACATTTGTCATGGCCAAAATACAATTTCAATTACATTTTTCATTCCAAAACATCAAAAATAGGCTTAAAGCAATAGTTATTAGTGGTTCAGCAGCACCTGTTAGGACATCTTGACTTTCTCTTTACAGAAATATCCTGTGAATTTCAAAAAAATCATTCATTCATTAAAGTTGCATCAGAACTTTTAGAGCTACATTGCCAAAAAAGGGTACTACATGAAGCACAAGTTAGTGTTTATACCCCTGAGTCATCTGCTATGAGTCATATTTGTATATGATAAATTATTCAAAGCCTAAAAGAATGCGAGAGAAGATTTAGCGCCTTAATGGCCTCTGTTGAGATCAACACCATTCAGGCAACAAATCTGCCATATAAGCTTGCACACAAAACAAGTGCATTCACCCCTCTGAGACTTGCTATAACAAGACTTCTCAGTTAAGATTAAGCTTTAAAAATGTTGCTTGCCATTTGCTCTTTGCAGGAATACAATCACACTGTTGAACTATTTTTATTTTCTGTGCATTGTGGTGAAATTAACTTCCTAAACAGAGCCCAGCCCCATGGCACAATACCTGTCCAAACTGTCTAGCTGCCATCTGTTCTTGTTTTTATGGTTGACGCTCTAACTGTATTGACTAATGATTCCCCTGCCTACCCATTAATCCATCACGAATTGCATATGGCTATCATTAGTATCACATCTTTGCTTGTTGTCATTGCTGCTAGACAGATGTAACAGTGATACACTGAATTAGCTGACAGGCCACGTCTTTCCTAATACAAACTTCATGACTGTGATTGGACAATGAGGATAGCAGGAGTGTTCTTCACTGTAACTGGAGAAAGGAGAGAAAGGGGCCAGTGGTCTTGCTGTTCAATTCTCCCAGCTTTGCTTATATTTTCCTTGCTCTTTCTTAGTGCTAGTGTTTCTGAAAGAAAAACTTTTGGGAGCAGCCGCTGAGAGCTGCAACTTAATTGCTGGCGAGGCCCAAATAAGCCTCTGTGATTTCAGCATATTTTTAGAAATAAAGTGACACTGACAAATTATGCACATTCCCAAAAAATTAAAGAGCACCTCATTATGTGTCTCAGATCTAGGCCTGGCCATCCACGCAGTTTAAGCCCTCACTCAATGCTTACATACAATGATATCTGAGATTCCAAATGGCTGAGGTGCAGCCCAGCTTCCCAGGAACAGGCTGACTCAGGGCTTTCATTTAAACCATATTTGAAGTAATCATAATAAAATAACCCCGCTTCAATGCACAAAGTCAAGTTTATGAAGGAGGAGCTTACAAGAAAACATCATTTATGTGAAGTTGCTTACTACAGGAAAAGAAAATACACTGCACAGCTATTAATGTGTTCACTTTACTACTGTGTGTTGTAAAGCATGCTGTCAAAATACTGACAAAAATGGGTATCAGCCCCCAGTGTGATGATGGTTTTCATCTTATTGGTGGCGAAAGTGATGCATTTCATTGATTATTTGTAAAGACATCATGATATGAGGGGCTAGAAAAATTGACATAATTTCCTCATAAGCATTTGTTTCAGTCCAGTGCGCGCAAATAAATTCCAATTTACTCTAGTTGTGCTACTGCTAATGTGTGTGCCAATACGATGAACAGAGCTGTGAAAAAGTATTTTGCCCCTTTGCAGTTTCTTCTATTTCTGCAAATTTGTCACACTTAATTTTTCCAGATTATCAAACTAATTTTAAATGACAAAGATCACCCATATAAACACAAAATGCAGTATGAAAATGATGATTTCATTTATTGAAGGAAAAAAGCCACCCAACCCTCTCTGGCCCTATGTGAAAAAGTAATTGCTCTTTAGTGACTAAATCAGCGAAATAAGGACATTTAACTGATAATTGGCTGCAATTTCACTACACATATCCACATAGGAAATACATGAGTGTTGAAATTGTAGGGACAGTGTTGAATAGAGAGTGGTGGTGTTGTTATAACCACAGATTTATAAAATCGCATTGCTAGTGTTGCCTGCGACTCATTTACATTGTCAAATTTGAGTGGATTCTCCATTGGTGTCAAACCTAATACTGATTGGGATAGATCAAACCATGCCCTGACATTACGGTTCTAGAACTTCTCCAATCTTCCACCTGCGCCATTTTTTTTTTTTTCACGTGAGAAAGATTGTCGGTAGGTTTTTCACAAGGTAAAACCAATTTCTCTTAATCACATGATATTTTATGATAATTTACATTTCTTTCATAATTTGTTCTGATTTAAAAAGTAACCATCTCTTATTTGTTGAACAAAACTGAGCAGCTCTGATCCTATGTACGCAGTGTTGGGGTACTTACTCCAAAAAAGTAATGCATTACACATTACAAGTTACTTTTTTTAAAAAGTAATCCCTTACTTTACTTAATTACTCACTGTTGAAATAGTTACACTACTATTTACATGACTCTCAGATTACTCTGCACCATCATCTGAAATTCACTGTAACATAATTAATAAACCATATCATATTAAAACCTGGCATATGCCCAGATCAGCACAAATCTTTATTCTAAAGTATTCTAGTAAGGGGGACACACACAAGATCTCTCTTTCATGCTCTTTAATACAGCAAAGCCAACAGCAAAGTTGTAAAAATCAGCCCAAACAGCACTTCACAGAAACGTGAGTCAAGTACAAAGGCCACAGTGCTGGCATAAACACGCAAGAAAAAGGACGTCAGATTTGTTTTTCTGTCTTCGGTCTCAATCGCCAATGTACTCAAAAGGTTCTGGCCTCCCGTCCTGCCGATAGTTGAAGAATTTAAAGTAATGCAAGTAACTAGATAATTTATTTGTACGTAACTGTAATGCAATTACTTAAGTTCTCAAAGTAATGCGTTACATTACTGCATTACTGATAAATGTAATCTTATTACAGTAATTAGTTACTTTGTAATTAGTTACCCCCAACACTGTATGTACGCCAATGTTAACGTTAGGTCTGGCGCTCACATATACAACCCGATTTCCAAAAAAGTTGGGACGCTGTGTAAAATGTAAATGAAAATAGAATGCAATGATTTTCAAATCATTCAAACTTTATATTAATTTGAAAATAGTACCAAGGCAGTATATCAGATGTCAAAACAGAAATATTTTTTATGTTTTTTGGAAAATATGTGCTCATTTTGAATGTGATGCCAGCAACAAGTTTCCAAAAGGTTGGCACAGGGGCATGTTTGCCACTTTGTTGCATCACGTCTTCTTCAATCAACACTCTGTACATGTTTGGGAACTAAGGAGACCAACTACTATAGTTTTGAATTCACAATGTTTTCCCATTCTTGTTTTATGCAGGATTTCAGTTGCTAAATACTTTGTAGCCTCCTTTGTCATATTTTTCATTTCATAATGCGCCATATATCGTCAGTGGGTGACAGGTCTGGACTGCAGGCAGTCCACTTTAGCGCCTAAACTCTTTTACTATGGAGCCATGTTGTTGTAATTCTTGCAGAGTATGGTGTTTGGCGTGGTGTTGCTGAGATGAAAGTTAAAAAAAAGCGTCTGGATGGCAGTAGATGTTGCACCAAAACCTGCATACATCGTTTACTGTTAATGATGTCTTCACAGATGCACAAGTCACCCATGCAATGTGCACTAATGCACCCCCCTGCAATCATGGATGCTGGCTTTTGAATTGTTTGCTTATTACAAGCTGGATGGACCCTCTCCTCTTAAGCCCAGAGGATGTGGCATCCATGATTTCCAAAAAAGAATTTCATATTTTGATTAGTCAAACCGCAGGGCAGTTTTCCTCTGTGCCTCATACATTTTAAAAAAATTTCTGGCCAAGAGAAGAAGGCAGTGTTTGTGGATCTTGTTTGTGTATGGTTTAATCTTTCCATGGCAGAGTTTTAACTCGCATTAGTGGATGCAGTGACAAACTGTGTTTACTGACAGTGGTTTACAGAAGTGCTCCTGAGTCCATGCAGTTATTTTCACAAAAGAATGCTATCTGTTTTTAATGGAGTGTTGCCTGAGGATCTGAAAATCACAGCCATTCAGAATTGGATTTAGGCCATGTCCAATGAGTACAGAGATTATTCTGGATTATTGGAATCTTTTATTGATATTATGTACCAAATAGGATAAAATCTCCAAATTCTTTGCAATTTTTAGTTGAAAATGTTGTTACTAAATTGTTGAACTATTTTCCCCATGCAGTCTTTCATGGTGGTTAAGCCCTCGCCATATTTATGTATGAAAGACTTTTTATACCCAATCATGTTTCTGACCTCTTGCTAAATAATCTGATTAGCTGCGAAATGTTCTGGCAGTTATCTTTTTTTTTTCAGCGTCAGTTAACTTTTCCAGTCTTTTATTGTCCCGTCCCAACTTTTTTAAAACATGTTGCTGCCATCAAATTTAAAATGAGTGGATATTTTTCAAAAAACAATATAATCTATCAACATCTGATACATTGTCTTTGTACTATATAAATATAAAGTTCAAAGGATTTCAAAATCATTGCATTCTATGTTTATTTACATCTTACGCAGCGTTTCAACTTTTTTGGAGATGGGGTTGTCCCAGGTAAGTTAATTATCCTAACGTTATGGTGAACAGTCTACACTTAGGCTACGTCCACACTAATACGTTTTCATTTTAATAATAGAGTGTTAAATCAACTCAAATCAGGTGTTAACTTTTTAACATTTTCAAAAGCGTTACTTTAACATAGTACTGTGTGGATGCATGTAGACATTTTGCTGATGTAGAAATTAACACTGTGGGTGTCAAGTTTACACTTGTGGTTTTGCAGTGCAACCATGATTACTGCCAGCTCTGTTGAATCTATCACTTTAATAGAACCTGCCTGGCAATGTGAAGTAGGCAAAAAGCAGCACATGATATTGCAATCAAAAGAAATTCAAGGAAAAATGAGAAAAAAAGTCTTGACATGTATCAGTCTAGAAATGGTTACAAGGCTATTTCCAATGTTTTGAGACTCCAGCGAACCATGGTGAGAGCCATTATCTACAAATGGAGAAAACTTGGAACAGTGGTAAACCTTTCCAGCAGCGGCCAACCAACCAAATTTCCTCTAAGGGCGCAGCAAGGACTCATCCAAGAGGTCACAAAAGAACCTACACTGACATCTAAAGAGCAGCTGGCTTCATTTGCCTCAATTAAGGTCAGTGTTCACAATTCCACAATAGGGCCATTCCGCGTTACAGGCGTTACAGTTCGGACACACATTTTGATGATAAATATGACTAAAATTTTTTATTGCTTGGAGTTTCCATCTTGTTTAAACATTGTTTGTGGTCCTGGGTCGGTACTCTTTCATGGAAAGTAAGAAAAATTTCCCTCCCTTTGCCAACTTTTTTTTGCTACAGCCTCATTTTCAGCGTTATGTGTGTTACATTCAGAGAAAAATTAAACGTTGTCACTTTTTTCAAATCCTCAAAAGTCTGTGAAGTGTGCCACTGAGTGCATTTCTCTTAGTTATGATTTGAATACCCAATATATACTGGACAAACAAAATGAGGGATCACCCAACTTTTCAATATTAAAATATGATATGGAAAAAAATACAAACTATCACATATTTCAAATTCAAAATTTGGGGTGATCCCTAACTTTATTTGTCCAGTATATCAAGTTGTCATATCAGGTATTGTTGGGGATTTTAGAAATACCAAAATCTTTTAATGGGGGAATTCGGGCGTTACGTGCGTTACGAAAAAAAGTTACGTGTGTCACGCATCCGAACCGGGTATGAAGAAAACGATTTCTGGAGCATTTAATGAACATCTAGTGATTTGTTTTTCTTTGAAATAAATATTTTTCACAAAATGAAGTGGTTTAGGAGTCCTTTCTTTGTGATGGGTTCAGATAGGAAGCCATTTATGCCAAGGAAACTGCAAGAAGCCATTCTTGCCGAGACCAGTTTCTGTTGTGAAACCTTGTTGTTTTTCTGCAAGAAGCCATTCTTGCGGAGACCAATTTCTGTTCTGAATCTGAAACCATGTTGTTTTTGAGCAATTTCTTGACACAACTGACAGTGACAGGGCCACCAAGTCTTCTATAAAGGAATAGAGTGGAAAAAGCCCTGCGGACCTATGTTCTCCATGTAACACAGAGGACCGATTCTCAGGATCACTCACTTTTATTCAGACAAGTAAGTTTCGCTCTTTACCGAATTTCCAATTTCTGTTCATGATTCTCACTTTAATTTAAGATATTTGAAGTTTATATTTGCCCAGGGCTGTACAGTATGACAGTTTTGCTCGCATTTGCGATAAAAAGAAAATTATGCGCGAAGATAAATTTGAAAACACTTGCACACGTGCGAAAGGTAGCATAATTGCTGTTGATCTGCCCCAACTTTGTCTACTGCTAAAGACGAGTGGGTGTGATTGTCTTTAAGATATGAAGGAGCGATGCATCAAGGAAAATGTATTTTGAAGTATCTACCGACCATTTAAATGCTATCGCTAAAAAAAACTACATTTCCCGAACAAGAGTGCGCCGCACCGACAAAGACGGTACGAGGCAGATTTTGAATCGCTCGTTCATTCTCCAAACTGACATTACATCCATCAGGTTCCTGTAAACGGTTTCAGTTTACGTGGGTCGTCACTTATTTCCCCAACCCCATACCAACACCCAACCCCTAACCCAAACTCAAGCCCTAAACTCTACCTTAATCCAAATTGTAATCTTGTGTTATAATTCTGCCTTGCTTGACCATGTTTTGCCCATGATTCTGCTTTGTCTGACCATGTTTTGATTATGATTCTGATTCTATGCCATGTTTTGTTCTTGCTTTGTCTGTATGTCTGCCATATTCCATTCCCTCAGTTAGATTCCGGTTCTTGTTTTGTTTCTTGCCATACATTGCACTTTGTCTCCCCTGTGTGGTCTCATGTCATGGGACTGCTCATTGCCCCAGTATGACGTGCCACACTTTCGGGTGATTTCATGGTTTCTGGGATTTCAATTATTCCTTCTAATCTTGTTTGCTTCCTTCGCCTTACTGTTCTATCATTACTAACAGTACTGACAGTTTGTTATTTTAGTTAAAGATACAAACCAAGACTAACATTGTTTATAGTACTAACCTACTAACGAGCACTAGGGATTGTATAGCTGCACTTTACTATTTGACTAACGAGCTCTCAGCATTCGCCCTATTCTAGTCTCCGCCTCTTGTCTTTACTCAATCTACTTTGCTGCGCTTCAGCAGATCCTCCGCACCTGTGAGACTCTGTTCTGCCTCTCATTATCTGTGCACGTTAGAACTCCCTAACCGGAGCCGTATGTTTGTCAATAGGCTGTCTGTGTGATTCCCGTCCGTGTCTTGGCTTTCGTCTATTTCCGTGGTTAGGTTTCCTTCATGTGATTCCCCCATTGTGTTTAGTCTGATCCAGCTCACCTGTTCCCTATCATAGCATGTGACTTCCCCTACGTGTATTTAAGCAGTCATTTCACTACCAGCCTCTGTCAGAACGTTTCCCTTGTGCTACGATCGTTTATGCCTTGTACTCTTTGTGATTCTTTTCTGACTGGACCGTCCCCGTTTGTGATTTTTGGCTCTGATTTGGATTTGTTTGCATTTGTGTACCGAACCTTTTTTTGCCCGATCACGAGTTTTGTGTTTGCTGCCCTGTTTACAACTTTGATTATGTCCCTGGGATTCTGATTTCTGGATTGTGGACTTTGTACTGTTGCTTCCTGCTCTTCGGGGGTTCACCCCCATTCCTAATAAAACACAAGTTTTTTTGGATTGCTTGGTTCTCGCGTCTGGTTCCTGAGCGTAACCTCACATCTTGTCTGGATCTTTTGAGAAAGCTGGAACCACCAGTTCCAGTAGGTATGGTTGGAGCAGGTGGCAAGGAAGACATTTTCTATGAATTCAATACTGTTGTATAAATCAAATGTCAACATGCACACAAGCAAAAAGCAGGAAAGAAATCACAAATATTGTCTCTCTTTTCATGAAAAATGACCTTTAAATTTTCATAACGCAAGTAACGTTACGTGCATTACACATCTTTCAGGCAAATTTCCATTGGGAAAATATGAAAATCTCAGTGATTTCTTTGGTTTATTTTTTTTGTTCACCCATTCTACCTTTGCATATGAGAAATGCCGGCCAAATATGGTCAACTGTTTGTTCTACATACATAAAAGGGTAATTTTTGTTACGTGCGTTACACAGACAACTCCCTAAATCTTCATCGAAAATTTTTCAAAAATCGTCAGTAAGTCAGACATTGAGCAATTGTCATTGATTAAAGTATGCCTCTATTCAGTAAAAGACTGTGACTCTGTATTTTTTGTGTTGGAAATGATAAAAAAGTGAGAAAAAATATATCGTTTTTGCCCTTTTTTCTAATCTTGAAAGTGGCTTACATTTGATGTGGCACGGATGGCACACATGAGGAATCAAACTAAAGTTATAATTTCCTACTGGTTTAGATGTCTAAGTTTCCAGAAAAATGTATCCCATTGACAGAATTCAAAATTTTATTTTTCTGACCCAGGACCATTTTGGCTGGATGGCCCAATAAGAAAAAAGACTGGGCAAAAATGGCATCCATGGGAGAGCTGTGAAGCAAAAACCATTGCTGACGAAAAAGAGCACAAAGTCTCGTCTCACACTTCCCAAAAAATATCTTGATGACCCTGAAGGCTTTTGGGATAATATTCTGTGGATTAATCCCATGAATTAAATGCAGCTGCCATTTTCAAATCTGTGGAACTTCAGTGTGTACTGATGCCCACCTCCGAATATGCTACAGACAGTTCAGCTTTTCTTGCCTTGCTCAATCAGATATTTCCTACGCAATCCATAAACTAAGGGTAATCTGTGTAAAACATTTGGGCTGCATGCTATAGAAAATGCACTATTTGACTTATTGAGGGCTACAATGGAATGCTCTACCTGACCTGTCCTGGCAACTGAAATGCATTCTCAAATGGCCGAATTTTCACTCAGTCACAATCCTGGCAGTCGCAACCCTGTTGTTGCATCTGCGTTACATGTGCATCCAGGACCACCAGGAAGCCATGAGAATCCAAAAACTGCTGTGTTGATTATTGTTGTGTAAAACAGAATTGGAAGAATCAAAGCTCATTGGCTCTATGCACAAGGCAAGGGGTCACTGCATATACTGCTGAAATTGTAGCAGATAGTGAAGTTAAGGAGAGACATGAAATGGATTTGGGAATGACCCAGAAGCATCGATGACCAACATGACTGTTCTTGGCTGCAAGGATCTGCCCAGAAAAAGGTTTCTCTGCCTCTTGTTGTGAATTATATTTAGAAATGAAAATCTGGGGTGGTACATTCTTTGATGGAAATTTTGTCTCCCAATTTTTTTTTTTTTTTTTTTTCTGAGTGGATGCAATCAAATAAAATCCAGCAAGACCATTTTGATTCTGACATTATGTTACAAACTGATGTGCTTTGATTATGGTTCAGTGCCTTTGGTTCTGCTCTTGTATACACCAGCTGTAGCGTAGAGCTGGTTGCGAGTAATTGCACACGGGTTCCACAGTTCAATTATATTATAATCAATACCAATAAAAGTCAAAACCTGTAAATAATTACACTAATTTCATGTTGATGATGATACAATGATGCACAATCCAATAATGACACATAATTTATATTAATAATTTTAATTCCTATCATGGCGCCAGTTCGAGCCCAGGCCGTACCAACCGGCAGCGGTCGGCTGCTTTTTCAGAAGTAGCTCACAATTGGCCATTGCACTACAGGGATGCAAATTGGGAGGGGGCTGCCGGGAAGGGAAATAGAAAATGGCTGCGTTGTTCGTTGTTCAAGCGCCTCCTGTTGGCCAGCTGGGCACCCGTCAGGAAGATTCTAAGCTTTTTCATGTTTGAGTATCCTCTGCCCTCGTTCTGATCTTGTGAGGATTCAACCAATGTGTGCAAAAGAAGCAGTATTGATGGGCATGTGCTTTGGAGGAGAGCCGTGAACCGTCCCTCTCTCCTGAATTGGCAACAAGGGGTCGCATATGAGCAAGGCTTGTACATAGTTCCTCAAGTGGGCATTCCAGATTCAGGTGGGATTGGAGATTCCAAATTTAAATAAATAAATAAATAAATAAATATTTTAATTCCTTAACACAGTATTCCATTTCCTGCCATAGATATGGTTATCACTTTTTAGTCATGCTTTCCTTTTTGAATTATTAATGCTTGCAGATGTGAGGGATGGTCATATTACCAGAAACTGGAATGTCTGTGGGAAGGTATCTACAGTATATGCATAATCACGAGCGAAGTCTGTTTGAGATCTGTGCCATTGTGCTCATGTGTATAGCCTGTATTGTAGAAATGCAGTAAACATATGATGGCTTCTCCAAGACCACGGGTACGAGGCGGTGGAGTAAACTTCTAAAACATCCGCCCCTTGGAATACACCCGACGCCCAAAAGTTCAAGATCACCTCGCGGCAAAGCTGGCACTGCTTAACGCGAGGTCTGTGTTTCCAAAACATCCATTCTGAAGGGTTTTTCATTCAACGACACCTGGACATACTGTTTTTAACTAAGACGTGGATAGCCGCCGGAGCGGGTGAGTCCTCCGTTTTTGGGGAACTCTGTCCAACCAACTGCTCATTCATTAGCACGCCGAGGAGTTCTGGAAGGGGTGGCGGCATTGCTATGATTTTTAAGAACATTTTTAAATTACGGACGCTGCCTGTTGGGACTTATTCCACTTTTGAAATTCAGTGCGTTAAAATGGAATCCATTACACCCCCTTTAGTGTGTGCCTTGGTTTACAGGCCCCCCAAACCAAACAAAGACTTCATTAAAGAGTTCTCAGACCTTTTATCTCACTATATTACGTCTCACGAACACTTGTTGATTCTAAGGGACTTCAATATCCATGTATGTTGTCCAGATGAACCCCTGGTTAAGGATTTCTGTCTTGTCATAGATTCATTTGGGTTGGTTCATATTGATCAGCCTACTTACATACTTTGTCATAACCTGGACTTAATTCTATCCTATGGATTTTCTGTGGACAATGTGCATATTGAGGAGGCCTCCTTCTCTGACCAAAAACCCGTTCTGTTCAATGTAAACCTGCCTATCACTTTGTCTGTAGCTAAATCCCAAGGTCGTTTTTCCCGTTTTATTAATGCTCAGACTGCTAGCCAATTTTCTGAATGTTTTCTGGGTTACGATGTGGCTAGCTTCATTTCTGCTGCCAATGACCTCCCTGTCAGCATAGATGACCTAGTGTCTCTATTTAACACATCTTGCAATAACATTTTAGATTCCATTGCTCCCTTAAACTTAGACAATCCAAACCTAAGTCACAACCCTGGCTTGATGACACAACCCACTCTCTCAGACGGGCCTGTCGGAGGGCTGAGCGGAAATAGAACAAAGATAAGCTCTCTGTTTCTCTGGACATTTTTAGAAATGCTTTAACAGTTTTCCAGGCAGTAGCTGAAAAAGCCAGAGCCAAACATTTCTCTGATATCATTAACAAACACTCTCACAGACCCCAAATACTTTTTAGTACCATTAACTCAATTATTAACCCCCAAGTCTCCCCTGAGGTCGAAACATCCACAGATATATGTGAAACTTTTTTGATATTTTTCATTGATAAAATCAAACGCATCAAATTGTCTTTTACCCCCTCTGTTTCCAGCAATTTACAGTGCCCCTTAGCTGTTACAGCAACCTTTGATCATTTTTCACCAATGACCCTTGATGAGCTGAGAGATATTATCAAGCCCATGAAACCCTCTACATCCCCCAATGATGCTGTCCCCTCTCAGATCATCAAAGACAGCATTCGGACCATTGGTCCAAGCATTTTAGCCATCATAAACGCATGCGTTATCTCTGGCGCTGTCCCCTCATGTTTTAAGCATGCGGTTGTCCAGCCACTGCTTAAAAAACACAACCTTGATGTCAATTGTCCAAAAAACTACCGTCCCATATCCAAATTACCATTCATCTGAAAAATTCTGGAAAAAGCAGTCCTCTCCCAAGTACTACCATTTCTAAATTCTGCTAATATCTTAGAACCCTTTCAGTCTGGCTTTAAAGAACGCCACAGCACTGAAACAGCTTTGCTGAAAGTGTCTAATGACCTCCTCCTTACACTAGACTCAGGTGAGAATGCCATCCTCGTTCTTTTAGACCTTAGTGCTGCCTTCAACACTGTTGACCACCCCACTCTTCTGGCCCGTCTCCATCAGTGGGTTGGTTTTAGGGGCTCAGCTCTGCAGTGGTTCACCTCCTATCTCAACCATAGATCATTTTCTGTGTCATTTGGTCAGCACTCTTCATCATCTGCCCCTCTGTCCTGTGAGGTCCCCCAGGGGTCCATCCTAGGCCCAGTCTTATTCTGCCTATATTTGCTCCCTTCAGGTAATATAATTAGAAAATATAAACTTTCCTTTCACTTTTACGCAGATGATTCCCAATTTTATCTCCCATTAAGATCTGGGGACTCCATCCAGACACTCCTAGAGTGTCTCAAGGACGTAAACGCCTGGATGGGGGATAATTTCCTTCAGTTAAACAATGACAAAACTGAAGTAATCATTTTTAACCCCTCCAAAGCCAATAAATTCACCACAACCAATTTGGATAGTCTCACACCGTTCATCAAACCCTCAGCAAGGAATTTGGGTGTTATTTTTGATTCTGAGCTATGCTTCAATAAACAAATCTCATCTGTAGTTAAGAACAGCTTCTATCAGCTCAGAACCATCTCCAAAATCAAACCCTCATTGTCATACCAGGATTTGGAAAAAGTTATTCATACCTTTATTACATCTCGGCTGGGTTACTGTAACTCCCTATACCTTGGTCTCCCCCAATCCCTTATATCACGCCTCCAACTGGTCCAGAATGCAGCAGCTAGACTGTTGACTGGATTGAAAAAATGGGAGCATATCACACCTGTTCTGGCATCCCTTCACTGGCTGCCAGTACACTACAGGATCCACTTTAAAACTGTTTTAATGGTTTACAAAGCCCTCAATGGCCTGGCCCCATCCTACATTTCTGACCTTTTACACCCCCATTCAGCCCTTAGGTCCTTAAGATCTTGCAATAAGAGCCTTCTCCATATCCCTCGCTCCAGACTCAAACAGAAAGGCGACCGCGCCTTCGCTGTTGTGGCACCACGCTTGTGGAACCAGTTCCCACAACACATACGTGACGCCTCCTCCATATCTTCCTTTAAATCAAGGCTTAAAACCCATCTTTACACCCTGGCTTTCCCCTCCACTTAATTATCTTACCTCTCGTTGTTTGCCTATTGCAACTTCATATTGTGGATGTTTGTGAATTCTGTCTTCTTATTTTAATATTGTTCTTTTTACTTTATTTTTATCTATTTACTTACCTGCACTATGTACGGCACTTTGGTCAGTGTGAATTGTTATAAATGTGCTTTAAAAATAAATTTAACTTACTTACTTACTTACTATGTATTTGTGGCTGGCCCTGATGGTTTTGGGCTCTGGACAGTCCAGGTACATGATTTTTTCGCGCATGGCGGGTGGAGTAAGCGCAACCGTAATGGTGTTGTCCATTCCCAGGTCGTGATGCTGATTTGTGTGCATGGTGTGGTGATCTGAGCTGTGAATTGAAAAGGAGTAATCATGGAGTGTGAGGTGTGAGCTCAGCCATGTTGAACCATGGATTTGTAAAACAGAAAAATTAAAACTCATGCTTAGCAGAAGACATAAGAGAAGATGGAGGTTCTCCCCAGGTGATTTGCGCATCAGGTTAAGCACTAACCAATGCCACTCACAAATAATATTGTATAGGGACTTGATTTTCATATTGCTGACTTTTTATATTGCGATTTATATATGTTTATCACCCTGTGCCTGGGCCTAAGGCCTACTCACCAAAATAAATTGAAATTGTTGGGACTAGTGGATATGAACTATTCTGGTAAACTTGAGAGGCGACATCTCGCACCTACTATTGTCATTTCTCCCACTACTGTGGTTTGCATGCAATACAGCTGCAGTTTGCATGCAACGCAGCAAAAAATAAGAAAAAAGGAGCACTAACATGATGGAAGCAATTACAATCAATGAGGATGTTTCTGGTTTTGGGCATGGGGATAAGGACCAAATGCTTCCGATCATGTTGCTCAATCTGTAATTTCTTAATTTTGTCCTCTTGTATGTATCTATCAAGGGCAGTCATCAAGTAATCTTGGGATGAGTGATTCAGGAGTGGTAATCAATTTTTTTGAAGTGATTTGATGTGGTGCCTTCAGAGTCAGGGCAATTGAGGGCACAGAGTACTTCACAAGGAAGACCACATGAATTCATTACGAGTGTAAATTATGGATGGGGGGGAAAAGTGATGCCGAAACCTGATTATATTTCATTTTATATGTCCCACTGGAATTAAATGACATCTACAACAGCGGAGCGGATGGGCTCTGGGTACATAACAGTACCTAATACACAGCTTATACAGCAAACACCACAGAGGACCACAACCGCAAAGACCTTGTGCAGCTGAGAAATGTACTATAGTATAGTAGCTACATTATATAATATTATAGCATTGTTGCAACAATACCTTTTTAAAAAGCCGTGCATTTTCCTTCATTTCATCCTCATTTCAGTAGTTTTTTCTACAACTACTTAATACTCCCCCACCCAAAGAGAACATTGATTAGACAAACCACACTTCAACAGATGTCCATGCTTTTTCATGTCACTTAGAGTACACTAAAGCCTAATGTACACACTAGTACTAAAGCCCATTTCTAAGGCTATTTAGGCTCCCCAAAACCATAAAATCTGCACTGTCTGTGGTTTTGGGAGCATTTGAATTTAAAACCCCATAGAGGTAGGATCAAAAATCTTTCACCAGTTTAAGTTGTCAACTGGGACAGGATCAGTTTTCTGATTTATACCGATAGAATTGTCTTCTTTGTATCATAAATAAATAATATAGAATTTCATTCATGGCATGGGCGAGTTCTTGGGAAATTTCAAACAAATTTTTTAACAATTATAATCCTATTTACTGAGCATGTTGAGGCCGTTAATCACAATTCAATTTAGAAGATCAAATCTACTCTAAGCACAAGAATAAAGTCCAATGCGCCTCAGCCAAAGTTTCAAAAATGAGGATCTGGTGGTGCTCAACAGTAGCGGACAGTATGAGAAAAGAAACAATTACCAGGGCATTTCAATAAGACCACCCAAAGTAAAACACCAGAGCACTATTATCTGCACGCTTTTATTGTTAGAGATAATAGTGCTCCGGTGTTTTACTTTGGGTGGTCTTATTGAAATGCCCTGGTAATTGTTTCTTTTATCAAATCTACTCTCTTTGAAATACGTTACATCAGCCGGTTCAGCTATTATCTGTCAATTGAATGGGCGTTATCATCTGTTATCAGTGCCATAGGTATAGGATAGTAGGGGGCTAGTCTTACTACAAGTAGGTTGGGTGTGTCGATTGATAGCATTGATCCAAATCAGAGGACATACTCGTATAGCAGGAAAGTGTGGAAGGGAAAAGGGAAGAGGTCATGGTGGTTGGATCAACAAAACAGCATATTTTGCTGCAGGAAACTACTGTTCAATTTCTGTTTCCAACCACAAGTTTAACATTTACAAGTGTGCATCAAGACTCTTGTAAAAACCACAATCGCTGTGTCCTAACCCTAACTCTAACTTTAACCAGACCTTAAACCCCAACCTTAACTAGACTATAACGCTAGTGTTGACACATCATTAAACATTATTTTTAAAGAGTATGGGACACTAGTAAATTGAGTAGGGCCGAACTATCCCATAGTTTTGGCTCTGATAACAAATAATAACTGCTATTCAATTGAGTGATAACAGTCAAAACAGGTGGTTGTGTGGACTGTATTACGGCTTTCAGAAACCACTGAACACATCCTTGTACAGTGAAGAGACAGGTCAAGGAGGTAAACACTACTTAATGGAAGCATTTCCTTTAATATTTTGAAACTTAATCCATCAATGTGAACAAGGCTTATGTGACATTGCTGATTCTGTTAAATACAATTTTCATATTGTTTAGCGGCAACTACAACATGAAGCAGTCATTAATACCAGTGAAGTTATGATGTGCATCATTTACCATGGAAACCAGGTAATACCATTTTAATGTCATAGATGAAGAGACTGAGATGGGGCCCATATCTACAGTCTCTCCTTCCCTTAGATGTGCCAATAGCTGCCATTAAAAAGTGCAGTAGCCTATGCCTCTTCAGGGAACTGGACTCAGAGGGGATGGGTCACTATGTTGGCAGTGTTAATGCAAGACTAAAGTAGAGCCTTTGCCTCAGTTTGAGGTCTTGTCAGAGTTTTTGATCATAGCCACTTAGCTTCGGCAATGCAATGGCAGTCTGTTGTTTTCATAGTCCTTGTTATTTTTTATTGCTGTTTTTTTCCTCTTATTTTAGAGCAGGTTTCTCCCCAAGCAGCACTCCTAAACTGCTTTCATCATTTCACAAATGATCTGCCTTTCCACTGCCTTCGAACTGTCAAATAGGCCTTTAAAAGACAGGTGGAGGAAGCAGAAAATAAACCATACTACAGACAAATGCAACTGTGGGATGGAGGGTTTATATCGACATGTGAAGTGTTATTTTTTACTTTGCAGTTTCTGTGGATGCAGCGACAAAGGGCTTCTGATTTTAATGAGCAATTACTATGAGAGCAGCTTTAGCATTTTTCTAATAGCCGACCCAGTAGTGTTCCGTGATGATTATACATCACTACTTTCATCTAAAAGGGGTGCCAATGTATTAATTCTCTGTAATTTTTGGTGAAAATGTATTGGAAAATACTATAGTTGGCAATGGAAAAAAAAAAAAAAAAATCACTCCCACGAGTATATTGAGGTAAAAATATGGGTAATGAACAAATACACTGAAAACATTCATTTTTCTTAAAAAAACAATTGAAAGGTGTCACAAATTGCATAGCTTGAATGCACATTTCAAGGTTCATTCCATGACTATTGACGGAAAAAAAATTTGTTTAAACTGGTTGTAGGCAATATTATCCTCCAAAATTATCTCTAATGGTCAGTTGTTCGAGTATACAAGATGACATGAACTTTGAGCATTGTCGCAGCGTTAAACGTGATGGCACAATGGAAGGAGCTCTCTGAGATTGTTCGTAGGTGCATTGTGGCCTTATATGATGCTGAAGATGTTGAATGCTGTCATGGCACGGTAAGAAACACCATCAAGCATTTCAAAGAAACCAGTTTGCAGAAAACCAGTAGCAGCAGAGGTGCGAAATGGAAGTTAAGCGCCTCTTTTGTTCGTTATCTGTGTATGACAAGTGCTAAAAAAAATCAGCGGTTGACAGCATGACAACTCCGTGATGATATTAACAGCCCCAGAAGTGAAGAGATGAAAGTATCAAGATCTACTATTTCCAGATGCCTGTGTGAAAATGGTCTGATTGGTCATGTTGCTGCCAAGAACTGGCAACATTAGAAAACGACTTGAGTTTGCCAAGAAATTCAAGGATTGGACACCAATTGACTGGGAATGAGTCCTGTGGACGGATGAATCAAAATTCAAAATTTTCTCACCAAACGCAGAAATTGTATATGCCATAGAGCTGGAGAATGTTTCAAAAATGACTGTTTAACCCCTTCAGTAACACATGCAGGTGGTAATATTATGATTTGGGGTCCAATCTGCTCGAATGGAGCCAGTGACCTCATAAAAATTGACGGAATCATGGATCAAAAGAGTTATCACTGCATTCTTGAGAGGCATGCTTTGCCATCTGAAAAGAGACTGATTGGTCGGGGATTTTGGTTTCAACCAGATAATGACCCTATACATGCTTCCAAGTTGTGCAAGAATTATCGCAGTCAGAAAGAAACATCTGGTGACAAAATTTGTGATTTGGCCTGATGAAAGTTCAGACCATAATCCGACTTGTATCTGCTGTAACACTGAAAGAATCTCTTTGGAATGAACTTCAAACCATATGGAATGGTTTAGCGAGTGAAAATATGAAAAAAATGTGGAAACTAAGCCTGAAAGATTAAATTCTGCAATCAAAGGAAAGGATGGCCACACTAGATATTGACTTTTTTTCTCTCAAAAAGACATTATTTTTGTTTTACTTATGATCCTACTTTCCATCCATCCATCCATTTTCTTCCGCTTATCCGGGGCCGGGTCGCGGGGTTAACAGACTGAGTAGAGAAGCCCAGGAGCCCCCCTCCCCAGCCACTTCCTCCAACTCTACCTGGGGGACCCCAAGCCGTTCCCAGGCCAGCCGGGAGATATAATCCCTCCAGCATGTCCTGGGTCTGCCTCGGGGCCTCCTCCCAGTTGGACATGCCTGGAAAGCCTCTAAAGGGAGGCGTCCATGAGGCATCTGGACTAGATGCCCGAACCACCTCAACTGACCCCTCTCGACGTGGAGGAGCAGAGGTTCTACTCTGAGCCGGTCCCGGATGTCCAAGCTCCTCACCCTATCTCTAAGGGTCAGCCCGGCCACCCAACGGAGAAAGCTCATTTCAGCCGCTTGTATTCGCGGTCTCATTCTTTCGGTCACTACCCAAAGTTCGTGACCATAGGTTAGGGTTGGAACGTAGATCGACCAGTAAATCGAGAGCTTTGCTTTTATGCACAGCTCCTTCTTCACCACAATGGACCTGTACAATGCCCGCTTCACTGCAGATGCTGCAGCGATCCGTCTGTCAATCTCACACTCCGTCCTACCCTCACTCGTGAACAAGACCCCGAGATACTTGAACTCCTCCACTTGGGGTAACAACTGACCCCCCACCTGAAGGGGACAATCCACCTTTTTTGGGAAAGAACCATGGTCTCAGATTTGGGGGTGCTGATCCTCATTCCGACCGCTTCACACTCAGCTGCGGACCACTCCAGTGTGTATTGGAGGTCACAACATGATGAAGCCAACAGGACCACATCATCTGCAAACAGTAGAGATGAAATCCTGAGGCCACCACACTGGACACCCTCCAAACCTCGGCTGCACCTTGATATCCTGTCCAAGAAAATCATGAACAGAATAGGTGAGAAGGCACACCCTTGGCAGAGTCCAACATCAACTGGAAACGAGTCCGACTTAGTGCTGAGAATACGGACACAAGTCTGGCTTTGGTTGTACAGGGATCGAATGGCTTGAATTAACAGCCCTGGAGCCCCATACTCCCGCAGCACCCCCCACGGGATACCTCGTGGGACACGGTCATAAGCCTTCTCCAAGTCCACAAAACACATGTAGACTGGATGGGCAAACTCCCATGACCCCACCAGTATTCATGCAAGGGTAAAAAGTTGGTCCACTGTTCCACGGCCGGAATGGAACTCGCATTGCTCCTCCTGAATCCGAGGTTCGACAATCAGGCGGAGCCTCGTTTCCAGCACCCTAGCATAGACATTTCCTGGGAGGCTGAGCAGTGTGATCCCCTTATAGTTGGAACACACCTTCCAGTCCCATTTTTTTAAAAATGGGAACCACCACCCCAATCTGCCAGTCCATGGGTACTATACCCGACAGCCACGCAATGCTGAAGAGGCGTGTCAACCATGACGGCCCACCAACATCCAGGGCCTTCAGCATCTCAGGACGAATCTCGTCCATCCCTGGTGACTTGCCACTGCGGAGCTTTTCGACCACCTCAGTGACTTCCACCAGGGAAATGGGCAACGACTCGCCCGAGTCCTCCGTCCCTGCCTCCTCAATGGAGGGCATGTCTGCTGGATTCAGCAGTCCTTCAAAGTGCTCCTTCCACCACCAGACGATATCCTCAGTTGAGGTCAGCAGTTCACCACCACTGCTGAAAACAGCCTGGGCGAAGCCCTGCCTCCCCTTCCTGAATCGCCTGAGGGTTTGCCAGAACCTCTTTGAGGCCACCCAAAATTCCTTCTCCATGGTCTCCCCGAGCTCCTCTCAGACCCGAGTTTTTGCTTCAGCAACTACCTCGGCTGCAGTCCTTCTAGCCTGCCGGTACCGGTCTGCCGAGTCGGGGGTCCTCTGGGCCAGCCAAGCCCGAAAGGTCACCTTCTTCAGCTTGACGGCCTCCCTCACCGCTAGAGTCCACCAACGGGGTCTTGGGTTGCCACCACGACTGGCACCAAAACCTTCTGGCCACAGCTCACAGCAGCCGCTTCCACAATAGAGACTTTGTCCAGGGTTCACTCGGACTCCATGTCCCCAGTCTCCCTCGGGATATGGGAAAAGCTCTCTCGGAGGTGAGAGTTGAAAATCATCTGGACAGGATCCTCTACCAAACTTTCCCAGTCCACCCTCACAACATGTTTAGGTTTCCCAGGTCTGTCTGGCAGTCTTCCCCACCATCTGATCCAACTCACCACCAGGTGGTGATCAGTTGACAGCTTAGCCCCTCTCTTCACCCGAGTGTCCAAGACATAGAGGCCACAGGTCTAATGACACGATTACAAAATCGATCATTAACCTTTGGCTAAGGGTGCTCTGGTACTAAGTACACTTATGAACACCCTTATGCTCAAACATGGTGTTCGTTATGGATAATCCATGACTAGCACAGAAATCCAATAATAAAACACCACTCAGGTTCAGATCAGGGAGGCCGTTCCTCCCAATCACTCCCCTCCAAGTGTCTCCATCTTTGCCCACATGAGCGTTGAAGTTTCCCAGCAGAACTATGGAATCCCCAGTAGGAGCCTATTCCAGGACCCCACCCAGGGGCTCCAAGAAGGCTGGATACTCTGAACTGCTGTTTGCTGCATAAGCAAAAACAACAGTCAGAGCATTCTCAACCGCAACCCGCAAACAAATTGCAGAGACCTTCTCGTTCACTGGGATGGACTCTAACATGACGGCACTCTGCCGAGGGGACAGTAGTATCCCCACGCTTTACTCGCTGCCTCTCACCTGGGCAACTCCAGAAAAGGAGAGGGTCCAACCCCTTTCAAGGATTAGGGACACCGGGGCCCCCGCCTGGAGCCAGTCCTGGGAGGGGAGCTCGCAGGCTAGCGCCTGGTGGCCAGGTTTTTCCCGGGACCCGGCAGGGCTCATCCCGAAGAGGTGACGAGGAGCTGCCTCCACGTGGGCCCACCACCCGCGAGGAGAGGAGTAGGGGACGGGTGCACTGCAGATGGGTGGCAGACGGGGGCGAGGGCCCTTGCGTTCTGGGCCCTGGTCATGGAATCTGGCTCTTGGGACATGGAATGTCACCACACTGGTGGGGAAGGAGCCGGAGCTTGTGCGGGAGGTTGAGCGGTCCCGGCTAGATATAGTCGGACTCACCTCTACGCACATCTCTGGCTCTGGAACCAAGCTCCGGGCAAGGTTCGTATATCCTTAAGGGAGCTCTTCATAGGAGACTAGGGAATTGCTTTTCGTCTGACCCCTCACCTGGGACTAATTTGCCATGGGAGACCCTACCAGGAGCTAAGCACCAGACAACGCAGCTCCCAAGATCCCAGGCGCACGCAAACTCCTCCACCATGATAAGGTAGCGATTCACTGAGGAGGTCCTACTTTTTTAATCCTACTTTGCCTGAACTTAGTTTCTGCTTTATCTTCATTTTGTTAAGTGTATAATACTCACTGCACACTACTGTGTATATAAATCATGTTGTGACTTGTGTAATGTGTTCTTTAGAGCCCCCATTTCCAAAAAAGTTGGGACTCTGTGTAAAATGTAAATAAAAAGAGAATGCAATGATATTCAAATCATTTGAACATTATATTTATTCGAAAATAACGCAAAGACAATATATGAGATGTCAAACTGAAATATTTTTATTGCTTTTTAGAAAATATGTGCTCTTTATGAAATTGATGCCAGCAACATTTTTCAAAGAAGTTGGCACAGGGGCATTTTTACCACTGTATTCCATCATGTCCCAGGCCTCAAATTAAGTTATTTTTAGGGCAAGGCCACTTGGCCTTTTAAAATAGGGGCATCACGGCCAAAATGTAGGGCACCAAGGCCAAAACTAAATTAATCAATTTTGCAAGAAAAATAAGTGATAATGACATTGTATGTAAATAAAACAGTATAAATCAATAATACGGAGCGCATTGAAAACCAATATTTTATTATTTTTTTAAATTGTGAAATGTTTTGTTCAACTTGCAGCAATTTATCGACAGAACAATCAAGACCGATACATGACCAATAATTAGAAATGATAATGAAAAAGTGAGTGCCTATTGCCAACATTTATATAACTGGCATTGTAAGGATGATAGTATAAATGCAAAAATCCAAACCTATTGTTGACTTCGCGGCATTTATTTTCGCCATCGATATAGTTGTCACTCAGCTGTGCATCATGCCAGACAACGACCTACATTCAGAATCCAGAGCGGATTCCCGGGGCTTATTGCTTAATGAGCCTCGCAAACTAACTTATGCAAATCTGTGCTACACGAGCTCAGAAATTATAAAGACATGTTGATATTTTATGTCGTTATTTATGTGCGGAAGAAAACGCTTCAATTTTATGGTGCAATGTATAACAATTCTAACGAAAATAAATTAGAATGCCGTCGTTCAACAAGTTAGTCTGAGCAACTGTTGCTACCCGGAAAAGCAAACTGCGAGAGGTTTTGGTTGTCAAGCACTGAAAGATGAGGTTTTCGATGGCCTTTTTTACTGCCGATGGACCGCTACTGCTGAGCAGTCAGGCACGACACTGGACGCTCTGCACAGGCTAACGTTGTAGGCGAATGCTTTCTCTAGCTTGCTCTCAAAGTTTAGTTTCTGTTGAGGAAAGTAATGCAACCACAGTTTTCCCCCAGCCCAAAAACACATCTATACTTGACACCAACAGTATTTCATTGCTTGTGCTTAAAACATAATGTGAGCTGATTTTTCTCAAGCCGGAAGGATACCAACCTCACGCAATGTTGCCTTATTCATGAGTGAGTGGGCGTGTTGTTAGTCGCACAAAGTGCTCAGAAGTCCAGCGCAGCGTGATACAGGAGTCGCACAGCTCAGTCGCTGCGTCGAAAATCGCCACTTTGGGTAATTTTTGGGCACCATGGCCACACTGGCCGTTTGAGTAGTCGGGCATTACGGCCACACAGGGGGGCAACCACGGCAATTGCCGCTAGGCCGTGGTATAATTCATGCACTGATGTCCTCTTCATTCAACACTCTGTAAGCCTTTGGGAACTAAGGAAACCAACTGCTGTAGTTTTTAAAGCAAACTGTTTTCCCATTCTTGCTTTATGTAGGATTTCAGCTGCTCGATGCTTTGCAGCTGCCTTCGTCATATTTTTCGTTTCATAATGCGCTAAATATTGTCATTGGGTGTCAATGGGTTTACTGCAAAGCCATTGTGTGCATGCAGAGTATGATGTCCGGCATGATGTTGCTGAAATGAGCAAGGTCTTCCTTTAATACAAGTATCTGGATGGCAGTAAATGTTGCACCAAAACCTGTATATATCACTCGCCATTAATGTTGTCTTCACGGATGCGCAAGTTACCATGTGTGTTCGTGCACCCCCATACTATCATGTATGCTGGCTTTTGAATTGTTTGCTGATAACAAACCGGATGGCCCCTCTCTTCTTTAGCCCAGAGGATGTGGCATCCATGATTTCCAAAAAGAATTTCACATTCTGATTAGTTAAACCACAGGGTAGTTTGAACTGCACCTCAGTACATTTTCAATAAGCTCAGGCCCATGAGAAGGCAGTGTTTCTGGATCTTGTTTAATGTGGTTTAATCTCTAAATGGCAGAGTTTTAATTTGTATTTGAGGATGCAGTGACAAACTGTGTTTCCTGATAATCTTTAGAGTGGTTTTAGGATGTGGAGTACATTCTCAAATAATTTCTGGTCTTTGGGCTACGACAGATTTTAGAGGGGGGCATTTTGAACTGTGATGCCACACCAGACTTTTTACACCCAATCATGTTACTGACCCGTTGCTAAACAATCTGATTAGCTGTGAGATGTTCTGCCAGTTGTCCATCATGCAACTTTTCCAGTCTTTTATTGTCCCATTCCAACTTTTTAAAAACATGTTTCTGTCATCAAATTCAAAATGAGCTGGTATTTTTCAAAAAATAATAAAATTTATCCGTTTAAAAATTTGAGATGTTGTCCTTGTCCTATTTTCAATTTAGTACAGGGTTTTAATTGATTTGCAAATCATTGCATTCTGTTTTATTTACATTTAACACAGTGTCCCAACTTTTCTGGAAATGGGGTTGTATATCTGCCCAAAAAGAAGAAACCTCAGTGACTATACCATCCTGAATGAAATAATGAAATATATTAAGAGAGAAAACCAGCCAGTTCTCTGCATCAATGCAGTAATGCTACCAATTGCTCTTGTTTCCAAGAACACATACTCGGTTGTCGGTTGTTAAAACCAGAAATGCTCAGGTGGTCTGGTGACCTGAACTTGTGTGTTACGTTGTGTCAGATAATAGAATTAAGAGCATCAGTTCTGTTGCTTTTAATCAAAATGCACATCATTGTAAAATCATTAGTGTAATTACTACCATCCAATAACCAGTTTGCTATATGCACATTTGCCATTTACAATAATCTGCATCCACTCGGATCGGCCTGCTAGCATGAATCTGAATAATTCTCATAATGGTGTGGCATCACAGTCCAAAATGCCCCGCTCTAAAATCTATCTTAGCCCAAAGACCAGAAATGATTTGAGAATGTACTCCATATCCTAAAATTTGGTTAAGTTATTCCCATCTTTTAAAGTAAGATTTGGGAAATAAAGATACCCACATGCCATAAATGACACAATACTGTCATTTCTTACCGAGCTAACATATGGCTCACATAGATCCAAAGTGTTGTCCTGACAAAATCAACTCGTGGAAAGGTGCAAACTGTACCTCTTTTACATTTCACTTCATTTTACATGCCATTTCATTTTGCAAAGTGGGTAAAGTGAAGTTCGGTACATTTTATAACAGACTGATAGAGCAGACGCTGTTGATTTCACAAGAGGGGAATTGAGAACATCCTCCTTTAAACTGCGGGGATTTTTTTGAGCGAAAAATATGCGTTCTCTGGCTATTGAGAGAGGAAGAATTTCATGTTTCCAACCTGATCATGCACATTAATCACGACAGCATTGTCATTCTGAGGGAGATAAATGCCTAAATTTCTGTTATACCAAACTTTATACTGGATTTTTTGAATAGCAGCGGTTAGATTTCCTTCCTTTTTGTTGAAAGTTAAACCCTTGAAAAGTACTCTCTATTAAGTATATAATATTAAAGAAGACTAAATGTATTTCATTTTTCAAAAGAAAGCATTAGCATTTGTATTGTACACCTTTCTTTGCCTTGCTTCCTGAAAATTCAATAGGACATTAAAGACTAACAATATGATAAAGTAAACTATGTATGCTGCTGTCCTCCTTGAACTCTGCTCACAGTATTAACTATAAAATCCTCTCGACTTCTTTGAAAGCCCTTGACAATTTTGCAACCTCATACAACTGTGACGTCCTTCATCCCTTTCAACCTACTTGCTCCCTCAGATCTTCTTCATCCTGCTCTCTGTGCCACACCTCCCTAACGCATCTACACCTTTAGTGACCTTGCCCTCTCCTGCTGTGCTCCTAAACTTTGGAATTCACTCTCCCCAACTCTCTGTGACAATAGCAAGCTCTCTCTTTTCAAGTACCCCTGCAAAGCATACCCCCTAACCCAGGCCTATTGCTCAATGGCCAAGCCCCTCCATCTTTCTTCTGTCCACGGATCATACCTCATTCTCATTCCTAATTAGCTCCCACCGCCTGAGTGGCGCAGGAGCTATGGTATTGGGCTCCATCCACGCGTGTGTCCGTCAACAAAAACTTTTGTTTATCTTAACGGCGGGAGCTTCTGGGGCCGCCAGTGCCCTATATTTCCCTATGGATCAATCCCTATGTCATCTCCTTCTGCTACTCTCCACCCTCTACCTTCAGACCCAGTCACTCCTTGTTTACCTCTCTGCCCATTCCATCCTTTTTAGTTATCTCCAGATTTTTTATTTTTTTAATCCGTCCTTAGTTTTTATTTTATTGTAGCCCTCGGAAGAAGTCAGGGCTACTGTGGATTTGGCCTCGTCAATGCGTCCGCTACCGCTGTAACGATTTCCTTGTGGACGCTCTACAGGCCACAAATTTAAAGCGATTTCTTTTATATTTGGTATGTATATGGCAGTCTTTGGGACATGTCACCTATCTATTCTGGTTGCAATGGTAACATAATTTACTTAAATAGTTGACAATTTTGAGTCAAAAATAAGCCAAAATTAAAAATATGGGTGATCAGGGGCTATACCCATTGGTCACAGGTGACCAACCTGTCTAGTTTATAATTATTTATTTTGTTGTTATATATCTTTATATTTTTCATAATGTGTTTTGCTTAATTGAATTTTGTATATCTTGTGAGGTGCTTTTGAAAACATGTAAAGTGCTCTCTAAATAAAAGTGTTTTTTTTTTTTTTTTCGTCTACATTAGGCCAATTATTTGAAATTATTTTTTGGAGGGTTGCCAGCTGTCATGACAGAACATGGGGTAATATCAGGAGGCCACCTTTAGTGATGTGCTGTAAACTGATTCACAGGAGAATCCTTTCTCATCAGTCTTACTCACTCTGTTAACAAGCTAATCCCCACATTAAAGAGGCACGTGTGCAAAGATTAAACTGACTCTGATAATCCAGCCATTCTCATTCCCCTGACACCCAGCCTTGGGGGTACACAAATAGAGTAAGACCAGCAGCAGTATTAGGACAGTGTTACTGTCTGTATTGTCTGTAAAGATCCAAAATCATGTCTAATTTTACTTTCTTCTAAAGATAGGGCCCATAATTTTTTGCCTCCTCAAAAAAGAAAAGCAACTATCCAATGTGGGCCGTGTTTGGTAGAGTGCATCTGCTGTAACTGACTGTAAGTCCATTACAAAGCAACCAGTTTCTTTAAATGACTTTCAGTCCCCAGCATTTCTATTTTCTGATGGGATCTGAGCAGTCATCTTCATCTCATGAGTCACACCTGTATTTGGCATATTCATGCCATGTGGATTTAAGCAAAGTAAAGCTGTTCACCATCACGGCCATTTGGCCCATTCCCTTTGCAGAAATTTCATTTATAAAAAGCATTCAGCAAGTAATATGGTGTTGTTAGTACAAACTCATACAGTGAGCTGTATGAATGTGCCACTGGACCTTGAAAGATCGACTTAATTCTCAAAAACTTAATTAGTTTCAGGATAATGCCAACAATTCCAAAGACAGCACCTGAAAAAAAAAACAGGATCGACTGAGGCACAAACAAAAAATAGTATTGAAATTGCTCCACCAATTTCTCATGACACAATTTCTACAAAACACTGTTTGGCATATTTAAAGAGAAAATGAAGGAAAATATTGCATTCAATGTTTGGGTAGGTGATGGAGGAAAGTCTTTTTTTCTGTTTCTATCGATAGTAATAAAAGGATTTTACTGAGAAATAATAAACAGCAGAGGTTATTTTTATTCACTGTTATAATTCATATTGGTCCAGATGGTGAATATTGATCATCATGTAACATCTATGCCTGATATTTTTCAGAGGCTGCTCATTATGCTCAGGGCTGGTCTAAGCCTTCATGGGGCTCTGAGCAGGGTTTGATTCAGGGCCTTTCCCCACATCCTCAGCACTGATAATACTATTGACCATCATCAATGTTTGATCATTTGCACACCTACTGTAAGTCTAACACCCACATTATCAATTATATTAGTTGTTACTCGTTTGTTTTTACCCATTTCTGGTTTATCAAAATTGCAAACTCACTAGAGTGGTCCGAGTTAACGTTAGTTTGCACTTTAATATTGAAAGTTAAACAGTACAGTACTAAGTGGCATGTTTTACTGGCCTCCGGGAGAAGAGGCCAAACTACATAAAATATTTCCAGTTTTAAACAAGACAAAAAGAGACATGAGCTGTCAGTTGTGTTCCTATGGCAGGCTGTCCTCTGTCTTTATGAAACAGAATTTTTATTGCGAATTATCAAGTTTTTTACTCTTCAATTTTGCATACTTTGTCTCTTGTTCCAATAATGTTCCCAATAGCAAATTCCAATTTTCCACATTTCATATTCACATTTAACCCATTAAACCAGGTATCTTTAAATAATGTACAACTCCGCAATAAAGGTAAACAGAAATAACTAGCCTACTACAACTGTAAATATATGTATGTATAAATACATCTAAACAGTGACTTTGGCACTGGAACTAAGCCTACTCGGTCTATAGTTTCCTATTACATAAATTGAGGATGAGTGAGAGCATCATGTTAAAGTTATGAAACGAGTTAAGTAAATTTTGCATTTGTTGCACGCTTTAGCGAGCAACAAACCCAAAATTTACTCAATGAGTTTCATAACTTTCACATGACACAACCAAGGGTATAAGATTCAACTTATCACATAAGTGAATTGCGTAATGTAATAGAAAACAAGCTTAATTTTTGTTAGCTCCGTAATGATAGCCAGTTCCCATTATGTTAGCACTGAGCTAACGCCATCACTCCAATACTCGGTAAGTCACTGAGTCACAGACATTCACAGTTGAACCAGCCATGGTTTTTAAATTCACAGGCAACTGAGTAGCTAGCTAGCTAGCTAACAAACCTATGTTACATAATGGTTATAGAAAGATACTCTGTGCACGCAGGCTAGGCAGCTCAGTAACGATAACTTATGAGCAGAGGCGGACTTTGCCATTAGGCAAGGTAGGCAATTGCCTGGGGCCCTGTTAAGGGGTAGATGTGATGTAAGCGGTCGAAGCTAGATGGAAATACTCAGAAGGAAGCAGAGATTAGGCTGAGAAGATGGGTTTTTCTTTATTTAGACCCAAATAAGGCCTATTTAGGCACTAAAGCAATCAAAAATAAAAAAAATAAATAAATAAAACAGGAAAAAAAATACTTTTCAAAAAGGAAAACAAAATGACATCATAGTCAAAACATAACTTAAACTTAAATAAACAGGTCGACCAATTTTAGACCATCGAACTGGCCAAATAGTCATTAAGCAATGACCAGAGCCCAGACTATGTCTGTTCACCACCAGCTCCCCTTCAGAATGAAGCTGCCATAGTAAAGTAGACCTAGAACGCGCCCTACAAATTGGGCCGTACCACCCATACATGAGCTGACAGGGGTGTTCTAGGAGGGGTTAACATTAAAACTTAAACAGCACAAATATAATTTTCTACATGGCTAGAAAAATCTGAAAACATATTGGGCACATTGCTAACTTGCTTTGGCGTAGCCAAGATATGTAAAAACAGCAGAAAAAATATTTTTTTTAAGTACACATTATGTCACTTCCAGCTGCCCAGAAGCAGCACAGAATTTAAACTAGGAGGAAGTGCCGGTCGCTTTTTACACAACTAGGAGATTTAGACGCTGGTAAGACATGACATTCGTTATGATAATTAAATCATTTCAACTTAAATAAACGGAACATTGATGAGACAAGACATTGTGTAGCGTGATTATTATAACCGAATAGATTATGAATGGTAAAGGTTCTAAACAGTAAGCGTTTGAAATAATGATGGTTTTAAGCTAGCGAAATCACTGTAGTGTTTGATGGTAAACTGTGCACAAACGAAACAACTACCGGATCATAACAGAGGTGGATGATTTGACAGAAATGGTTTTGAGACAGTATAATGTTTAACAGACTACGTGAACACGGTAGACAAACACACACAGGCAACATTTGCTTTTAGACTCTGCACGCGAAATGTAAGTAGCATATTGCTACCGTGACGGTAGCTCTGCGCCCCGTCACACACCCCCCCCCTTAAGAGAGAGCATCCATCTCATGGCGCGAAAGAAAGTCTGCTATTACATTGGCCTAACCAGCCTTGTACTTAACAGTGAACTTATAGGGCTGCAACGACAGGTGCCACCGTGTGATTCTTGAGTTAAAGTCTCTCATTCTGTGGAGCCACTGAAGAGCCCTGTGGTCAGTCTCTAACACAAAGTCTTTGCCCACAAGGTAGTATTTCAAAGTGTCCAAGGCCCACTTAATCGCGAGACGCTCCTTTTCAATTGTGGAGTATTGAACCTCGCGAGGAAATAGTTTATGCTCACATACTGCACTGGCCTCTTGTCCTCCCCCTCACCTTGCAACAGCACCGCCCCCAGGCCAATGCCAGAGGCATCTGTCTGGACGGTGAAGGGCAAGGAGAAGTCGGGGCTCTGCAGCACTGGCTCGTGACACATGCTCTCCCGCAGGTCCCGGAAAGCGGCCTCGCACTCGGGAGTCCGGACCACCTTGTTGGGACTGGCCTTCCGCGTGAGGTCAGACAGGGGAGCGGCTTGGCTGGAGAAGTCGGGGATGAACCTTCTGTATCAGCCGACCAAGCCCAAGAAGGATTGCACCCCTTTTTGGTCGAGGGTGGCTGGCAGTAGCGGATGGCGTCAACTTTGCCCACCTGAGGCCTGATGGTTCCACCTCCCAGGACATAGCCCAGGTAGCAGACCTCAGATCTGGCGAGCTGGCACTTACTGGCGTTGACAACCAACCCTTCCTGCCGAATCCGCCGGAAGACGTCGCTGAGGTGTTCCAGGTGCTCCTCCCAGGAGGAGCTATGGATAACGACATCACTGATGTACGCAGCAGCGTAGTCCTCAGCACCCCTTAGCACCTCATCCATGAGACGCTGAAAGCTGGCTGCGGCTCCATGTAGGCCAAACGGCATGACCCTGAACTGGAAGAGGCCAGACAAAGCTCTGAAGGCGGTCAGCTCCTGTGCTCGGGTAGACAGAGGAACCTGCCAGTACCCTTTACAAAGATCCAGAGTACTGAGGAACTTGGCCTTCCCCAGGCGCTCCACCAACTCGTCCACCCGGAGCACAGGATAAGGGTCAAAAGCTGATATGCTATTGAGCTTCAAGAAGTCCACACAGAAGTGGAGCCCGCCATCCTTCTTGGGAGCGAGGACCACCGGACTACACCACTCGCTGTGCGACGGCTCGATGACACCCATCTCCAACATGGACTGCACCTCCTGTTTCAGCACGGTGATCAGTCGCGCAGGAACCCGTGTGGTGGTCTGCCGGATGGGGCCTGGAGAAGTCAGCCTGATGTCATAGGTGATGATGTTGGTTTGCCCTGGCTGGTCTCGGAAGAGCCCCTTGGGGATGATGCTCAACAGCTCCTCCTGCTGTTCAGGCAACAGGTGGGAGATGGAAGGGTAGGTGGACTCACCGCCCACAGTGGGAAAATACTGCTCTGACGGCTCTTCCTCCTGCTCCACTGTTCACGCCCACAGCTGGTCTTGAACGGGGAAGGGTCGGTCAATCCACTCTTTGAGCAGGTTGACGTGAAATGTCTGTTTCGAGTTACGCCTGCCCGGCATGGCAATTTCGTAGGTCACCTCATCCACTCGGTTAAGTACCTCAAATGGACCTTGCCACTTTGCCAGCAGGCTGTTCTCGGATGACGGAAGCAGCAACAGCACCTTCTGTCCGGATCGGAAAGTGCGGCTGCGTGCAGTTTGGTCTTACCAGGTCTTCTGGCGAGTCAGTGCTTGGGCCAGATGTTCATGGGCCATGGAGCTCAGCTGGTCCAGCTTCTCCCGCATCCGGAGGACATAGGCTGCGATGTTGACAGGCTGGCGAGAGGCGTCCCCCTCCCAGCTCTCACGGAGGATATCAAGCGGGCCTCTCACCTCCCTCCCATACAAGAGCTCGAAGGGGGAGAACCCGGTGGATGCCTGCGGAACTTCACGATAAGAGAAGAGCAGGAATGGGAGCCACTGATCCCAGTCAGCCCCAGACTCAGAGACGAACTTTCGCAGCATCGACTTCAAGGTCTGGTTAAACCTCTTGACTAAGCCGTCTGTCTGCGGGTGATAGGTATCCGGGGCATAAAAACCACACCCTAACAGAGAGTACACCTCCCTCAGTGTCTTGCTGGTAAAACTGGTGCCCTGATCTGTCAGAATTTCCCTGGGGACTCCCACACGGGAAAAGAGCTGTATGAGACAGTTGGCTACTTGCCAAGCCGTAATATTCATAAGGGGAAATGCCTCAGGGTAACGTGTAGCATCATCGCAAATGACTAGGATGTAGCGGTGCCCTGCCCTAGTCCTTTCTAAGGGACCTACCACATCCATGGCAATGCGACTGAAAGGGGTGTCCATGATGGGGAGACTGATGAGAGGAGCCTTTTGACCTCTGGTAGAGCGAGCACACAGTTGGCATTCAGGGCATGACTTACAGAACTCTGCAATGTCCTTGAGTTAACCAGGCCAATAAAACCTGTTTGAGATTCTGCTTTCAGTCTTTTCCTTGCCTAGGTGTCCTGACCAAGGAAAACTATGACCCAGTTGTAAAACTTCAGCTCTGAGAGCCTCAGGAACAACCAACTGCTCTTTGTCTGCACTGACCCTGTACAACTTCCCATCATGTATGATAAAACACATTTCACCCTCTGCTATGGCTTCCCTAGCCTGATCTGGGGTTTTAGCAGAGACAAAGCTAGAGCTAAGGGAAGGGTCTTCCTGTTGGAGCTTTCCAAAATTGGCCACCTGGACCTCCCTGCCCTCTAGTGGTGGCAAGACAGACTCTCATGCACTGAGGTGCCATTAACTTTAGCTCTGCGCTTTTCTGCTTTTAGCTTTCTGGGTTTACCACCGTGACAACCATCAAATGGCAACTCTGACCATAAATCAGCATCCTGACTCTCTTTGGCCTGTGCCCTAGTTAAAACATAACCAGAAGCTGTGTTAACTTTCTGAAGCAATTCTGTAAGAACTGGCACATCCTGGCCTAAAATTACTGGGTAAGGGCATTTATTTAAAATCCCTACTGTTAGCAAGTACTTCTGTCCATTGATATCAATGGGAACGTCGCTAGTCGGGTGCTCAGACTCATCGCCATGGATGCAGCGGACCCTAACTTTTCTCCCAGACTGAAAATCGGACGTTATACAGGATTTGTGAACAAAGGATTAGCTACTTCCAGAGTCAACTAATGCCTGCAATGCCTTGCCAGCTATCTTTACAGGGACAGTAACATCAGCTGGGGTGGACAGTTTAACGTTACTAGGGGCCGGGATATAACAGAGCCTAGAGTCAGTTACATGTCTAAGGGGGCAATTAGGCTTGATGTGGCCTTGCTGACCGCAGCTATGACAGACAGGGACCTTAGATGCACTAACTGGAGGGGGCTTCTCACTGGGGCTATTGGGGCTGTTGGAGGGCCTAAACACACTACCACTACCACCCGCAGACTTACCGGTAGATGGCTTTGCCAGCTCAGAAGGGGCTGCTTGGTGGTGTCTTCGCCAGGAGTCGTGTGGTCCCAGTTGGTAGCTCCGCTTGGATTGCCTAGCGGAGGTGAAGGTCTCTACCAGATCTGCTGCTTCCGCCGAGGATCGTGGGGTGCATTCCTTCACCCACACCTGCAGCTCGTGGTTCAGCATTCCCAGAAACTGCTCCAGCACGATCAGGTCGCAGATCTCGTCCACGGTCTTTGTCTCAGGATCAAGCCACTTCTCCGCAAGGTCTTTGAGCCTGGCATGGAGCTCTTTTCGCAGTCTCGCCTTCCAGGATGGTTTTTGAGCGGAAACGTTATGTAAGTCTCTGTGCTAATCTCAAACTTGCGAAGGATAGCTCGCTTTACCTTGGTGTAATCATGGCTGTCTTCAGCATCCATGGCCACAAATGCAGCCCTGGCCTTCCCTTTCAGCAAGGGCGCTAGGCACAGCACCCACATGTCGAAAGGCCACTGGCTGGCTGCTGCAAGCCTTTCAAAGGTTGTCAAATAATGTTCAATGTCCTCGTCCTCTTCATAGGGGGACATCCTAGGGGGTTTCCACCCCTGGTGGAAGTTGGGAGGTGTGCCTAGGCCGAGAGCAGTAGAGTTCAAGGAGCTCTGCTGTCCAAGTGGTGGGTCTGGACCTGGACCAGGGCCTGGGCCTCCGCGTGGATGGGGAGTTAGCACCGGGGGTCCTCGCTGGCCTTGCACTGAAGAGGGGCGGGAGTCGAGCAGGTTGCCTTGCAGTTGGTCAGCGAGCGGCTGGCGTGCCACCGGCGCTGCATCTGAGTCTCCTCTGACCAGACTCTGTAGCTGCTGGAATTGATGTTCCATGGCCTTCCATCGCTGGTCTTGTCACTGCGCCTCTGCCTCCAGCTGGTTTTGCTGGCGCCGCTGTGACTCCACCACTGACTTCAGGATGCGCTCCAGACGATCCGTCCAGTCCTCCGGTGTGGGGGGCCTGGCTGCTGCCGACATCGGCCTGATTCTCTCTTTCTGGGGTGCCGTACCTCCACTCCGCGTTTCCATACCTTCTTACTGAGAGTTGCTTGTAGACACTGGCTCCCTTATTCGCTGCCACCAAATGTTAAGGGGTAGATGTGATGTAAGCGGTCGAAGCTAGATGTAAATACTCAGAAGGAAGCGGAGATTAGGTTGAGAAGATGGGTTTTTCTTTATTTAGACCCAAATAAGGCCTATTTAGGCACTAAAGCAATCAAAAATTAAAAAAAATTAAAAAAATAACAGGAAAAAAATACTTTCCAAAAAGGAAAACAAAATGACATCATAGTCAAAACATAACTTAAACTTAAATAAACAGGTCGACCAATTTTAGACCATTGAACTGGCCAAATAGTCATTAAGCAATGACCAGAGCCCAGACTATGTCTGTTCACCACCAGCTCCCCTTCAGAATGAAGCTGCCATAGTAAAGTAGACCTAGAACGCGCCCTACAAATTGGGCCGTACCACCCATACATGAGCTGACAGGGGTGTTCTAGGAGGGGTTAACATTAAAACTTAAACAGCACAAATATAATTTTCTACACGGCTAGAAAAATCTGAAAACATATTGGGCACATTGCTAACTTGCTTTGGCGTAGCCAAGATATGTAAAAACAGCAGAAAAAATATTTTTTTTAAGTACACATTATGTCACTTTCGGCTGCCCAGAAGCAGCACAGAATTTAAACTAGGAGGAAGTGCCGGTCGCTCTTTTACGCAACTAGGAGACGAGACGCTGGTAAGACATGACATTTGTTATGATAATTAAATCATTTTAACTTAAATAAACGGAACATTGATGAGACAAGACATTGTGTAGCGTGATTATTATAACCGAATAGATTATGAATGGTAAAGGTTCTAAACAGTAAGCGTTTGAAATAATGATGGTTTTAAGCTAGCGAAATCACTGTAGTGTTTGATGGTAAACTGTGCAGAAATGAAACAACTACCGGATCATAAAAGAGGTGGATGATTTGACAGAAATGGTTTTGAGACAGTATAACGTTTAACAGACTACGTGAACACGGTAGACAAACACACACAGGCAACATTTGCTTTTAGACTCTGCACGCGAAATGTAGGTAGCATATTGCTACCGTGACGGTAGCTCTGCGCCCCGTCACAGGCCCCCAACATCCAAGGGGCCCCCTGTAGACCTAAAAAAAAATAAAATAAATATATATGGTTTCGCTTATTTTTGACTCTTTCTTTATTAATCACGTCATTCTAAAATCTATACGCTAAAATTGCGTCAGAGAATTTCAATTATTCACGAATTGCTGGGCTAAACTACCCCCGTCTTATTGCAATGGACTATTCCAAAAGCGCGTCTAGGGAATTACACTGGTAAAAACCATGGACTGTGGGCTGTATATTACGACCAACCGAGTTTGTTCACTTTCAGCAGCAAATCTGACGCTGATCAAAAGCATTGTTATTTACGAAGAGATGGGCTGTGACATCTGTGAAATTGGCATTTGTAACGAGAGATCATACAAACATTCTGAGGGAGTGAAGTTTTACCTCATGAAAATGTACTAGAGCCGTTGAAAACAGCCTGGAAAAAGACCCTGCCAGTATCGATATGTAACCAGGGTTCTAATGTTAGCCTTGAACAGCTACGGCAGCCAAGAGAAATAAGTGGCGCGAAGAAGCTCTCCAGTTAGCGTTGCTCTTTAATAAATACAACCTGCCCCATTTCGCCACTCACTTAAATGTTTCCCCAATAACTAAACATGAGATCCCATATCCCTACTCAAAAATGGAAGCGGTAGCTATCATACGTCAGCTGACTAACAACGAGCAGCTGCGATGATCATCTAGAGAAACCAGAGAAGAGTAAGAGCACCCTGGTGAACATTGGTCTTTAATTATTACATCTAAACCAAATGAACGACTCACTTTCCCGACTTCACAATCTCTTATTAGAAAGATTTTATGCTTTGCCAGTTTCTCTTGGCTGTAATGGCTGCCTTGGCTGGGTACCTAGCTAGCTTCCACCAGAGTTCTGGGATAACGTGATTATAAATCAGGGGAAGTGAGTTGTTCATTCCGCTCGGTAGTATTAATTAAAGACTAATGTTAATAACCAGGGGGCTTTTATCTTTCTCCGGTTTCTCTTGGTCGTCGTAGCTGTTCGTTGTTAGTAACCTAGATAACTACTGCTACCATCTTTTTTAGCTCACCTGGACAAAGTCCAGATGAGCTTATGTCATGGCCTGCTTGTCCGTCGTCGTCGTGCGTCGGTGTCTATAAACATCTTCTTCTCCGAAACTACTGGGCCAATGAAGCTGAAACTTGGCATGCATGTTCCTACCCACAAGGACACCAAAGTTTGTTTGAGGCGTTCCGATCAAACTTCAAATATGGCGGCTTTGGCAGTCATATTGAAAATGCTATTTTGGCTCATTAGTCACTCATTTCTGGAGCGATTCAGCTGAAATTCGGCATGCATGTTCCGACCCACGAGGACAAAGTTTGTTTGAGGCGTTCCGATCCAACTTCAAATATGGTGGCTTTGGCAGCCATATTGAAAATGCTATTTTGGCTCATTAGTCACTCATTTCTGGAGCGATTCAGCTGAAATTTGGCATGCATGTTCCTACCCAGGAGGACACCAAAGTTTGTTCGAGGCGTTCCGATCCAACGTCAAATATAGCGGCTTTGTCAGCCATATTGGAAATGCTATTTTGCCTCATTGGTCACTCATTTCTGGAGCGATTCAGCTGAAATTTGTACACTCCAATCAGCAATTCTCAGCTATAATGTAACTTTTGTCGCAAATAACGTCTGTTGACATTGTGCATGACATGCAACATGAGCATGATGAATGTGAAGGTGACACTGTGACCTCAGCTCCAACAGCAGCAACAGGAATTTATTAAAATCAGCATTATTATATTTCAAACCAGCACATACAATTTTTTTTATGATTGGCAATACCATTGACGTAATATTACAAAAAAAAAGAAAGAAAACTTTTCCAGGACATTTTAAGCATTCTTTGGGGGCCCCTAGTGGTCGCAGGAGCCTTAAGCAGCCACTTAGTTCACTATCAGTATCAGAACGGCTCTGATTATTCTGAAGTTATCCACCCATCCATTATCTAAACAGCATCTTCCTTAATATGGGTATAGCAGGGTAGCTAAAGCCTATCCCAGTTGACTATAAATGAAAGGCAGAGACCCTCCACCAATCTATCGCAGGGTGCACCCACCATTCACACCCTATTCACTTACACACTCACAACTATGGGCAATTTAAATTCTTCAATTAGCCTGAGATGCGTGTTTTTGTCTTGTGGGAGGAAACTCACGTGAACGCAGGGATAACAAGCAAAATCCGCACAGAAAAGACTGATTCGAGCTCATGGCCTTCTTTCTGTGACGTAGCAGCAAAATCCACTGCACCACCAAGCTGCCCCTTCTGAAATGGTGCATTCAATTTGCAATAGGGAGCTTGGGAAGTGGAGATTTGAGTTCATGCAAAAAAATGCAAAAGAGCACCCCCAATGGTGCATGGTTCAACTTTTTCCACATCTATTAACCTCATAAAATATATGCACCCACATGTGGAGGTTTTAGATCAACTTTGTGGGGAAAATCCGAAGGAAATGATGCAATGTGGGCTCCTGAGAGCCTTGCCTCTCACCCAGAAAACTATAAAGCTGGGGAGTTTAATTTCTTTAGTTTTCAGAGCCAGTGCAAAGGAAAAGCCAGCTGCACCCATCACCACACATCAAAGTCCAGCAGTAAGCCTGCCCAGTCTCCATACTGAGGAATATTAGCAAAGGCAGACCAAATACACTGTAAACAAAATCATTGCATGATAAACCTTTTCTCTTTGGAATATGCAAATTCATATTTGTCTAGGTCGCATTCATGAAAGGGTCTGCCTAGGAGGCTGCGCATTCGCAGACTGACAGGCAGTAGATTTTTTATTGTGAGTGTTGCATATTAAAATCTTTTGTTTTCCATATTTTCAATTCAGTCAACTTGGGAACTGTGCCCAGGTTTTACAATGGCAGAAAAACACTGCAAATGCAACACTGCATCCACTGAGTGATGGAAACCCATGTCAATAATGAAGTGTGGCAACACATCTTATAATTTTCCATCTAGATCACTAACTGTAAGCATTATCATCCAACAAATTTAGCCTTACTGACATTGCTTAGGCAACCTCTTAAAGCTTGAAAAGCAGCAATTGATGAAGCTGGTAGTGAGTTAGCTTGCTAACACTGATGTATTACATAAATACCATCAATGGACCCAATTTTTTGCTTGCACTTGGTCTGATGATACACTCACAGGCCGATCTCTGCACCTATTGCCATTTTCCTCCAGCCACAAGGACTAAGTGGTATTTTTCCTCTGGGGATGCATGCAATTGGGCAAAGAGATGAATATTGAAGGCAGTTATATTGCAGGGGGTGTTCACCATGTAAATTAGATAACCCCAGTGGAGAGTTATTTAAATGAGGTTGTGCACGGCAATTTGTGAAATCTTTTTGATCCATAAAGCAGACTGAATATGACTTGCAAGAACTTCGTCCAAACTGAAGGGCAATCTAATGCTAATTTCACCAGAAGGTGCTGACAAACAGAACCAGAAGACATTGTCATTAACATCTTAAGCCCTGAGCCTAAAACTCAGGTACCTGCTCAAAAGTGACATACCCAGAATGAATGGGCCTACATGAATGATCTTGGAATCATATGAAAGGCAACACGTGAGATTATGGTAGAGGTGTAAGCACCAGTATAAATGTTACTATGTCTGAGTAAATGAAGATGGAACACGGCATAAAAGACTTCATTTCCTCCTGCTTTTGTAAGAGTGAATATCCCCTGCCACCCACCCTGGAATCCCATTTTTTTAATCCAAGCAAGGTCATGATGAGCAACATACCCACACAACTTCCCATAATACAGAAGTAAAAGTTTCTGGGAAAAACCTTGTCCCCACTCATCAGGATGGACGAAAAGAAGGATGGAAGGACAGATGAACAGACAAGCTCCATAGCAATATCCTCCAATGCATTTAATGCTTGTGGCGGAGAATAGTCTGTATTTAACAGAAGTTATGATTATCAGGATTGTATCCTGTTGCGTTGTACCATCAATTTGTATTACTTGCAGAAGGGCTACATATGGCATTGATAACAATAGTTACTGTACCTGTGGAGCCTGAGTGCAATTCCTCACAGCCAACTTCACTGTACTGCAGGTTTATACGAGGGATTGGTTGAATATTCAGAACAATTTTGCAGTGGTGACATACGTGTGAGGTAGCATTCAGGAACCAGAAGCGAGACCAGAAAGGCGAAGGAAGCAAACGAGACTGGAAGGAATGTTTGGAAACCCAGAAACCATGAAATCACCTGAAAGCGTGACACACAAGACTGGGGAATAAAACGGTCACATCACATAAGACCACACAGGGGAGACAATGTGCAATGCATGGCATGAGAAATACAAAAACCAGAATGATAATCTAAACTGAGAATATGGGAAATGGCAGGCAAAGGACATAACACAGAAAGACAGGCAAAATACAAAACATGGCATGGACTGAATCAAAAAATATGGCTTGGAATCAGGGTCATTTATTTATTTTTATTTGTTTTTTCATTTCGGCATGATTGTACAGTCGTTCCATGACAATTTCAACACAACATGTATCATGACCGAAAGGGTCGCGGGAGAAGCGAAATCGCTTGTCAAAGTCCCGCCCCCAACTCCCAGAAAAACAGTTTGATTATGGTTAAGATATCATAAAGATTTATAAATCACAATATAGCTGAGTGTCTATAAACAACCCCTATTGTTTATGCCCGTTATGGTTCTGTTTAATTTATCCAATGCCATTTTGTTGGATAAGTTTATAGTTATTCAAACATGCACATTTCAGAAGATACTTAAAGTCCTTCAGATTGTCTGCCCTTCTAATATTGTCTCCAAGTATGTTCCATGCACTGACTCCAGCCACAGATAAGGAGTGCTCACTCCGAGTCGATTTGACCCTTCTAGTTTGCAACAACATTCTGCCTCTTAGGTCATGAAGACATTCACGCTGGAGAAATAGGCATTGTATATTTCTAGGCAATTCTTTGTGGTATCCTAAATATACAATTTGCAAGGAGTTGAATTTTATTATATCCTGCAATTTAAGAAACTTTGCCTTAATAAACAAATCGTTTGTATGAGTTCCATAGGGAACGTTATGAATAATTCTAAGGGCCTTTTTTTGGAGTTTAAACAATGATTCTATTGTATTATTATAAGTGTGTCCCCATACTTCAGCGCAGTAGTGTAAGTGGGGTGCTATGAGTGCTGAATAGATTATTTTAAGAGACTTGTGTTTTAATAATTTGTGCATTTTCCAAAGAATAGACACGCTTTTAGCTAACTTTCTTTGAACCAAGTTTACATGTGGTTTCCAGCTTAAGAGATTATCTAACATAACTCCCATGACTTTATATTCGTTTACCCTTTCAATGCTGGTACCATTTACCTTTAAGTCTATGTCGTCCTTTAGGCCTTTTTTTCCCAAATATCATAAATTTGGTCTTTGTAAGATTTAATGATAATTTGTTTACATTAAACCACGTGTGAATTTTAGACATTTCTTTATTAACCAATTTTGCTAATTGCTTGAGATCGACACCTGAGCAAAAAAATAGTCGGTCGCTCATGAATAAAATTAGTTTTAGGATATCGGACACCTTAGCAATGTCATTTATGTAAATTATGAACAACTTGGGACCTATGACCGAGCCCTGAGGAATTCCACAGGTAACGCCCAAGCAATTCGATTTGCTATTGCCCATCTGCACAAATGCGCCCCTACTTGTTAAGTAATTTTTGATCCATTTTAATGCGGTCCCTCTTAATCCATATTTGTAAAGTTTTTCAATCAATATATCATGATTTATAGTGTCGAATGCTTTCTTCAGATCAATAAATATGCCTATAGAATATAAGTTTGAATCTAGTGAATCTTTAATCATTTCAATAAATTCTGTTAGGGCTAGTGCTGTCGAATGCTTTTTCCTGAACCCATACTGGCTGTCACACAGTAGTTTGTGTTTATCAATGTACTTGTCCAATCTGTCATTGAAGAGCTTTTCTAGGACCTTCGAGCATTGAGGTAAAATCGAGACAGGACGATAGTTTGAGAAATCATATTTACCCCCGCTTTTGTAGAGAGGGATAACTTTCGCTATCTTCATTTTATCTGGAAACACTCCGCAGGAGAAGGATAGATTGCATATATGCGTAAGTGGAGTTACAATTGCGTTAGTTAGTGTTTTCAGTAATTTCATATCTAATTGGTTTACATCAACAGATGTCTTAGCTGTATAATTTTTCAGAATTGATCTGATTTCAGATTCGGTAACAGGAGTTAGTGTCATTGTGTCTTGGATTTCCTCATCCTTGTCAAGGTAGTCCCATCTTAGGTGTGAGGATTTAATACCCTTTGCTAGTTCTGGCCCAACATTCACAAAATAACTGTTAAAATTCTCCACAACCAATTCCATGTTCTCTACCTTTTTGCCATTTATATTAAAGAATGCAGGGTACTCCCTCCTCGGTGTCCTCCCAGAGACGTTCTTTATTATATTCCAGAGATTTCTGGTGTAATGTTTATTTTCTAATAAAAGCTTTTCATAATACTCTTTTTTATGTTTCCTTAGTAAATTTGTCATTTTGTTTCTGTAATTTTTGTACCTAATTTCTGCTTTCTCAGTTCTTTTCTCTCAGAAACTGTTTATACAATGTATTTTTTCTTCTTACAGGCATTTGCCAGTACTTTTGAAACCCAAGGTTTTCTCTCTTTGTTTTGCTTCAGTTTGTTTGTTATTTTGACTAGACAGTGTTTATCATACAGGGAGTTTACTGTCCATAGAAAAGCCTCATAGGCTCTATTTGGATCTTTCTCTGTTAATACATGATCCCAATTCTGGTTCAACATATCTGATTCTAGTTTCTTTAGCCTTTTTTTCGCTTTTTAATTCTGATTTCTGTGTGTTCCAGGGTTTTCGATCTAGCCTGGTCCCTTATATCTAATTTGCAGTTACAAATAGCAAAAACTGGTAGATGATCAGTAATGTCATTTATCATAATGCCACTAAATATTTCAGAATCTAATACATTAGTATACACATTATCTATCAAGGTGGCACTGTGTCTAGTAATCCTGCTTGGTTTTGTGATTAATGGTTGCATACCCATGGCATACATGGTGTTAATATAATCCTCTATTATAGAGCTATTATTTGGATTTATCAAGTCAATATTAAAGTCCCCACACATAAAAAACATTTTTCTGGTTCATATTGACAAGTAATTCACCCATACATTTACTAAAAACATCAATTTGCGAATCCGGTGCTCTGTACACACAACAAATAACCGTATTTTTACCTTTCAACCTAGGAATCTCAATTGTAAGGCATTCCATTACATTTTCCACAACAATTGATTTGCATTCTAGTACCTGGAAGTTTATGGCCTCATCAATAAATAGTCCAACACCCCCACCAGTTTTATTCAGTCTGCTCTTACACACGAAGTTGTAACCCTCCATGTAGAAGTCCTTGCCCTTTTCTTCTTTAATCCAAGTTTCCGATAATGCGATGATGTTGAACGGATTAGCAAATGACAGAAGGTATTCCTTTATTTGGTCAAAGTTTGCATATAGACTCCTACTATTGAAGTGGATAATGGACAAACTCCCTTCCATTTTAATGTTCTTGTTAAATTTGTCTACAGTAAAGTATCCGCATGCGTTTGTTTCGTTGTAGAAAAAATGGTTGTCCGGATCAATTTCCTCATTAGGGTCTATTCCTGAGTTTTGGTGACTTGTTGTTAAAAAGACATGGTCAGGCAACAGCAGAATCATAACAATATGAGACTCAAAAATTCCTTACTTGATTTCATTTGTTCACCTACCCAGTTTGGAACAATGTTTGTTGTGCAGAATGTGTATTGTAGCAACTGCACGAGCAGAAATTCAGACCTTTTCTTGCTAAGTCTGTCTTCCAGATGATGTCTGCACACACAGGCCAAACACTATGTCCATGCTTCTTTTCCTGCAGCAGCGAGGACTTAACTGGTATTTTTCTGCTAGGGCTATACGCAACTGGGCAGAGAGATGAATATTGACAGGGTACTTAAATTTCAAGCGGCGTTTTCCATGTAAATTGGGTGGGACCAGTGGAAGTGTTATTTGAATTTAGACACAGAAAGTAATATTTGGCGTCTCTGAAACAAACACCAGTCCGGGTATGGCCAGGGAGAACTGGAAGGAGCCAACATGTAACAGTATTTGTAATGTAAATAATGTATAATGGTTTTTTCCCTTCATATTTATTACTTTTGACATAATTTTGGAATTGCTAAAAATGAAAACATAACTGTGGAGCCTATGTGCTATTTCTCACTGCCAGCTTCACCCAACCTCACATGTATTTTAATGAACAAAGAAGAATCACTTCCACTGACAGATCATGGAAGACTTTGCAAAAGTCCTGACATGTATCGCACATGATAGAAAAAATTATGCTCAAAGAATACGATTACTTTTAAGCTTTGTCAATTATATCATCAATACAAACAAACAACTAAAAACTCTAAAATCCCAACCCTATCAAAAAGGCATCAAGCTAGCTTTTCGAAACAGTGGTCTATTTTTGTGTGAAACAAGACTACCGTAAAGTTCCGTGTATACGGCGCACTTGTTTTTACGTCGGGAAATATGAAAAGTTGGGGATGCGCCTTATATACGGGAACAACAGAATCGCGGCAAAAGTTCCGACATACATGCAAACGCGTAACCGATTTTATAAGGTCAAACTGGGGCTATATGCGCACGTAAGTTTGCACAGCTTAATAAATGGGAAAAAAAAATACCGATTCAACATTTTTTAAATGCAGGTTTTTATTTTTATCTATGAATGAACTTTTTCACATTTCACTTTCCATGATAAAGTTAATGCAAATAACCATCGTAGAAGCATGGAGCTACAATGGTAGAATGCAGACAAAGAAGGATAGAGGCTTAATTGCGGGATAGAAGTCCTGTCTGACGCGCCATATACTTGTCTCGAGAACTAAACAGCTCGTGCTTACTAAGTGCCCTAGTGCTGCCTTGTTGTGCAATGTGGCATTTGGTTACGGCTCAGCACCAGCACGGCAGTTGTCCTTTCAAAGTGTTCCCTGCAACTCCGCAAATAACTTCCCAATGCAATATATACTTATCACTCTGATGCATGCAAAAACATGCACGCTGTCCTATAGTCCATTATGCAGCGTGCACGCATCTACGGCGCGAGGCTGAAAACTTAAGCCCAAATTGGCTGGCTGACAAGGACAGTTAACGTCAGATCTCATGTATTTACACAGAAACGGAGAGAATACTAGCAAAAAACAAACGAATGCCCACAGTATAAATAAATTTTGATTTTACATTTTATTTTGTTGGCAATAGTTGTATAATCGCATTCTTACACGCGAGAGTGTGCTTGACCGTCATTCTTGTCACTTCAGTGATGCTAACGGAACTCGGTGCTGGCCGCATCACTGTCGTGACAAGAATGACGGTCAAGCACACCCTCGCGTGTAATAATGCTAAAAAAAAAAAAAAAAAAAAACACATAAAATCATTTTAGGTGACTTCATTCCAATATTTTTTCTTACATGATTTGTTTCATTTCTACAGAAAAGTTAATGTCACTCCATGGATTTGTTCTGCTTTTTATTAATTCCTGACTTGCGAGTCATTTCTCCTTCTTGGTTGTTCCAACCTGCAAGGAAAAATAGAAAATAAAATTTGTTATAAACAATGCTGCCGTTTCATCGTAACTGCGCCGGTTGCGATTAGAATTTTCCGGGGGCTATGGTGGACATTTAGCAGAAATTTTTTGTAGTAGACAATATATTCCCGCCCAATAGATAGTGGCATATGCGTGGACATACGCGCTGTCGGCATATTGGTGTATGTCTTGCGTCTTGCGCCTTCCATTTTTCGCCGATGTCCGATGAATAATCACTTCTCATGGAGGAAGTTGAAAAGGAAAGGAAAAAAAATAGGACAAATACATGCGGCATTCTAGGAAAATTTTGAGGAGAGATAATATGTATGACACATGCAAGATTTGGGTGGAAATTTGTATGATTTTTTTTTTTTTTTTTTTTGACAAGTCCCAAAGTCGGGGTGCGCCTTATAAACGGGTGCGCCGTATACACGGAACTTTACGGTAAATTGTTAAGCCTGTCAGGAAAGAGGGTAGTTTGGACTTTGTGAATTGAAGCCATCTGGTTGATTGCAATACGTAGGTCAGCAATGAACATATAATTTTTTCAGAAATAATATGGTACTACGAGTTCATGCATCACGTCGCCTCTTTTGGCTCTGAAATATCACTTAATGCGTGGTGGGTACAGAGAGAAGCTACTCTCTGTATTTCCCCCTCCCAGTAGTCACTCGTGTCCTCCAATGCCATTTTATTGCCACTAAAGTGGCAGATGACAGATTGAGGCCATCAGCTGAGTAAACCTCTTCCCATCACCAAAAAAAATGCAGCATTCCAGGAAGAGCGACTACTGGCAAACATCTGGCCTGCATGCTCATTTCTTCAACTAAAGCAACGTCTCAGGCACGAACAGAAGAGCAAATGGAGAGGGTTCTGTGGGGCTCTACCTCCACGGCTGTGAAGTGCTCTTGAGATTATATTTCATTTCCACTGAATTCAGGATGAGACATGGAGTGACTTCCCCGTCAAAATATTACTGTGTGCATGTGGTCAAGCACACAGTAATAAAACAACAACAAAAAAACAACTTTTTTTATCCCTTGGTTGACACCATCCTCTGTCATATCATTCTTTGATATTTTAATTCTTTCCTATCACTGAGACTACCAGGTACAAAGTAATATATGGTTGCCGAAACCGCTTCAACTGCAAGCACATTTTCTCTCATGTTTTACAATTAATAATGACAGTAAAGTTGACGAGCCAGGTTTATGATGAGAAAATCACACACCAAACTTGTAAATAATGAACCTTTGTTCTTTCAGAGGGAAAATAACGATCGAACGGATGATCAGACACTACACGGATGCATAAAGCTATGAACCTGCTTTTTAAGAGGTTTCTCACCTTCCTTACATTCCCCAAAAGGACAGTCTTGGGATGTTACTAATTCATTAATGCAGTCTAGGACTAATTAAGGCCATGTTGGCGGTTCTCGGGACTTCATAAAACAGAGTCATGGTCTTAAGTGCCCTACTTTGCATTGTTCATCTGTCAGAGAGGCTTTTTATATTCCACTGACTGTATTACTGTGCTGACATGCCTCAGTGTGTCAGGGTGGGCTACTTCAGACCGCAAAAATGCAATGTTCTAAATTCCTAACTGGTGACCATTTTGTCAGTTGAACATTTGCAAGAAGATTTATAATTCTTGGGATTCTTTTTTTGTACCTTCGCAAATGGAAATGAATGTGGTGGCAATGTTATAGTGAGATACATCACAACCTTTTTTTGGTGGGGGGGAATGATGAGGATACCATAAACAAAATGGCTTCACTGATGGCTTCAGCTCCTGGGAGAGCTTTATTAATGCTTTTATTGTCTTTATTTCAGTGTCGCTGTTTTTTATATCCATGTTATGATTATGATGTTTTGCATATATATAACATGCTTGATAGCCATGAAGTTTCTCGTCCATTTTTTGTTGTGTGTTCTTATATTATTCAGCTGTTTTATTTTATTGGTCGATCACCATTTTTGATACCTGTGAATTTAATTGATCTACTGACATTTGGTCCACATAATGTGCCTGAAATACAGTGTTTCAATCCTTCAATTTAAGCCTAGAGGACAACTGGATTTTGCCTGTAAAAAATAATGTTACTTAAGCATTTGTATGCTGCAGAAATGTATTGTCTGAATTTTTTGGAAAGCATGCACTGATAAAATCAATTTTTATAATAAACAATCATTAGAGAAATGAATCTGTATTTTCTGCTTCCAGTCATGACTGTCTATCTTCTCCAGCTTTGGACTCTGAAGATGTAGTTTTTACTTCTGCAGGAATACACAAAATTTGTATTGCTTTGTTCAACTTTTTACATAATTCACCCTCTAAAGCCCCAACCTTAAAAAAAATTTGGACTTATGATTATGTCTCATACAAACCCTGGCTGTCTTATGGAATATGGAAAGCTGGACACCCATGTTAATACTCTGCTAATGGTAGCGGCCCAAACAGACAATAATAGAGCCCAGTCTATGGTAAGTGTCCTACCAACCTGAGTCAATCATTAGTCCTGGATAGGCTCAGTATTCAACTCCTACATTCTTGTGGTCCAGTATTGTATCTTTAATTCTAAAGCATCGGTGCGAAAACAAGGTAGAGGACTGATCCCCTAATGGCATAAATAGATGTTATAATTTTAAAAACTTTGGAATACAGATAGATTCCTAGTTGAGTTTGCTTAATGTGTCTCTAGGCAGGTGTTTTTTTTCCCCCAAATCATTTGTGGAACACAATGCATCTTTTTTAATTGGCTAGAAGCTCAGAATTTTCAGGGGGGGGGGGGAGGACAGAAATTCTCACAAAAATGTGAGGAAAAAACCTGAATAACTGCATGGACAATTATAATAACTGCAGATGCCTCTGTTTACTTTCCTGGAATTGCTTGGGTCCACTCATCCTTTTAGAGGAGGAAGGATCACTGCATTGGTCTCTTCCAGGATGACAATAGCCCAAGTGACCCCACAGTGCATGAGGGGTCACTGAGTGACTTCATGAGTTTTGAAAATGATCTTAAGCATCAACTTAAAAATTAATTTTAAAATGATCTAATTTGTCACCTGTCACACACACACATGTCACACACACACACACACACACACTTACAGTGGATATTTTGGTTTTACATTTCTACGGCTATTTGACCGTGACTTCTGGTACGCATGCACAGTTGTATCATTTTTACGCATATTTTTTTTTTACACCACAGAGAAGGGTTTGCTCCGGATTGCGACCTTGTGAGTATGCACAAAGGTTTTGCAGGTTATTATGGTCTTACATGTGATGTATAGAAACCAATGGATAACAATGAATAGTTATAACTTTGCCATTTAGTTAGCGTTATATTTGGTGCATGTAAATGTGAGCTAGCTAAGTTGGCAGAAAGGCTTTCTAGCTAGGTAGTCAGCTAACGTTAGTTCGCTTGCTTAGCTAGTGACTTCACTAGCCTAGCTAGCTAGCAGTTATATTTGGTGCATGTAAGTCAATGGAAAATAAGTGAATAGCAATTATTTTGCTAACATAGCTAGAGTTGAACCATGAGCATTTAGCTTGCTAGCTAAATATACACCAAAGTTTGCCAGCTAATGTTAACTAAAGAATCTAACAAAATTGCACACGTTAGACTAGCAAGCTAGTTTGACTGCTCAGCTAGCTATTTGGAGAGCATGCAAATCATATAAATCAAAAACAGTGAATAGCAATTATTTTGCTACTTAACTTGTGTTAGATTAGCAAGTAGTCCTGAATTAGCTGTGTAGCTAGGTTAGTTATGCATTGACTAGGCTGATTAGCTCATTCGCTAGCTACCAAGTTTTTATGCTAACCAACGTTGGCCAAAGATACTTAGCTATTAATGTAAATTGGTACTTTTGGAAAAACTTGATTTCTAACTAGGTTAGCCAAATTAAGAAGGCTAGACCTAAGAGTAGCTAACTACTTAGCACAGTCTAATCCGGCAAAACAATCAAATATGGCAAGGCATAATTTATAACCCTTAAACAAGATTTCTTTAGTCAATGTTAGCTGAAAAATTTTGTTTACTGCATATTAATGCTTTCTGAAGATGGATTATTAAGGACACTGACTCATTTGGAAGCAGGTTTGCCCCCAGGGTTTTTGTAAACCATGACAAGATGTCACATCCGGCCACACATCCTAAAACAACGTTGTATTTTGAGTGCCTCTCTCAGTCACGGCCCTCGAAATTGCCCAAGCCTTCCCTCATCATGTGGCACCCCTTGTCAATACGCAGTGCTTGATCTTCTATTCTAGGGCCTTTGTGGTCAGGCAAAATGAGTTGAAAAGGGTAAAAGCAGTACTGTTTCTGAGCAGAATGAACAGATAATCAACAAAGGATATGAGCCTAACATTTCAATTAACAAATGTAAATCTAGTGTCTGATCATTGTATTCATACACTGAACTCAAGAAAACAATACATTGACCTGCGATCATTGAACTTTTGAAGTACTTTTGTAGGACAGTAGCTTGATTGACTGGTGCTAAGGAAGAGAGAGATATTGGTTTTACATTTGTGCACAACTCAGAATCTTTTATTGGACAGAATGTGAGATCTAGTGCTTCCATATCTATATTATTGTCTATCTTTGCAGCTGATATCCATCTGTTTCATTCTGTTGTTTTGTCGCTGATACTGAGCTGAGACTGAGAATCCATTTACAGTCAATGTCAGTATCAGCAAACTCTTTGGTCTTTTGCCTTTTTCGTTCCATCAATCCAACACACCCCCCTCCCCTCCCCAGCGCAGAAAGGCTCATTCATCAGAAGGCATCTCAAAGCAATTTTTCTCAAAGTACTTTGGGAAAACAGAAAAGTTGTAATCTCATGAATAGGACAGTACAAGTTCATCCAAACCTATTTGCCTGTCTCAGGGACAAGCGAAATGAAAAACATGAAACTGTTTCTTGTGTCAATTTTGCAGCAGGGAAGCACAAGCCCTTGACTATCATAGGAGTTTAATGACACGTATACTCCCTGCTATGGAGACTTCTCTCAGTGGCTGTTATAAGCTAACATTGAGTGCTGTGTGAGAGGGGCGAGGGGTTTGGCTTTGCAGGCCTTTTGCTTCAACCCTGTCATAACAGCTGGTTTTTTCCCCAGAAGGCATGATTTCTCCCCTCGTCACAGTCCAAGGAGCGCACCATCCATCAAAGTCCCCCAATTAGGACACAGAGGGAGTGCTGCTGTTTACCCCCACACCTCTGCCAACTAGTATCAAATGGAGTTCATTTCTGCACACCATGTGCCTCTCCCTCCCGTTTGTTTTCCTGGTCCTGGGAGCTTATGTGTTCTGTCATCTTCATCCAAAATACCACAGAGCAAGGAGGGCAGGAGGAGGATGGGGGGAGGAGAATCAGGGAAACTGCAGAGGGACAAAGACAAGGGAGGAATCAAAGCAAAATATATAAAGTGTAAAGTAAGAATAAGGGAAACAATATGAAGGGAGTGTAAGAGTAGGTTCAGTGAGAGAGAAAATGATGGAAATGGAAACAAAGATATTGGACAGTAGAGAGAGAGTGAAAGGGATCACACAAATGCTTCTGTGCAGACATGGAAGACATGGCCCATTATGTTAAGCAGTGGTTCTCAACATCGATCCTGGGGATCCTGTTATGATCCAGACAAGGAACCAAATTGCAGAGACTGAGTACAATCCAATAGTAGGGTTTATGGATAGTAATATGGTAATGACCGAGATGGACGGAGCCCAGAGCGGAATGGCACAGTTCAGTTAAAACGGGGTGGGCTTGAGTATGGGGGTAAGTTTGCACTTGGCCAGCGGCGTCCTGAGGTAGTAGCCAAATGGTGAACACTCTCGCCAGAGCAGACCTGGCAGATGGCAGGACCAGGGAGTTCAACTGGAACGCAGTCCCAATCCCAATGACCGCAGAAGGCTTTGGAGGTGTTCCTAATAAACTGGGCGGAGGAACAGGCTGAAGCATAATTAACAGGAATGTTGTCCCAATCCTGGAGGCTGAGAGAAAGGCTTGTTCCCTCTACTAAAACTAGGACAAGTACTTTTGTATTTCACAGTCATTAAAGATTACAAATAATTTCCAAAGACAAACTTTTACTAGGAAGATACTAACTGATTACTTAAAGGCATACAGCAAGTGATAATCCAGCAACTTGCACCCTCAAAGCAAGGGGTATATATACGCCGCACACGTGAGGGAATGGGAAACACGAATGCATGACACATGGCGGAGGAGGCACACAAGACATCAAACTAATCAAAGAAGAAAATTTATCTGAAAGGAGATGCACAAGGGTTGTGACAAGATCCTGCATGCTGGCTTTAGTTCCAACTACAAATTCAAATGTTGGATTTTATCAAGTAATGAATTTGTATTATTTTGATGTATATTATAAAGAGGGCAGTTAATTTGCCCTCTTCCCCCATTACAAATTATGGTCAAAAGTGAAAGTGACCCCCCCAAATTTGGAAGGTTTACAGTTTTTCTCAATTGCTTTTGTACATTTCTTAGATCTGAATAGAACTTTTTAAAACTACTTGTTCAGTGTCCACATTATCTCATCACTTCTGCACATCATAAAAGCAATTCTTTATTCTTTTGAGGTATGTGCCAATGCTTAGGTACATTCATGCAAATAACAATGTACAATTATTTGCCATTTCCTTCATTGTCAAATGAGTATGTGATGTTGATCAATACTTTTGTTCTATTTCCTTTTGAATAGTGCAACCCCATTTCCAAAAAGTTGGGACGCTATGTAAAATGTGAATAAAAACACAATGCAATGATTTGCAAATCGCTTAAACCGTACATTCTATTGAAAATTGTGCAAAGACAACAAATTAGATGTTTACACTGAGAGATTACTGTTTTTTGAAAAATCTGCTCATTTTGAATTTGATGCCAGCAACGCATTTCAAAAAAGCTGGGACAAGGGGTTGTTCATCACTGTGTTGCATCACCTCTTCTTTCACAGTTTTTGTCAATCGCTTTGACACTAGTTTCAGAACCTTGATGTCATTTTTCACAACTCTAGATACAAAACTCACAACCAATGATCAAAATGCACTTTTTCCAATTTCTTGGATACAATTCACATAAACCAAAGATCACTTGTCCATTGAACTATAATCACCTGTTCAAAATGACACAACTTAACATCAAAACATAACCATTTCAAAATGCAATTCACACATTACATTTGAGATGACTGTCTATTCATTTCATTACAATAATCTATCAATTGATACAACTGCTCAAAATGACAAGCAACTGTTGCATTACTCTTAAAGCATAGTCTTATGGAAACTGAGGATGAGCATGTTCAGATCATGAAAGTTTCAGGATGACGACAATGATTGACACCACCTGTGACACCAATTCGTTACTGATGATTGATCTGACCTTGTGGTATGGGTATAAATAAGTGGCATCCACAACAACATCTGTAGTGATACAACATGGAGCAGGCAGGTGGGCACCATAGAGGTCAAGTAGGAGAAGGAAGAGGAGGAAGACGTGGTCAAAGGAATGGCAGAGGACAAGCATCCCTTTTGAGAGGTGGGCATGGGCCCCGTTTGAGAGGTGTGGAGGAACAGGATCGAGGGCAAGGACCAAGACAGCAACGGCAAAGAGTCTCCAATGAGATTAGAGCAATGGTTGTAGATCATGGCATCAATCATGGCATGACAATGATTGAGGCAGCAAGAATGATACAACCAAACCTTAGAAGATCAACCGTGGCCTCAATCATTAGAACTTTCCGCAATGAGAACCGGTAAGTCTTCAGCATGCACTACAGTAAACATTACAGTACTGTAGGCTACTCTTACTGCAATTGTCAAATGATTGTACACTGCATGCCAATGTGCAGCACAGAGTAGGTAATGTGACTATGAACATGCGTTCTGCAGTATGATGACATGTTCTTCCTGTCATATTCCCCACAGAATTGAGACTAGACCCAATAGTGGAGGCAGAGGCAGACTCCTCACTGAGGAACAGGAACGGGCTGTGGTCAACATGGTCCGGGCCAGAAATGACATTCGGCTTAGAGAAATCAGACAGAACATCCTGGACGATGAAGATCTCTTCAGGAATGTGGAAGCCATAAGTTTGCCGCCCATGGCACGTGTTCTGAAAAGGCACCAGGTGTCCCTCAAACAGTTGTACCGTGTGCCTTTTGAAAGAAATGCAGACAGAGTGAAGCAACTGAGGATTGAGTATGTTCAGGTATGTTCAGTTTCATGATGCCTGTTTGTGAAAAATTCCCCATCATTGTACTGTAATCAATACTGTACAGTAATTCTCTTTCCAACGTGTCTTTTTGTACATAGAGGGTGATGGCCCTGGATGCGGATGAAAATTTGTTTTTGTGGATGAGGCAGGCTTCGACCTGGCCAAGACAAAGAGGAGAGGGCGAAATTTAATTGGCCAGCGGGCAACCATAGAAGTACCTGGAGGACGTGGGGCCAACATCAGTATGTGTGCGGCGATATCAGAAGATGGTGTGGTAGGGCGTAGATCTCTGATTGGCGCATACAATGCAGAGCTCCTTGTTGCATTTCTTGATGAGCTAACTCTAGTCTGTAGAGCTGTTGGTGTAATTTATGTCATTGTGTGGGACAACGTCAGGTTCCACTACGCTCATCTGGTGCAGGCATGGTTTCAGGCCCATCCACAGTTCCTCACTGTGTACTTGCCACCATACTCTCCTTTCCTTAACCCCATTGAGGAATTTTTCTCCACATGGAGGTGGAAAGTGTATGATCGGCATCCGCATCAACAAGTGACCCTTCTTCAGGCCATGGACAATGCCTGCGATGACATTACAGCAGACCAGTGTCAGGCCTGGATTCGCCATGCGCGAAGGTACTTTCCAAGATGTTTGGCAAACGAAAACATCGTTGCGGATGTGGATGAGAACCTGTGGCCCAATCCACAAGACAGGGTTGAAGGGGATGACGAGTGATTGTTCCTTTGTTTAGCTTTTTTTCTTACTGTACAGTAGCCAGGTGAGGAACACGTCAGTTTGTTTTGCAGGACTTTTTTTTTGTTACAGTAATTGTTGCTTTCATTCAACCTATGTTGTCATTTAGTTTGTATTCATCAATAAATTTCAGCTTTGTTCAATGATTCTACTGTGTCTGTGGTATTCTCTCTACTAATCCTTTTACAGTGACATTATGTGTAGCACAGGATGAAACATGTATCACATATTTTGTACTACAATATTTAATGGTTGTACGAACAACTAAACAGTGAAACTATATGTATGTTTGTGTGGGTGATCTAAAGAAATGTCCCTATGGTATTTCATGATAAATGAGTTTTTTGAACCAATGATTCTGTGAGCGCAAGCTTTCTTTAAAGATATGAATACACAATGCAATGTTTTGAACGTTGGACAGCCTGCGATACAAGTGGTGACCGTTTTGAGTTTTGTATCTAGAGTTGTGAAAAAATGACATCAAGGTTCTGAAACTAGTGTCAAAGCGATTGACAAAAACTGTAACAACTCTCACCAAGTATTTGAGGAGACCAAATGCTGTAGTTCTGAAAGCATAATATTTTCTCATTCTTTCTTAACGCAGGATTTCAGCTGTCAACACTTCTTGTTTCATAATGAGCCGAATAATCTCCGTGCGTGAAAGGTCTGGACCACAGGCAGGCTAGTTTAGCTCCAAGACTGTTTAAGTATGGAGCCTTGTCATTGTAATATGTGCAGAATGTGGTAATTGGCATTGTCTTGCAGAAATAACCAAGGCATTCCATGAAAAAGATGCCTTGATAGCTTTTGGAGCAACATACACTGCTATATTTTAATTTTCAGTTTGCTTGGCCTTTGCGACGTACCTCCTCCTAAACCTCCCAACGGATCCCCGCACCCTCTGGCACATGCGTTCCAGACGAGCCTGCCTCTATCTTCCACCAAGTGGGATTGAACCAGCTCTCCCCATTACTAATTTGGGCCATTTTATCAGTTTTTGCCTTTCGTTACCATGAGGACAGGTGATGTCTTATTGATGATGATTATGATTATTGATCTCAATCAACACTCTGCGGAGCATGGGTAGAGCTAGTTTGTATATATTATTTAGCATTAATGGGGTCTTAACAGATGTGCAAGTTACCCATGCCATGTGCACTAATGCACCCCCATATTACATGCACACTGGCTTTTGAACTGTGCGCTGATAATGAGCCAGATGGTCCCTCTGCTCTTTAACCGAGAGGATGCAGCATCCATGATTCACATGAAGAATTTCACATTTTGATTGGTCAGACCACAGCACAGTTTTCTACTTCGCCTCTGTCCAGCTTGTATGAGCTTGTGCCCAGAAGGCCAGATTTTGCTTAGATATGGTTTAATGTTCACATGGCAAAGTTTTAACTTGCATTTGTGGCTGCAGTGACTAACTCTGTTCACCAACAGTAGTTGACAGATGTGTTCCCGTATTCCTGTATGTGTTCCCCCCAAAAAAAAAAAAAAAAATTGGCATTATTTAACCATATAAGTCATTACATGCAAAATGAATGAACTAGTTGTCATAATCTTTTGTCAGACCTATTCTATAGACATTTCTTATGGTATTTCTTTTTGAAATGTCTCCTGAATTGAACGAAACAAAGACTTGACATTCTGATGGCACTGACATGTTCATTGACATAAATATATACCTTTGAGAGGTAAACAAAGGATTTTGAGAAAGTTACATGCTTTTGCAGGTAATCCACTATGTGGTGCAGTTTTTACTAATTGTTTGGCGAAATGCACTTACTGTTTTGCAAATGTTGCAGATTATTCAATAAAGTCCATAAAATATGCCTGACAAAAGATTATGACAACTAGTTCATTCATTTTTCATGTAATGACTTAACATTATTTCATCATATACAGTGAGATATTTGGGGGGTAAAAGTATTCAAAAGGAAACAGTACAAAATCTTCTGATCAACATGACATAATCGTTTGACAATGTAGAAAACAGCAGATAATTGTACATAGTCATTTGCATGAATGTACCAAAGCATTTGCAGTTAGCTGGAAAGAATAATAAACTGCTTTTATGATGTGCAAAAGTGATGATGTGTGATGAGATGATGTGGAGATTGAACAAGTAGTTTTGAAAGTTTGATTCTGGTCTGAGAAATGTACAAAAGCAACTGAGAGAAGCTGTGAAATAATCCCATGACAAGTTGCAATAATAAGGTGATGTGAAAGAGTTGAACTAATTGTGGTATAGTATGAAAGGAGGCTCCAAAAAAGGCCTTCTCCCTCAAGAACAAAGACAGATCGAGGTCTTTAATTTGCCAACAGATGAGTAAGATTATAATCCATCATTTTGAGAGCAAAGTTCCCCACAGACAAATCGGATTTTGAACAATTCACCCTCAGTAGTGCGTAATATAATTATAATATGGTGGGAATCCGATGAAATCTCGGGGTGCAAAGAGATAGGCCAAAAATCACTTTTGAATGTGTGTGATCTCCAATCCCTCAGATGTCACTGTCTTAAGAACCATCATAAGATTGTAATGGATTTCACGACATTGGCTTGGAAACACTTCGGTAAACCTTAGTCAGTCAGCACCGTTCGTTGCTGCAACCATGGATTAAAGTTAAAGCTTTATTATTGCAAAGCTGAAGCCAAATGTCAAAAAGTGCTCTGGGCTTGGTGTCATCTGAGACAGGCAGAAGCACAATGGAAGTGTGTTTTGTGGTCAACAATGTTTTTTTTTTTTTTTTTTTTTTGAAACAGCCACCTTGTTCTCCAAACCAAAGGCAACAAGGACAACCAAAGCTGTTATCAGCATCGGGTCCAAAAGACAACATCTGTCATGGTATGGGGGTGTGTCAGTGCATATGGTGTGGGTGACTTACAAATTTGTGAGTGCACCATTAATTCAGAAAGATATGTACCAATTTTTTGCCAACATATGCTGCCATTGACCGCACCAGGGACATCTCTGCATTTTCCAGGAAGACAACATCAAAAGACATTCTGTATGGATTACAAGTGCATTGCTGCGTAAACAGAGAGTACGGGTGCTAGAGTGTGGGTCTGCTTTCAACCCTGATCTGTCTCAAGTTGAGAATATATGGCACATTATGAAGCAAAATACATGGCAACAAAGGCCTCATACACTGAAACAACTGAAGACAGCATGATAGATGAAAGAGGGAAATTTCCGCTTCATAGCCTTGACCAACTGGAGTCTTTAGTGCCCAAAAGCTGAATGAGTTTGAATAAAAGACATGGTGATGTAATACAGTGGTAAACAGTCAACTGTGCAAACTTTTTTGGACTCATCATATTAAATATTTTCAATCAGCAATGAGATCCATGTTTGAACATCAATTAATTAAAAAAAAGAGAGAGAGAAACATGTTCTCGGTGGAATTTCCCTGGTAAAATGAAGATTAAGAAAAAAAGTGTTGTTTTACTTGTCAAATCAGACATTGAAAAATTTGTTTTCATTTACAAGATGTAACAACTACCTTTTTTGTAGCTGTGCATGCATTAGATATGAAATAGTGTAAATGCAATGTGTTGTCTGTAACGTATATAATAGGAGTTTAACAAATGCAGACCATTGAAGGGTATGATATATGTGGCCAAAGGCAAATCATTACAGAATCAAAAATGTATTGAAATGATATTAACTTTAGGTTCTTCCTTGTCATTCATGTTTAATGCAGCAACACAACACAAGGCCACTTCAAACACCTCATAAACAGCCAATTTATCTTATCTGCATTAAAATCCTTGTTTTTTTCCAAGTGAATCCCACGGACTGTATCTGAATTAATAAAGCCAGTGTCAGAGGAAGAAAGAGTGTGTACTTCAGAAGCCCAACTATTTGGAAATTTATGGGAGCCCTGCTTGGTTTTTAATGACTTTTGAGATTAGAGATTACTTGCCAAAGACTCAGTTTAAAGACCCATCATGAATGTCCTTCACAGAAGATGCAAGTACAGCATGGGCATAATTTCTGAGGAATATTTAAAATGCATTCATACATTGACAAATACTGTCTGACTTCTAAAGTATTGTTGGTATTTGAAGTTGCAGAAGGTTGTCTTTACTGAAACTATATGGCTGGTAATTCTGTGCATACTGCAGCTCCATGTTCAAAAAAATTATAAAATGCAATTAAAATAAGCTTTTGTAAAATTATGCACCCCCCCCCAAAAAAAAAAAATGTCTGAGGCCTTCCTGGAGTAAGGTGCTGAAAGTGAGAGAAGGTCACACAAAGACCTGTTTTATCACCCAGTCCTATATTTGTCAATTCAGTCACAGAAACAACAAATTCACTTTTTTTTTTGGGCTCCCAATGCATTCTCACTCCCCATCATATAACTCTAGGCAGCAGTAATAATCTATAGATGAATAATCTGTCTCCAAGTGAGTCAACAAATGCTAGTCACTTGGATTCTCAGAACAAAAGCATTTACAAACACAAAGTGAACATGAGAATTAGAATTGGCCTGAATATGAAACTACCAGAGTGACCAAGAGCTGTCTATGAAGCTATATTGAGGTTAAAGCAAGTTTGGGATGATTTACAGCAATAGTGGAGGAACGCTGAAGTGTCAGCAGTCTGTAGATATGCAGATGAATTCAGACTATGCAGCTCAAGTCACACTTCTGGCTCCTAGTACTGTTAATTAAGAAATGCATCCGAAGGGTTGATTTCCAGAAGTTCGCAAGTCTGTTTTTGTCTTTTTAAAGAAATGAGATTTCAAGAATTTGACAACTTGTGGGGATCAAGTTACAGGTGTGAAGCTGATGTAAACATGATGAAATATCAGAAAAGATGTCTTAAAATATATTAGGAGACCTTCTAGCCTCTATCTTGATTCTTGGCCCAGATATTTCAAACACCAGTCTGCAGACCTGTGTACTTTTAGAAGCAAATGCCTCAAAATAACTAAAATCGAGCTGGATTTAAAAAATTAACATTACATTTTATTATCTCGCGGTACTAGAACAGAGCATCTCCAGAAATTATGACTGGGCAGTACCACCATCCAAGCAGGTTTAAAGACTTCATCATCGATGGGGATGTGGCGTAGTAATTAGAAAGTTCAGCCAAACAAATAAGCAGCTAAAAAAGATTACCTTTGGCCAGACTTCTTTTTCTCTTGTTTTTAGCCCATGTTTCTGGCTGCCTGGGTCTTTTTTTTTTTTTTTTTTTTGCTCTTTTGGGTTGAGTCCACACACACACACACACACACACACATCCTGGCCTGTACTGTAGAGTCAACCATTTTGGTTCAGTGAGAAAGCTACAGTGGCTACTATTGGCCAACCAATTTTCTAAGCGATGCTTTGATTGGCTGACTGGACTTGTGTACTTGTAGAAGTTTTAGACTGGACTTGGTCACCGCTAGAAGTAGCTTCTTGGGAAATTTCCCATTCACTGCTCATTTTATATTGTACTTGAGTGCTTCTTGGGCAAAATTAGCTGATGGAGCTTATTCCTCATCAATGAAAGAATGGATTCATGGCGTTATCTGATTTTTATTAAATATTGACTTGAGCGCTTATGGAAATAACGCCTTCATATCAAAACACGTTTTGACTTGTGTTATCTTTACACAAAAAATTCAGACAAATTTATGGGTCCTACCACTATATCACTCCCCTGTTTCCAGTTTACTGATATTAAATTTTCAGTTATGTAGTTACCAAGCAAGCAAGATTTATTTATTTATTTATTTATTTTTAAAATTGGCATCTCCAATCCCACCTTTATCTGGAATGCCTAAATGGGGAACTTTGTACAAGCCTTGCTTATATGCGACCTCGTGCTGCCTGCTCAGGAGGGTGAAGACAGTTCGCGGCTCTCCTCCGAAGCACGCGCCTGTCAGCCACTGCATCTTATACACTCATTGGTTGACAAGTTCACAACGAGGGCGGAGGATACCCAAACATGAACAAGCTTAGAATCTTCCTGACGAGCACCCGTCCGGCCAACAGGAGGCGCTTAAAGGAGCAGTGTGTAGGATCTAGCGGGATCTAGCGCAGCGGTTGCAGATTGCAACCAACTGAATTTACCTCCGCTAACCCCTCCCTTTCTAGCCGCGGAGTGGAGCTACGGAAGCCTTCACCTGCCAGACAGTTCGGCAGACGCTGTTATCCAACGCGACAATACACAGGCTACAACCGCTACAACTCCATGATGTCAACCTCGCTCATAGCTGGAGAAATAAAAGCTACATTAAGAATATAAGTGCTACGTGATACAGTCGCATTCCCCTGTAATATATTCTATTGTGTCCTAACCTGCTGGGATTTGGCTTTCCTCAACAAACAGATCAAAATAAATCAAGTATAGCACAGCTATCAGGTCAACTACAAGCATGATCACAGGGAGCCCCTCTATGTTTAGCTGAAGAAGGCCCACGTGTAAATTCGTAGTCTCGGGTGGGAAATCAATGCGAACTGCGTATGGTCAATAACCATGCTCTCGGATTCATAATCTGTGCCGCCTGATTACAAATTCATGCCAACAGATTTGTACACCATGCCCTTGGATTACCAGTCCGTGAAAGAGTATTTATGCATTCAAAAGGGGCGTTCGAGTGGTAAAGCAGGCAGACATGCAGTAGCCCAATCTGTCGATGTTGGTAATGTTAGCTGACAATATGTAGACGCTAGTAGGCTACTACGACATACTCTCAAAGACTTGTATCAAACACAAATCAACTGAATGGAAATAGTAATGCCACTGCAAAGTTTTTCTAGCACTTTTCACAACTCAAACGCTACATCCAAGATTAAATGAGAGTAAGAATTGACGAGCAGGTAACTGTGATTAGCGTTCACTGTGTGCGCAGCCATTGTACTTTTCTGAGTCGGAGGTGTTTTTTTCCCGGAGTTCCGAGTACGATGGTATGCAGCATAATCCCCGGGGGTGGGGGGGGTGGGGGTCTGTAAATCAGATATTTTTCAACAGTCACAAAATGGTAACGTAGTTAGGCTACTTATGTTGGTAACTATGCCCATGGCCATATTCTAGCTAAAGCAAGCACACAACACATAGCATTTACATTGGTAGTCTACATTACCTGTCCAGCAGAAAAACATGCGACTTCAGCGTCACTGTTAAAATGTCCCTCATCAGCGACTTCCATCTGGGAAAGGCCACATCAATTCTCACCCGTGTTTTCTGTCGTTGTCTGTGTCGAAGTCGTTTTGCTTCATGTTTTCTCTTCTTCGAAGCGGATGGTTCACCCTCCCCTGCTCTTTCTTGTGCTAAACAATACGTATGATCCTCCATTTATCAAAGTTCTCTCAACTCTACAACTGTCTCACAGTGCTCACAACACAAAATGTGTGGCCAGCCAGCTGCAAACTATTTATCCTCCTCTTCGTAATTCGTCTTCACAATAGCGAAAGGCTGTCTCTAGCGCGAATGTCTGGTTTGTTTGTTCTGGGCTATTGTAGAAAAAATGGCGGTGCAACATGGCAGCCTCTACGGAGGTGGACCCAGTCCCATGTAGGTTTAAAGGGCTTATTCTAAGCTAAATGAAACTCAAAGATTATTGTTTTCACGCGATTGTACACTACTAAAAAAGTAGTAATGAATGTTTTATTCCATTTCTGCCAAAATATCAATCTAAATTCTACACACTGCTCCTTTAAGCAATGAACAAAGCTACTATTTGTATATTACCCTTCCCGGCAGACCCTTCCCAATTTGCATCCCTGTAGCGCAATGGCCAATTGTGCGCTACTCTGAAAAAGCTGCTGACCACTGCCGGTTGGTAGGACCAGGGCTCGAACTCGCGCCGTGATAGTCACTTCTGCTTCGCAGTGCGATGCTTTAACTGAGTGAGCTATCCAGCAGCTCAGCAAGATTTATTTCTCGTAATGTTTTATATGAGTGATAATAAAGCCTCAAGATATTATGAAATAAGGTCATTCTAAAGGCAAAATGGCTTATTTTCAATTATCTCAAGTCTGTGATTCTACAATGCTCATGTCACCTGCTATGTGTCCATTTAGTGATTAATTTTAATGTTGTATCTTGCTTGGAAATAGATATTTCCAACAAGGACAATTAAGCGATATGGGCCTTAGTAATCTCTTGAGATGAAACTGGCAGGATAATTAAGACAATAATAAATAATAAATAACCCATATATATGGAGATTTATTGAGAGGCTATGCCTTTTAGCCAGATTGAAATTTACACACAAGGTTAGAAAGAACATAACAGAAGTTAATGTGTGCAAGGACTGAGATTATATTGGCATTGTGATTATATACTGGTCAATACTATATGTTATCTTCCTGTTGTCAAGCATTGGCAAATGAAAACTTGAAACTTAAACCAAAAGCTGAAATTGTGTACTTCCAGTCCCTATTTGCAAATATTTACACACAGAGTATCCACGGTAAGTAATTATTGATGACTGCAAGTATTGCTTGAATGAGACCTACAGCTTAAGTTATGCATATCATTCCACAATAATGGAGGATGCATGACTAAAGTTCCTGTGGAACTCATTTGGAATCTACAATAAATTCCTGTGGTAAACAGGAAATAAGTTCTGGCGTTTTAAGCAGGCAAAAGTAGGCTTGCTCAGGAATTGGGTGATATCAAATTAAAATGGAGTCTCTGTCTGTATGTTTGTCCTTTGACGTTCTTGGCAACTGTTCATCCGATCGACCTCATACAAGGCGGGCATGTTGCTGAGGACCCAAGGAAGTGCAGTATTGAGCATAAGTAGTTTGGATGAGCAGCTCTTGAGAAGGCTGCAAGCAGCGATACCGGAGGCCTGTTCAAAGCAGACACGTTTTGAGCGGGCTCTGCACTAGTTCAGTCAACATACCAATATTGGGATATTGCTCCCGAAAGCAGACTGCCATGCTCCTCTAATGCTTTGGTGCCCCCTTTTGACTAAATGTAAACGTGAAACATTTCTAAATGAAATCTGTTGCGCCTAAAAAGAGAGGGGGGTGCAGAGAGACATCTACGACATGCAGGGCTATGGCTCTCTTAGAGCAGAGTTCCCTACTCCTGCTTTACAGAGTGGGGAGAAAGTGCCATTATGGCAGAAATCATGAAGGAAAAAGTTACGACAAATTTTCTGTCAGCCATCAAGCAGAATGAATAGAGACTGGCTTTTGATTTGTTTGGGAAATACAGTGCAGGGCTCTTGACTCTCTCCCATTACCTGTTGTGATAATACTGTATTATTTTTGGTCGAACCACTTATTTCACTGCTGTTGCTGTTATTGATTTTCTGAAGGACAGACTGTAAAGCAAGTATTGACATGGCTCAAGGAGGAAATGCTTTTTTTGTTACAAAAATAGGTTTCCAGACAGTTACCAACAAAATGAAGACATAGGATGGCTATGAATCAATGCAATGCTTCATTTTATCATTGTTTCCAAACGCCAATATTTGATAACACAGCTTTATTACTTAATAGGCATGCTAGGCCTGTGATATTTAAACAAAAAAAAACAAAAAAAAACTGCTCATTCAAACTCTTGGATTCTTATTTCAAATACCATTGAAGGGTTTGATTCAGTGTGTCTCATCTGTGGTGGGCAGAGCTGAAAATAAGGTAGGCACAAAATAGACCTTTAAACTGATCATTATGAATGATTGAAGGAATGACTTAAAGGGGCAAAAAGCAAAATCGTTTCACCGCTAGGTTTGCTGTTGTGCACTGCCTGTAGACCAAAACAAAGTGTGTCATGAGCCACAACTCCCTCTACCTCTGCGCACCCCCCCTCCCCCACTCGCCTCGTCTGCAAACGACTATCTGCAAAGTGCAAACACACCGAGCGAAACAACATCACCATTTTGTGGAACATGTCGAGTAACGAAGTAAGTAACTTATAAGATTATAATGCCGCAAGAAAGAGAACTTCCTTTTGGCAAGTTTTCTATGCTTTTTGTTTGCAAATTAACCATTATGCCAATAATTTAGTGTGTCACCATAGGCATCAAATGTGTCTGCTCGCCGCTAATGGTGTTAGCAGACATTTTAGTTAGTAACATATTGACTATATGACGGCAGTAAATAGCTTTCCTGCAAATACAATCTATATTAGCTGGCTGCCGGGCTACTCACCGAACACAACCGTAACGCCTGACCCATTGCTGGGACCGAGCCGCTAACAACTCAAGCTCCGAACATTAACCCATGCTACGATTGTAACATTAAATTTCATTGAATCGACATAGCGACATGTGCCTAACATTACTGTACCACAAATTAAAGCAGACATTTGACTTTATGTTGTTACTTACCTGTCCAGCTGAAGAAGAGCCAGCTCCGAGTCAAATTGTAGCCCTTTTAGCTCTCGCAGTGCTCTCCACCTTGGAAACTGCACGGCCAGTATTAATCCGGGTTCTGTCCCTTTCTTTATCCGACAACTTCTTCGCCAACGACCGTTTCTTCAGAGGTAATCTTGGATCCTGGTCGTCTTCAGGTGAACGTTTCATTCCGCTCTTCGCCATTTCGCTTTGAAAATACGCGCTGCCACTGCTCACTGGCTGTAGCTTTTTATAGGGAGGAAGGGCCAAGGGCTTCGAGAGCAGGGAGGAGGCGGTGATTCACATGAATGTACATGATCGCGCAGCCGGACCGGCTTGTAAACAAGGGGCTGGATATCAACACAGAGAGCGGGGGTGTGACATCATGCTGTACTCCAGATGAAATTACACCTCTCGTTCTTCACACAGCGATTTTTTAATTCCTTAAATCTAGAAATGATGCATTTCCGCTTATTGCCCCTTTAACCGTCCATTTATATTGCGCTGTCTCATTGGTAGTTAAACAAAGCTTCTTTTTTGATGCAATGATCAGGATAAGCACAGTTCAACTCAGAAAAAGTTTTTACTCACAAGTACACTTCACAAAAAGGTAAACTATTCTTGAGCTTCCATGTTACCTTTCCGGCAGGTGATGCAGGCAATCTAACCAGCACCTCATGACTGTTTAAATGAAATCAAGGGAAAAAATTTTCAAAACACCTACCCACAATTTTTAATTATATCTGATTGAAATGCACAAAAAATGCATCCAAATGAAGCGTTTTATTTGTCATCTTACCTAAAAGAGGAGAACTGGCTACACCTGATTGCAGTGATATCAGTGCACTGACATAATGATGCAGGTGAGGATTCAAATGGAAAGTAAGAAGATATCAGGGACGTGCGGTCAGGATAGGCAGTGACTTCTCCTTTTTTCTTGGTAGATTTTGTCAACCTGTTTCCACGTACTATGCCTGATTGTCAATCAATCAATTTGACCTTTTTTTCTGGTCAATTAAGCCTGTAATGATTAAGAGGTGATAGTGACAAAAAGATTAAGTTACCTTTATGCTTTGATTCGAGACTGCAAGGAAGTAAATCTTCATAATTCATTAGGAAAAAATCTCAACTCTCTCGGTAATTCCGTATAATGTTTTGATCTTTTGTTTATCGGATTATGAAAGAAGACTGTAAATAAACTCCCTATTGTTTTAAAAATGGCATTAAAAAGTACGTTTAAGGGGGGGGAAATATTATCGTAAACACATTGACCACACATTGAACGCCGCATAAGAAAGGTTTTAATATTTGTTAATGGCATTGCATTAGCCTCCTCTAAGCAAATATGATCAAACTTGCTGTCTCGTGAGCATTTTAAGTTTGATGCACTGAGCAATAATGTTGTGGATGGAACTGGCACGCCATTCTGCCATTTAGTCTTGTAAATTACTTCATCAATCCTCAGATTGCTAATCAAGCAAAGTAATAGAGTTATCTGCTGACCAGTAATAGAGTTTAACGGCGAGGATTCTGCCTACCTTAACTGACCTCGAACGGCACGTCACTGGAAGATATATATTCATTACAATGAAGCAGGGCTTCAGTAAGGATAGGGGTAACAATTCACAACAAACAACAATACAGTAATATAAAAGGGAATGGAGACTGAACAACAGTCTCAATTAAACAGAGATATGTAACTGTTATAACAGAATCAGTAACACACTGATTGTACCGCAGCTAGTGAACCACTAAGACTCTGCATTGAACGACAGGGAGGAGTGGGTATTTATAGATAGGCACTGGGTTAATTGGGCAAGGGATTACAGGTGAGTCTAATTAACATGCAGGGGCAGGAGCAGGTCAGTGATCAATACTCAGGGGAAGCTGCGCACTGAATGGAATTTGGGGGAGACATGAACAATGATTGTGTTAAGAGTTTTTGGATTTTATGTGTTGTTAATAAAGGAAAATTATTTAGAACAGGTAAGGACTAATTCAAAGGGATGTTTTGTGCCTGCGCTATGTTCAGCGCTGTGTACACCATTGATGGTAAGCCTCATTTGCTTTCAAAATTTATCAGATTAAAATTTTATATGCCATGTAATTATATTCAACATATTTTGTGGAAGCAAATTCCAAAAGGTTAAATGCTCTTTGCAGGCATAATAAAACCATGAATTTTATAACCTGTTATTATGGGGTTACTGAGGTTTGAAAAGCAAGAAGAGAGGCTATGGCATTTCTAAAACCAACAAATCAAAAAGAACTAGATAACTCAGTCGCCACAGGGACCGAGTCGTGTATCTCCCCAATCCCCAAATTTCGGACAAAATAGCCGCTGGCAGCCATATTGGACGTCCAAAATTGCCGAAAATTGGTCTTGAGCATTGTCAAATAAATGTCTTCGCCTATGCAAAATTAGAAAAAATTCCTGTAATAATTGTCACTTCCAGAGCCTGGAACAGAAAATCTCTGCGGGAGAGGCGGCGGCAGCCCCGGAACTAAACCATAGTATCTCCCGACTATCGTCGTTGGGGCGATACAATTATCTTATCATGTGTAGGGATAGGAGACTGCACTGGTATGTGTCATGAAAATTTTGTCCGTAAATTATGGCTGTGTAGCAGGTATCATCAGATTTGGCCTTCAAATTCAAATCCAACACTAGTTTTCTTTTCTCCCAGTAATGAACTAAGCTGTTGGTGCTAATGATTTGTCAAGGCTGTTTTCATGTCTAAGGCCCATTAACAGGGAGACCGGAAAACCAGCAGTTCTCAGACGTCAAGTGATTTGATTGTCCCTGCTATAGATGAAATGTATTGAGAGTTCAGTAGGCTTACATTGGACTCTATTCCGTCAGTTCAGACGTTAAGTTGAAAAGAGCAAAAAAGTTGGATTATGAGTAACCTATGATTTTTTTATTATACACTTTACTGCAATGTCCTCTGTAGCATAATGAGATAATTGAACAGAGCATTAAATATTAGCAGCATTACACAATTTTATATTTCCTGTTGGCCATCAATATGAAAACATATTGCTGAGCAAAATTTAAAGAATTCCTCAGGGCTTTAACCCAGCCCATTTCTACCATGTTGCCTGATCTCTGATTAAAATTCAGAAAAAGATGGCCAAATGTTTACTTGGCTGCAAAAGCAATCACAGGCAGCATTGCAAAGTCCTGATGTAAACATTTCTGCAAAGTGAAAAACTTGCTTTAACTTAGGGAGGATCAGCTTTCTATTCCTGTGTAAGGATTACATTGTACAGTATAAAGTAAAGTTGAATATCTTCAAATTTTTATTCAGTTTGTATTTTAAACTGTTGCAGTCACTGAAATGATATAACGTTATGTCAAAAACATACATGCACTGCACTAAAAACACAGATGTACATATTTTCTTGGTACACGTAATGCACACAGAAACACACGCAAACAGGTATGAACATATCGAGGGCTGACTGCAATAAACAGTTATGTCCAAAATATAACATCCAGACATAACTGTTCATTGCAGTCAGCCCTCGTTATGACAACACCTCAATAATAATGGTGGGGATAATGCCCCTCCACACCAATATTCATTACATGTAAATGTTTTGGGGGAACCCAGTCTCATTCTGACACGTCGTATACTGACGCTGCCTGACCAAGCGTCGATATACAACGCAAAAGGAGGCTTTTGGTGTCCTTATTTGATGCCAGTTCAAAATAAACCCCACCCCCCATTTATTGCATTGGCAGTACCTACATATTACTGCCAATGCAATGTTACAGATCAAATAACTTTGAAAATATTAGTAAAAATGTTTTTACCATATGGGTGATTCTCACGAAATTGCATTTTGTCATCTCCGTAAGGATTTGATAGACTAAACTACTACAACAATCATACTTTTGTATTATATATTAAACTATGGTATGTACTAATTGTAGGACTACTGTTGTCTTTGCATTTGATGGATTAATCTATATTTTATGACAACATTTCAACCAAAAAGTTCATTACCGTAACGTGTCCGGGATTTTATTTTTTACCTTAAACCCAAAATTATCACAATACATCCCCATAATTTAATATACATATAAATACAAAAAATGGTTGGGGTTATACCCTTTAACTAGCAGTGTTACCATTTTGGGCCAACCATTTGTGAATAATTATTTTCTTGGCCAAATACATGTGTCCGGAGCATGAACAGTTCATTTCCGTAACAGAGATATTTGGCTCCATTAAAATCCCTGTGTTCCAATAAATAAAGTTTTTTTGTCTCATGATGCATTGTGTGGAAGAGAAGTTGCAAAATGGCTACCAGGTAAGATCATCTTTCAAGTTCTTCTGGTAGATATATTAAAGATTATAATTATATACACCCCTTGACACACTACTACTGTTCATTACCATAACAGGGTATATTTACAATAGTTTTGAAGATAATTATTTTATGTTCTGTGGAAAAGTAACTTTTATAGAGCCAAGCTGTAAGTGAAAATATTTCTGCAGAGTCATGCTAGCTATGCTTATTATTGCTAGCAACATGGGACTGCCATTCATTACCGTAATGCTCTGCATTCATTACCGTAACAGATACAAGGCTGTTACGGTAATGAAATGAAGTGTTACGGTAATTTATTATATATGTATAATCAGGGCTCCAAATTTTGTGGTTGGTTTTCTAAGGGTTATACTGTAGGGGTTGGTTGGTACTAGGTGTTGTTTGGTTAACTAGGGGTTGGTTGGTACTAGGAGTAGTAGTAGACAGAAAAGGAGATTAACTATATTGACTAGAGTAAGCAAAGTTGAATGGATTTAGATCATATCGCCAGTCTTGATACAAGTATATTTCTAATAATCCCTCATTCCAAATGTATCCCTGTAGCAGCATTCTTTTTATTATTTATTTATTTATTCTTTTTATTTTTTTTAAGCTAATTTCGGGGGGTTTTTTTTCTTTAAAAATTCATAAAAAATTACAGGAAATGGGTTACAGACTTACGCTTTTTTCGACATGCTCGGGCAATTATGCTGAACACCACGTTAGTGTTCATTTTGCCGAAACAAGAAGTTGAAAAATCACTATTTCTGAGCATGTAAAAAAAAAAGTAAGTCTGTAACCCATTCCTGTGATTTTTAAGGGTACATTGTGTAGGAATTTCTCCCATCAAGCAGTGAAATTGTATTTTGCATTCAAACGAATATGTCATGATTCTGCTCTGTCTGTTCTGGTTCTGCCATGTCTGTCTTGTATTCTGCCATGTTTATTATGTTTCTGCCATGCTTGTTATGTTTTCCCTATTACCTGTTATGTTTATGATTATGTCTGTCAGGTTTTGCCATGTTCTGTTTAGTTTTCGTACCATGCCATGTTTTCGTTTTTGCCATTCCCAATCCACTTTTTTGTTCTAGTCCAGTCCATGTTTTGCCATGCCCTTCATTGCACTTTGTCTCCCCTGTCTGGTCTTTTGTAAGCTACAGCTTCTCCCCAGTCCTGCGTGTCACATGTTTAGGTGATTTCATGGTTTCTGGGTTTCAAACATTCCTTCCAATCTCGTTTGCTTCCTTCGCCTCTCTTTTCTATATTACTAACCAATACTAACAGTTTGTTGTTTTGTTAAAGTTACTAACCCAGACTAACATTGTATATAATAGTAACTTACTAACGAGCACTAGGGATTGTATAGCTGCACTTACTAATTGATTAACAAGCTCTCAGCACTTGCCCTGTTCTAGTCTCCGCCTCTTGCCTTCACTTAGTCTTTGCTGCAATTCAGCGGATCCTCCGTACCTGCTCCACTCTGTCCTGCCTCTCATTATCTGTGCACATTAGAACTCCCTAACCGGAGCTGTATGTTTTGTCATAGGCTGTCTCGTGTTCCATGTCCACATTTTGGCTTTCGCCAATTTCATGTGGTTAGGTTCTCCCTCATGTTTTGCTCCCACGTAATTAGTCTGATCCAGTTCACCTTTCCCTAATCATAGCATGTGACTTCCCTTGAGTGTACTTAAGCTGTCTCCTCACTGCAGTTCCCCGTCAGAGTGTTTCCCGTGTTTACCTGTGCTGCTTTTGTTTCTCGCCTTGTACTCATTGTGTTACCTTTCTGACTGGACCGCCCGACTACCTCTTTTTGGCTCTGATTTGGCTTTAATATCTGCTCCTGTGTATCGAACCCTTTTTGCCTGACTACGATTTCTGTATTGCTGCCCTGGTTTTTCGTCTCTGGATTCTGCCCCTAGGATTGTGATTTTGGATTGTGGACTTTGTACTTTTGCCTTCGGTCCTGCGGGGGTTTACCCCCTCGCTAATAAAATCACATTTTTTGCTACTTCTGGTTATCGCGACTGGTTCCTGAACGATACCTCACAGAATAGTGCTCTCTAGTGCCTCGCTTTTTCAAAGGTGTGTTGCAACCACCGTAGCCGTTATGTACCAAGAAGCTATGACATCATGTCATCCAATACCACTTCACAATACCACGCTGAACTGCGGTCTACGGCGGAGTGTTTGTTTTTAATACAAACTCTCAGACCGCTTTCGCACAAGGTACGATTGTTCGATACCGTGCCACAGTGTGATTGTCCCCTCTCCCCGCTGGTCAGCTTACTCATTAGTAATATCGTACCATACCTGAGTATGCCAAAATTCCAATACAGCGCGTTGCAGTATCCACCTTGGTAGTTTTAAATGGGGAGATATACAGGAAGGAGTAGTTCACTCTTGCGTAGAAAGAATTCTGTATCTAATCTCCGCTTTTTTTCTGGCTTTTTATTTGCCAGTACGATTTTAAAAGGAGGCGCCAATATGTTTTGGGGGATTTTATTATTGAGAGGGGGCTTTAGAATATTGAAATCGCGAATGCGTGCTGCGCGTGCCCTAGCAACCCGGTGTGTCATCAATAACATGGATTACCACATATAGCAGCACAAGAAATTAAACTCAATTTTCTTGACTGAATTTCAGTTCCTAAATCATCAAAATTGCTCCCTACAACTGTCAAACGCAAGTCTGTCATCTTGGATTTGCCCGGAGACGCCTGTCAAACAATAAAATTACAACTTGATGGCAGGCTTGAGACCATCATTTACCACCGTTGTCTATTTTCCTAAGAAACGTACTGATGGAGGTAGTGGGCATGATGAAATGCAACCCTTATTCTATCAAACATAGCCTATGCTGCTATTCACCAATGACGCTATTTACCGATACATGTTCTACTGTTATACTGCCAATACAACGAATTACACAACCAAGCAATGAAAAAAGCTTGTAATTTAGACATTAACATTTACTTACCGGTCGAGAAGAAAGCAGGCAACTTCAGTGACCCTTTGAAAGTCTTTCTCCTTCATTAGCTCTTTCCACCAGGGAAAAGCTACCCCGATGTTTACCCTCGTTTTTTTGAGGCCTGCAATAGTCTAATTTACCGCCGCCATAGTCTCAATATGCGTGTTGAGCATACATGCACATTTAAAAAAAAAAAAGAAAACATGGAAAAATAGGAAAGGTACAGGAAGACGCGGAATTTGCGCAATTCCCCCCCCGTTCAACAAAATGACAATGATTCTTTCCCCCCCCCGCTCAACAAAGTGAGAATGACCCCCCCAGACATCGGTCAGCCACCACACATGTGCCCCCATATTCTCCAAAAATTCTGTGGGAAACACTGTTATTAGTGTGAATGCTGAGTCAGCATTCACACTATTGTTATCCAAATCTTTATATGTCCTTATTATTCTGAGTTCTTCTGCCGTTTTTTGCAGTCTAACTAGTCCTTCATACTTTGTGCTCGAAAAACCGTTCAAATATCAAAACATTCAGCTTGTTCAGGACATTAGGGCTTCCATTCAACTTTTTGAAGTTATTTATACTTTTTAAAATATTAAGCTTTTCCTGAAAAATTTTCCTCATTCAAAATTAATGGAGAGAATGTTCAAATCCTTCAAATCTTCAGCCTCTTTAAACCAACTACTTCAGCATACTTTCAGCTAGAGACTTCATTCAAAATTTAAAATGCTCTCAAGACTTTCAGCTATTCAGCTACCATTCAACTTTTTAATATCTTTTATACTTTTTATGAATTGCTCTTAATTAATTGAAAATGTTATTGTATACATTGTATTGATTGTGGTTGCATTAAACCTTCTGTTATTCTGTTATGAATTGCTCTTAATTCATTGTTTTTTGTAAAGTCAAGCTTAATTTGTCATTACCAAAGACAATCTAATCATTCAGTAATTCTAATGTAGCCTTACATGATAAAGAGTGAAAAAGATTGGACCATATAGCCTAATTTGTGAATACTAAAAACATGGCTTCTATGATGTATGAATGCCATGTGAGGTCATTACCGTAACAAAGCTTTTCATTACCTTAACAGCTTTTCATTACCGTAACACTTGCTGTATATGTAAATAGTTGGATGGGAATGAGCGATAACTTCAAATTTTATTTTTGCACAGGAACTATTTGCCAAGTCTTTTCAGATTACTGAATTGACATTTTTTATTTGTTTGTAAAATTTACTCTACAAACTTTTTTAATTTTTTACTGTAATGAACATAAAAACTAAAGTTATTATATCAATAAACATTTTTCTGAATATTTACACTATGTGGCTATTCTGAACTATTAATAGAACATACATGAAAAAAATAAAAGGTCTACCTTTCATACATATTCAGTTATTATCAATTGAAAATGTGTGACCGTAATGAACTTATTTGGTTAATGACTCAATAAAACATTCTGAAAATGTATTAAAAAACATGTATTGATCTCTCATTTTAATTGAGCCGGTTAATTGAGACCCTGCTTGCTACTAATGAGAGAAAAAACGAGCAAAATTGACCAAAAATTGCTTTTGCACAAAAGTCAGGACAGTTTTGTGAGAATCACCCATATACAGCATCTCACCCATTACAAAAAAAAAAAAAACACGCACACATACACGCACTCACATTTTTTTTTATGTGGCCAAACATAGCCGCCAGTGCATCTCTACACAGACTTCAACACAGGTTGGCTATACAACAAATTAATTGACTTGAGATCTCAAACAAAAAATCTGCTGGTTTTTTATGTGTCCCTCCACTTAAATGCTTCATTTAAGTCCTTAAGAGTTGGCAATCCCTGCTACTAAAGCTTAAATCAGCAACTGTTTGAAAACAAATCTTTAAGACCTGAAGGGAGTGCAACCGAGAAATGAGATATTTCTTCAAAAGACTTTCTCAAAACTGGGAATGTAACCAGGTCACTGTTGCAGGCGATCAAGATGCAGGGTCAAGAGATGCATGCTTGGGGTGTGATTTTAAAACACTAGATGAATTGTATAAGTATACTTTTCAAAAAAGAGTGGGGGATATTGAAATTGCAAGGTCAATAACAAACTGATAATATGGAATAATTGGTCCCAAACTAATTGTATCTTAACAGAGAAGGAATTGAGTAAACAATTCACCCGATATTACCTGAACAGTTTCTCTTGCGGTCATGGTCCGTGAAAGAAGGAATGGGTTAGAAACAGGAATTGAAAGCTGAAATTTTTGCGTCAATAGTGCGAAATGCCCCTGTTATTGGCCAAACACTCATTGATAGGTCGAGGCATGGTGCGTATGAGTCTGCCTATGGTGATTTGATGCAGTCTGTCCCACTGTTCCCCCCAACGCCTGGCCAATTTCATCTAGCGTGGCCGTTGGCCTTTCACATTGACGCACACATCGGCCCAAGATGTCCCAGACATTTTTAATGGCGGAAAGGTCAGAGCTCATTGCTGGCTGGGGAATTCTATGGATATTGTGCCGTTGAAGGTGGTTATTGACTATTCTTGCATGGTGAGCATGGGCATTGTCGTCCTGAAAGACAAAACGCTGCCCCTCACGTCGTGTAAACAGGAGAACGTAGGGTGTCAGTACTGGCCAGTGACTCTTCCTTGCATGATATGGAGTAGGGTTCGGTTAGTCATAGTAATCCCACATCACCTCATAACAGACCCACCACCAAATCGGTCATGCTGTCTCAGGTTAACATTGGCATAGCGTTCGTTACGACATCGCTAGATTCGACCACGCCTATCAAGGAAGTCAAAAGTGTACCGGGACTCATCTGAGAACATTGCAGACGACCATCAACGATGTCCACAGTTCCCCACGTTGTGTACACCATTTGAGTCTATTGGCAATGTGGTGGCTGGTCAATGGCAGCACTATACGAGGCCTTCTAGCATGAAGATGGGGATCGACCTGTCACTCGAACACCAGTAGCCTGGTGTATGTTTGCAGCAGTATGATTTGCTGTTTCTGATCGATTTCTCAGAGCCTGGGTACGAATCAACCTATCCAGGGCCTTTGTTGTTGACCGTGGACGCCCTGGCACTGTAAGAAACACCATCAACTGGTGCAAAGAGAGCAGTTCGTGGAGAACTCGCGGCAGTAGAGGTTTAAAATAAAAGTTAAGTGCCTCTGATGTTCATTATCTATGTATGACAAGTAAACAAAAAAAAAAATCAGTAGTTGACAGCATGACTACTCCGTGACGATATTAATAGCAACAGAAGTAAAGAGGTGAAAGCATCAATATATGGGCAAGGCTCACGAAAATGACTCCACCCCCTTTTTGTTTGTCCAATGCCTATAATATTTTTAATATTGGGAGTTTTTTATTATTACAGTCTCATCATAAAGAGCATGATGAGAGCTACACAGGAATGTATACTTTTATGGGTCTCTTACCATTTTTTGACCACATTATGGGCACCTAAAATCTTGCAAACCTTAAAATTTCCCACATTTTGGTATGTCCAAAACAGATATATGAATTTTGAATTATGTTTCATAGAATAAATTAAAATCTAAAAGTCTAAACTACTTTTAAATGTATAAAACACACACTGAACTATTATTTGGGAGCCAAGTCACTGTGTGCATCTCACTTGATCCATGTCATACAGGCGTCAACAACTTGTCCCAAAAAACCGTTGTGTACGTGATCCGATTACGACCAGTCATAAATAAATAATTAATTAGCATCTAGGGAACTATTAAGGGTCCACACCACCCGAAAATATTCATATTTTGGCAAAATGAAACCATTTTTCATGTATTGTTGGCTCCCTGACCTTCACACTCACACAAACATCAACTTCCTTGCCGTATGGTTTAAGCTTGTTGTGTCCGTTATCGGAGTCATGGCGAGACTCAATGAATCACGCACTTCTAGTTTGTAAAATCCTTAAAAATACATCCGAACTAGTTCGAAAAAAGTGTGCAAGACAAAATTATATGAACCCTTTTTGAAATTATTACGTGAAATCTCCATTTTATGTTGTTTTATGCGGCATGCGTTGTGTATGTTATTGATGTTGTGTACGTTATCCGCTCTGTTTTTTCCATTATTTAACTTAAACTAAAGATTTGTTTTCACTGATATCTCTTCCTTTCAGGTATTTGTGATAATTCTGGGTGGATTTACTGCTTATAAATAAATTAGGTGTTGCTTATCATGAAATCCAAGCTGTTTTTCTTTGATTTCTTAGATTTAAGGTTGGAAAATAATATATGGAGGCTGGGAAGATAAAGGTAGGGGTACCTGTCAATGAAGTAATTTGTGTGGAGGAGAAAAACTTGTAGCTTGGGCCAGTGGCGTCACCAGACTTCTTATTCTGTGAAGGTGCACAAGGGGGGCACAAAGAACATCCAAAAAAGATGGCCCGCAAATAAATAAATCACTGTGTTCATTGGATGTTCTGTTTGTTGTTAAAATGTTTTTTTTATCCTTTGTTTCGTTATCAATCTGTTCTAATCGTCCTCTTTTTTTTTTTTGGCTGTTGGACATGGAGCATTTAATATCCGACCAGCATTGTACGTACTTCGTTGTATTTATAAAAATGGCCCAAATAAATTGATTGCAGTGCCCATTGGATGTTCTAATTGTTGGTGATATATTTCATTCTTTATTTTGTTATTAGTCTGCTCTCATATCAATACTTTTACTTTCTGCTGGCTGCCGGGCATGGAGTATTTTGCATTTCGCCTCAGACAGTCTTGATCGTGCATGCGATGTTTAATTCACAATGTCAATGGTCATGGAATTGATTTTCTGACTGACTACAAGCACTATTTTATCTCTGGTGTGGAAATAAAGCGTGAATCTGTTCGATCCATCTGACTAATTTTCAAGAGAGACCGGATAAAGACTGTAGTCTATCTTCAACGGAAGAAAACAGACGAATAAAAGACCAAGAAAAGTCGATGGCTATCAATTTGCATTTTGTGAAGGTCGAACAAAAACATGGCCAAGTTTGTACGTCTAATAATTGCTGGAATACTCGAAAAATTAGAACTTTTATGACTTTCGGACCCGGAGTATTATAGGATCTCTGTCCGACAGTCGCTAATTCTTCATAAATGTGCAAAGTCCCGCGCCAATTTCGCTTCACTTTATTGAGCAGAGCTGTAACAGAAACATTGATTAAATTCTCGGTACTCATCTTGAATAACTGAGCCCTCTTATCAAAACATTGACGTTTAATATCTAAAAGATTCAGAAGATTCGAAGAAATTAAAAACAATAATAGACTGTCGGACGCGGAGTTAAATTGAAACCATCCGACTGTCGGACACTGAGTTATATTAAAACCCCGTTTGACTTTCGGACACGTAGACACTGCATTATTTATTTATTTACGTATCCTAAATGGGGGGGCACATGGGGGGCAAGAGATGTCTGTGGGGGGGCATGTGCCCCCCCCCCGGACGCCACTGGCTTGGGCCTCTGGACATTTGGAATTATCAGAAAAAGCTTTGTTTATGCAGATTCATTAAGAAAGCATTTTGTGTTGTGTACGTTATCCGCTGACAGCCTTTGCAAATTGGACTCCTGCTCCCACCATTTTTTATTATTACATGGATCATTATACGCCAAAATGTGCAGAAAATAATGACAATTGTGGTAAAGTATTAGAAAATTCATTTAAACTGAGTGGGGAACTGCCACATGAAATGAAAGTATACATTTAATCCATGTTTCACTTAAAATCCTGATGCTCATTTTCAAGACTTTTTTCACAAGCCTGCCAAAGGTCAAAAAATAGGTGGACATCTTTTTTGGGGTATGAATTCCTGTCTCAAAACATCATAAAGTATAATTGAATTGATTAAAAAGAGATTTAGTATGTACCAGACTACTCTGAAGAGAGGTGTGTCCGTGGATAACGTACACAACCGCGCCGAAAATGGATTCAGACATGCCGTTCTTTCATGATGCATTGCAGGATAAGTATTGGTGATTTGATGATAATTTTTTTTGCACATAAATTGTAAACATCTCTAATTTATGCATAGAAATTAATTATTTGATAATAGCAAAGCAATATTTTTTTCAAATGAGGTCTGGGGTGGAGTCATTTTCATGAGCCTTGCCCATATACTATTTCCAGATGCCCGTGTGAAAATGGTCTAATTGGTTGTGTTGCTGCAAAGAGCTGGCAACATTTAAAATAAAGACTTGAGTTTGCCAAGAAATGGCATGCCAGCTGGTGAAACATTGTCTGGTGCAATAGTTAGTTAAGTTGTGCAACAAGTCCTGCCATGCAGACGTTAAGTTTGCTGGGACATGTCCATGCGTGCCACTAATCTGCCTACTGCCTATCTGTGAATATCTCACCTCACAAGGCTGGAACAGTTTACACCTGGAGTGGAGGGAGGCAGTGAGGACACTGAGCCTGGCTAGTCACTGCAGATTCCCATCCTGGAGTTGATTAACTCTTTCAACCCCAGATATTCTAGCATCACTATACCCTTCAACCCCACAGCCCTCTGTAGAGGGCTGGTCATTATCTGGACATTGTATCTTACTGTTATCTCTGGAATCCCATTAAATGTAACCTGATATGTTCCAATCAATTAGTCAGATTGTTTGAATTTTCCCTACAGGAATTTGGGGTTGAAGGGAATATGTTGGTCAGCCCTCTGTAGAGGGCTGTGGGGTTGAAGGAGTTAACCTATGGAAAACCTGTGCTACATCTTTCACAGCATAAGTATGGCTGTCTGTGGCTACCATGATCTGGATTCATTGCAATGCATTACTCTATTTACTTAGCTTGTCTACTGTATTTAGCATGCCTTGTCATCCAGAGAGGCTTCTAAATGCCGCACAGTTAAGCTGTAAAATGAAGCATGCTCTTATTAATAGCAAAATACAGCTTAACAGATATCTGCCATCTCTGGCCCCAAAGTGAACTCTGTACAAGTTCAGGTGGAGAGGGCGGAAGTAATGTCTTCTCTTGATGAGCTGACAATTCTAGACTGAACAGACAATCAAGGATTCCCTACACAGCAGTAAATATCAGGGAACCTTTAAATACCACAGTGTCTCAGGACCTCAGTTCAATTTCCAATTCAATTTTCCCATCACTGCACTGGAACATTGGTTTTCCTCTTTATATGAAGTCAACACTATCCCTACATGACCCCTATGCCAGCTTGTTAAAAATCTTTAACAATCATTTTAATAGTAAGAATTTTGCAGAAAAAGGCTTCAGAGTTTTTAAGTTTCACAACTTAAGTTCTCCATTCCGTTTACAATAAATTACATTTTTGGACAAGAGTGAGCAGTGTTATTATACTGCTTTGGGTAGCACACACTTACAGGAGGAAGATAAAATTACTGGCAAAACAGCAACAGTGCAGAGGATTTTTTTTTTTTTTTTTACAGTTTTTGGCAATTCATTCACCATCTCATTGTATTACATCAGTCCCGCTGGTTAAACTAGTCCAAATTAGACATGCAGTTATTATTGACTTATGCAACATTACTTTTGAGGGAATAATAGTGCTTAAAACCTTTAATAATGTATTGTGAAGAAGTGGACTGTAAATATGCATTTCGCATTAAGTGCCCAAATGTACATAGATTTTTGTCCTCAGGACGATGGACCAAACCCATATATATATATGGGTCAATCCAAGAAATGATGTTTGGACCTATTTTAGGGTCGTTTTGACTTCAGAGAGCTATAGAAAAAAAAATAATGCACCATTCTTCTTGTTTCTAGTCTCATTTGAAAGAAAACGTCCAGGGCTTCCAAAGAAGGCAAATTTGCATATGTCGGCCCATAATTTGGCGAGTTATTGAACCCCAAATTTAAAAAATAGCTCAAAATTGCCATTTTTGGGCCATTTTCACCTCATTCCAAGCCATGAATTGTCAAGCCAAATAGTGCTAGACCACCATAAACTCATTTTTTCCTTAGTGGGGGGTCATATCTAACATTTCCATGTGGTTTAGCCATGTCATGACCCACATTTTTTTTTTTCCCTATATCTTTTAATGGGAATTTCAACTCATTGAAATGCGAGTGACAAAAAATTTAGACCACCAGCTAGGATACTAAGAAGGTAGTCCCACTGTTCATATTATATCCAGCCAAGAGGGTCCCTATAAGGGTTATGTTAATTGAAATATTTTTTACATACATTGACCTGAGCCTGTGCCAGCTTAAAAAAACTATTTTTCAACACCGGCCTCGTCACTCACGTTTCACTGACATTTACCCATATATAGAGCAAACTACTGCTAATTTCTTCACTTCCTACCATCCTAACAAAGTTATAGGGTATATGTAGCAACCCTAAACATAAAATAATAAAGAAAATTAATTCAGGTTGGCTCTATGGGGCGTTGCTCGGTGAGTGAAACGCGAGTGAGCATCCAACGCCAAAAATGTTGCGAGAAGAGGAAAGCGACTTCCTGTTAACCGGCGAAAGTAAACTACATCCGGGGTCCTTCATAAACAACTCAGAGGATCTCAAGCTTCGATTGAGGCAAGTTTACGGCAGATTTTCCCGCAAAATACAAGAGAAATTCTTCAGAAAGGTAAGGAATTTGGATGAAATTCTTACAAAATATTGTTGAGGAGGTATCTGGGTGTATGCAGATGTCTCAATTTGTACCAAAACAATGTATTTTGGGTTCTATGGGTTAAAACAGATTGGTGAGTGAAATTTCCAAGCCGGTACGGCCATTGGTTTGCGACTACGGAGTGAATAAATTCCACTTTGTTACAAAACATTTCTCGTCAGAATATAAGATGATATCAGACTGAAATTATCGGATGACGGTCGTTGCCTGACATGTCCACTAAATCGTGTCCACTAAATCACGACCATTACCAAAGACATAGTTTGTTTTCTATGATTATACACATCAATTTATTGATTTTCATGTTTCCTGGAATGACTCCGTAAACAACTTTGATCGGCAACGAAAGTTTTCTCATGTGTTGCTGCGAGTCGCCTGATTTCCTCTACTGCACGTATGGTGTCCACAATTTTGTATGCTGCCACGAATGTTACTGAAAAGGGAATTATGATAAAAATCGTCTGAATCCATCCTTATTCTTGACCATCGTTCAGCAACTGGCCGTCCATCTGCAAGGTAAGACATTTCTGACGCTATTTTCCTGATTTTTCCAAATAATTTGTTTAATTGATTTCATATTTTAGGATGTGATTTCTTATCATGCGATGACGGGGTTCATTTGTACCAGTGATGTGCTGTTGGAGGTCAATTAGGGGAGGCAGAATCCTCTCCGTTATACAAACTATAACTCCCTACTACTTTGCTTGATTAGCAATCGGAGGATTGATTTACTAATTTACTAAGACTAAACGGCAAAATGGTATGGCAATTTCATCCACGGCATTATTGCTCATTGCATGGAACTCAAAATGCTCACGAAACAGCAAATTTGGCCCTATTTGCTTACAGGAAGCTAACACAATGCCATTAACAAATATTAAAACCTTTCTTATGCCGTGTTCAATGCGTGGTCAATATGTTTACGATAATGTTTTCCCCCTTAAATACGTACTTTTTAATGCCATTCAAAAACAAATGGAGTTTATTTCAGTCTTCTTTCATAATCCAATAAACAGCAGGTCAAAACGATACATGGAATTACCAAGAGAGTTGAGATTTTTACTAATTAATTATTAAAATGTCCATCCTTGCAGTCTCCAATCAAAGCGTAAACGTAAATTATTATGATTTTTTTATCTCACTATCACCTCTTAATCATTACAGGCTACATATAGCCTTGGCTAGGTCTTAATTGTTTGGTAAAAAAAGTTAAAATTGATTGATCGTCAATCAGGCATAGTACGTGGAAACAGGTTGAAAGTTCTAGATAAAATGGTGAAGTCGCTGCCTCCCCGGACTGTATATCTCTGATACGTACCCATTTCTTCTCCACCTTGATGAATGTTATGCTTCAGTAAATTATTTTCGTAAACTGTCTTCGAAAATATCACATGTATTAATTGGACTGTTGGGGATCGCGCAAGCGAAGCGCAGAAGCTCTGCAATCCATTTATATTTTGGACCACAAATGGCAGCTCCTTGTAAAGCAGTTTGAATCAGGTTTGATTGTTTGTTGTTTAATTACAATTAGAAAGTGCATCCTGGCTACATGGGTTTGTAGGATATCTTCAAAAAATAAAATGCTTGTGATCAACAGCTCAAATTTCAATAAATCGTTCAGCGAACAAACTACACTTCTTTATAACCCAGCTAGCATTTTTATGTTTTTTCACTGTTGAATCAACGTCATGGATCATAGTTGAATCACTGCTGAATTATGTTTTGATTTTGAAAGATGAATCAACGTTGATTTTGCAACGTTTTTTCAATGTTGGGCATGAGTACTATACACAACCTCCACTTTTTGGGGGGGGTTTTTTTGGCCAGAACAATTTTAAAGGGGGGCACAAATATTTTTGGGGGGTTTATATGAGTGAGAAGGGGGTTTAGAATGATGGAGGAAAAATTTTAAAAGGAAGGGGTAGATGCGGCGCGAGGAAAAAAAATTCTTGCGGTAATTCCAGTTTCCACCACCGTGCTCTTCCCTCGTGACATGCACTCTGTGTACAATCTCTCCAACTTCTTCTGACCTTTTTTTTTAATGTTTTCTTTTTTTTCCTCCATTGATGAGGTTGTGAACAAAGGTTTACATGTTGAGTTAGACATTATATTAGTGTCTGCAGCAGGATTTGAACCTGGGAACCTGTGGACAAAGCAATTTCAAACGCACCATACACTGTGGTCTTAACCACTACACCAACTGAGTTTATTGTCAGTTCAGCGCACAACCAAAGGTATAATTATATATATAAAAGAAATAATATATTCATTTATTTTTCTTTCTTTTATTTATTGTTGTCAATGAGGAGACGTCATGTGAATATCCATTTTGATGTGTTTCATGCTGGTGAGTTGGCTGATCCATTGATCCTGGGTAGAATAATTTGAGCAGAACAAACCATTGTTTGTGGCTGAGTTGGGTTAAGGTCAGGGTTAGGCACAGGGATAGGGATAGCATTGCTTATGAGTTGGGTTAAGGTTAGGTATAGGGATAGGTAGCGTTCCCTATGAGTTGGATTAAGGTTAGGCACGGGGATAGGGATAGGGATAGCATTCCGTGTGAGTTGGGTTAAGGTTAGGCACAGGGATAGGGATAGGGATAGCATTCCCTATGAGTTGGGTTAAGGTTAGGCACAGGGATAGGGATAGGGATAGCATTCCCTATGAGTTGGGTTAAGGTTAGGTCAACAGTGTCATGGCTGCCACCTTTATAAGCTTGCCGCATGTATAGACGCTCTAGAAATTAAAGTGTAAATTCTCTTAACTGGATGTGCGCTTGATGTTTTTCCACACCAGCATATTTCACTTGGTATCTAAACATTAAGGTAAGCTGAAAAGGTTGTGATTTTTTTCGATTTTGCTGGAGGTTGTGTGTGGTACTCTTACCCAACGTTGTTTCAGTGTTATTTCAACGTTAAAACAAATCTTGTTCAAATTTCAGCATTGATTTGAGATGATTTTGTTAACCTTTTTACAACCATCAGAGTTAAACGTTGTTTCAATAGCGTTTCAATGTTGAAACGACAACTGACATAATTTCAACCATATTTCTACGTTGAAGGTCGGTCGTGTGCCGGCTGGGTTACAACCATCAGAGTTAAACGTTGTTTCAATAGCATTTCAACGTTGAAACGTCAACTGACATAATTTCAACCATATTTCTATGTTGAAGGTCGGTCGCGTGCCGGCTTGGAAGATTTCCATAATGGTATGATGCGTTTCCTTATCTTAAAAAAAATGGTGGTAACCCATCGTTATGTGGATTTTTTTTGTCTGATTAATAACATTTATGATAACTTATAATTAATGATGGGGAGGGCCTATAATTTGTCCCCTCTGAATCTTCCGACGTGACTTTTTAAATAAATGAGAAGCTACGCACTTTATCCATTAGGGTTAAAATAATTATTGCCAGCTGAAACATAGGCGTTTAATAGCTGCAATAATGTTCCAGTCATAGTATTTGTTTATTTGAATCCAAACGGCAACTACTTTTGGACAGGCAGTGTAGAACACAAATGATCCGCGGTACAAGCTGAATTACCGCACCAGAGAATGAAACAAATCTCGCTGTTTAAGTTACTGCAGAAGTCCAAACCATTAAAAGTCATTTAAAAAAGACTGATAAATCGCGGTTTTAAAAATGCACGCTTTTAAATGAGAAGAAAATAGAGCAACACTGCTAACTTCACAAAACACACCAATTTCGTTCAGAGATTTACTAACAGACACACAGACGCAGTATATAGAATGAGTCTGCGCAGGTTCCACACCAATTGTGTTATGTATAAAACGGTAATATGAATATAATGTAGCCTATAAAATTAATAACGACAGAATAAATATTTTGTAAATATCGAATAATTTTCCTTTGGAATACTTCGACGGGATTTTGTATTCCGTATGTATTCTGTATGCTGTATTCTGATGCTTTTCTCATACTTGCTGTGGAAAGATAACTTCTTGCTGTTATATGCCATGTCTTAAACCAGTGAAGAATCAAATTAAGTTGGTTTTGTTCCTATATAATATTTTTATATATATATATATATATATATACACACATATATACACACACACACACACACACAGCGGGGGAAATAAGTATTGAACACGTCATCATTTTTCTCAGTAAATTGAGCATTGCGTTAGTTCAGACAGGCAACGGAGTCAAGCCTTAAACTTAAATCCCCTGGCCAATGGCCCATCTGGCACAGCTGATCGCTCGGCCCAAGCTGTTCAGCATAACTAGCCATTGGTTGAGGTGAACGCCTCTCGCCCAGCTCGGGGCCCAGCTGACTGCCTCGGTTGATTGCACAGCCCAAGCTGTCTTGCCTAGCTCACTCATTGGTTGAGGTAAGCGCCTCTGGCTCAGCTGATTGCCACAGCTGATTGTGCAGGTCAGCTAACTACTCAAGCTTCCCGATTGGATGAGATCAAGTACAGCGCTTTATTTAAGCTACCTGCTGCCTTCCACTCCTATGCCTTTCTCTGCCAGCACTTTTGCAACCCATCCCCTCCCCATCTCCACCTTGTTTTTATCCATGCCTGCTCTGTTCTGGGGGGGTTTAGTTTGCTGCTCTCGCTGCCTTGGGGCATTCCATGTGTGCATATGGAAGGGCAGGGAGCTCCAGAACAGAACCATACTGCCCAAATGTATTAACGCCAATTCTAAATAAATTTTCTATGTTGACAAAGTTGTCCTGACAAATATATTTCTAATGGGGCCATTGGCATGAAATTTTCACCAGATGTTGGTAACAACCCAAGTAATCTACACATACAAAGAAAACAAATAAGTTCATAAATTAAGTTATGTGCAATAAAGTGGAAAGACACAGGGAATAAGTACTGAAGACATGAAGAAAAGGAGGTGCTAAAAGGCATGGAAAGCCAAGAAACCAGCTGAAATCTGTCACTATTTAGAAAGCAATCCTGCCCCTATCAGCTGGTTTAGTCCTAATTGATGGCCTGTAAATAGGTTTCTCATTACCAAGGTGTCACACAAGAAGTATCTCATGATGGGTAAAAGCAAAAAGCTCTCTCAAGACCTTCGCAACCTTATTGCTGCAAAACATACTGATGGCATTGGTTACAGATGTATTTCTAAACTTCTGAATGCTCCAGTGAACTCCGTTGGGGTCATAATCCAGAAGTGGAAAGAACATCATTCCCCATAAAATGGCCACAACTAGGTGTTCCCTGCAAGATTTCTGACAAAGCAGTTAAAAGAATAATGAGAAGAGTTCTCCAAGAGCAAAGGATCACTCGTGGAGGGCAATGCATGCTTTTCATTATCATTTAAATTGTTTAAATGAAATAAGATCATTTGAAATATCTTTATGCAATTCCATTGCTTCCAACCCCTGAGTAAAGAAAAGCGTGAAGAGTCCGGAGTCATAATCACCATAACATATGTGAAACTGATTAACCTCCATGCACAAGGACTTCAATTCCATGCGTGAATCTCTTACATATGCGTTGATTGAATAATTGCTGACTACAGTAGGGGAACGTAAATATGCCACTAAAACTCTTGCCGAATGCATGAGAGTTGACAGGTATGCATTATTAATGAAAACTGACCACACCTGATAATGTTGAGTTTTCAGTTTCTGTAATAGTAATTTAAATGAATGATTGAAAACAGGTCATGACCAATCATTATTTTTAAGAGATGGTTTGAGCTTCCCCTATCGCCAGTTCACCAGCTGCACAGGCAATAGTTCACTGGGCAAAGAAATGGTTACAAATTAATTTCTTGGATCAAAAAAACTGAATTAGTCGGCGATGAAAAGACACTTTGATTTGACTTTGCACAGAATCAGTAATCAATATAAATGCACAAGCGGTCATCAACTTTTCAGAAATACTACCATTCATAGCAGCATTGCGAAACTCACAAGATAATGGTTATCGATACTGGATGAGATATGAACAAATTAAATTCTGAGTTGATTTTTTTTTTTTTTTTTGAGGTGTTGGCCAGTAGTTTTTATCAACTATTCTCCCAAGCGCCCAAGTGTTCCTATCAGAGAGCTTTGATTTGCGGCCTCGGCTTTTTGCAGTTGCTGTTTTGTGGTATTTCACGTCATATGTTTCGACTCTGTTCCCTTTGCCAGCTTAAATAACTGCCATTTTCGACTAACACACCTACAATACAGGCATCGTCTATTTGGTCCTTGTGGAACTCTGTTAGTATCTTCATCTTGCTTTGAAGACCTAAGCCAGGCTCACATCAAATGATAATTCAGGCTCAATTTCTCCCCTGCCAACAATCTTAAGCAAAGCTCAATTTTTTTTAAATGGCTCAACAAGTTACCCTGCCCAATTATCCTGAAGTGTAGCCTCCTTGCAGTGGGTTTATTCTAAAGAGTAGGAAGAATTGGAGTACCTGTGGTGCGGGATCTAAAGCTAAGGGATTGGGGCAAACGAGGAAAGGAGAGCCTTGAATGGTCTCTGAGAATCTGTGTTTAGACTCTGAATATAAAATACTGATTGGCCAATCTTGCACATGTGACACGTTGGCTAAGGCAGAAGAGACAATCTGCATTCCTCTGCATTCAACATGGCGTCTGTAAACATGGACATGTCCGATGCTTCACTTGTCGGTAGAGCTATCTAAGCAATATCTTTAAACACCACCAAACCAACTGAACTGAAACTAGAGCAAGTGTTAGCAATCAAGAGCCTCAAGGATTTGCTGCCAACAGGTTTTGGAAAGAGCTTTATTTTTCAAGTGCTTGCTGTGACAATATCTTTGGATTTGATGACATATTCTGGGTGCTAGCTTGTAATTTTTCTGCAGAGTGAAAAGAACAACCCGAAGGGTCAGTTCCACTTGGTTCTGATCGGTCTGTTTTACTTTGATGATTTGACAGATTAGACAAGCAGAAAAAGGGGCTGATCTCAAACACAACAAAGACCCAATAGCAGACGCTAGCCTTGTAAGCTCGACCAGAAATCTGCTTCACGCGCTAAGTCTCTCTCTGGCAAACTACTAGTGTCTGTATTCAGGCTACCTGCGGTGTGAGATGTGTAAAGCCCCTGTCACACTGTGGCGACTATTGTGGCGAATCCCCGCAAACTGGGGGGATTATTTTTGTCGTCGTCATTCGCCTGTCTGGGGCCCTGTCTGGACCTATACACGAATGCCCTAAGATTGTGGTACGCATGCCGTAGGTATTTTGTAAGATTGTCGTAGGTATGTCGGCGACGGGAGTAGGATTGCAGTGGGAATGAACAAGAATCATTACGCATGTAGTACGAATCGCGTCACGAACTTTTCTGAAGCTAGAAGACTGGAGTAGGAATCATGAAGAATCACCATGAATGTATACGATCATAATATCTGAACTCACTACGCTTGAGCACGAACGCAGTACGATTGACCGAGAATGCAGTACGAACGCAGTAGGATTGAGTATGAATGAAGGAAATGTGGACGCGCCGAAATGTACAACTTTTTTTATGGGATCATGACGTCACAGGGGTCAATTTCTGGAGAGAGCCAAGGTACGACCCCCTACGAATGTTCAAGAATATATGCGAATCGCCACGACTGGCTCCATGAATGCAGTAGGAATGCAGTACGATGAAAAATAAATCGCGCTTGGACCGCGAATGTTTTGAACATTTCAAAACAGTCGTAGCCCCTCTGAGACTGGCTAAGAATGCCGGCGAATGAGGGAGAATCCACCACGAGCCAATATGGATTGCCAAGATTTTTTCACTTTTTCTGGTTCGCGGGGATTCGCCCTCCTAAGTCGCCACAGTGTGACAGGGGGTTAAAGAGTGTATCTTACACAGAAACACCTTGAAAGAGATTATGTGTTTAAGGGTCAGAGGCTCAAAGCATGTAATTTGAAAATCCTGTAACACCAGCGTTACCGCCACGGGGACGTTGGGCTTTAGGAAGTTAAAATGCAAATAAATTTGTGACGGCTGATTACACTTTGAAATCACCAGTGCACAAAGAATGAATTTATGTCAAAGATTCTGTTGTCCAAATCTTATTTTTGGATGAACAAGCACTTCAAACATGTTCAGTCTGTACAATCCAATATTGGATTGCGTGAGTTCAAAGGCTTTAGTGAGTGTCCTCTCCACACACCAGAGGACCGAAGAACCATGAAATTTTATGTTGTTTTATGAATTGCCCCTAACATCTAAACATCTGTAAATATTTCAAAATTGTGTTTGTGTGGGCCAAGCTTTATATCACAAAGTGCTGCTGACCTCATAGACCTCAGCTAATTTCGTCTAATTATATTAGCTAATATTCAGCTAATTTGTATTCAAATTGAGAGGATTGAGCTATGTTTGTCGTAGCATTTTAGACTCTTCAAACTCTGATATTTTGTCCTACCCCTGGATGTGCATAAGGTTTATTTAGTTAATGTATTCACTTTTCAGTAACTCAAAAACCTTATCCATCATTGACTCTTATTTCATTACAAAATCTTAATGAAATTAAATTTCTTTCATTTTTCATTGTTAATGCATAAAATACAGTATCAGTGTCACATTAATGTTATGAAGGGTAGTATACTAATTGTATAATTTCTTGGTTTTGCTAAAATAAGAGCAGTGAGGTTAATGATGAAATGTAATGATGCTACATTAGCGCTCTAAAAATCATTGCTCAAAAAGAAACTTTTCACTGCACATTACTGGGCCTCGCTTTGAAAGTAAGCTTGTTGCAAGAATTAAACAGATCCTGTCACTGTACTATCGGTTCCAGCCCTTAGGAACAATTGAATTGACCCCAGACATAAACATCCAAAACTACATTTGCCATTCAGTAGTGCTCATCAAAAGGAACAGACCTAGTGATCCGATTACTGCAGCCTCTGTAAAGGTTACAGCAAGAGTATAAGGATGCCTGTTCAAAGGGTCAGCGAGCATCCTGAATGACAGCTCACTGCTATTTCATGGGAGAGAATCCAAGGACACTACTTTTTAAATTATTATTTTTTTTTACAAGACAGAAAAGATGGCAAATGCCACAGCAATTCTTAATTGCTCTCAAAAGCTCCTGCAAGGATTTTGAGCACCAGAGGGCTTATCTGTAATAGAAAAATAATTTAGTTCCATTTATAGGCATACTCTAAGCAATGCAGTGCTAGTAAGGAAAGTTCCATACCATGCCTAGTTATTATTTTTTCATCTTCTGTGGGCAGAGGTTAGTAATTCTGCCGGAAATTGAACTAACATCTCAGCTCAGATGTGAACAACACTATTCTGAATTGCAATATGTATCGTGAGGTGATTTGCAGCCAAACGGCATGTAAGGAAACCTGAAAGTACATTATTATCATCAAAGTCGATGTACCAAGATCAGACTCATCAAAATGGTCCAGGATTCAGTGAACTGACGCACAAAAAAGGCAGGTAATTCAAACTTTCCTTACTTCTCCCTCAGTGTGCCACTTCATGGTCTGGGTAAGCGCTTGTTTATTACAGGAGATTCTGTGCTGTTGACAAGGCCTCATCTCCTCGATGCCCAAAAGACCAATGCAGTTTGCACTTGTCACGTTGCCGGCTGCCAGTGTTGGGTGAAGTGCCCATTGTCTGCCAGCAGAGGCGGAGAGAGTCAGACAGGTCTGCTAGAGAAGGGGCTGGTCGCTGTTAAGTGTTTATTATCTTGTAAAGGACACTAGGCGTGGCGGTACTGTTATTACGCCACCAGGGAGTGTTTATTCTCGGTGGCTGAATAAAATGTTGGCAATAAATGGCAAGTTTTCCCAGTTGAGGAGAAAGAGAAAAAAGTGGTGGATGCTCAGTGAGCTCAATGAAATGTGAAGAGTGAAATCCTTTTACTCAAGTCCCCTCTCTCTCTCTCCCTCCATCTTTTTGTCTCAGTCTCATTCCTGCCACATGTATTGACAGATTTTCCACAATGTTTAATTATGACGGTAGCCAAATGGAGAGGATGTCCTTTGTAAGGACATAACAGGCTGGAGAATATAAAGGAATTCTTCTGGAAAAAAATGACAAACAATTAAAAACAGGAACACAGCTGGTGTGATTAATGAGGGTCATTATGCAAGGCGGGGTCATTTCTTCAGCTGGCTTGACTGCTATCACACGCAGACTGACACTCAGGATGAAACATTCAATTCAATCTGAGTACAGACATGTTATAATTTTACAAGTTTGTGGTAATGATGTTCATTTTTTTTTTTTTTTTTTTGATAGAGAGGATTAAACCAACTAATGTGGTATTGGGAACATTTGTGTGCCAGGGTTGTTCGTAATATTTATCATTCCTAATACTCTGCTGTCACATCCAGAGTGTTTCCCTAATTGTTTTTCCCTGCAATCCAGCAGTTCTTGACAGTTCTGGTTTAATTCTGTTCATTGGTTCTCATTATTTCATTATTGTCTCATTCTACTCCCCACCTACTCCCCTATGGTCAAGGCAATTAGAATGGGTTGTTGATGCTTCGGTGGTGGTTCAATTGTTGACAAGTCTCCAAGTAAGCATAGGGATGGAGAGAGTGGAATGCTGTAGTCCAGAAAGGTGGATAATCGAAGTATAATGTTTTTCCAGAATGTCTGGATTGGTGAACAGAGCCAGGTGGCATGAAAGTAGTTGTCTGTGGTGTTAAGACTGCAATGTGAACATGTGTCTCTATCAATAAATCCCATTCTATACATTTTGTGTTGTGTGATATGTGCTCGATGAACAATCTTATACTGGATGAGCTGGGTTTTTGGGTTGTTAGTCATAGTGAAGATATTGTTGTTGATTTGTTTCCAGAAATCAATATTGGTTGTTATAGACAAATCTTTTTCCCATTCTGAAGTTGGTAGCGAGAGTGTGGTATCCGTGTTGGATATTAATTTATATAATTTGGAAAAGGGGTTCTTTGACTTGCCAATGAGCATGAGCTGTTCTGTTAATGGTGGAGGTTGAAGACTATTGTTTGATATATTGATCTTTGATTTCAGTGAGTTTTTTAGCTGGAGGTATTGTAAAAAATTGTCACAACCAATATTATATTTCTGAGTTAGTGCTGTGAAAGATATTAGTGAGTTATTTTCAAATATGTGCTCGAGGTGAGTTATGCCTTGTGATTTCCACGAATTGAAAATGAAAGATTTATTTTGGATTTTGAAATCAGGGTTATACCAAATTGGAGTGAGTTTGTTGGCAGATGGGGTGAAACCAGCGATCGTACTGACTTTCCACCAAGCTGTCAGAGTTGTTGCAATTACAGGGTTGTTGAAGCAGTCATTTTTTTTTAGTGACTGGGTGAGGAAAGGTAAATCAGCGAGTAAAATTTCTTTGCATTCTGTTTGTTCTATTTCAAACCGTGGGCTTTGTTGTTCATTGGGAAGTTGCCATTTTATGATATATTAAAGAAGAATTAATGAAAGAATTAGTGTTAATTGCAGGATGTCTCTTCTTGTCTATCTGTTTCTCTATTTATCTCACTTTTTCTGTGCAGGTGCTGAAAGTGGAATCTTTAAATATTGACAGTGGGAGGGATGGGCGAAAGAGAAAGCTGGTTTCAGAATTATGTATTCAAAAAAAAAAAATTGCAAGAAACATTCAGATACAATTAATGAAGTTGATTGGGTATTATGGTGGATGACTTTGAAAACCACAGCAATCCACCACAACCTTGCATACAATTTGACCAAGAATACTCAGCTCACGTGGACTCAGGTGCAGCTGTACTCTCTGTGTTTCTACCACTCATAAGCAAGTTGAAATGAGCAGAGAAGAGTGACCGTTGGGCCTGTCTGGGGTTTGGCCTTCTTGCAGACCTGAGGTTTTCGAGATTGCGATAGTCTGTCCACACATGGAAGGGAATACCGGGCCCCTCAAGCCAGTACCTTTACTTCTCAAACAGCAGCTTGATGGCCAGGAGCTCGCAATCCCTAATGCTGTTGTTTCTTTCTGCTGGGGGGAGAGCTGATGGGAAGATAAGGCACAGGGTTGGACCATGCTTTTAGTCTCCCACTGGGAGAGAATGGCTCCAGCACCAATGTTAAAGGCATCAACCTCCACAGTGAATTAGCGTTGGGGAACAGGGAGAGCCAGGACTGGAGCATTGGTAAACTTTTCCTTCTGCTGGAGGGAACCTTGCTGGAGTTTAGGGCAGTAAGAGGAGCAGCAACTTTAGAGTAGCTTCAGATGAAGTGCTAATAGAAGACGGCCTGCAACTTTTCTCAATCCAACTTGATTTCCACCGGGAGGCTGTGAAGCCCAGGAACTGAACTGATGCTTGATGGAATTCACACTTCTCGGGTCTCAAGAAGAGCTGATTCTCAAGTAAATGCTTTGCTACATGGCGCACATGCATAGTATGATTAAAAGGATGTTTTTAAGTTAGACATAGATGAAATGGGAGATTAAATAGCTTAAAACTTTGTTGATGAGATTCTGGAACACTGTGGGGGCACTAGTGAACCCAAATGGCATTGCCACTGCTCGTAATAGCCGGAGGGAGTGTTGATAGTCATCTTCCAATTGTAACCCCCCTTGATGAGGATCAGGTGGAAGGTATTATGAAGGTCCAGCTGTAATGACATCCTTGGAGGTTTTAGGAGGCAGAATCCATTAGCAGAAGATGGTAGCGGTTGTCAATGGTGAAAGAGTTCAGGCCCCTGTGGTTGATGCGTGGATGGAGGGAGCCATCTTTTTTGACACAATGAAAAAGCCGGCACCAGCAGCAGAAGATGACGGTCAGGTGATACAGGAAGCCAGAGCCGCGGAGATACATTCATCTGTAGCCTTTGATTCAGAGGCAGACAGCTGGCCCCTTGGTGGCTATGTTCCCACAAGGAGATCAGTGGCACAGTGGTGGATGGTGTGGCTAAAGTGAAGTGACTCACGACTTGCAGAAGGCCTGATTGAGGTTGTGGTATGGAGAGAATTCCCTTAAGATCAGACAGCTCCTCCTTGTGGCCGGGAGGACGAGGTGCAACCAGGATAAGGGCTGAGCGCAGGCAGGTCCTGGAGCAGGATGGACTCCATTCAACAATGGTTCTTTGGACTTAGTCGCACGGTTTGCGAAGATCTAACCAGGACCTTCCTAACACCACAGGGGCATTTGGAGAAGCAAAAAGGTGGAAGACAACCATCTCCTGATGGTTTCCACAGGTTAACATCTCGACTGAACTGGTGGTTTCTGTGATACTGGGAAGTGCCGCTCCCATTAGAGCTTGAGAATGAATAGGCTTGGACAAAATGACTAAGGGAACCTTCAGTCGTCTGGCGAGGCCTGGATGGTGGAGGTTGCCATACGCATCTGAGTCGATCACAGCCTTGGTGTTCACTTGTTATTCTTGCTAAAACAGTTACATGAAGAAGAAAAGACGAGAAGAAGACACAGCAACCCCAAACATCTCTCCTCCCTGAATGGGTTGGGGCCAACAAAGTGGGCACCTCACAATGGGGTGATTAGTGCTTCCACAGTAGAGGCAAAGGCCAGAATTCACTCAGTGGTTTTGCTCTGCTGGGTTCAGATGGTAGACCCTAGCATTATCCACCAGTGTGGGTTCCAAAGATCGCTGTTGGAATGGACACAGAGGAGGAACTGGAGGGGCCTGATGGCGATGGAGCCTGGAGACGGGCTCGCTCGTTCGATACCAAGTGATTGCCCGGATGGAGTTGGAGTAAGCATTGAGCATCAGCATAAGTACATTTGAGACCTTTTTCTCCTCTGCAAAGGCAGAGAAGCTAAGTACTAGAGGAATGTCCGCCTTCCGACAGGCTGCAGCCCAGTTATTGGCACATCTGGTCAGATGGGTGATGGCGAAAGCAACTCTAGATTGCTCACTCGGGAGTGCAAACAGCTAGAGATCTAAGATCATAGAACACTGCATCAGGACACTTTGGCAGATGGAAGGGTTGCCGTCATCAGGGTCCAACAGAGCAATGGTGGGCTCTCGTGGTGAATTTGACTGAGCTTTAGTTCGCTGGAGGAGTGAGCTGGCAGCCTGGGCAGCAACGGCAGCATTCCAGGAGATTTTGGAGTTGGAAACTAACTGCTTAGAGGTGGCACTAAAGGACGAATGAAGCTGGCAAAGCTCTGGCTCTTGTTGCCCCTGATGGATTCCTTGAAATATAACGGCATCAGTGGGATGAGTGAGATCCGTTGGTTCCATGGGTGGCTGGATTCTTCTGTTACATGCAATAGTGAAGGAACCAATTAAGTCTTCTGAGCACTTTAATAATAGCTGCAATTGGCACAAACTGAAGAAAACAACTCGGACAGGGACAGGGCAGTGGAATAATCAGAAACCATCAGTGACAGGCAAGGGCAAAGAGTAACCATGGATAGAGGCAAGCCATGGTCAGTGACAGTTCCAATGTTAGTACTAGGATGGCAATTTGAGGGCACAGGGCGTGTCAGGCAGTGCTCACTTTTGAACTCCAAATCTTGGAGGGACTGCCTGACTCAACACACTAAAGCTGGATAGCACAGAGAGATATCTTTCATAAAATAGTTTCCTAGTTTTCTAAATTTACCAAAGATGCAGACTAAAGAGCTTGAGGCAGAACTGGCGTTGAAGACAATGAAGAGAAACAATGCAGCAGGGAGGGAACATTGACCTGGAACTTAAATATACAGTACATCACAACAATTAACAATAGGGAACAGGTGGGAGGGGGAGCACAGAGAAAAAGGCGATGAATGACACAGTATTTGAAAAAAAATTAGAACTAATCAGGGGAAACAAATAGGAAAACCCGATAAATATGGCTTGACTGTGAGAAAAACTACTTAGCAAACTCGGGATATAACTGAGTATCATGACAAAACTCTGTCCATTACTATCATAAGTCTATATAGGTAGGGCTCATGAAAATGACCCCAGTCAGTTCTGGAATTGGAAAATTATTGTTCCCTTTGCATTCCAATGCTAATCTGTATCTAGAAAGTAGAAGTATTCATTGTCCATGTCTCACAAAAAGTGTGACCAAATAAGCAATCGTTTTTGTATGGTGTGACATTGAATGTTATCATGTCAGAAGTTAATTTTAGGTCCATTTTTATAGTATTCATTGACTACCATTTTTTAAAATAAGCATAAAACCCAAGTAATGAAACAATTTTGAAGTTACTTGACACTAGATAAACAGTCCAGCAGTCAAAACCATATAAACACCTCTCAACCACACTTCTTTTGTGTCATATGCCAAACCTCTGAAATAAAACTTAAAAATGCGCGCCTGAATCTCATGTCTATCACATCTAAAATGCTTACTTCCACTTTCTCTTGTACTTGTGCATGCCAGGCAGATCATTTTTTTATGTGGTTTAGAACAATGACGAGGTTCTTCTGAAGAATTAGATGGCTTATGATCTATGTTAAGGAAAAATCTCAGGAGCAGGGGCATCATTTCTGTATCATACTTACAGATACTGAACGGATACTGTAAAGCACACTTTGTTTTCCCTAAGGACGGCACCCCACTGATTCTCTTGGGTGACTTAAACATTTACCTTGAAGCCTCCCAGTCTGCTGTTTTTCTGCCCCTGCTGCAGTCTTTTGACCTTTCCTTGCAGCACTCACCCCCAACTCACAAGGTTGGCAATCTCCTAGATCTTGTTTTCTTGAGGTACTGCTCCTCCTCTGGGCTCATGGTGACTCCACTGCACCAATCTGACCACCACCTCATCTCATTTTCTGTTCCTCTTCCCCTTCATCCTGTCCCCTCACCCCCGTCCACTATTATGGTCTGTCGTAACATCCGCTCTCTCTCTCCTCCTACTCTTGCCTCGGCAGTCACTGCTTCCCTCCAACCTCTAGATTCTTTTTCTGAACTCTCCACTGACTCTGCATTTTCCTCTCTGCTTTCCTCTCTCTCCTTCGCCCTAGATTCACTCTGTATTCTTGTTTCTTGGCCCACTCACCCTTCCCCCTGCTGCCCGTGGTTGTCTGACACCCTCTGACACTAAGAGAGCTAGCCTGCGTGCAGTGGAAAGGTAGTGGAGGAAGTCCAGGGCCCAGTCTGACCCGTCTTCTTACCAGTGTCTCTTTGCAGAATTCTCTGCATCAATCACCGCTACTAAAATTGGCTATTTTCCATTCTAAAATTGAGCTCTCGACCTCTTGCCTTCATCAGTTTTTCTCCCTATTCTCTTCTCTCCTTCACTCTCCTCCACCACCTCAGTCATCTTTCACTGCTGAGGACTTTGCAGACTTCTTTAATGTTAAAGTAACAGAGTTTAAAAGTTCCTTTACATCCGTCTCTTCTCTCCCTGTCTCCCTTCCTTCTGCTCCCTCCCCTTGTTTTTCCAGTTTCTCTCCCCTGACTCGTACATCTCCCAAATTCTTTTCTCCCACCGTCCTACTAGCTGTGCTCTTGATCCCATCCCCTCATCTCTCATTCAAGCCATTACACCTGATATCCTTCCTTTTATCACCTCCCTTGTAAACTCCTCTTCATCATCTGGATGTTTTCCCTCTTCATTCAAGTGTGCCCATGTCACCTCACTTCTTAAGAAGCCTACTCTCAATCCCTCCTTCCTATGGAACTTCCGTCCCATCTCCCTCCTCCCTTTTCCAGCTAAAACACTGGAAAGAGCAGCTTCTAACCAACTGTCATCTTTCCCATTCCAGAATAACTTACTAGATCCTCATCAGTCTGCGTACAGACCCAGCCACTCAACAGAAACTGAACCTCTCTCTGTTAATGAGTCACTTCCTGCTGCAAGGGCTGCCTCTCTGTCCTCTGTCTTGATCCTCCTTGACTTATCTGCTACCTCTGATACTGTTAACCACCCCATCTTCCTGCCGTCTTTGGACGCAGTAGGCATTTGCGGCATAGCTCTTGACTGGATCAAGTCCTATCTCTCAGGCCGCTCCTTCAGGGTTGCCTGGGATGGGGCATTGTCACCACCTCATCCCTTTTTACAGGAGTCCCCCAAGGTTCCGTGTTCGGCCCCCTCCTTTTTTCCCTTCATACCTGTTCTCTTGGTCCTATGATCTCTGCTCATGAGTTGTCCTATCTCTGCTATGCCGAGGACACCCAACTTTCCCTTTCCTTCTTTCCATCTGACACCCAAGTTTCTGCTCGGGTCTCTGCTCAGGTAAATGGATAAATTGGATGAAAACATGCAGTAAGACACTAGTGGTTTGATTTTCTTTAACAGCTGCTTCAATGCTTCTCCGGTTTTAATTTTTATTTCTTAGTTTGGACCATAAATATTTAAATGCAGAAATAAAATTAAAAAAGGCTGTATTCAAATTTTATTTTTATTTGTCCAAATTGAATTTCGGGGGCCCGCAAGCCAAAACTATAATTGGAGTCTGGCCTAAGGGAATTGATTGGATTTTTTTCTATGTGGAGATGTCAATGATGCTGAAAGTGCACATAATGCATTCAAGAATTTTAGCTGAAGTCCAAAAATAAGCCATTATTGATGCAAACCAACTTGAATCCTCACTTTTTTTTCACACTTATGTTTTTAGGGCCCCACACTAGCCTTTGAAATGGGTCCCTGGATGCCTAAGGCCAACACTGCGCTGGCCGCATTGCAGGGTCCTGTGCAATCCAGTAAGATTGTGCATTGCTTGTCTGTTAATATTATGAAAAATGCCCTCCCTCTTGCTTTCCTTCTGTGGAGATTCATGGGAAATATGATGACCAATGAAATTGGTTGGCTATTTTGATAAACTAGCAAGCCTTTCTCAGTAACTTCACTGAAAATGCTGGCTTCAAAGAACAAACACAAAAATGCGTGCAAAAAGATAAAAAGGAGAGGGTCCGGAGGCGAGGGCAAAAGTGCCTAAATTTGATTCCTAATTTGTCTTCTTGTGTGATGTGCAGCAGTAGACTGCCTGAAGACCAAGCATTACCTTCACTAGCCACGATGATATCCACAGTAGCTAGCAAGTTAGCTAATTAACTGGCTACCGAGACAGGCTCCTTTCCTGCTCTCACCCTGGTGTCGGACTTTGTTTATTTTTTTCTTTACTTGGTCCTGGTTTATATTTCCCAGCTCGACAACTGCACGCACACAAGACAGTCTACAACTGGATGTAAGTACTTAACTGGCACCCAGTTCTTGTTCAAAGTTCACGTGGACACGGAATTGGAGATTTCACATTCACAAGACTGCATTTAATGAACAAATAATATGAATTTCCTCAGTTGTTATACAGTAGGTCTGAAAACGCCAATTCTGGGCCTTCTCCAAAAATTTTAAGTGTCAAAACGATTGTCTGTATGGGAACTAAATGGGATTTTAGGCCTCACAGAAACTGAGTTAGCCCACTACAGGCATTTTTAGGTTGATTTGTATAGCCGTTATTGTGTTGCTGGCATCAGACCATAGCTACATCACTTGCTAGCAAGATAATATATTCCTGTAGCTATTATGATTGTAATGTTAGCTAATAGTACAACATTCTATTGAGTAATTAAGTGATAATTGTGAAAATTTTATCAATTGTTCAATATTATTTAGGTTTTTATTAATGTTAAAATTATCAACAGTTGTTAACTTGATTTCAAAAATAAAATCAAAATTATTTAGACACAAAATAGAAAAACAAGGTTATGATTATGGCATCTATCTATGAAAATTACAGTGGCACCTCTCTTAGCATCATAAAAAAATCAGAGACATTCATCAACATAATCTCTGTTAACTGAAAAAGCAGTATATTTTCCATCAAATAGTTGCAAAGAAGTTTTATAGCTTGCGCACTAAGTAGCCATGAATTTCATTTGTCCCTCCCAACTCTCAAATTAATCCTATGCCATCGGTTTTTACAAAGTAAAGTTTTAACTGCCAAATAGTGCATGTGCCTACACATTGCAGTACTTGACAAAGTTTTGACAAATCGTTATCCTGAGACCATATGGTTTTATAAATTCAAGATAATTTATGAGTCTTGATGTAGTGCCATGAGATCACAGGGATTCTGCTGATAGGCTTGCGGCCTTGCCTTTTACATGCTGAAATTTCTCCAGGTTCTTTGAATCTTTTAATGATGTTTTGCACCGAAGATGGTGAAATATTCTAATTCCATACTCTCTTTCTTTGAGGGAAATTGTTTTAAAACCTTTTAAAATATTTCAAGTACATCTGGGGCAAAATTTGAAATCCCTACCCCATCTTTGTTCCTGAAGGACTAGGCCTTTCCTTGATGCTGCTTTTGTATCAAATTGCGATTACAATCACCTGCTGACATGACTAGTTTCAAATCACATCATTAGTCAACTTTTTCGCCTTTTTGCCCCCATCCCAACTTGGAATGCTCTGCAGGCCTGAATGGCAGGAATGGATAAAGATTTACGAATAAAATGAAATTGACCACACAAAACATTTAAGGTCTTGTCTTCATACTGTCAGCAATGCAATACAAGTCAAAGTCAATTTATAAATTACTGCTTTCTGTTTTTATGTGCATTTTCCATGCCAACCAGGCTTTTTTGCAGTTGAGCTCATGTTATAAGCAGGATTAGGGACTGCATTTAATGCACTTTAGTGCACTGCTCAGATTTCTTTTTATTTCCCTGAAGTAGAAACCCATGCTTTGTCACTGGTAGGTACGTCATCCTTAAAATAGTTTTTAAACTGATGTTTAAGGCCTGATACAATACAGCACAATTCCTGGAGATATTAATTTTTCCACTTTAGTTTTAACGCATAATGGAAACTTGTGAAATGTTACTACTAGAAAATGTAAAGAAAGCAAAAAAAGATATTTTATGTTAATGGCTCTCGACCCTGGGAGCAACCAGCATGCATCAATTTGCACCAATATTTGCATTTAACAATTAGCATTGGAGGAGATTCTACCCTTTCCCATTTCATGCAGTGTGGGGACTAACATCCACTTGGCAGCAAATAGCAGTACCAAATGAACCGTGGCTTAACATTTCCAAAATATTTCTAAGGAGTTGGAATTAATGTTGAATTTAAAGCTGCCAGGAGAAAAAAAAATCTTTGAGAGGCTGCAGAAGGAGTTCTTAAAGATGTTATAGCTATCTGCTCAGTGGCTGTGTACCACTAGCATTCATCCCAACCCCCCCCCAAATTTCAAACCCCTTTCATCCCCAGACCTGAATTGCATTGTAATCAAAAATCCATTCTATTACACCCTCAATAGCTTATAGTTTAGTTGGAAATATTATTTATTTTCAAGAACATTTTGGAACTTTCTTAGCAAAGATTGCGCAAGCAGCATTGCATTGATCTTCTTTAGACTTTTTTTCAGAAGTTTCCAGAGCTCTGACCAGCAAATGTTTCCTGTTGATTTGAATGTGAGGGAAAAAAAACGGATGCTTACAGCTTAAATAAACCATGTGATGGGATCACCAGCTGAAAGTGGTGAAGGTGGTCAGTATTGTAGATAACACTCAAATGAACATGAAACGATAAGGGCACAGAATGACTTAACCTTTGTGGGGGGGAAAAAAATCACTTCCATGAGGAAACATAATTAAGTTTGCTTGTATTTCTCTCACTGTTGCCTTGAATCAGACTTTTTAGAGGGGTCTTAGGGTAGGAAGGGGATTTAGAGTACCGGATAGAAGTCAGAGCTTCTACAGTAAAGGCTTATGTCTTCCCATCTGCGGACATCCCTGAAGAGATCTGTGCTAGTAAATCAATCTGCACTTCCCAGGGCCTTAATTCTACGCTCATAAAAAAACTAGTAAATCAGGGTAGGATATTTTCCTCACATGGCCATTTTTGTAGGTTTCACATCCCAGGGCCTTAATTCTATACTCATAAAAAAAGCCCATTCCATTGTTAGTTATGATGGGATCCACTAATGTTCTACAGTTGAACAAACCTTGAAATCATAGAATTGCAGGCCATTTTCAGAAGAATGCATCTAATGGTTTTTAAATAAAATAAATCCAAAATGCATTTATTTAATGTCAAAAAGACAGGCACCCTTCTTGGCTCCATATCAATCCTAATATGTTGCCATTATTGGCTTGACTGAACTGGAAAATACCCTATATACAAACCTGCATATAATCAATTTATATTAGCACTAGATGAAAGCCATTCCAAATAAACAACCAAACTATCCCAAATGTGCTATTAAATACAGTGATGCATTCCTTAACCAGTTTGAATAATAGTATGTGGTGTGTGCACTTGTTTCTATTTGTAATACTCTTATGCATAACCCTAAATTATGTTTTTCCTCATGGCAAATTTCTGCATTAGTGAGCTTCGTGTTTACATTTTTTTCTTATCTGCTCAAAGTGCTTTATCTCTCCATCATCGGAAAATGAGCAAACTATGTTTCAAACTCAGCATTTTAAGCATTATGAGATCAATTCCACACCTCAGTTTAGCCAGCTTCATATCATCCATTAACATAAAATTGTGGTAATTAATGTCAAGTACAGGCTTCACAGATTCAATTACAAATGGGTGATATTGATCGCGTATTCCCTACAGCAGTGTTAGCCCAATGAATATGAATAAACCTTAAACTAAGAAAGTCTACTGATGAAAAAGTAATGTAGGATAAAATGTGACATCAAAGATTCATCAAACTGACCACCAGCAATCTTGTGCATATTGTTAAAGAACATTTTACAAAATAAATTGTCATACTTATAGCTGGGGAGGAGAGTATTTGATGGTTTCAGCTGATGCAGAATAAAAATGGCAGCTGTCCCCCATTTGACCCTCTTAAATGAATAACCTTCCATCTCCCATTGGTGATAACCATTGGAGGGAAGAGTCAGCTGATCCTGCATACAGGAATAAAATGGTTACTGAAATGGTGAAATTACACACTTGGGAGACACAGTGGTGAAGAGGTTAAGTGCTTTCAATCTTAAGATCTTCAGGCCCTGAGTTCAAGTCCTGGCCGCGGCTTTCGCGTTGTGTTCTTGGGCAAATGCCTCACTCTATCCAGATATTTGATTGGGTAGAGGCAAATTGTTGAGGAAATCTGACTAAAAGCCAGGAGAGTAACTGTAATGGATTAACATCCCATCCAGGGAGACTAGCAATATTCCTAGTCACTTCATGCTATGGAAATCAGACATAAGCACCCTCTTGATGAGCCACTTGGCACAGGGCAAACTTTACCTTACACCAGGGCTATTCAACCTTGTCCAGAAAGGGCCACTGTGGGTGCAGGCTTTCATTCCAGCCAAGCAGCTACACACCTGATTCTACTAATCAAGCTCACTAGCAAAGACTCTTTAGGTTGATCAGTAGAATCAGGTGTGTAGCTGCTTGGCTGGAATGAAAGCCTGCACCCACAGTGGCCCTTTCTGGATAAGGTTGAATAGCCCTGCCTTACACACTCATCATACTGTCATTGCAGATATTGATATGCTTAGACGGCAAAAATGAAACGTAATTCCATCTCCAACCAAAAAGGACATTGAAAAGTAAAGATACAACTCAACAAGGCAAGTATCTACGGAGAGAAAGGAAGAGATCAAGATCACTGGTGGGAGGTGATAAAAATTGGGACTGGGGTGGTAGTTGTGGGAGGACAAACAAACTAAAGCAGTACTTTATAGATATGCACTGTAATGTTGACCACATAGTGGCACTACTTGAACATAAATTTAGCCCTCCTTTGTTAAATTAAAATGCATAAGAACAATACCAGTTTGCTGCCAATAAAAGTAGCAGTGTCCTGGGCACAGAGTGCTTTGCTCTGTGGAAATCTGAAGCAACCAATTAGAGAGCAGCATCAGGTCATCTGCGAGCCAAAAGTTGAAGGACTTACCCAGGCCCTTTCCCAAACCGCCCCCTTGCCACTAGCACTTCACTGCCGAGAGTCACTTTGCGTGAAGTCTCCCTCACAGTCATGGAAGGCATTCCTCATTAGAGAGGACGGTTTGTCCATGCAAGCAATTGTTAACGGCAATCCGGCGGGCACTGGGACCGTAGGCCCAAACGAAAACAAGAAGGCTCAAGTGCCAAGGCTGGTAAAAAAACGGAGTTTAATACATAAAAGCTACACAGCAGCGGGAGTAACTGAGAGCAGAACCCTTCTTCAGAGAGAAAACGGAAAAATGCGAAGGCACATGGGGCTGCAGGAGCCAGCCCTGAATACTCCTCAATCACCTCCACCTTAACAGGCCGCACCCGCAGCCTGTCAAGGTGGAGGCGAGAGAATGAGGAAGGGGAGGGGCTGCAAGGCACAAACCCTTACAGAACCCCCTCCCCTAGGCACGACTCCTCGTGTGCCAGGAAACCAAGACTGGACCACTGCTCATCGCCGGACCAGACAATTGCTTGCCGCCGGACCGGCACACCCCGGACCAGCACACTGGAACAACCCGGACCGGACCCCTGCTCTCCGCCGGACCGGCACACTGGAACACCCCGGACCGGCACACTGGAACACCCTGGACCGGACCACTGCTCTCCGCCGGACCGGCACACTGGAACACCCTGGACCGGACCGCTGCTCTCCGCTGGACCGGCAAACTGGAACAACCTAGACCGGGCCACTGCTCTCCGCCGGATCGGCAAACTGGAACACCCCAGACCGGGCCACTGCTCTCCGCCGGTCCGGCAAACTGGAACACCCCAGACCGGGCCGCTGCTCTCCACCGGACCGGCAAACTGGAACACCCCAGACCGGGCCACTGCTCTCCGCCGGACTGGCACACTGGAACACCCCGGACCGGCACACTGGAACCACCCGGACCGGCACACTGGAGCCACCCGGACCGGCACACTGGAACACCACCCGGACCGGCACACTGGAATACCACCCGGACCAGCACGGCACACCGGAACACCACCCCAGCAGCCTGGCTGAGTTTAAGAATGGCCTTTGCATTCTGTTATGGTTTCCTACCCGCCGGATGCCAAACGGCAATCCGGCGGGCACTGGGACCGTAGGCCCAAACAAAAACAAGAAGGCTCGAGTGCCAAGGCTGGTAAAAACGGAGTTTAATGCATAATAAAAGCCACACAGCAGCGGGAGACAAATGAGAGCAGAACACTTCTCCAAAGAGAAAACGGAAAAATGCGAAGGCACATGGGGCTGCAGGAGCCAGCCCTGAATACTCCTCAATCACCTCCACCTTAACCTGCCGCACCTGCAGCCTGTCAAGGTGGAGGCGAGAGAATGAGGAAGGGGAGGGGCTGCAAGGCACAAACCCTTACAGCCATCTTTGGGATGCACTTGCTTCCATCCTTGGGGAGCCAGCGTAATGGTTATAGATAAACAAAAGCATTGTATTGTATATGTCAACTCCTCCATCTACCTGCTTTCAGCAAGGGTAAGTGAGATGAGAAAGTAAGTATCGATGTAGACTCACTGTTGGACGGTTTCATGGTCCACTCCTACTCGGCACAATAGGATTGAGAGAGACTTCAAGGGGGAGTGGGTAAGGTGAAGTTGTAGGGTGTATTGGGTGATTAGGGATTGAGCCATACGGAACAATCTCATGTGGCCGGTACTCTTCAACCATGAAGTATATGAAGACGACGAAGGATAAACGATCAGAGTCCAAATTTTGCATTTTTGTATATTTTATATATTGCAATAATATGATATATTATGATAATATTTTATATTTTTTGCATATTTTTTCAGTGCTTTGTTTCTTCTTTGTTGAATTTTTAATTCATCATTTTTCCACAAGGTGAAAATGTGACTCTGATCATTTTTCCATTGTGGCCTTCATATGCCCTCATGCAGAAATGAACCAAATAAAATTTGGAACCAATTTTTAATGAATACGAACAGGTGCTGACCGACTACCAGGTGCAATGAACCACTGGACAATTTCATAATTACTTCACATTATCTAATTAATTGACATTTAACATGTTTGAGGGAACATTCTTTTCCAGATAACTTGAGACAGACGGCACCACAATGTCTTGCATTAACAAACCACCACTGATCAAAACAGAAAAAATTAAAAAACAGTACTCTAATATATAGGTCCCTCTTGCATATGATGTAAACAGCCAGATGCCCCAACACATTCTCATGCTGATTCATCATATAGTGTTGCTTCCTGACCAAGCGTTAATATACAACGAAAATGGAGGCTTTTGGCATTCTGATTTGACATTTAGAGTTAGGGTTTGGGTTAAGGGTTAGGGGTTAGGGGGTAGGGCTCCTTTTCAACTGGCATCAAATAAGGATGCCCAAAGCCTCTTTTTCTGTTGTATATCAATGCTTGGTTAGGTAGTGTGACTATGTAACAAGTTGGGATGAGACTAGGCTCAATGCCCAGATTCCACTGTTATTAACAATGATGTTTTCTTAGGAATATTGAGGAGAGCATTTGTTTTACCTAAGTGGCAGGCCCTTGTAAAATCCTGTGGACAGGAGTCACCCATAAACCATGGTTGATCACAAGTCCCAACCAGTAACTTGTAAAAAATAGGACAATAGAGAGCCGTTTGTTCCTGTAGTCACTCATTTGATTACATGAATTCTAGCTCAGCTGTACGCTGGCCTTCATTTCTCTATTGTCACAAGATTTAAAACATTTTTGGAAACCTTAGTATTAGAAAGGCATATGCAGAACAGGCCTGATACACACATAAATAATCACAATTTTTTTTTAAATTCTGGCTGCAAGCAGTAACCTGTTGCACTTGAAAAAATATCCACATCAACAGTTGGGATCAACACACTCATTGGTGCACCCAGTCATCTTAATGAAGCATAACTTTCAGGATTTTGTCCGTCGTGTTTAATATATTTATCATTTGGGCTTATTTTCAGTTATGGTCAGAACCCATTCCAAATGGCAGAGGTTCTAAATAAAAAATTTTTCACTTTTGAAATGAGCGAAAGCCCTCTCATGATGGGAATGAATCTACTAATATGTGGATCAATACCTTCACATTGCTGACATTGAATTTAAACTGGTATAACATTTCAGCAATTGATTGTTCTGACCAAATTTTGTATTTTTTTCTGACTCATCCATTACATTACATAGACATAATGTTACCACAGATAGGTAGCAGATAGGTTCACTTCGTTGTTAAATATGTCCTGCCATTATATTGGGGGCCAAATTCATATTATTTCACCATTTCAAAAGCTCCCAAGGATTGCTGGCTGTTGCTAGTGCAACTAGTTGTACAACAATAACAAACTGTTGTTGTTTGCCTCTGGACACTGGAAATGTAAAGCTTGCTTTTCACTCATTAATGTTTCGACTGGCTTTTGTGGATGGAACTTTGCATTATAGTACTCAACAGAGTTTAGCCAAAGTAATCCTGAGCAGATGTGGTCAAATCACTTATAAGTGAATTATGGTTCTTGATGGATTGCCGTCTGAGTGGTATTCAGCTCAGGCTTGCAGACTTGCCCTTTACGCACAGAAATTCCTTAAGATTCCAAAATTCCCCTCTATCTTTCTTTGAGTAACATTGTTTTTAAACCTTTCAATGATTTTCTTATGCATTTTGGGCAAATTAACAATCTGCAGCACATCTTTGCTCCAAAAAGACTAGGCCTTTCCTGGATGCTGCTTTTATGTGAAATCCTGAGTACAATCATCTGCTGACATCAAGTGTTTCAAATTACAATATTTTTCCATTTTTTTTTAAGCCTCACTACTAGTATTGAATTACCCCATCCCAGCATTTTTAGAATGTGTTGCAGGCCAGAATGTCTAGAATGCATTAAAGTATATTGACAAATGAAATTAAGTTATGGAGACAAAATACACTGCTGCCCATAAAGTTAGAATAAAGTATATTTTTCCTCTTTTCATGAAATGATACTGACAATGCAATTTATTCTTGATACATAAAGTGTCTGAATGCAAAATTATTCCAACTTTATGGGCAAGAATGTATTAAATATCTTGTTTTCATATTGCCCATGATGAAATACAAGTCAAGATAAATTTAGAAATCTCAGCTTTGTTTTTTACGTCCGGTTTCCACACCGTCTCAACTTTTTCCAGGACGGAGTTGCCGTATCTGAAACAAAAAAGTGTGATATCATCTAGGAGGTACAGAAGACCCATATGTAATCAGTAAGTGGAATATGACTTGTACAAGCATCACTTATGTCACTTTCATAATTCTTAGACTTTTCTGTATATCGAGGGGTTTGGAGCACAATGGTGATATGTCCAAATTTTCTGATTTTGAGATTTTTACCTCCTGTCGCACATTTCCATCAGCTAATTCTTGGAGCACAATAATTATTTGTCCATGCGCCTCAGTTTTAAACAGAATTCACATTTTCATTTTGTGGTTGTCCAACAAAATTTGCTTATATGAATTAAACATTGATATTTTGATGAATAAACATGAATAGTATTACAGAATCATCTGTCTTCCATTGCAAACAAACTTAACTTCAATCTATCACCATTGTGTTATGTCACATCAAGTGCTAGAATTGTTGGAGCACGGAGGTGATATGTCCATTTTGGCAATTTTGGCCATGATGTCGCAGTACCACACTTATGAAAACTTACATGTTCAGTATACTTCTGAACCATGCAGTAAAAGAGTCACTGACATAAAAATGATGTAAATGATGTACCTGATTCAATAAAACATTTGCAAACCTAAAAATCATTTTTTTCTCAAAACCTCTAAAATGGACATATAACCATTGCACTCCAAACCCTCGATATGTCAATTACTGATGCGACTCCTGAGAAGATCTTTGCAAGATATAAGAACAGCTTGGGCCCCTGCATTATTCAGACCCCTTTGACACAGTGTGAAAAAGATCTAAGAATCACTTTTGAACTTTCCCTTCGTTTGCCTTACTCCATGTGGGATGTTAAACCCTTGGAAGGAATTCTTTCTGCTCCGTTCTTTTTTCAGTACATTTAGATGATGTGAAAACTGAAAAAAAAAAGTTTTTTTTTTTTTTTTACAGTACATCAAAAGTGCGTTTAAACTCCTTCAGAGACAGAAATAAAGCAATAGACCCCCGAAGATGTGCTCAGTTTTTGTTTTCTCTATTTGCAAGTGTTTGATATTGATCCTCAAGAAAATTGATCAAATACATCATTAAGATCTTTGAAAAATGAGCCCCACAGTCCACACTCTTGTGAAAGTCTGAGTCATTTTCATAGTCCTGGTTGTTTTGTTGTCTAAGCCTGAACACGTAGTGCCAGTATGTTACAATACAGATGAGCACTGGGAATACTGCCGGCTTCTACAATGCTCTCACTATTTCTGTTCAAAAGATTATAAAGATTCTCTATTTCGCTCATATACCGAAACACTCATGCATAGAATGAGTGTTTGAACCCAAGATTCTTCAGAAAGAAGCTCACAAGTCACATGAGCTATTCTTAATAGAGATGGGCATCCCCAGTCCACAGCAATCTCACATTTCAATTGCCACTGAAATCAAAGGAATTCATCAAGCCAGGAGCTTCAAGCATGGCAATTTGCTGATTGAAATCATAACTATACTGAAGTAACTGTACTCGAAACCCTCCGTACAGTAACATCAGCATTGTTCTTGCTCTTCCCCCATTTCTAGCTTATGCCACCCTGACACTTGCACTATTTTTGTTCCTGCAATGCCACGCAATGCGTTGTGGCAATGATTAAAGTCTTCGGGACGAGCGTGAGGAGTGTGTGAAGGGTGTGGGGGTGCGTGCCATGTCGTTGAGAGAATTTTGAAATGTTCAAAAATTCGGCACTGATCCATGTGTGAACACTACGCGAACTCGGCGCGAACACTGCCGACGGTGCATGTCAATGCGTGCCGTGTTCGGGTGTTGTCATGAGTTGTTCACATGATCATGGCACGCCCAGCTCATGCACAGTTCGCGCACGTCAGGAACCATTCGCGCATGACAGGAACTTCTCACGAAGTGTTCACGCATTTTTGGCTGCGCATTGCGTAGACAGTGCGCAACTTATGCATGTACAGTGCGCAAACAGGGCGCAAACAAGGCTCTGCTGCGTACCACCGAAATGGCACGCCTTGCCACGACGCATTACGGGGACAAAAATTGTGCCAGTGTCAGGGTGGCATTACCCCCATTCTAAGAGTGAGCGCAGAGTTCACCTCAACCAGAAGCTCAGTTTTTCTTTAGTGCAATTCCTGTATTACTTTTTTCTTTTGCAGTTTTTTTTTTTTTTTTTTTTGCATTTCAATTCAAAAGTTGTTTTGATTTGCTTTGAAATCAATACATCAACTGCCACATTTCCTTATTTAATTCTGCAGTGAAACAGATTAATTAAACACCTGTGCTGTGGGATGAAGTAGCTTTAAAGAAGAATAGAAATCAGATGAAATAAAGCACCATTGTCTACCCATTTATCTTTGCAAATGTTGAAATTGCACATCAAGCTTTTGCTCTGACATGTTTTTATTTGGTGTGAACCTGTTGTTGTTGTTGTTACATCTGTTGATATTGTAAGCCTACACTTTTGAACTAAGGTTTGGAATCACTTGCCATTTATTAGCTATAGTGATTCTTCTAATTCTAAAATTGCTTTGTCATCATTGTAAATTATGTAGATGTATATTTATTTATTATATGTGGTTTTATTCAAACATTTGGGGGAAATTAGTTTTTAAATGATAAATATAAGTTATCGGTCTGTCTCCCAGCATTAGTTCCATTTTGATTTTTTTCCTTCTGTCATGTCTTTTTTGCCATGTCCTTGTCCATAGTTTGTTTCATTTGTTGCCTTTGTTGTGGTTGTCTCGCCTGTTCCTCATTCCCTCTGTGTCAGTCCCTGCACCTGATTCCTGCTGTCTTCACATTACACCAGTGTATTTTAGCCTGCCTTTGTGCTTTTTCTTGCCTTTCCAGTGTTTTTCTCTAGTGCCTGCTTCCTTGTTCCTGTCCTCTTTGCTGTCATACTTACTCCAGTGTTTCCTGCCTCCCCTGCCCTGTGTTTGTCTTTGCCCAGCTCCAACTCAACCCTTGCCGATCTCCCCTTCTACCACTTCGGATTTATGTACTGTTTCTGACCCCGACCTGCTTTATCAACTTTTTCTTGCCTGCCTTGCTTGTTCCTGGTTGCTGTACTCTGACCCTCACCTGTCCTTGGCTTCCAAGTTGTCCAACCTGCATTAGCCTGACTTCTGTGTACCGCAGCTTAACTTCTGACCAAGCATTAAAGAACCTTTCTGGGTCTGCAAAGGTTTCTGTGTTTTGTGTCCTTGTCTTGGAAGTTTCTTCTATTTAATCTTTGTGAAAATCACTACTGAGCAGAGGTGTAAATCAGATTTAACTAGTTCAAACTAGGAACAAGTATGCCATTGATTTGGAGTCCTTGCAAAACCAAGCGTACTTTCGCGGCTTTTATTTCAGGAGAATGAGTTTCATTTTGAGAAATATTTAAGTTTCTTTTCATTTAAAAGGTGCAGGTGCTATGTCTCCAAACCTGGCAAAAAGGCAGTGGACATAATTTAATAAATTCTTCACCAAATAGTCATAATTATGTTATGACAGAATTTTGTTCTACACATACTTTAAGAATTAATTCACTTCGAAGCCTGTGACTGGAAAATACATCCAGAGTGAGTCTGCTTCTGAAAATGCTTTAAATACAAAATTACAGTTAAATAAACAGATCGTTAATCCACAGAGGGAGAGCACAGTGAGCTGATAAACCATGTTTAAGGTCAGTAAAAGGGCATTTCTGATGTCAGCACATCATCCTATCCCTGCCGGGCCTTGAATGTGAATTTGTTTTATTCATGCGCCAGTCTGACCCCCTCAACATGAGCCTGCACAGCAGCTTATCTCAAGCAATGTGAAAGAAGTTCAAGCTTTAATCCAGAACAAAGACTTCTTCTTTGTGACTCATTGCCATGACCACTCTTGTCATTTCAATTAACTTTTCCACCTTTTCCGAATCTGCGAGGCTACTTTGAGAAGCAATAGAGGAAGAGGATGAAGAGGAAGAAGAATAAGAGCTCTGTGAGATATGGATTATGCATAGTTACAGGAATACAGTTAGGGCCATAAATATTTTGCATTGAAAAAGTTATCGTTATTCCAGCGGTCTGCCACAGCTTGTGGGAGTGGACTTATACAGGCTTTTATGTGAGGTTTTAACATCCAAATTGGGTGAACAGCACAGAATTACAGCCTCATTTATTTGTGACCCCCCCCCCCCCCCTTTTTTAAAGGAACATAAAACCCTTTTTTCAGTTCTTACCCAAAAAATGTACGTTCTTGTCGTTCAATAAATATTTTTTGCAAATTTTTGCGATTTTTATGTACCGAGTAATCAAACCTCAAACCTCTGAAATACAACTAATTAGCAGAAGTCCATGAATGCCGCCATTCCTATATTTTAGCCAATACAAAAATACTTTGTGTGGCAATGTCCCGGATTGCGCTTGGGCTCCAAGAAATCAGCGGATCTATATGTGACAGTTGAAGGGTCCTGTCACTAGTAATGCCTCCTAATAAGTCTGCGCCTTGGCCACCTTGGTCAGCGCGCTTGACTATTACCTGGGACTCTGGAGGTTCAAGTCCCCGCCCGGGCCCTCCTTTGGCCTGCCACATTCATAAAGTGTTTACAAATTTGTCTCGATTATCACTCCTGCTGCAGCTTCATTTTACATTGAATGATCAAGGTCCGATATTATCAATCATTATGAGAACCAAAGCGACAAAGTCAGTGGTAATGCCTCTGTGTGCGGCTGTTGATTGCTCCAAGAAAACGGGAAACTCGGACCTAGCCGTGGGCATACTCTCGCACTGCATTCCTTGTGAAGCCTGACTTGATAAGATGGGGATGCCCACAGAATACCCCTTTATAACAACAGCTGGTCCTGGCTAGTTCTGTCATGATTCTGTGTTTATGTTCATGCTTTATGTTCATGGTCATGTCTTTTCTTTATTCTTTTTGGTTTTTGTATTCTCCAGTTTTTCAGTTCATGCCATTTTAAGTTTCATTGCACTTGTCTCCCCTGTCTTGTGATCTAGTTGGTTCAGTCCGTCTCCCCAGTCTGTGTGCTTACCTGCTTCGGGTGATTTCAATGGTTTCTGGTGTTTCATATTATTACCTCAATTCTCGTTTACTTCCTTCGCCTTGCTTTTCTAGATTACTAACAAGACTAACATTTATATTTTGTATCATAGTCTACTAACCCAACTAATCCATGTATATATTACTAACTCACTAATGAGCACTTTGGTTAACTTGTAAAGCTGCACCTCTACTAATTGTTACTAATTCAATCGCAGCAATCGCCCTGTTCTAGTCTCCGCCCCTTGCTTGGCTTTCCCTGTCTCTCCCTACGTTTCTGCGAGATCTCTCGCACATGCTTAATTGCTTTCCTGCACTCATTGTCTGTGCACTTAGAACTCTTTGACTGGAGCTGTTTATTTGTCATAGGATGTCTGCGTGAATCCCGTCCGTGTCTTGGCTTTTGCCAATTGTTGTGGTTTAGGACTTCCCCATGTGTACCTTGCTTTGTAATTAGTTCTCATCCAATTCACCTGTTCCCTGCATAGCATGTGACTTCCCTTCTGTCTATTTCAATCCTCACTGCTGTTCTGACTTTGTCAGAACGTTGATCAATATTCCTTTGTGCAGAGCCTCTTGTATGCCAATTGATTATTGTTTCTTCACGACTGTTTCGTCCGACCTCAATTTTGCCATAGCCCTTCTGTTTTTGTTTTTGTCTTTTGGATTTTTGACCTATTTCTGTCCGACTACGTCTACTGTTTTTGGATGCCCTGTGTATGACCCTCTGCTTTGTATTTCGACTACGATTTTGGCCTGCTGTCTATGTACCGTCGCACTTCTGCTTTACTGGTTTTGACCCCGGCCTGTCTAGTCGACTTTGTTTTTGGATTTCGTTTTTGGCTTGGCAGTTCTTGTGTCTTCTGGTCCTGACCCTGCTTTCAATAAAGGCATACGATTTTTGGATTCCCTGCTCTCGCGTGTGGTCCCTGAACGCACGTCACAAGTTCACAATCAGCTTCCTTTATCGACATGTTTAACTTTTCCAATTATAGTAATAATCCATTGGCAATTGAAGACCCGGTTTCTCTCCCCCATGCGCTCTAACAGCGACAAAATATGGACTAAGTTTAGTACAGAAAAATAATTTACTCAAAAATAGGCCCATGCTTTACGAATGACAAACTGCTCTGAAATTTCCGCGCTACCTTTTCGGCATGTCAGGTGATTCAACTTACACTTCATGATCGTTTAAATTGTCTAAATCAATTGAAAGACCATTTGAAACATCTTTATACAATTTCATAGCTTCCGGCCCCTGAGAAAAGAGAAGTGTGAGAATTCCAGAGTCATAATAGGTTTCCATTTACTAGAGGAGAAACGTACCATAACGTAGCCTACATGAAACTGAAAAATTTAAATGCACAAGGACTTTAATTCCGTGAGATATCTTAAATGCGCATTGATTAAATAATGACTGATCCGTGACTGATTCCAATGACATATCGCCTTTCACTCTCGGTACAGCGTGGGTTGATTGAAAAGTGGGAATCGGCTATTAAATATAATTTTGTTTTCCGAAATAAGATTATGAAGAGTGAGATTGCTGACTACAGCGTCAGAACGTGATATTCCACTTAAAAGCATAAGGCTCAAGCCGCATGCGTGAGAGTAGACAGGTATGCAAGTTTGAATGACGCTGATTTAAATGCACAAAATTACGTGTCCACTTGAATGATTGTCGTCAACGGGGAGAATTAGCAACACCTGATAGTGTGGAGTGTTCTTGGAGTGAAAATAATGATAATTATGAAAATGACTGAGAACATGTCAAGAGAAATAACTATTTTAAAGGGGTGACCTGTGCCCCAGCAAATTTTCAGTTCTCCCTACGCCACTGGTTTTATTTAGGCTAATTTATGACCTACGCACGCTCAAGAGCTCAGGTGTCCGGGTATTGCAGCAAGCTACCCTGATTCCAACAAACATGGTGCACCGCACACACCACATAAATCTGATCTTCTCAAGCTGATTCAGTTATTAAAAACATTTTTCAAAAAATACCCAAGAACATATTTGAATAGTCGGGGCAGTGTACTTTTATTGGGTAAAAGCTGAAAAAAGGGTTTTCTTTTCCTTTAAAGGACCAGAAGAAATTGGACAGTTGGCTGCACAGCTGTCTCATGGCCAGGGGAGAGAGAAAGAAGTCGAGGGATCTGTCTTTTGCTGTCCAGGTGGGCACTCCCATTAAATCCACGCACACAAACATACGTACACATATATAATTCGGAGTAAAAGAAGTCCCTCAAAATGGAGTTCACAAAACTGTGATCATTTATAGTTCATGCAGTGAGGATATGATAAAAAGGGAGCTTCTTTGAACTAAGCTCTCAGACCTATGAAAAGGTTCTTCTGGTACAAAAAAACCCCATGGAATAAGGATTGACTATGAAGAAGAGAAGTGGATTTCTATCACAAGCGCTGCTGATCCATAAAATTCAGCAGTATTCAGCCTCAGTTTTATTATTCGGAAGACACCACGACAAAAAAAAAAAAAAAAATGTATTTCTATAGCCCAGGTGGCAGTGCAATACAGTACAATAGCCCTATAGTATGTCTTGTACTCAGGTGTGCACATGCCACTACTGAAATGGAAGTAATACCAAAACTAGCATTTTGAGACATGTAGGTTTGGACCAGGCATCCATCAACCAGATATGAAACTCATGCCCTATTTGAAATCTAGACCCAAAAATGGCCATCAGCAATAAGAGAGTACTTACCTACAGCGTGGATTGGGAGCTGTAAAAATAAGCACCACCTGCACATACAACAGTTGCGGGCTCATTTTTCTGGAAACCACATCTTTTAATTTAAAATCCACCTGCATCATCACTCACTATCTTTTGCTAATGCTTTTGTTTATTTGCCGCTCCTTTAATTAAAATATTGCCAGACGGTCTCTGGTATTAAAGCATGCCCATATATTTCTGTACATACAATGTACAACCCCATTTCCAAAAAAGCTGGAACACTGTGTTAAATGTAAATAAAACAGAATGCGATGATTTGCAAATCAATTAAAACCCTATATTTAATTGAAAATGGGACAAAGACAATGTCCCAAATGTTGAAACTGATAAATTTAATTGTTTTTTGAAAAATATCAGCTCATTTTGAAATTAATGATAGAAACATTTTTTTTTAAAGTTGGTAGAGGACATAATAAGACTGGAAAAGTTGCATGATGCTATAAAAAGACAACTGACAGAACATCTTACAGCTAATTAGATTATTTAGCAACAGGTCAGTAACATGATTGGGTTTAAAAAGTCTTTTGTAAGTAAATATAGTGAGGGCTTAACCACTCTATGAAAGACTGCATGGGGAAATAGTTCAACAATTTAAGAACGTGTTCAACATATTGCAAATAATTTGGAGATTTTATCCTCTTTGGTACATAATATCATTAAGAGTCCAGAAAAATCTCTGTATGCATGGGAGAAAGCCTAAATCCAATTATGAATAGTCGTAATTTTCATGCCCCAAAGCGGCCCTCTATTAAAAACAGATAGGATTCTATGCTGGAAATCACTGCATCGACTCAGGAACACTGCTGTAAACCACTGTCTGTAAACACATTTTGTCACTGCATCCACAAATGCGAGTTAAAACTCTGCCATGTGGAGATTAAACCATATATAAACAAGATGCAGAAACATTGCCGTCTTCTCTGGGCCCAAGCTCACTTAAAATGTACTGAGGTGAAGTGGAAAACTCCCCAGATTTGACTAATCAACATGTGAAATTCTTTCTGGGAATCATGGATGCCATGTCCTCTGGGCTAAAGAGGAGAGGGGCCATGCGGCTTTTTATCAGCAAACAATTAAAAAGCCAGCATCCATGATAGCATGGGGGTGCACTGGTGGACACCACTGATGGTTAACGATTTATACAGGTTTTGGTGCAACAATTGCAGCCATCCAGATGCCTTTTTTAAGGGAAGGCCAAGCTCATTTCAGCAACACCATGCCAAACACCATGCTCTGCACGTATTACAGTAACATGGCTGAGTAGTAAACGAGTCAGGGTGCTAAAGTGGTCTGCCTGCAGTTCAAACCTGTCACCCACTGATAATATTTGGCACATTATGAAATGAAAAATATGACAATATAAAGATAATAATACATACAATAACTTTTCACAAAATTGCAGAGGCCATGACAATAAATTGTCATTTTATGATCAATGAGATAGCCAAATCTTGATTGCCTGGGACCATTCAATAGCTATTCCAGGTATAGTTTTGACAACATAGCATAAATTACTTGCCATTTTTAAATGGTCAAAATTCATAAACAGTTATCACTGACTGGCCAAATGCCGCCCACAGTCATTCTTATATCAGGCATCAGTTCCAACCAGGGTGACCAGACATCCCGATCAAATTGGGACAGTCTCGATTTTAAGAGCTGCATCTTGCATTCTGATTGAGCTTCAGTTGGGATGCCATTTGCCTCGATAATTTTACTTAGTTCAAGAAAGCTACTGACCATTTCAAAATAACCCATTTGAAGCCGCCAATTTACATCATTCTGATTCCTCCTATTTTATCATAATAGGCCTCTTAGCTGATAGGTATATCATTATATAGCATTTAAGCACAAAAACAGTACCTTGACAGTATGCAACCCGCACCCTGCTTTCTTCTGTCCAGAGTTGGGACACTGGTGCCACAGTGAAATGGAGCAAGACACGTGTGTGAGTATAGGCTGCATAGTTCTTGCATCCATTCATAAAACATCAGGAATTCGATGAAAGAGCCACATTTGTTGTGTACTGTTGGACCAAAATTTTGCATGGTGCCACGAAGATTGAAGTAGGCTAGTCGGAACTGGAAAGTGTGGAAATGTGGTCAGAAGACACAGGACAAACTCCAGCAAATAATCTGTTGTGTATGTTTGCTGTTTAGGTCGTGATAAGTTTGGAAATTAGTTATATTATTGCAAAAAATGAAAAAAAAAAAAACAGATAACAAACAATAGTCCAGTCAGACCACTTTGTCTGTCATGGGTCATCGGAGAAAAAAAAAACTGCAGTGTGTCTGTATCACTGCACTGAGAAGACTAGCAGTCCATTCTCCTTTCATATACACTGTATGTCTTGTTCAGATAGAACATCATCCCACACCCATCCCTCCCATTGCTCCCCCCTTCCCTCCACTGCTGTAGAATGGTATTTAAATTTCATTCTCATCTGTATGTTTGACAAATCAGTAGTGTATAATTGATCATTTAAACTAATGCCCACATTTTGGACGAGCATCACCTTCTTTCCCATCAGTTGTCATTGTAACAACCACACCTGCTCAGATATTTGCCTCCATTACATTCTTTCTGGAGAGATTTATGACTTCAATTTTGAAATGAAGAAAACACCTTTTGCAATTGTTATAGGTTCTGTTGTTCTCCTCTTGATGTATATTGCTTTAAAATCCACCATGACTTCTGCCGCTCTGCTATTCTTCACGGCTGGTAATGCTAGCATCCCTCAAGTGATGCATCATCCAAGCATATCTCCACACAGTGCTTCAATCTGCTTTTGGGCACATTAGACTGTTTTTGTCAAACTTCTGCAGTGGACTCACTCGGTTAGGAAGCAACAGTAATATCCCAGCCTTGGCTCATAAATCCAGTGATCTCCATCTTTTAACAGTTGCTTATTGTACTTTACAGCATATGCCTCCACAATTTATTTACAAACCAAGCTGCTTCGAAAGACATTTTTGTGGTGATATTTTTTTGAAAAAGTTTCTGTATTGTATGGCCTACCCTACTTTACTTTTTTAAACTTAAGAATCTGTTTATTAATGACAGCACACACCAAATGCATTTTGGCAGCAAGCACAGGCAAAAATGTCGCAACTAAAAATATGGCAAAGACTTTTTTTCTCTGTAAGAGAGCCAGTTCTCACAGGACCTTTTAGAAGTTGTGCCACACAAGGGCTAATTGTATCATTATCCAGGAAGTAATGAGCTCTTTACGAATCTGCAAGCCTTTTCAGTTTGTCTCAATTAGCCATGGGTGGGCTTCTGGCCAAAAGGGGACGGAAATACTGGGGGCAGACTGACTTTGCACATTGGTAGACTGTGTTGGGTAGGTAACTTGATATGCTGGAGAAAATCCACATAAATCTTAGTTGAGACACTGCCTATCATATTGGTGGAGTTATTTCCTGATAGATTTCTCTGTAAATCTATGTAACTGCATTTGTAACCCGCCAAATAGATTGATTATGTTAAAAACATGACTCATACTATGTCCTGCATTGTATATAACCCATTCGAACAAAATGATTGCGAAATGAGAAAACTGCGGCTAGCAATCCTCTTAAGCGGTGTAAAAATTTTCGAGTTAAGATGATCTGGTTATGCGATAAAATAAATGGGAGGATTTTAAATAGCATTAACAAACACCAGTAGTCCTGGGGAACAGATCTACCTTGATCTACCAATACTATCTTTCCCAGAGGAAAATCTGTGGTTCTCAAAATAGAGAGAGCTCCTGGAGGGCCCATTTCATCAACACACTGTTCTCACTCGTGGGTGGGTCCACAGTTGAATGTCGAATTCAGACCCTGCGAGTTGGCAGGAGCACCACAAGGTGATGCATATTTTTTTCTCACATCACTGATATACAAGTTACCCGTGTGGCCAATTCAAGCATGTGTGTGCAGCCATGTACAAAACCGTCTCGGCCATGTCCGTGCCACCCCGACTTGAAAACTATGGTGTGCTAAGAAGTGGGGATGGCCACCTAATGGTCTCATTGCAGTTGCTCATCCAAGTTGCAGAGGAACAGGATGAAATACATAATTAAGAAAAAGACTACCAAGACTACGTTTACATTCAAACAAAAAATAATGTAACTCATCTGGGTGGCTCACAGTTAAGACGTTTGTCTGTAAGCCCAGTGGTCAGGTGTTTGAATCCTAGCCACGCCATTACCAGCAATGGCAAGTGGTCCGCATGGGCAAGGCAACAATTGGTGCAGCCTCACCAGGGATAATAGGGAGTTAAGCCTGTTAAAATTTGTTAGTTGCTCTGCAGTGACCAGTTCTGGCTGGCCAGGTGCGTGTAACTGCAGGAACTAAATTGTACGCTTACCATGTGATCCTCCAACAGCATAGGCAGTGTGTAATTGGTGGAGTGACTGCATAGTGCATAAAAAAGTAAGGGCTTGTCATTATGTGACTTGGAGGAATCACTTCCCATGATATCTTCCTCCTGAGTCAATGGGAGCAGGTTGCTTTGTGGTGGGCTAAACAGGCCGGCTATGTTCAGGATGGGAAAAAAGGGAAAAAATTGAAAAGCACAATTAGTCTGCACAGCAGCCATATTCCTGGTTTCAGGACCTGATTTCCTTACTTGTGCTTGATCTGATGATAAGTGCGCACACAGATTGGTATTTCTATTCCAATTTTCCATCAACTCCAAAGAATGACCGGTTATTTCCTGCCACTGCTGCACACTACTGGGTGGAGAGTTGATGCTCAAGAGTGTTATTCCATTTGGGGGGTGGGGGGTAATCCCAAAATTTACTAAAGAATTTCATAACTTTCATATGAAGTGACCAAGAGTATAAGATTGTGTTTATCACATAACTGAATCTCGTAATTTAATAGAAAACAAACGCAATTTCCGTGAGTGCCTTACAGGGAATTCCCATTAAATGTCAGCATTGAGCTGAGCTGACTCCATCACTCTGCCACGCGGTCAGGCAGTGAATCAGAGACACATACATTTGAATGAGCAACGGTTTCTAAATTCACAGTTGACTGAGTAGCTAGGAAATGTTTTGGGATATTTTGTGGACTGGTGAGTCAAAAGTGGGACTTTTTCGAAGACATGGGTCTCTTCACATCTGGCGTAAATAAGAACATCATACCAACAGTCAAACCGGTGAAGGTAGTGTCATGGTCTGGGGCTGCTTTACTGCTTCAGGACCTGGCCATAATTTAAGAAACCATGAATTCTGCTCTCCAGCAGAAAATCCTGATGGATAATGTCTGGCCATCATTTTGTGACCTAAAGCGCAATTGCAGTTGGATTATGCAGCGAGACAATGCCCAAAGCACACAAGCAGATCCACCTCTGAATGGCTCAAAAGAAATAAAATGAAGGTTTTGGAGAGTCTTAGTCAATATTCTAACATGAATCTGATTGAAGGCCGTGCTTGAAACAGTTTTTAAAAGAAGAGTGGGCCAAAATTTCTCCTGAGCGATGTAAATACTCATTACCAGTTATGGTAAATGTTTGATTGCAATAGTTACAGCCAGGGGTGGCACAACCAGTTATTAGGTTTAGGGGGGAAATTATTTTTAACATGAATGATATAGGTTTTGAACCACTCTTTTCCCTCAATAAATAAAATGATTATTTAAATGCTGCATTCTGTGTTTTCTCGCATGGTCTATCTCACACTGTATTAAAATTAGTTAGATGATCTAAAACATTGAAATATGACAAATAAGCAAAAATAAAGGAAATAAGGCAGGGGGAAAATACTTATCGCGGCACTGTAAATAACAGTCATTCCTTCCACTCATGACAGTTTACCATAATTGTAACTAATGATAGTAGCATATTATTCCATCGAATATGAGCTGTTAAACAAATGAGGGCAAAATATCATATTTTCAAGTGGCCCAACAATATAAAACAAGTACTTTTATAAAGTTTCCAATTCACAAATATGCTTATAATGACATGTCTGTTTTTAAACTGATACAGATATGAATGCTCTGTTTTTTGTGTTTGTTTGCTCAAATGTGCACATGAAGGGACATTGACTGCTAATTTTTTTTTTATCAGTCCTATATTTAGAGTGATTTGGAGTTTCTTGGGTTGCAGCTTTGCCACCTACATTTTATGTAATTGTTTTTTTTTTACAGTTTTTATTCATAATTATCAACAATTGAAGTGTTCAGATTGCATGAGGAATTTCCTTGATGGACATCTTGCTCTATTTGATTGATAATACAGCTTGAAAAATACACTGAACAGGTGTTGTAGCATTAGATTGCCGCAGATATCTTGTATGCAAAACACTACAGGGTGTTGATATGAAATACTTCTGTTTCTCTCTGTCAAGACCTATCTCTGTCTGTCTTTTTAAAAAATCAACTTTGCATGTAAAATAATTTAATCCATTGTGTAAAAAACAAAACAGACCTGAATTAATTATTCAGGAACCTGAGTGTTTACCCTGGTGCGAGAGTGGCAGAGCAAGAATTGCATTTTGCTCCCATCACAAAATATAAATGTGTTTCTGTCACGGGCCAGCGCTTTGGCACCAATCTTGCGGAATGGAAGAGCGGGGCGCGAGGTATTCAATGGCACCGGGGGTTAAACAATAAGAGAAAAATGTGGGAAATAATAGCCTTGAATTCTCTGCAACAGACTCAATGCACAGGGCAGAACAGTTCAGACCACTCAGGGCAAAAAGTATGTTTTCCTAGGAAAACACAAGGCCAGCTAGGCTTAACAGCCACCTGAGACTCCAGATACATCTGTTCTCACAGCTCACAGCCCTGCTACTTGTACTCCCGCTGCCAATGCTATAATGCTGCTACGGTGTTCCAACTGTTTCAATACTGCTCACACAGCATCTGAAGAGCTCAGAGTTATGTTGCATCTTACGGTTTAATATCAACACTGCATTTTAATGCTTATGGGCAAAATAAATAGGATTTTTATGCAGAACATACAGAAAAAAAATCCACTGAGATTTCAGTAAGCATCTTAACTGGGAATGTCAACTGCGAATATCCATTTATAAGCTAGTTATGGGAATACGTAAAATGTAAGCTATGTCAGTTAGCTTCCATGAGGCCATCTGCTCAGCAAATTAATAATAATGTGACCAATATGTAGAAGCAGCTGCTAATTCTTCTCATGATAAAAATCCTTCAGTGCTACTACCTGTTAATGCAGCAGTAGCTCGACTAGCTATTGCCTCATGGGATTCCTCATATAAAAACAGCTTAACCCCTTTGCACGGAAGCCAAATCTGGCCATTTATCCCATCCATCCATTATCTATACTGCTTCTTCCTTACTGGGGTCGGGGTTGAGCAGGAGTCTATCCCAGCCAACTATTGGTAAAAGGTAGTGACCAACCCTGGACAGCTTGCCAATCCATTACAGGTCAAACAGACCATTCGCTCACACACGCATACCTATGGACAATTTCAGCAATCACCAATGCAAAATAAATAAATAAATAAATGCCCGAATGTTGCAATCAAGCTCCATTTCCGATGATTTATGGGATAGTTTGGTGGCCAAGTCTCTTCCGGTCTCACACAGCTGTGGAGGAAAAGCTGCGTTTGTGTGCATGGTTACGAATACTTGACCGTACGATACTGAGCAAAGAGGCCGTATTAAGGACCTTTCAACAGGGAAACGGACATTTTCTCGAAGTTTCGAGAAGGGCCTTCCATGGTGATATTCAGGTGATTGATAGAATTTCTAGTATAATTTTTGGTGTTGCCATCAAGAATCACAGATGATGTAGATCAGTGCTTCTCAAACCTGACTGGATACAGTCATTTAATGGACATTAATGCATCCAGAATCTTTTCTTTGAGACTGGCCATCATTCAACATTCAAAATGTTTGATTCTTCTGAGATTTATTTGTTTGTGGCATTTGAAGTGGGAATGATGTGACTTTGTTTATGTGTGTTTTTATTGGCCCTGATCTTCAACTTTTCATGTGCAAAATGATTTCTCCCTATGTGATTCACGACCATGATCCAGGGAACTGTGCTGCATTCAGGTAATCATAATGAGGTGTTAAACCAAGAAAGGATTCGAACCCAGACACTTGACATTTTGCAATGCTTACCATACCTGATGGTCATCACATCAATCAGCAAAAGGAAAAACTATCAGTTTTCAAATTGGACGATAAAAACCACTTTGGTTTTTTAATACCTCTCAGTATACATTGGTCTTGATTATTCAGTAAATCAATTGTGTAGTTATTGATGAAGCGATCTTAAAGCTGCGGGAGAGGACTTTATTTAGGCTTTATTGTGTAAAAATCCTAAAATACACTTTAAGCATATTTTATTTCAAGTGGCCTATTACAGACACACAGGCAGTGGACCAATGCACTGTGACACCTTTCTAATTTGCACAAATGCATATATATATATATATATATATATGTATATATATATAAATTTTATATTTAAATTTTTTTTAAATTTCATTTTTAGGTTTACAAAGACATATTCAGAGGGACAACCCGCTGGAACAGGGATTCCCAATCCCTCTATCTCCCTGCCCCCCGTGATTTCCATCTATGCCTACAATGCTGCGCTTGCATCAAACACTACCAGGAGAGGCAACTCTGACTGCTTCCCGTAAACACACATTGTCTGCTAGGTCCCCATCCGAGGCAAGCAATCATTAATTTTGCATCCGGTGTGGGAAAAAAACGTACGTGACTGGTACGTACATATTCAAAATTTTGTGCGTGATTTTGGCATTTTCATATGTGAAAACATACATTTGTCCTTAAATCGGGAACACTGAGCAGCTTCACCTAACCTGCAGAGGAGAAGAATGGCAAGCTCTGAATCCAGCTTCAGGCCAATGCGATCTCGTAGTACTCTCCATCTCTGAATGGCTTGGCCAGTATTGACCCGTGTTATATTGCGTTTATTCTCAGATTCTCTTTTAGCTTCTCTTTTTGATAAGTCTGTCTTTCTTTTCTTGGGGTTGCTTTGCAGTTGTTGCCAGTATTGCAATAGCAATTTTTCTGCAGGAGTCTCTGACATTGAATCTGCCTTTCACTGTCTGCAGAGACGAACATGCTCATACATTTGCTATGGTAGATAGGAATAGGACAGCCAATGGGAACGCTCTTTCTCTCTCAAGTGACTTGATTGACTAAAGTCTCCTGTCCCGGGCTGAATTTTCTTTTGGTTGAAAGCAGAGTCAGAGGGAAGAGCAGAAGTCTAGCTTTCTCCCAGATCACTTCAATTACAATATGCTGAGAGATTATTATAGATTTTTTGCCCAATGACGCCAAAAAAATGAGCTCCCCCAACTTTAAACAAGAACAGCTTGAAAGCAATTATGTGTTTAAGGGTGAGAGACTCACGGCATGTCATTGAAAATCCTGTAATGCCGGCGTAAGCGCTAGGGGGACCCGGAGCTTTAGTACTTGAGTGAAACTAAGTGCCCATGGGCGTGTTGGTCTTAAGGGGTCTTCAGGGTAAAGTGTAGAAATAACCATAATAATGTAAAAACTAAGAAATAAACATACTCAACATGATTTTAACCTCATAAAATGTAGTATTTTGATAAAAATTTTACATCGTTGCCATGGAAACGGCACTTTAATGACAAAATCTGAAAATATTTTGTGGCACTGATATTTCAATAACCCATGGTCAGATTTCACTCAAATTTGTCTCATATGAAAGGTTTAAATAGTTCTATGAAATGACACAGGATTTTTTTTGTTTGGAACATTTATGACTATTTAATGAGCTCTGTTATGTAACCATAACGAAAATCGCTATCATCAACTTGCTTCATTTTCAAAATTAACCCTCTAGGGCTGCACCTATCTAGAAAATCCTAAGTCATTTCATAGATCTCCAACAGATACAACTTCAGACAAAATTTCAAGTCAATCAGATGAATATTAATGATTTTATTAATGCCACAATGTTGAAAATCAGTCCAAATTGTGATTTTCGATAATTTGCATTTAAAGTCACGAGTAGCAATTGAGGCAGAGGAAAAACATAGATTCTTGGTGTTTACTGGCATCTCACTGCATTCCTTTATTTATTTTATTTATTGAAATTTTCAGAAAAAAATTGAAATTTTTACCCTGAAGACCCCTTAAAATGAAGTGCAGTCAGATGCATTGTTGGTGTGTTGCTATTTTGAGGCAGCAGGAAGAGATTGCATGCATGACCAAAAAAACTGGTCTAAAGTCAATTATTAGTATTTGATAGTTATTTTAACAGTGCATCATTAAGATATTATTATGCGCTATCATAGGCAAGACCCAATGTACGTAAACTTTGCTTGTTACACACTCACAGGGATGAGCAGCAGTGCACTCACATGCAAACGATTAAAAATAAACATTGTGAAAGAGTATTGCAGCGTAAATCAAGCTATTGAAAAAGTATGTCATTATGGTTACTAGTGTGTGCACACACATGCTACTATGTGCCCCATCAGAGAATTCTCTGATGTATTTGAATCCTAAGGGAACCTATTCCATCAATATCCAAGTGACCTGCTACTCAACACATAAGATTAAACATGCACCTATTCGCAAATTATTCTTGACAAAGCCATAACTTCCTTATAGTGGCATACTCCTGCAGTCTTCTAGGGGATCCCAGTTGGAGGGGTGGCTGTCAGGGGATTATGATGATCCATGAAAGATACAGCATGCTATGCCTAAAACGGTATGTGAACTTACTTTCAATCAAAAACACAAAAACACGAACGTCAAAAGAAATGTGTGCAGCGCTGAAAATGCGCTTCAGAAGTTTAGACAAGTCAGGTCAGGGTACTGCACGCATGCCTATTTTTTCACTTCAGCTTTGAGCCACACTTCAGCCAATCAGATTGTACCTAACTGGAATTGTAAGCCAATCAGATTGTACATAACTGGAATTTTTCCTCAACTTAGTTATGAAAAATAATCCGGCGTCCTGCATGATTTGATCTGTTACCTGAAATGATCTGAAAATCAGCTTTGAATCCAACGTTATCTATTAATACAATACCTGCAACCTGTCCATAGTATTGCCATCATCAAATGCACAGCTCCGTATATCATTTTAACTGTGTTTGTTTGTTATGATCTAGATCAGGAACTTAACGCAGATTCAAGATACTATCCACAAGGGAATATTTAACCACTTATATGCGGGACCTTCAATGATTTGCTGTCTGACGTATGAAAACTCTTTAATAACTTCCCTTTATAGCTCCTGATTTCTCCAAACCGGATCTCATTTACTTTTCCTGATTATCAACCAAACATAAATTTGCTCACTTGCGAACACTACTGGGTGGAATTAATAATCAATTTGTTTTTAGGGGCATTATTGTACATTGCATCACATAGGCTAGTTAACAGACATTTTCCTATGCACATCAATGATGATACAAAATGGAAATAAGCCTTCCGAAGATTCTGAATTCCTTTTGTACCAATTTTCTGTTAGCCTAGGATTTAATAAGCAAATGAGGATGTCTCCCATTTGAAATGCATTTTTTTTTTTTCACAAGCAAAAAGGAACGCGCACCAGAGTTGGAGAGTTGCTGACAACAGTAAAATTACAAATGTGAAAAAGGGCAGAGGCACACTCATGGCTGTAATGCAATAATAACCAGTTTACTAAATTATTCAGTTACCAGTGCTCCAACGTAAGAAGCGTTGATAATTTAATACATTGATTATAATCGCATCTTGGCAACAAGTACAACTGTACTTTCCCATAATCGTAGCCTATTCTTTTGAACATGGAAAACATTCTGATTAAGTGCAATCTTAAAATAAATTAGGTTGCATTGCTGAAAAAAATGCTAAAACAGGAGATGGAGTTCAGTGAAAGTGCTGGATTATTTGTTCTTTTTTTCAATCCTTACAATATCACTATTGAGTACGTTGTTAATATTGCCCATTGTTGATCTCTTTCATTTTTTAATAATTTCTTAATCACTACAGGCTTACATATTGGTCTTGATTATTCCATAAACAAATTTTTTTTTTTTTTTTTTTTTAATCTGCAAAATTTGGGATCTCCACTTCCAACCGAATCTGGAATACCCAATTTGAGAACTATGTACAAGGCTTGCCCGTATGCAACCCCATGTTGCCAACTCAGGAGAGAAAGACAGTTCGCGGCTCTCCTCCGAAGCATGCACCTGTCAGCCACTGCTTCTTTACACTCATAGGTCAAAATTTCAAATGTTCAGAATGAGGGCGGAGGATGCCCGAAAATGAGCAAGCTTAGAATCTTTCTGACGAGCGCCCGGCTGGCCAACAGGAGGCGCATAAGCAATGAACAAAGCAACTATTTTTGCATACCATCCCGGCAGTCCCTTCCCAATTTGTTTTATCCTGCAGCGTGATAGCCAATTGTGCACTGCTCTGAAAAAGCTGCTGACCATTGTGGGCTGGTACAACTGGGGATCAAACCCGCGCCGTGGTGGTCACTACTGGTCCGCAATGCGGCGCCTTAACCGAGTGAGCTAACCCGGCAGCTCATAAATTAATTCTTAAACAGAAACAGCTTGAAAGCAATAATCTGTGAAAGGTCAGAGAGTAACGGCATACCATTGAAAATCCTGTAACATCGGCACCATCGCGAGAGGGATGTTGGGGTTTAAGAGGTTAATTAATAAGAGGAATGTGGTAAAGAAGAGGAAAAGACCATAGCTCAGAACAGTACAGGGGTGGTCCAGCTCACTTGGTAATGACTGGAGAGGGTAGGAGAGAGCCCGCGCCTAGGTCAGTGCCCATCCCAGGGCAGAAGCCAGGTGGTGAATCCCCCATGCAGAAGCAAGACTGCTTGCTAACATGATCAAATGGTTTAGCTAGAACACAGTCTCAATCCTGGCAACCAATGAAGGCTTGAGAGGTGTTCCTAATGAACTGACTCAGAACAGGCAGTGTTCAAAGGTTTAACAAGAACATGGTCCCTATCCTGGAGACCAATTTAAGGCTATCCTATTACTTAGACTTCGAAGAATAATTACATTTTTCTTCATCAATATGCCTGAACATGTGGAAGAAGAGCTTAGCTCACTACTAGAAGACAAAAACTGACTGGAAGGTGTTAGTAGGGTATGAACCATGACAATCCAGCAACTATACTGACAACACAATGAAATTATACAGGCAGTGCATTCATTAAAGGGGCAAGGCACACAAATGATAACACCAGGAGGCAAGGGAGGAGACCAGACAATAAATCAATTATATACTGTAAAACAAACTGCAAAATCACTGCAGGACTGCTGGCAGTGGGGGGGCAATATATGACATAAGGGTTGTGACATTCAATATAGTTCACAGTTAGGATGAAAATTGAAGCAGCCTTAAAATGCAGCACTTTTAAAAAGCAAAAAAGCAATTAAAATCCAAATTTCTTCCGTGCATCCAAAATGGCCCTCGTGAATAAGACGTCAATAATCTGATATTCACTAGCAGTTGTTTTTTTCTGATGTCATCCAGGTTGATCCTTTTCTAGCCCAGGCTCACTGTCAGTCAAGCAGAAGCATGTTTATTTCACTCCTTCCAGATATTACTCAAGGGATTATGGTACCGTAATCAAAGTAAGGTTATTTTTGTTTCTTTCTCCACGACTGTTTTTTTCTTACTCAGTTTATCTTGGCCATAACCCGTCCGCACATAATTTTTTTTCATCCATGACCTGAATTAAATCATATCTTTTTGTTTGCTTGCTTTAGACACACGTTTTTATGCAAATCCAATTTAACAGTAATACCCTGCCTGCCAATCAATCTGTCGGTACCAATTATAAATCACCAAGGAAAACGCGAACCTAGCACTTTTTGATGTCCGTTTTCTCTCTAAGATGACATTCTTGGTAAGTAATCTTATCTCTGATCGCAATCTAGATAGATTGTAATTCACCGAAACCTGGTTTTATATCATTGGAATGAAAGCACAGAGACAGAAACTAGCAACCAAACTGCAGTCATTTGCACTCAGTGCAAAGCACCAGGTAAAAAAACCTACGTGTTATCTTGAACAATTATCTTAATTTTGATGCATACATCAGGAATGTAACAAAATCTGTCTTTTACCATTCATAGAACATGTCATGGTTCTGGATGTTTGTGCGTGCGTTTTGGACTTTTCTTTGTGGCTCTCGTCCCAGGACGATATCGAATTCTTGTTCAATTGGATTCTTCACCCAGCTGGCTGATTGAACTGGGGCGGTGCGCCCCCGGACTTTATATAAGCCGGATGTTCACCACGCCTCTTTGCTAGAGTGTCTGTTTGTAGCTAAGCACTATAGCTGAAGATATCTGTAGTCAGGTTTTGTATGACTTTCTGTCTTCTAATTATTGGAGTTTCTTCTCCCTTTTTCTATCTCGCTTTGCTTCCGTGGTTCGGACTATTATACGTCCTTTGGAAGCGCAAGTACTTTCGTTTGGTCTGTCTTATTCTCCGTGTTTGTACTATGTCCGTGCTACTGTCTTTCTCTCTGGTTGTTGCACCTGGCCTCCGTACTCTACCAGCCATTGCAGAACATCTCTGGAGTACACTTATAAACTAGCACCTTTTTTGCCAGTCATTTTAACTGTAATTTTACAATAAGTTTACAACAAAGTTCCATGTTTGTTAACTGTAAACCACAGTTTAATGCATGCAGGACTTACAGTTACTACTTACAGTTAAAATAACAAGGAAATAATGTATTAATTTACATTACCAGTCAAAAGTTTTTGCATACCCTAAGATCTTGTCAAGTCTTTATCTTACAGGTATGTTTACTACAAAGAAATAAATGGAACCCAGTACTTGTTTATTGTAAATACTAAATTTACAAGAAAAATCCATAAGGAATCCAGCACATGAAATCTGAAATGATCAGATTACTATCAAACCCCTGAAACTGCTTGATAATGAGTAGATCATTTGAGTCACCTGTGCTGGAGCAGGGAGAGATCTAAAACATGAAGGACAGGTGGTACTCCAGGAGAGGTTTGAGAAGCACTGGATTAGACCATCGTTACTGATCTGCTTAAATATCGACAAAATGACTGATCCTGGTTTTTCTTAATTTGTTTTGTTTTATACATGTTTATACGTTGGACTCAGGTTTTCCTACCTTTCTGTTATACAACAATTTATGAGATTATTACACAAGACCAAAATATAAAAAATTGTAACAATTACAGAGAATATTGGGGTGTGCAAAAACTTTCCACTGCTAGCATAACTGTTAAATTCAGTCCATTTATGACAGTGTACGGCCGTTTATTTCTCAGGCCAACATTGAGAGATGAATCAGTGCATCTTTATCTGGCAGGCCTCATTCTGCCATTATGGACCATGTCTATGGAACAGCCTACCTGAAACTCTGAAATCTATGAAGAATGCGGACATATTCAATAAAAATCACACCTTTTCACTCCTTTTTATTTAGGCTTTTTGTAAGTAAAACAGAATGCAAAGACTTTCAAATAATTTAAATTTTATATTTATATGCAAATAGCACAAAGACAATATATCAGATGTTGAAACTGAGGTTTTTTTGTGTTTTTTTTTTTTTTTTTGGAAAATATGTGCCCATTTTGAATTTGATGCCAGCTACACATTTCAAAAAAGTCGGCACAGGGGCTTGTTTACCACTGTGTTGTGTCTTCTTTAATCAACACTCTGTGAGCGTTTGGGAACTAAGCAGACCAACTGCTGTAGTTTTGAAAGCAAAATTTTTTTCCCATTCATGCTTCAAGTAGGATTTCAGCTGCTCAATACTTTGCACCCTCCTTTGTCATATTTTTCATTTCATAATGTGCCAAATATTGTCAGTAGGTGACAGGTCTGGACTGTAAGCAGAACACTTTAGCACCCAGACTCTTTTACTTCAGAGCCATGATGTTGCAATACATGCAGAGAATCGTGTTTGGCATGGTGTTCCTTAAATGGGCAAGGCCTTCCCTTGAAAAGGGCATCTGGATGGAACTAAATGTTCCACCAAAATCTACATATATCGTTCACCATTAATGGTGTCTTCATGTATGCGCAAGTTACCCATGCCATCTGTATTAATGCACCCCCACACTATCATGAATGCTGGATTTTGAATTGTGCAGTGATAACAAGAAAGATTGCCCCTATCCTCTTTAACCCAAAGGATGTGGCATCCATGATTTCCAAAAAGAAGTTCACATTTAATTATCCTTATTTTGTCTTGTCGTCTGTCTTTCTGTTTTGTCACTGCAATAATTGTGTCTTTTGACTTGTATTTTCTGTCCTGTATTTCACTTGATTTTATGTTAGGCACTTTGAAATACATTTTCAGCATGAATTGTGCTCTATAAAGACAGACAAGACTGATTGATTGATTGATTGATTGATTGGTCGATTGATCTTCAAATTCGACCCTGGGGATTCACTGTGTATGATGATTTCTTTTTACATCTTGATATGACTAAAACAATTTTGAGCAATATTTTAAAAATATTCTTTATTAACATTTTTGGAGATTACTGTGATCAGGTTACCATATTTTGAGCAATTGATTGCTTGTGCTCTTTCACTTCATGCATGAGTTGACGCGTTTCCCTGAAGAAAAGTGTTTTCTGACTACTTGGCAAATCCACCTTTATAATAGCAATTTGCCAAGGTGCAAGCACACCTGGCTTTTAGAGGGAATGGGTGATGGCACTCTGATTGGTTTATTTCATGTTACGACCAAAACACACCGACGATTAGTTATGAGTTTAAGTCCGACTGCTTTTTATTGAACCATGCGCCTTACTTTGCATCTATAGCATTAAACAAGCAGAAGTTCATTAGGACACGGCCAAAATGCGCTCACAGCGTGTGCTTCAGACCATGTGGTTAGATTATTCAAATAGAACCCAAGAGTTAAGAACATTCAACTTTACATATCTGACCTTCCCAAAAAGAGAGAAAAAAAAGATCTTATTTCAGCGTAAGAAATTTAGTTTGTGCCGCAAGCTGCTTAATGTTCTGCCCTTGCAAAGCTAACTGAAAAACTTCACTCACAAGTGAATCATAACCAACAGAATACAAGCAGTCATTCAGAGCATGGCAGAGAGAATTATTCCTGCTGAAAAGCACCCATCCTTGTTTACACCTGGAAGTTTGCCATAGATCAACATGACTGTTCACTATATCCACAGTGACAGCCTGAGCAGTCGCTTACTTGTTTTCCTTCACAAAATTTACTATTCAGAAGGAAATCTGTCGGCATGAAATGAAGTAGAACTCTTACTTTGAAAAGCTCATTGCTTTAAGACTATTCTTTTGATTAGAAATCTAACACATCAATGAGCAATTCATTACTGATAGCTACAAGTACTTTGCACTTTGTGAGCCATGATATATGGTGATGAATGGCCATCACATCATCATTTACAGTATTCATAATTCTTAAAATGAAATACCTGGCCGGGATCAAGGTCAGTTCAAAGTTTAGAATCCAACTACTGCCGCTGCTGTAATTTATGGTGGATGGACATTGTAGTTGGACAATCACTGCAATGAAATTAAAATAGTCAGATATTTTTAGCGAATTGGCTAAATAGGATAAATCACTGACACTGAATAATTCAATCTGCATTATTACCGAGTAATGTACTAGCTATGTCATGAAACCCATAGTAATCTCTCTCTATCAGTTGAGCTCTCTCACATTTCAGGACAAAATAAATTATAAATGCGGCCAGCATTAAAACTCTAAACGGAGAAGATTATGGCCAGCGGATGCCGATGAACTCCGGATGCCACAAGAAGATGAAGTTCCTTCCACCAAATGACAACAGGATCATTGCTTCTCCGATATCTCTCATCCTATCATCCCACACAGTAGAAAGGCACAAAAAGGCCAACTGAGAGCCGTCTGCACACATGCATACTTGCATCAGAAAAGCATATTAAAGCAAAAACGCAATAAGAAACTGCCATTTACATGTGGTGTTTTTGCTCCACCATTTGCATATACTGTACATGTTGAGTCTCATTTCATCCCTTTCTAATTGCTGCTGGACTTGCCCTATTTTGGATACATCCTCCCTATAGAGCTTGGTTCTGTGAACAGATACAGAAATGTCCACCTGACACACAGGATTTTGAGGCATCGCTCTGAATTTTTATGCATTAACAGAGACTGAGAGAAGGAAAGGTTGTTCACACACATTAGGATGTTGTTGTCCCTCCAGTTGTGTGTTTGTGTGTATGTGTTTATATATAAATATTTCTCGAGAATTTTTAAATGATATTATGAACCGTACATTTTGAAATCCCCAAATGCTTTGCAAATTTAAGTTGAGAAATATATTATTCTTAAATTGTTGAACTATTTGTCCATGCAGTCTTTCACAGAGTGGTGAAACCCTTGCCATTTCTACTTCTGAAAGACATAGTCTCTCTAGGATGCTCTTTTCGAACCCAATCATGTTACTGACCTGTTGTCAATGAACCTAATTAGCTGTGAAATGTATTTTTTAGCATCATGTACCTTTTCCAGTCCTTTGTTGCCCCTGTCCTAATTTTTTTGAAACATGTTGCTGGCATCAAATTCAAAATGAGCAGATATTTTTCAAAGAACAATAAAATTTCTCAGTTTCAACATTTGATATGTTGTCCTCGAACCATTTTCAATTAAATATAGGGTTAAATGATTTGTAGATCATTGCATTCTGTTTTTATGTGCAGTTTACACAGCATCCCGACCTTTTTCGGAAATGATGTTGTACATTTGTATTTATGTGTGTGTATATATGTACACTACCAGTAAAAAGTTTTTGCACGCCCCAATGTTTTCTGTAATTGTTACAATTTCTTATATTTTGTGCTTGTGTAATAGTCTCATATTGGTTGTATAACAGAAAGGTAGGAGAACTAAAGTCTAATATATAAACCATGTATATAACAAAACAAATGAAGAAAAAACAGGATCATTTTGTCAATATTTAAGCATATCAGTAATGATCGTCTAATCCAGTGCTTCTCAAACCTCTCCTGGAGTACCACCTGTCCTGCATGTTTTAGATCTCTCCCTGCTCCAGCACAGGTGATTCAAATGATCTACTCATTATCAAGCAGCTTCAGGGGGTTGATAGTGAGCTGATCATCTTAATCACCTGTGCTGGATTCCTTGTGCATTTTTCTTGTAAATGTATTATTTGTAATAAACAAGTATTGGGTTCCATTGATTTCTTTGTAGTAAACATACATGTAAGATAAAGACTTGACAAGATCTTAGAGTGTGCAAAAACTTTTGACTGGTAGTGTATGGTTGGCATACATATGTGGGTATCCCCAAAGGTTCGAGTATACCTGTGTCTATTTGCATGGATGTATTTATGTGTCCATCCATGTGTATGTGTGTGTGTGTGTGTGTGCACGTCAGTCTATTTGTCAGTGAGTTGTTGGCATAGGGCAGGGGAACAAATATCCACATCGTGTCAGGAGATGCTCATGCAAAGGTATCTTTTTGATACAGTTGGGCAAGCCTCTCAAATCTAATCAATAAGATGAGAACCGAAAAACCAAGGGGAAAAAAAACTGGTTTTGCAGACTTCTCTCATATTCCTCTGCTTCAACAAGTTCTTACTCTATCTATTTTAGTTTCAGATAAGGCAGCATTGCATGGACCTGCTGGAAACAATACCATCTTTTGCCGCACTTCATAATCCAACAGTGACACCTATGGGCAAAACCCGGAAGTGCTTCTCGTTGCTTTGAGGATCTTGTCACAAGGTGCTGCGAATGAATTTGCGATGGGGTTACACCGAATCATAGTTCCTCTCAATACTTTTATTATAGCCTGGAGAATACTGAATAAAAAGTTCTACCATTCCAATATAAGACAATAAGCCCGCTGTGTCTTTGTTTAAAACATTTGGCTGCATTTATTCTCTGTTGTGCGAAATGCTCCGCCTTGATGAAGTATGGAAGAAATTATTCATCTTTTTTTAATCACCCATTCTAACTGACTATTCTCTCCAAAGGCAAGAAGGAAAAGCACATTCCATGTAAAATTGAAAAGCAAAGTTTAATTATCACATTATGGACTTCAAATCCTTTCAGGCAGCACTCTAAATAAATTGCATGTGGTTAACAACCCTCTGAAATTCCTGCCTAATCCCTGAAAATGAAATTCTTAGGTTTTCCCCATGGCCAGAAGGCAAAGAACATCCAACTGTCTGACCGGCTAAAATCTACTACAGACCCCAGTCGAATAATCTGTGAATAAAATTGCTTTAATTAATGGAATGTTCTAGCAGTTTTCTCTGCTAATGTACTCTGCTGCCTATATTTTAGACAAGAGAAGATCAGTTAAGCTTTATCAGGTTGTAAGTAGAGTGTGTGGATAGAGCAGCATAGGCTGCAGTATAGGCACCGAGAGAACAGGGAAACTGCAGCAGAGGGTCCCTAGTCTCTGATGTTCACTTTGGAGAAATAAACACAGCCCATCCCTGAATCCTGTTCCCTTGATGCTTCATTCTCATTCTTCCATTGCCTCTCCATCTTTATTGCTTTATTGCTTTATTCTGAAATCAGACGTCTAATGCCATTCATCAGGACAGCTGATACGCATGCACACCCTTGCACAAAAGTACAGACAGTACCAGTCAAAAGTTTGGACGGACCCAAATATATATACATGCAAACTGACAGGCACCAACAGGAGCCAAGTTAATGGATAATTCTAAATGAACTGTTTCAGTAAAGTGTTTTGCCTCCACAAGTGGCCAAATCAGCTTAAGGGTAGGTGTAACCCAAAATGAAAATTTCCTTAATTTTGAATAAAGACTGGATTTAAGGTTTCAACATTGATGGCTATGATGAAAGAAAGCATTTTTTATAGAATTTATGTAATTATGCTTATTAGGTCACATGATCCAAGATGGCCGACACCCGATATGTAGAAATACATAATTCCATTTTTCTCAAAAACATTCCATGTATTGATTTGAATTTTTGCACATACTTTATGGACATCATATTGAAGGTTTTGAGCCAAAGGTTTGGGAGATTTGACAACAAATAAAAATTTTAGGGGGTCTAGAATGGGACCTCAAAATGTGGTCAGGCCTGAGGGCCTGTGCTGAGGTGTCTAAGACACCCCAACATGGATATTACTGTTTTCTTTGGCTCATAATGTAGATCAGAGTGAAATCTACTCACTCACAAAATTTCATGTAGATATCTTCACTCGTTCTCGAGATATCTGGATTTATGTGGCGGAAATTCCCTTACAGAGAAAATCCGTCTCAAAGTTAGATGAATGTTTTTTTGATCAAGTATCATCAATGTACCCACCAGATATTGTCAAGGTTCAGTTATTATGCCTTCAAAAGCCACCAGAAATGTATTCTGAGAAGTGATATTGAGAAAAAAATGAAAAATAATATTTTTTTCAAATTTTGGTGAATTTTAAGGTTACACCTAACCTTAACATGCCATGGCATACAGTGTACAAGTGTTAAACTGTTCAACTTCACTGAAGCACCTTTCTTCCAAGAGATATTCCTTCTTCTACTGTGTTAATGGTGGTGATGGAGACCACCCTCTTTACAAGCAGTTGGAAAATCTCCCATAAGTTAAGTTGATTTGAGATCTGGTGATTGTGAAGGTAAATGGCATATGCTTAAAATCATTTTCACATTCATAAACCATTCACTGACCCCTTGTGCTCATTGGGGCACAATCTTAAATGTTCAATCCATCAAACCAACCATCTTTTGTAAAAATAATTCCTGAGTATACTCATATTTTATTTACTACAGAAGCAATCTCATGGTTCACACTTGCCCAGCTGCAGACGGTCCCATATACAGTATATGCTGTACCTGAGGTTTACTTTTCATTGATTGTTTGGTCCAATAAGTCCCAAACCAGCTAAATTTGAATTCACTTGTGGTTGGAAAATGAAAGGCAATAGAACACATTCATACACACATCCTGCCTGGCTGCATAGCAGAGAGTTTGTTGGCATCTACCATTACTCATTTTCAAAACTGAGGGTGGAGATTCAGTTATCAAGCACAAAGCTTTGTCTTACAATTTGAGTAATATTGATTTTGTAATTGAGCGGGAGAAAAAAAAACAATCTTGTGCACTGATCATTACTGAGCTTTATTACTCACAGGAGTTGATTTTTATTGCAGTGCAAAACTAAATATAACCCAGGTTGGGTGATATGGGAAATGTCTGTGAATATACAAAAGGCCTTTACATCACTCAAAGAGCCTCAATCCACTCAGAACAAAGGCCACAGAGTAAACATGCGTATAACATGTAACAAAGTTGCCTTGTTGCAGAAATTTGCATGCATGAATCTTTCTCCAAGTTGGGTGAAAAAGTGCAAGTTGTCTGAATTCTCCTCCATGTATGCATCAATCCAAGAGAATATTCAAAGACAAGGTAAAAAATATTTAGTGCACAAGATACCAGAAGCTGGCTGTATACCATCTACAGCTATATTCTTTCAATGAAATTTATATGTAGAATGTTTATCTTCTGCAAACTATTCTAACCATGAAAATAATTATACCTCTAACCTTCGACTTACATTCTGAAATTATGAATTAGAAATCTGAGTAGAGAGAGAGAAGTCTCAGACTGAAACATTTTTACCCAAAATATTGAATGTCTTTTAATGACAATGGACCTCTCTCAAGGAAAAGCATCACAGAAAAGCATTCTGTGGCGGAATAGCAGAGAAAACTGATTTAATTAAATATGAGAGGTTGTTCTTCATCTGAAAAACCCAGGAGCATTCCATCCAGTCGGTGGTGACCACCCCCTGCCACTGTATTCTGAGTCTGGAGGAAAATGACAGTGGCAGTGTTTCTTAATAGATTAAAGATGGCACAACTTAAACTCTGCGCAGGTTTTTGAAATGCCTCTCCCTTGCACCAGGTTTTATACGCCTCAATCTCCCTGTTGATTTTCCAGAGGACAAACATCAGATAATTTTATCATGAAGAAAGGTGGAAGCAGTGCACAAAAGATTGAATTAGAAAGAGCAATGAAGACTGACAGCTCTATCAGAGATGCAGTAGGTGCACGGAGTCAAGGAGGAAGTCTGCGCACATCCGTTGACGCAAACCTTGAAGGATTTTGACGCCACTGATATTTGATGGCATTTAAAGCAATTGTCCTTTGTGGCACAGCTTGAGGTTTAATGCTCTTTATTGGGTCTGCTGCAGAACTTTTTAGCCTAGCTTTTTTGGGCCATTGATGTTGTGCTGATCCATTTGCTGATTCATTGTGCACGAGCCAAAGCAGTTAATTTGGCCAGGTACTATATCAAGCGTTGAGACAAGACAGTTTCATGTTTTACTCAGCGAGAGGCTACCAGCATCCACATTGTGCTGTAATGAGAGCAGCAGGTAGTCTGCTGTCAAACTATTTTGCGGGTTATATTTGGTTAGCTGTTGTTCCAAATGACACCAGAATGGCGAGACAGTTGCCATGTGCCAGGCGCCTCCTTCCCCTGCATCAAACTCATCTCAGTGTTTGTGTTCCAATGTTAATCTTATTTTCAGATGCGCTGCTTAAACTTGGACTAAAATACAGCTAAGAGGTACAAAACATCTTAGTGCAATGCACCAATAGAAGAGTGACATCCTGATTATAATTTCAAGGTCAGTTTGCTATATACTCCTCGTGCAAGTGCAAGTCCCAGCTGTAGTCCTGATATGGAAAAGCCCTTCAAACAAAATGGTTAAATGCAAACACTTCAGAATGCGAAGGCTTTATTGGTCTGAAATAGTTTTTCCTTCCTAGTATGGTGCATTGTTAAGACTGCGGATGCAGAGAAGTTCCTCACCCTAAAATCATATTATTGCCTGATCAATAATAGTTTCAGGCAGGTCATGTTCTACCCTGTAGGTATTCAGGACTGCAGTCTTGGCAATGTTCTCAGGCATAGATAGGCTGACTGCAGAGACACATTACCTGAGCAGACAGGTTCAGTAGCATCTGTCTACTTGGAATGCTGTGAATGCGAGTTTGTGACTTGCCACGGACTCTGCGTTGTTGACCCTATTAGCCCCATCCACTGGAAGATTCTGGCATAAAGTGGTTCAGCCAAGTCAACACCCTTCCACTGCCAAGAATGCAAGTCGGTTCACTTTTCTGTCCAGGAGTTTAGACTGCTGAAGATTTGCTGTGCTGCCAAACACGGCCTTACGTCTAAAGTTCTGTCTCTATCACAGCTGGAAATGAAGTGACTGACCTTGCTGTTCTGCAGTCTATGGAGGACCAAAGGCTGACCCTGTTTTACCCTTTCATGGATTAACAGCAGTAAATGGAGCTCTGATTATCTTTTTGACTAGAAATGGTCAGAGTTACAATCTCCTAAACAACAAGTGCCCCAGTGGGTAGTGAACCCCGAGGACATGCAAATTAACACTGGTCATGCAGCACTTGTGCATCTCAGGGTTTGCTGTAAAAAGAGTCACAAAATCCTGAGGAAATGTCAAGAGGCCATTTCAGGCTGATTTAACTAAGATCTGTTCATTTTCTGCTGTGCCATTGAGTGTGTGTGTGTGTGTGTGTGTGCGCTGGCATGTTTTTGTGTATGGGTTTTTCTGTATGCGAGAGTGTTTACCACAGTGAGCGGTTTGATATCATAGTGAGGTGTACATTACTCACAGTTTTATATCTTTTAAGTCTGCTTTTTAGTCTGTCACTGCAACCTCTTACTAACAGAGGCAAACAGATGGAAGAGTGACAAGCAGTAAAGTGATTCCAATGATGTGTCTCTTTGTGCCATTTTAAGTCTCCTGTTTCCTTTGGCTTTATTGTCTAGTTTAGAACATTTAAATACTGTATGTCAGCTTATGAAATAAACTACGTGCTATACGAAAAATGTGCTTGCTTGAATTCTTTGCATTGGGAAGTCAAAAAGAGCAAAGAAGGTAATCTCAAGGCAAAATATTACTTGCTGTTTATTGTGCCACAGTTGAGCTAGCTGGGCTCTGCACCTGAAATTCTTCCCAACCACAACTGTGGTGCATTTCCCTTAATCAGCACCAAGCATTACTAAGTGCATAGAGGGGAATAATTGCTCGGCTGACTGTACTCTCATATGCTTTGCATTAAGAAGTGAAAGGCACTTCGAGCAACAGTAATATTCATAGTAAATTTACTCCACCTCAGGGTGGTTAACAGCAAATTAAATGTCACTAATTCAACTAGACTGGATTCCAAAATGTCTATTGATCACTGACCCACAAAATGGCTTGAGTCTGAATCCATGTGAAGTAACTGATTTTTGATTGATTATCCAATAGTCCAGATTGGGTTTCAGATGGTAAATCTAGTGTTTAGAGCCTTAGGCTATGTAGGCACATAATACACAGAACTCAGGAGGCAGGCAGGAGGGAGAGAGCAAAGTCATGGCTAGTTTTAAAAATCCAATCAGAGCCTGACACTACATTTTTTCGTGGGGGGTGGTCAAATACCTATATAAATTTCAGCATTTGTCAGCCTTGACAGAGCTATGGGAATGTCCCATTCACTTGGGGTAAAGCTGTGGGGAGTCTCTCTCTCTCTCTCTCTCTCTCCCTCTCTCTCTTCCCTGGCGCTCTCTCTCTCTCTCTCTCTCTCTCTCTCTCTCAGCTTGCATCTTAAACTTTCTTTGTTTCCACACAAGCTGCAGTGTGTGTATACTGACCTGAGCAGAGGTGCCCCATTATCTAGGTTCTCAAAAGTCTTGTTTCCTTCCCGGAGCACAAAAAGGTAGTGTCCTAACCTCCCAATCTTGCTCGTAGCAACCTGCCAAGTATCCCATTAGCTATGAACCCGAGTCCTCTGGACGCTTGCTTGCACAACACAGAGCCAAATCCAGGTTACCTGGAAAAGCAACTGTTTCCTCGTTGCTATTCCTGCTGGCAGAGTCATAGTATGATGTACTAAATACCAACATCAAGGTGGCTGACCATTCAAAAACAAAATCCTGCAGAAAAACAGGCTCCATCTTATATTTCTGCTTAATTACTCCACCATATCTCCCTTACCCTTCAGTGTAGTTCTCTGCACTTTAAGTGCTGACAGCAACTTCAGAGCAATCTGTTTTCTGCCACATGTAGCTCAATAATGCTGGTGCAACTTATCACACACTGGCTCCACGGAACAATTGCGCACAGATTACAGGCTGACTTGCTTTCACTGTTGCAAAAGACATCCTGCACTGATGAAACAGGCTGGTTGACAGGACAGTCACAACCATGCAGTCACTGCTCACAAACTGATTGCTTCAAGGTAGACACCTGTAATATATTGACATTCCCTCAGGACCCTGACGAGTCCTGGTGGACATATTAAAAGTCCAGCATATACTTGTATTATCCATAAAAATGTCCTACAGGACCAAATCCTGGAAGATTTTGGCATTCCTGCAAGACAGACTGATTCCTACAGGATGCAAATGTGTAAGATAGTCATATTCCTGCAGCGCTGGTTGATTGCTGTCAGATATAGTACACTGAGGGATTTTGGCATCCGTTATTATTATTGGTATTCTGCAAGATAGCCAGATTCCCCTAAATAAATTATTCTGGAAACAGTGACTAATTGAGCTAACCCCTTTGAAAAACAGAACACCTTGAAGGTTCAAGGGTTCAATATATTTATTGTCACCTTGGAGCTACATGAACTCCATAGACAATAGGTGGCAAGCCAGAATCATCTGGGCCTTCCTCAAGGTCCTGACCTTATACAAGTGAGTGAGGTCATTCAAGTATATGCCTGTAATTTTGCTGCACATTTTGATAATACCCTGATTTGTTTTCTCATTTTTTTTTAAAAGTATGTAACCCAAAGCATCTGGCAAATGAGAATGTGAGGACTGATTAAATGAAACAAGAATAAGACATTATCTTAAAGGCATTATCAACATTAACACTTCGAAGCTTGCAATAAAACAACAAGAGCTGGTGAGCTTCCCTGTATACAGCATCTACATGAAGCTTTAAAGTCAGCTTGTGATCAAAAACCATGTCAAGATATTTGTACTGCACCACAAACTCAAAAGCCTGGTTATTCGCCACTACAGGAGAGATGACTGCAGGATTCCTCCCAAAATCTGTTGTCATCTCTTCAGTGTTGGGCATGTTGATGTCCATTAAGGAAGGCTTACTCCAGTTTGTTAAATCCATCACTACAGGGCTAGAATCAGGGTCATCACTACTGAGAAGGGACACAAAGAGAGAATTGTAAGCAAATTTGAAAATATGAGTCCTCATGTAGTGGCTCTGGAGTTTGTTTGTCCAGAGGGTACACAGGAGAGGTAAGAGGATGCACCCTTGGGATGATCCATTGATGGACAAGAGGGGGGGGGGGGTTGCCCCATGCCAGCACTGGAGTTGCACAATAGCAAGGGGAACTGTCAGCCATACTGGAGAGACTGTTTCGTGAAGATGTGACAAAAAATGTCAAAATGAGCGAAAGCAGAATTGCTTCTGTCACACTAAGGCCAATTAAAAGTTATTAATGATGATAAAATGGGCTCCAAATAGAACAGTTTACATCACAAACCATTCAACTGCACAATTACTGCTGCTGCATCAGCAGCACCAGTAAAAAAATTATATAAATAAATAAATAATTAATAACAATAATGGGTCTGCATCTTGAATATTACATTGATCACTATGCACAAAAGCCAAACAAAAACTTTCCACTCACCAATAGAAACGATGCGCTTCGCTCTTATTAAAACAAGTCCTGCAGGACTCCTTCAAAAAAAAACATAAAGGCCATTCCAGCAGAAAAGTGTGGACAGAAAATGTTGCAGGAGTGTAATCATACAGGATTTTCATTGATTGATTTATGGGGGAATCCAGTAGGATTTGAAAAGAGATTTTACCAGAACCCAACTGAATATGTGCAGGAATCCGCCTGAGCATGGAATGTATCATTTTGATGATAATTGCTTTACTTCACGTCTGCTAAGAGAGCAGTGCTGTTCGGCTGAAGTAGAGCAGCTACAGTTCCATCCTGGAGCTAGAGACCATGGCATATTTTTCTTTTTCAAAAAATGGCCTTGATCGTAATGCCAAAATGAGCAATCAACCTCTTGCCTCTGTGATGGCATTTTACATCTCCTCCTTGAGTTTTAATGCAAATAAATGTACAGAGAAAAAAAATAAACAGGAAACAACATTTCAGATTGGTAATGACTTTCATTTTATGTTTAGGATAAATTTCCTATAAGAATGGGCAAATGAACATAGAGAGGGTTGCAGGGCAAAACACATGATAACTGCAACTGGGTTTTCTTAACAAAAGGTGACACATCCTCGCAGCCAACTGGGCAACCTCATGAAATCAAGTGAAGACAAGTGAGCGAAAACAGTGCTAAAGAGAATAGCTTTTATGGATTTCCAGAGAAACTTAATGCCCCTCCAGCGCAAAATAAAAAAAAAATGTTGAGTAGATGAATTGAGCAAGCTAAGGACGAAGCAAAAAATTTTTAAACATGGTTGAATAGACAAAATTCTGCATGTACTGTTTACTCATCCAGCAGATAATCAGTTCTGCAGGGCAAACCTTTCACTGCCTGCATCCCAACCGCTCATCAGTCATGAGTCATAAACTGTTGTACTTTATATGTTACTTCAGTGAACCTTGAGAAGCCTTCACTGGAATTAAAATGGGAAAGCCCATTGATATCATCATAGAATGCTTTTTCCCCCCATGTGCAATCGAAATAAAAGCTTTAAAATTCACACATTTCAGTTTTACTCAATACATTCAAAGGACTATTGCAGCAGTGGGAGCAACTGTTAGCCACCTTCAAGTAAAGATTGCCAGCTAACATTAATTGGAGTGAGTGTGATTATGGCTTCATATACAAGTCACCATTTGGATTAAAATAAGCAAATATTTAAAAGCCTGTGATCGAATCATTATTGCAGAGATTAAAGTTTCAGTTGGCAACAATTCTTTTAACCCTGCCTGATGCAGTGTGTATCTTCTCATTTCTATAATAACCACGTCAGAGGACGTATCCATGGTCGTGGACACATTGTTACTGTATTTCAAAAAGAGTGAGTGTGTTTGTTTCTGTGTGTGTGTGTGTGTGTGTGTGTGCGCGTGTGCGAGTACGTGCGTGTGTGTGAATGTGAAGTCAACTACTTACCTTAATCAGCACACGCTGCCCCTTATTTATGTCATGGTTTTGTAGGCTGGTGGTGGCTTTGAGAGCTTTCTTGGTTGCTCTCGTCCGGGACGATATCGTTTTGCCCCCAATCGGATTCTTGGACCAGCTGGAATTAATTGGGGGCGGCGCCCGGATTCTATTTAAGCCCAAGTTCCGCCTCACTGCCCTTGCTAGAGTGTCAGTGTTTTGTTTGCACTTTAACCGGTAAGATCTCTAGTTAGAGAGTTTTTGAGGAATTAGCTGCAAAAGAGGAGAGCGCTAGTTAGCAAGGGAACCTGTCTCTCTTCTTTCCCTCTGTCTAGGCACCGTTTGGTGCTAAATCTTTTTATCTCGGTTCCCAAGATTTTTTCCCTTTTCTTTCGTTCTGTCCAGCTCGCGTTTGCTTCCTTATTTTTGCTGGGACTGGATCTAGGTCATTTGGAAGCGCGAGTCTCCCTCTCTTATTTTGTCCGTTTGTCTCTTATTTTGCTATACTTCCTTTCGTTCCGGCCACAGCATTTGGCGTCTCGAAAGAAACCAACCATCACAATATATGAGGGGAATGGAAAATTCCACAGCATGGAAGCTTCCAGAACATTCATATAAATACTATAACATTCAGTCTTTTACTAGACTTTGAGATCATAACACTTTAGAAGTTTACGGAACATTTTGGTATATTAACTTATAGAACTTTCTAGAAATAAACAGAAGTTCAGTAACAGATGAGTGCCATTTTCTGACTCAATTTATTGGCCTGCATTAAGCAAAGAAAAGAACTAAGGAAACAGCTGAAGTCATTGGAATTTGGCACTGTCTAAACATTATGAAAATCTGGAAGAATAGTGGTTTTTCGCCAACTTTGCAAAAGAAATGGGTTGAAAAAAATCATGAATGATCGTGATAGGCTCCTTTCTTCTTTTTACCAGTACAAATAGCATTTTGGTGTAAAAGTGCACTGTTTGGTACCAATATTATGCACTATTACGCATAATAGTTTTGCAGTTTGCCATCTGCATTGTTATTTTGCATTGCTGGAGGTAAATGGAAAACATATTTAGTTAGAATAATCATCTTTGAGTGAATTGGAACAAATTTCTATTTATCTCAAAAGAGCATATTGGGATTTGTCTCATTTTACCCTGAAACCCTTCACATTTTTCTTAGAAATACAGTTTCATAAACAACAACATAGCTTTTGGATCACTTATTGCAGAGTAGTAGAACAGCCTTACACACATAATTGGCTCTCCTTGACTTCATTTCAGGACACCATAATGAATGATGCACAACATGAAAGGCTGTGAAATTGGATTAATTAAGAACCAATTATGCATTGGTAAGACAAACATCATTCCTATCATGCAATACAGAAGAAAGTGTGGCTACAAAACAGTGATTGTAAGTTTTGATTATGTTATACGTGCAAAATGACAGCAGATTTGATTCCTCATGCTGTGATTTAGGCATACAGCCTTATGGGTGGATAAACTATAATACGCTACTACTACCTGGAATTTGACACCTACCACTCCTGTCATTAGCCTAATTTTTAAAGGTAATCAAAAATAAAAGTCACCTGAGTGCATGGGCATTGTCATATCCTAAAAGAAAAATCTGTTAAATTAAGGGAACACTTGATCATTATAGTATAACAGCAAGTCAGTTAAACTTCAGGAATATAAATCTGTCCATTTAGGAAGCACAAGTGATTGTGAATCAATTTCACCTGCTTTGGTGCACATGAAATTGACAACAGGCACAATGGAGAGGCAAAAGCAAGACAACGCCCAAAAATGGAATGGTTGTGCTTTTATTTTTGATTACCTTTAAAAATTAGGTTCATGACAGGAGTGGTAGGTTGCTCTCTCCTTGTCCTTCCTGACAGATTATTCTGTAGTTCTGTGTCCTTGTCACAACAGGCAGCATTAGGCAGTACCTGCAGCCCAATCAGGTTGCTCAGGTAGTCCAGCTTGTCTTGGAGAGCACATCCATACATGCAGTTGCAAGAAGGTTTGCTATGTTTCCCAGCTTAGTCTCAAGAGCATGGAGGAGATACCAGGGGACCGGACATTACACAAGGAGAGCTTGACAGAGTCATAGAAGGGCATCAACCCAGCAGCAGGATCGGTATCTGCTCCTCTGTGGGAGAAGGAATCGGAAGAGCATCGCCAGAGCCTTATAAAATGACCTCTAGCAGGCTACTGGTGTCAGAACTGTCAGAAACAGACTCCACGAGGATGGCATGAGGACCCCACGTCCTCCAGTGGGACCTGTCCTCACAGTCTAGCGCTGTGGCATTCCCCACGAAACACCAGAATTGGCAGGTCTGCCATTGGCGCCCTGCTCTCTTCACAAATGAGAGCAGGTTCACACTGAGCACATGTGACTGGAGTCTGGAGACGCCTTATTGAATGTAATGCTGCCTGTACCATCATCCAGCATGACTGATTTGGTGGTGGGTCAGTGATGATCTAGCTTATCCCTGGAGGATCAAACAGACCTCCATGTCATAGTCAATGGTACCCTGACTGCTTTTAGGCACCAGGATGAAATCCTTAGAGCGATTGTCAGACCTAATGCTGGTGCAGTGGGTCCTGGGTTCCTCCTGGTGCAGGATAATGCTCGGCGTCATGTGGCCTGAGTGTGTAGGCAGTTCCTGGATGACGAAGGCATTGATGCCATTGACTGGCCGTCTCGTTCCCCTGACCTAAATCCCACGAAGCACCTATGGGACGTTGTGTATCGGTGAATCCTATGCCACCAAGTACCGCCACAAACTTTGCAGGAGCTCACTGATGCTCTGAACCAGGTCTCGGAGGAGATCCCAGATGAGACCATCCACCATCCATCAGAAGTACGCCCAGACATTTTCAGGAGTGAATACAAGCAGGCGGGGGCCATACACACTACTGAGTCATATTGTGAGTTGCGATGATAAAATTTAGAAGTTGCACAAGCCTGTGATTTCAATTATTTACTTTCATTTTCCAGGTTATTCAGAATCCAGGCCTCAATGAGTTGATGATTTTGGTTTCCATTGATCCATTAACCGTTATGTCATTTTGCTCTTAACAAGTCGCACAATGTACAAACCCAATTCTGAAATAGTTGGGACAAAGTGTAAATTGTGAATAAAATCAAAACGCAATGACTTTCAAATCACGCCAGCCAGTATTTTATTCACAATAGAACAGAGATAACATAGCAAATGTTGAGACTGAGAAATTTTACAATTTTATCCACAAAATGAGCTAATTTCAAATTTGATGGCTGCTACAGGTCTCAAAAAAGTTGGGACAGGGGCCTGTTTACCATGGTGTAGCATCCCCTCTTCTTTTTAACACAGAGTGAAGGTGTCTGGGCATTGAGGAGAAAAGTTTCTTGAGTTTAGCCATTGGAATTTGATCCCACTGTTGTTCAATACTGGCTTCCAGCTGCTGGAGAGTTTTGGGTCTCCTTTGACGGACTTTTTGTTTAATTATGCGCCAAATGTTCTCCATCGGTGAAAGATCAGGACTGCAGGCAGGCCAGTTCAGCACACAGACTCTTCTACTACGAAGCCATGCTGTTGTAATAGCTGCAGTATGTGGTTTTGCATTGTCCTGCTGAAATACACAAGGCCTTCCCTAGAATAGATGTCGTCTGGAGGGGAGCATATGTTGCTCTAAAACCTTTACATACCTTTCAGCATTCATGGTGCTTTTTAAAACATGCTAGTGTCCCACACCATTTGTAATAATGCATCCATATACTATCAGAGATGCTGGCTTTTGAACTGAACACTGATAACAGGAGGGGTGGTCTTTCTCCTCTTTAGCCCGGAGGACACGACGCCCATGATTTCCAACAAGAATGTCAAATTTGGACTCATCTGACCACAGGACACTTTGCCACTTTGCTACAGTCCATTTTAAATGAGCCTTGGCCCACACAGCACAGCGGCGCTTCTGGATCATGCTCAACAATGGCTTCCTTTTTGCATGATAGAGTTTTAGGTGGCATCTGTGGATGGCTTGGTGGACTGTGTCTACAGACAGTGGTTTCTTGAAGTATTCCTGGGCCCATTTAGTATTGTCAATGACAAAATCATGCCAGTGAGTGATGCAGTGGCGTCTGAGGGCCCGAAGATCACTGGCATCCAGGAATGGTCTTCGGCCTTGTCCCTTACGCACAAGATTTTTCCAATTTCTCTGAATCTTTTGATGATGTTATGCACTGTCAATGATGAGACCTTCAAAGCCTTTGCAATTTGATGCTGAGGAACATTGTTTTTAAAGTATTCCACAATTTTTTTACACAAGCCTTCACAGGTTGGAGAGCCTCTGGCCATCTTTACTTCTGAGAGACTCAGCCTCTCTAAGACATCCCTTTCATAGCCAATCATGTTACACACCTAATGCCAGTTAACTTAATTACTTGCTAAATGTTCTTTCAGCTGATTCTCTTACATATTAATTGTTCTTTCAGCCCTTTTTTTGCGGATAAAATTGTTAAATGTCTAAGTTTCAACATTTGAAATGTTATCTATGTTCTATTGTAAATAACATATTGGCTCATGTGATCTGAAAGTCATTGCATTTTGATTTTATTCACAATTTACACTTCGTCCCAACTATTTCGGAATTGGGGTTGTACATCGGTAAAGATTTTCTTTTCTTTTTTTTTTTTTTTAAAGTTGGCATCTCCAATTCCACCTGAATCTGGAATGCCCGATTAAAGAACTATGTATAAGCTTTCTTGTACGCGACCCCATGTTGCCATCTCGGGAGAGTGAAGACAGTTCGCGGCTCTCCTCCGAAGCATGCGCCTGTCAGCCACTGCTTGTTTACACTTATAGCTCGAAACTTCGCAAGTTCAGAACAAGGGTGGAGGATACCCGAACAGGGGCAAGCTTAGAATCTTACTGAGGAGCGCCTGGCTGGCCAACAGGAGGCGCTTGAGCTAAAAAGAAAGCAACTATTTTTAATGTCCCAACCTGGCAGTCCCTTCCCAATTTATTTCCCTGCAGCGCGAAGCCAATTGTGCGCTGCTCTGAGAAAGCTGCCGATCACTGCTGGCTGGTATGACCGGGAATCGAACCCGTGTCGTGGTGGTCACTACTGCTCCGCAATCAGAGGTGTAAAATCCAGGGGTCAGAAAAGTAAAAGTCCTGCCAAGTTTTTCTCCCTCCCTCAGAATGAGCTGATCACTCATATTGGCTCTATCTCCTGTCCAAAGTAAATCCATGTGGTTGGAATAAAGTTCTCGGGAGGATTTTTACTTTCTGAGCCCGGACTTTACACCCCTGTCCGCAATGTGGCACCTTAATTGAGTGAGCCAACCCGGCCAGTAAAGATTTTCAACTTGAATAATTCGTTCATCAAGATCTGATACGTGATTTAAGTGTTTCCTTCTTTTTTTAAAGGTATGTAAAACAGGTGCATTTATAGAATGCCTTTCATTCCTCTAACGGCAAACAATCACCATCGCCTAACAAAAAGAGCGTATGAGGATTATCACTACATGGGCACTAGTGCATCTAATACACATAAACACACACACAAACACACCCCGGCACACACACGCACACACTTGCACACAGTGCTTAATCAAATACAACACAGAGGATTTATTTGGAATTGAGATCAAAGTCAGGCTTAGAAAGCGTCTGTAAACCCATTTTTTCAGCAGATTATTCTCAAATGGCCTGGTTCTGTGTCTCTGAAGCTTTTTGTGTGCTCCTCAAGTGTTTTATCTCACCAATCCCAAGCACGCCCTCCCCCATCCATTTTATTTCATTAATTTTGTCTTATGGGATCTTGATTTCATACAAATGTCATCACCAGAAAGAAACTTGAAAAGTTCTTAATCAGAAAAAGAGCAGTGACTTTTTGATGTTGAATTTTGTAATATTTTGTATTGCAATCCATAAAGAAAGCCCCTCACATAGCAATGAAAAAGCGGAAAAATGAACCTCATACAAGTAAAATTGGATTTTAGAGATAATTCCTTTGAGTAGACAATAACAGTCTGAGTTCTTAACCAGATTTATCTGAAACCTGGTGCCACATCAGTAAAGTATTATCCTAAAATTTGGATTGTAAGGATATGAACATGAAGGTAGATTTTTTTAAAAAACAGTCATAATTCTGAAGGTGAATTTAAAGTTCTGTATAGTTCAACAGTCCCATGGGGAAGCATAAAATCAGCTCTGATTAGACAACTGAAAAAGTAGAGAGTAAAATTAGACTGGTAACAAAACTCAATCAATTAATTCTTTCAATGCGAAACTTCTTAGGTCCAATTTGTGGATTTTAGGATACTAATTAGTCTGATGGATCAATATTATTTTAGATCCCCAATAGTTTTTTTTTTTTTTTTTTTTTTAATCCTACTTGTATTAATGACATTCATTGTTTAGTAGAGCTTGAAGGCTTTGAGAGCTTGTGCCAGTATCCACAGCTTCATTAAGCTTTGATGTTTTAAGTTTTATTCCTTTGTTTTTCTTTTTATAACAAACTTTCTTTGCTTCCATTTTCCAGAACATTTTGTGATGTCAGGAAGGAAGCAGTTTTGTATCCTTTCCACCAGAAGGCCGGACTCTGCTCACAAACAGGCAGGGCCATAGCTGCTCGGAGTAGGGCTGCATTTGAATAGTCTTTGTTGCTTAGGAAAGTTCCTAACTCCTAGAAAATGACCTGGAAAAATTTACGTAGCAACCATGATAAGTGTGTTTGAATTCTCTAAATATTAAAGGAAGGTCTTTCAGTGCTTCCCAACTTACCTTTATAGCATAAGGAACACTGAACCATCATTTTTGAAAAGAAAGGAGATAATGCCATCTTGTAATTCTGCGAGGCAGCAACATTTAAAGTGACAACCATCCACCACGAAAACAAACTAACATGACGGGCGAGAGATGCACAATCATGTCGCCTAATGTAAGTGCATTTGGGTTCTTTTAGCAGTGCGGTTGTCTTTCTAATGATGAGTTTGAATAGTCGAATTAAAGGTGCACTATGTAAGTTTGTTTGTTTTCTGCTCGATTATATTTTTGTCTCAATTCGCCAACATATCCCCACGATCCGCTAGCTGCTTGCCCCTAAATTCACTGTAAAAAAAACCCGGGCTCTGGAGACGGCGCAGGTGTCACAAACTGCAAATAAACACAAGGGGCACAGGCTGTGCCCCATAAAATAACAAACCGTTCCGACCAATCACCGACAAGAGTTGACAGTTACAGAAGCATGGGAGGGAGGGAACTATGGGAGGGAGGGGTGAGCTACCTCTGTTTTGTTTGACTTCGAATGTCAACAGAAGTGGCGTTAAACAAACTTGCATAGTGCACCTTTAATTGCGTCCCTATCATTTAATTCCTTACCACTTTTCTTTAACCTCGATGGAAAACGTCATGAGGTAAATGAAAGGTGTAAAGGAGAATTCATGACAGCTTATGCCCCCTTCACACAGGCCGCCACTCTCACTACGCTCATTCGGTTCTACAGAAATGGGGTGGAAACGGGATGGTAGGTGAACCGCGTCACTCTATGTGAAGGCAACTAGGAGGTTTCTGCTTGATTGTCGCCCCGCTAATAACTCAATTTTTCGCCCCGTAAAGCGCCGTCATACCAGGCGGGAGTCGGGTGATGCAGGGTGGAAACCGTATGATGGGTTTGCCACTTTTGGTCCGGTTCACTAGTTTTCGCTAAGTAGGCACACCGTACACACGGTTCACATCTGGCTTTCATCAGGTGGTGATTAGGTTCATCCCTTTCACCCCGTCGTTACCATCGTCGCCCCAAAATTTTTGTGCATGCTTAAAACTCACTCACGCTCATACGGCTCATCTAGGTCACTCACGTACTTTTCCATTTCCACTAGGCATGTTAGCAGTTGGTGTTGGGTATCTAGCGGTATCTACTAGGTTTCACCCAGTTTCTCCCAAATTTTACATATGCAGAAGAAATGGTGCCCTGTGTGAAGCCTGCATTAGGAAGACAACCGCGCTAATAAAAGAACCCGAATGCAGTTACAGGAGGCAACATGATTGTGCGTCTCACTCGTCATGTTCATTTGTCTTCATGATTGGCCGGATTGATGGTAGTCGCTTTTAATATTGCTGCCGCACAGAAATGTGGGACAGTGTTATCTCCTCTCTTTTCGAAAAGGAAGGTTCGCTGTACCCCACGTTAAAGGTTATAAGTGAGGACTCATTGAAGCACCTTTCCATTTAGGCTGCATCCAATAGAAAAAAAAAAAAAAAGTTCTATCCACTAGTTCCTCACCACATTTCTTTCACCTTTGTGGAAAAGGTCATAAGGTACAGGAAAGGTGATCATGTGTCCCCTGCCCATCATATACATTTTTTTGTGATTGGCCAGATGAATGGTCATCGATTTATATATGGTTCTCTGTACCCTATGCTTAAGGAGGTAAATTAGGAAGCACTGAGACACCTTTCCTTAACATTTAAAGAATTCAAATGCACTTATCATGGCTGCCACCTAATAATTTCTGGATAATTTTTTTAGGAGTTAGGAACTTTCCTAGGCAAAAAAGACCATTTGGACGCAGCCTTAAAGAATTCAAACGCACCTATCATGACCGCTATGTAAATAGTTCCGAGTCATCTTCTGGGAGTTAGGAACTTTCCTGAGCAAAAGACTATTCCAGCACAGGCAAAGCCCTTATGAATTTCCCTTTACACCTTTCCTTTAGCTCATGACGTTAAAGGTTAAAGAAAAGTGGTTAGGAATTAGACGATAGGATCGGACGTAATTTTTTGACAATTTCAATGCAGCCTTCAAATCACCAAAGCTGTGGCCCATTGCTTCATTTAGGACTATCAAAATGGCCTTACTCCCAAGTCTGGAGAGACAAGGAGCTGGAAGGAAAGTGTGACAGTGCCTTCAGGAACCACTTGTGAGAACAGGAATTCCAAAAATCGTAAGCCTTTATTGCAAAATGGGTCGGGACCAGAAGACACAGGAATTGCCGAGCCAAACAGTATCCAAAGAGCGAAGTCGAAATAACAGGCAGGGGTCAGAACCAGTAAGGCAGATGTGCAACGGTACATAAACAGTAAGCCAAAAATCATAATCAGAATCCAGAAGGGTAGGTCATACACAAGGCATCCAAAACATAAATAGTGGTCATACAAAAATAGGTCAAAATCCAAATAGGCAAAACAAGAATGGTAAGGGCAAGCCTCGGACAAAACAGTCGTGAAGAAGCAATAAACAAAAGGCATACGAGGAGCTCTGCACAAATGAGTATTGATCAACATTCTGACAGAGAATGAACTGCAGTGAAGACCATAAGTAGACAAGAGGGAAGTCACATGCTATGCAGGGAACAGGTGAATTGGATAAAAACTAATAACAAAGGGAAGCACACATGGGGAGGTCCTTAACCACAACATTTGGCAAAAGCCAAGACACGGACAGGATCCACGCAGACAACCTATGACAGATAAACAGCTCCGGTCAAGGAGTTCTAAGTGCACAGACAAAGAGTGCAGGATAGCAATTAAGCACGTGCGAGAGATCTCGCGGAAACGCAGGACGAGGCAGAGAAAGCAAAGCAAGAGGCGGAGACTAGAACTGGGCGAGAGCTGAGATTGCATTAGTAGTAATTAGTAGCGGTGCAGTTCTACAAATTAACCAAAGTGCTCGTTAGTAAGTTAGTAATATATACATGGATTAGTTAAGTTAGTAGACTATGATACAAAATATAAATGTTAGTATTATTAGTAATCAAGGAAAGCAAGGTGAAGGAAGTAAACAAGAATTGAAGTAATAATCTGAAACACCAGAAACCATTGAAATCACCCAAAGCATGTGGGCACATAGACTGGGAAGACGGACTGAACCAAACTGATCACAAGACAGGGGTGACAAGTGCAATGAAACCTGAAATGGCATGAACAGAAAACCAGAATGTAAAATAAGCAAAAAGAATAAAGAAAAGACATGGCAATGAACACATGAACATGACATCAAAACACAGAACCATAACAGAGAGACTGTGTTGGATGAGGGCATTTGGGGGCTTGTTTTAGGTTGGACAGTTTTCTCCAGCTGTAGAGGGGTTTTTTTTTTTTTTTTGTTGGTTAACCCACACTTGATTTTGTGTTTGGGGGTAGCAATAAAAGGCCTAGAGGCCACCTTCAAAGGATCTTTTTCTGTCTTTTATTTTTATTTAATTTTTATTTAACCTTCATTTAACCAGGGAAGTCCTGAAGGTCGAAAGAGCCAGGTTGGGAATTTAGCCATAACACCATGTGATGCTGTGGCCAAGCCCAGGCCAGTACTACATGTTTTATTTGTTTCTGCATGTTTGCACAGCTCAGTGCAAAATTACAGTATAAGTTCCCCTTAATTTAATTCCCTCAAATCATAGGTGGCTAGTTTTATCACTCATTAGTGAATAGTCTTTGGTTATAAGTTATTTTGCTTTGCTTTATAGTTCATTCTTTTTAGAGCTCTGGCTCTCATTCAAGACCTAATTTTGTTTATTGGTTATCCTGATGCCAAAGCTTATCAAATTACCAAAGCCAATGTGAGAACAGTTGTGATCAGTGTTTACAAAACAATAGATTGCACCACATTGCCTCAAAATCATTATCATACAAAGCTTTGAAAACACTGTAAGCACACTCATTTTAATTTCCAGTTGAGCACTTTTCTCCATAACAAGCAATTAAAATGTAGGCTAGTCCCAGGAGCATTGCATTCCACCTAAATTAGATGGACTCTACAAGCAGTCTTAATGCCCGTAGCATCTGCCCAGAATTGTCCACTAAACTTTTTTCAGTGGAGTCCTTATACAGATAATTTCCTCAAAAGCCACAAGAATCTCAGTTTTTGCAATCATGTGATGTTTAGTAACAGCTTTTATATGCATATTGTTTGACACTATTATTAAATGATAATTGGCAACAGATCCAGGGTATTGATATTCTTAAACTTATTATTAATGAAGTTTTTTTAAAGATTTTTTTCTAAGAGTTTTTCTCCTTTGTTAAAACCAACTTGTGGACAAGTCCCCTGATTTTTGGCACATCTTCATGAAATTAGGCTTGAAAGAATCTGGGTACACTGAACTTACATAAATATCAAATAAAATGTAGACCTTTCAAGATAATGGGCTCTAATTTCTTGGCGCAGCGCAGGGTGGCGCAGAGTGACGCAGCCCATGCAGTGGTAATTTCGTCCGGCGCAGCCTGCGCAGTGGTAATTTCGCGCGGTGCAACACCGTGCGCAGCCACTTTGGCAATTTGGTAGACGGACGTGCGCCGAGATGGGCGTGGCGGCGTAGTAGGGGGAGGTGTCACATATTCATTATGACGCAGTGACAATGTCCTGGCAAAAGGCTCTGCCGAAAGTGCACGTTTACTTTCTGTGCAGTGGTAATTTGGCTGACCGGCGCACAGTGCGCACACGTCACCGTAACCTCACAGGCAGGTTTCCAGAATGTCAGGCACATTTCAATGCAATAAATAATTACAGCAACCACTATTTAATGTAACTATCTGAATCAGCACATAAATTATAGTATCTATATCGATTGTCCTGATGTCAGATCAAAGGCGGTTAGCACGTGTTGGGGTAATGCCTCGCACAGAACACCAATGTTGGGGAAATGCCTCGAATGGTGGCACCTTTGTGGTGATAATGCCCAAGCAGTGGCGACGTTGTTGTATGTGCAATGGCACGTCACACAAGGGCGCCGGCTGTTGGGCTCACACCTCACAAGTGGACACCATGTGTTGAGGCAATTTGCCTAATCGTATTATTAATTTGACTATCCAAAAAAAGTATATGATATTGTGATATTAATATTAAATATTAATATTCATACCTCGGGGCGCCACCCTTCCTCAGTGAAGAGAAAACGATAGCCAATTAATAAAACCTCAGTCTCAATATCCACTACGCTATTACTATGGAAATTGATTAATAATTAAATTAATAATTGTAACCAACTTACCCATTCAATAGTTAGGTTGAAGGAGTAAGTTCTACATAGTTCGTAGTTCTACATAGAAGAGGTTTGCAATTTCATTCACTCTTGTACAACATTAATAACCACAGCATATGTCTTTAAAGAATATTTATTTAAATGAAACAAATGAAACACACAATCTAAACTACACTAAACACTAACACTATATGCACAATGGTGTGTGTGTGCGCGCGTGCGTGTGGGTGGGAGAGAACAAAGGGATGATCTAAGGTGTGAGTGGAGGAGCCTTATTGACCATGTGGAGTGGGGGAGGGCAACCCCACTGTAAGAAGACCAAGTCTTTGTTACAAAGAAAAGTTTAAAGAGAGCGTTTAAAGTCAGTTTAAATGACTTAAAACGCTCAATGTTGTGTTTGTGTGTGTATGTATTAAGTTAAAATGAAGAGATATGTGTGTGTTTTGCATAGGAAAGGTGCCGTGTAAGTATACAGGAGGTTATTTGCATGCAAGACCTTGTCTGCTACACATTAATACCATCCTGTCCTACTGAAACACAATCCTAAAAACACTCACAGCAACTGTCATTTTACAAATACATGCAGTCTGTCTTAGTCTTCAAAGAAGGTTTGAATGCCCAGTCGTTACCAGTCCTCAGTAGAGGAAAGAGGTTTGGTAGTTTCTGCTTGGTAGAGGATCCGATCCTGGGCGATGCTGATCCGTCTGGAAAGAGCGGTTCTGGTGCTGTAAAAGGTCCGTGTCTTCGTTGTGGAAAAGGAAGGAGGCTGGCCGCTCCTCAAAAGCAAGCTGTTGCTTCCAAGGCTTGCTCTACTCCTGGTAGCATGGCCGATGCTTCAGCCTGGCCACGGGAGAGGGAGGCTAAGAGGTGAGGGAGGAGTACCCCAGCCTAAACAGTCCCCAGGGGTCCAGGAGCCTCACCAAGGGAGAGCAGAGCCAAAAGAGAGAGTCTAGAGAGACAAGAGCCACGAACCAAGAGTCAAGAGAGTGATAAACTGGTTGACCACTGCTTTTATCTGCCTGGCCTGCTTGCGGGAGGGGCTTACAGGCAGCAAGTGGTCATGGGAAATCCGGGGCTCCATTTTGAATTTCCTCACATATGAAAGTTTTTCTTCGTGTGACCCCAACACACGTGTAATGGAAACTCAACGTGACAGCCCTCAGAGTGTCAGAGCATTCTCTGTGGCATGTTGCGTGCTACACAACATAGCTGTACGCCATGGATGTCACTTTGACCTCACGCAGGAGACATTACAGGACTTGAGACAGAGAGAGGCCGAACTGCATGTGCCGTATCAGCAGGGAGAGCAGCAGCGCGCACGGGAGAGGAGAGACCACCTGGCTGCACAGCTCTGTCCTTAACACTAGAACTGCGGCACTGATGTTAGTAATGCATGGTATTTCATGTCAGAAAAAGATATGAGTCCATCCGTCCATGACTTTTTCTAAATATGTGTTTTCTTTGTCATATCAAAGTTTTGAACTTCTGTTATAAAACCTAAGTGAGTATTGATATTAAATTTCTTTGAGCGCTGTAGCCGCTTTTTTGCAGCAGTGGCTTTGACCGCAAATACCCCTGTCTGCAACATGAAAGAGAGAGAGAGAGAGAGAGAGAGAGAGATGTGTGTGCATGTGGGCGCGTGAGTGCGTGTGTTGGCTATGTGGGTATGTGTCCTTCAGCTGCTTTCACACTGGACGCGAAATGAATTTTTTGCACGACTGATTACATTCAAAGTCAATGCAAAGACGCGAATGCACATTTGTATTTGTGTCTTTGGATTGACTTTGAATGTAATCTGTCATGCGAAAAATTCTTTTCGCATCCAGTGTGCAAGCGGCTTAATACTATTATTGTCACTAAGGTTTTATCGTTTTTAGTGGGGGAAAGGAATACAGCCTGATTGCTATGATCTCGTACTGAGTTAAGATCACATATTGAAAATAAATGGGTAACGTATCTTGTTGTCCATGCATGTTAATCCCAAAATTTTACGCAGCAACAGGGTGTAATAATAGGAACACGCTATCCATCATTTCTCTTCCCAATGATGCAGGCAGAAGAAATAAATGAGCAACCGTCGTATTTCATTCCAACTTCATAAGTTTGAATGATGTGACGTAGTTTCGTTTTGAAATTCCATTCAAGTTCGCTAATGGTAATAATTCGCGAATGCCCTGGCTAGCCAGCTAACTCATATTCGTATGCTTAATATTGACGTAAGCGGTGCAGAAAACATGCCTGAAGCAGCAAAGTAAAATGCAACATTAACGCATCATGCAGATATAGGACAGATGCTTCTTTATTCCAACACTTTAAAGGTGAGGAGAGGAGCTCATTTGATTGGTGAAAATTTGACTCAGCTGTGTTAAACCCACTCTCGCCTTCTCTACTCCCTCTTTGCCACTTGTGCCGGCAGGAGGGACAGAGGCGGGACAGAGGAATACTTGCGCCGGGCTGCACCGGGCACAAAATTGCAAAATACGCCTGGATACACCCCGTTGGCACGGCGCTCCCCCCATTCGCCGCGCCTGCGCCTGGTCAACGAATTTAGAGCCCAATATGGTGGCCACACAGCAATAAAATAAAGCAGACGTGGCCAGCTTCATTAAAACTGCTATAACTTGTGAGCTTTTTGGCTAAACTTGAGAAAATTCAACACACATATGCAGTGTGATGTTCCATCCAATTTTGGTGTCTCTCTGACTTTAGGTGGTGTTGAAAGCAACAAAACTGTTTTTATGTTTATGTGTTTTAAAACTATTTGATTTATCTGGTTGACTGCCTGAATACTACTCACTGGCATAGTTTTTACTAGGGGCAGTTGGTACAGTTCTCTGTACCAATTTTGAGAGACAGTCAAATTGTACCTAACAATACAGTCAGCAGTCTGATTACAAACTTCCTTTTTGAAGCTCTGTGAGGGGTTCACTCCAAAAGTTAAAAAAATTTGCCAAAAAAAAAAAAAAAAAAATCATGTTATTGTGCAGATCCAAGATCACATAGTCTTTCAAACACTCAATTTGCTTGCACTGCGTCAGCTGGTGCTGATCCTTGGCCAGTTTTTAAAATCAATTCCTGTCAGCAGCACCTACATCTGTTCTAGCTGGTAATGTTTTCCAAGGAGATATTGTTGACACAGACAACGCCAGGCTGCATGTTGTGCTACAGAATGAAAGGTATTGATTTGTCACATAGTTTTAGTGAACAATTACATTATGACATCTAGATATGGCTGCAATGTCAATTTAGAGCCCCAAAGCTACATTATGTTCAGCAAGGTTATCTTTGGTAGTTTTTTGAAGGAAACTAAATTGCCTCTTGCACCATTGAGTTCCGCCATCCTTCTTTCCTTCCATTTTGAAATTTTGAAAAACCTTTTGCAAACCATTCCCAGATTGTTAATCCTACGACCACCAAAGTTTGGACTCCAGTGACTATTGAGGACCCTGACTAAAAGTTATTTGCAGAATTTTTCTGGATAAAACTATTATATGGCTGCTGTTGTCGAATGAATTTGATAAAGACACCAAGCAGGGAATGAGCCATATGTCAGCAATGCTTGTTTGAAATAATGCCAAAGTCAGTTTACTTTATTCCCAGGGGTAATATTGGGTGTTCAACAAGTTTTATGAAATTTGACCATGGGGGTACTATGCCAGAAAACCAAAAAAAAATTTTTTTGAATGCCTGTCACTTTGGAACAAAACCAGATTTTATGTTTCAACCAAATTTCTTGAGCTTCATCACAGTAAAGGAGCCTAAGTGGGAAATTATGAACCTTCAGTGTCAGTCAATTTGTATTATGCCATCTTGGTATTATTGGGGTTTTTTTTTAATGATTTTCAATGGCAAGCCATAGAAGCACTTTGTGGATTTTGGCACTAAATTTGGAGTCAATCCATCATTCCCTGTTGTGCCACCAACAGGTCAAATTTCAGAGCACATTTCTTCTTCTAATTTGTGAACTGTTTGTCCTTGACTCGTGATCCTTATTTCCAATGAATCCTTGGGTCACAATGAACTGAATAGACTCATTCACTTATAGTTGTGCTCGGACATCTCAATCTCTGCTTGCAGCAATTATTTTTGATGTCTTCTCCTCTCTCTGCTCCCCCAATAATACTATTAGTTTGATAATAGTATACATCTATAAAAAATATTTTTAAAAAAACATTCATTATAGGAACACTCCTACCAGTGCCCCTGACCAAGGAACTGGTTTTAGAACTGGAGTTGGTCCCCGGGCGCTGCTCTGTGGCTGCCCACTGCTCCTGACAATAGGATGGGTCAAATGCAGAGGACAAATTACCCCATTGGGTTCAATAAAGTATGTCTTAATCTTAATCTTAATTACTAATTACGACTGAACTCTGTTTCAATTTTAACCTATTACTCTCTCTCCTATGCTTTTCTCCTCCCATTCCATTAATACCTTTGAGATTAAAAATTTTCATGCTCTCCTTTCTTTCCATCTGATGACTATTAGATATATGACTATGACTCTATTCCTTTTTTCGTCTCATCAATACTACTCTTTCCATCTCAATTATTTAGGCACCAAACTTTTTTTTCTGCTCTGCTGGTCTTCTTTTTTGTACCTGTTCACCGTGTATGTCTTGCCTTCAACTATTTCATGATACTTCAATATTTCTTGATCAATATTTCTTCATCTAGTTTACAGTACTTCAGCATTTCAACCTCCCCTCTTTGTTCCTCACTTCAGCTTATTTCTGGGTCATTCCATATAAAATCAACAAGTGCCTCCCACCTGACCCCCAAGGAATCAGCTGATTTTTCTAGTATAGTGACTTCAGTATATTTAATGAATCCTTGCCCAATTTTACTTTGATCTTGTGAATATTTTTTGAGTTACAGACTCAATTACACAGGGGTTGGTCGAAATTTTTGGCGTCATTATTCCTAGCATTTTTGAGCCCTCATAACTACATGTGTATTCGAGATACAGTAGCTAAATGAAATTTTCAGAGCTGAAAGAAATATTGGAGCACTGTTAAAACTACAATTAAATCATTTGTATGCTCATTCTAGGTGCCACAATCTTAAGCCAAAATTTGGATTTTCTTCAACAAGATTCATTCTGTAACCAACTTCAAGCTTCAATATCTTGGGAACTATCTAAGTTTCAATGGCAACACAACAGTTCTACATTGACGAGTGTGAAAATTATTTGGCACAGACGGAATCATGGCAAGAAGATGAGCCTGGTATCAAAATGTAGATCAAAATGAGATCCTTCATATGCCATAACTTGATTTGATCATTAGGCTATGCCACATTGTGATATGACCCCTTGATATTTTCCTAACATGCACTTTTTCAAGTTCTCTCTGGTGAAGTACAAGAAAACACATGACACATCCATGCTTGCAATACTTGTTTTACTACACTATATCAAAATTATTGAAGTGGTGCAGTATTGCGATCGAAACTTCCATAGTTCCCGTGATATTGAAGCTTGAACTTGGTTACAGAACAAATCTCATTGAAGAAAATCCAGATTTTGGCTCAGAATTAGGACACTTAGAATGGGCATACAATTGATTTAATTGCAATTTTTAACAGTGCTCCAATATATTTTTCACCTCTGAAAATTTAATTTAGCTATCTCTAATACACATGAAGTTATAAAAAATGCTAGAAAAAATTACCCGAGTAATTTCAACCTACCCTTGAGTACTTTTAGAGCCTGTAACTCAGAAAATATTCATAATATCGAAGTAAAATTTGGCAAGGATGCATTAAATATACTGAAGTTATTGTATTACAAAAATCAGCTGATTCCAAGGGGGTCAGGAGGGAATGGTCCTTCTCTTTAACTCTGTTTTTCGCAACTTCTCTCCTCACCTCTACTCTGTGCTTTCTCGCACTTTGTTCCATATCTATTCAAAATTATACAAAACTATGTTATCAATCCTGTCACCTGCTATTCCCATGTTAACCAGATCCAAACTAAAGTTGATTCACAGACTTTCTTTTCTAGTTTTGAATGTTGCTGTCTAATTGCTGTTTGGTTTTATGTCACTTTCACTCAGATCTCTATTTATTGTTAAAAAACACTTTCAGAATATTATTCTACAGATATAGTAGGTAATCCAACAAACTCTTCTTAACGTGTAGGAACCACGCATAATTCCGTCAGATACTCATATCTATGGGCAATTCTGCTGGTCCGGTCAACCTAACCCAAAGACCTAATGTCTTTGGAAGAAGGGAGGAAATTCGAGTACCTGAAGTAAACCCACACAAACACAGAGAAAAAATGCGAACTCCACACAGACAGGACCCAGGCCTGATTCAAACTCACAGTCTTCTTGTGATGCACTAGCTACCCCTTTAGATCTCTAAAGTACATTAGCAGTAAACTGTCTGGTAAACTGTCTGTGACCTGTCTAGTGTACTGTACTTTATAGCACATGATATCCAATAAATGTACTTTTTGTGGCTCTACACCACGTTATAGATGGCTAATATTTAAAGAATTACAAATATCGACAAATATTTTATATTGTTGGGAAAAAAACATTCAATATTTATAGTTGTAAAAAAGAACCTAAAGAGCACAACTTACTTCATACCAACATTACTTGTCAGAAACTCTTATATATGTAGTAATTACAAACTATGTCTCACATATGTAAACTATGTGAGATTTGTGCTGTGAATTATTCCAGAATAGCCTTGCATTGTAGATTATTTCATTATTCTCTGTGTAAGAATGACATTTGAATAGCACTATGGCTTCTGTAAGAAGCCTATTAAAGCCAGTGAATTCATGGATGATGGTTGAGCTCAAAAGGAGATATTTGCTTTAAAATGTATCAGTGTAACACACTGCAAACCATGTTCTCCAGAGTAAAAATTCTGTTTTATAGTAATCGGGGAAATTCCTAATTAGCTGTGATATCATTAGCATAATTCCTCACTTAGCGGCAGCTGTCTCTCCAGTTCGAGAATATTAAAAGTTGGCTGTTAAGCAGTTGCTGATATGGTATGCGGCCAAAGGCTCTAATGTTGCTTTAAATGTGGAATCCATTTTAGAATATCATCAGACTGCTAATCATAAAGCCTAGGCTGAGTTTTATATTCTGTATTTCTACGTATTCTCAGCACTTGTGTTCTAAAGATCATTACTCTCATATCAAAATTTTACCATTATTTTGGTTGATCCAAAAAGAAGAAAAATTTTTTGGGTAAAATAAGGAAACAAAGATTCTAATTGATTAAATTGTCTGAAAGATTATTAATTTTTAGAAAAGGGGCACGCTGATATATTGGAGCCGAAACTGTAACTAAACGATATAAATTGATGTGTGTTTTAAAGATCTGTGCTGTTTTGCTTCATAATTCTGTTTTGCTTTTGATGCAAGGGCAAAGCATTATATTGCAAATAGACAACAAATTGGAGTCATGGTTATTGTTTTCAACACACTATTGCTTTTAGGTAACGGCATGCTTCAGTCCTGAATAAAGTTCATACGGCCTGTTCTGTCATTTGCTCTCTGCTTATTTTTTTGAGCAGAGGTGGTATGGGGTTTGGTGAAAATTGTTTTTGCGAATGAGAAAAGCATTTGATCCATTTCTAGCATACATTTCAAGCTCACCAATCAAAATGAAGAGATTCAAGTCAGCCAGCTGCATTTGGTCACACAGCGCTATACAAAAGTACCAGGATTTAACTGAAATTAAAATTAAGCAATTGTATTGCAGTACTTTTGCAATAAAATGTGTGGTATAATTGTCAATGATGTCTCTTTAGAATGTTTTTGTCACGCCCTGGCACCTAGAGATTTAAAAAGGGCGCCAGGGCAAAGAGTGCAGCAGAGGACCCAAATGCAGTGACATGGATTTTATGAAATAAAAAGTGCAATGTAACAAAAACAAATACAAAACTTTCAGGAGAATTGAAAGCGAGTGCACACACAAAAAAAGGGGGAATGGACTTTGGCTACCTGCCCATGGAGGTGGGTGGTGCACTGCAGCATGGGCCAGAGTCAGGCTGGCTGTTGGAGCCGCAGGCTTACTGCTGGGGGGACAGGCTGACTGCTGGAGCCGCAGGCTTACTGCTGGGATGACAAACTTGCTGCTGGTACCGCAGATTTACCACTCAAAATGACAGACTGAATGCTGGAACTGCAGAAACTGCAGAAACATTGCTAGGGCAACAGAGTTGCTGCTAGTGCCACAGGTTTACTGGTGGGGTGACAGGCTGACTGCTGTAGCTGCCGATATACTGCTAGGACGACAGACTGACTGCTGGAACTGCAGACATACTGCTAGGGTGACAGACTTGTTGCTAATGCTGCTGGAGCCACAGGCTGACTGCTGGGGCCACTAAGGGGCACCAGGGTGATGGCTGCAGCTGCAAGGGAGCACCAGGTTGACGGCAGTGGCCACGAGGAGGCACCAGACTAAAAACTGAAATGGAGGGGAAAGCAGACCACTGGATCAGGGAGCACACTGGCCTTCTGTGCCGGGGAAAACTGGCCTTCTTTTGCTGGGGCAAACTGGCATTCTTGTGCTGGAAAGAACTGGCCTTTTGTGCTGGGGTGACCTGGCCTCAGAAAGTATTAAATATTTCTTTTTCCATTTCTACAATATCACTAATAAGTACATTATCAATGTAGCTCATCGGCGATCACTGTCATTTCTTAATAATTTCTTAATAATGACCAGCTTATACATTGGTCTTAATTATTCAGTAAATAAAATGTGATTATTAGTTAAGCAATCTTAAACAGGAACAACTTGAAAGCAATTATGCATTTAACTCTTTCAACCCCAGATATTCCAGCATCACTATACCCTTCAACCCCACAGCCCTCTGTAGAGGGCTGGTCATTATCTGGACATTGTATCTTACTGTTATCTCTGGAATCCCATTAAATGTAACCTGATATGTTCCAATCAATTAGTCAGATTGTTTGAATTTTCCCTACAGGAATTTGGGGTTGAAGGGATGTTTGGTTGAAGGAGTTAAGGGTCAGAGGCTCACCGCACACCACTGATAATCTTGTAACGCAGCTGGGGGGACATTGGGGCTTAGGATGTTAAATGATGATTTCATGTATTGAAGAAAAAAGCCATCCAGCCTTACCAGGCCCTAAGTGAAAAGCAATTGTCCCCCAGTTTACATAATCAACCATTAAAACAAATTTAATTGACGATTAGGTTCAATCGCATTGGACACACCCAGGCATGATTACTGCCAAACCTGTTGAATCAAAACATCACCTAAATAGACCCCGTTTGCCCATGTGAAGCAGGCAAAAAGCAGCACATGAGGTGCAATCTAAAGAAATTGGAGAACTGATATGAAACAAAGTGACAGGCATCTATCAGTCTGGGAAGGGTTACCAAGGCCCTAGGACTTTAGCAAACCACAACAAGAGCCATTATCTATAAATAGAGAAAACTTACAACAATGGTTATCATTCCAAGGAGTGGCCGGCCTTCCAAAATTCCTCCAAAAGCGCATTGATGACTCATCCAGGAGGTCACAAATGAACCCAGACTAACATTCAAAGAACTGCTGGCCTCAGACGTCTCAGTTAAAATCAGTGCTCACGATTCCACAACAATAAAGAGACTAGGCAAAAATGGCATTCATAGGAGAGCTGCAAGGTGAAAACCACTGCTGACCAAAAAGGCTTGTCTCATATTTGCCAAAAATCACCTTGATGACCCCCAAGACTTTCTGTGGACTGATAAATCAAAAGTATAACTTTTTGGAAGACACAAATTCCGTTATATCTGGCATAAAGCTAACACAACATTCCATAAGAAAATCATACCAACAGTCAAACATGCAATGGTTTGGGGCTGCTCCAGGACCTGGGTGAATTTCCATACAGAATGGAACCATGAATTCTGCTCTTCATCTGAAAATCTTGAAGGAGAATGTCTGACTATCAGTTCCACAAGCATAGTTGGGTTATAAAACAACACAATGATCCAAAGCACACAAGCAAGTCCACCTCTGAATAGCTCAAAGGCAAAAAATGAAAGTTTTGGAGAGGCTAGCCAAAGTCCTGACTAGAACCTGATTGAGACATAGTGCATTGACCTTAAGTATGCAGTTTTTTTTTTTTTCAAAACCCTCAAATGTGGCTGATTAAAACAATTCTGCAAAGAAAAGTGGGCCAAAAATCATCTTTTGTGATATAAAACCCTCATTGCTCCTTATGCAACATTTGATTGCAGTAGTTTCGGCTAAGTGTGGCACAACGGCTTATTAGGTTTGGGAGGGGAGTCATTTTTTCATTTAGATTTTGAATAAGTCTTTACCTTCAATTAATGAAATGATCAGTAAAGAGCTGCACTTTGTGTTAACTCACATTATTTGGATGAATTGAAAGACTTAAATATGACGAATCAGCAAAAAAAGAAGTTATCAGGAAGGGGGCAAATATTTTTCACAGCACTGTATGCTGTCCGAGCAGATGTATCTGGCATCTGACAAAGTGAGAGATGAGGAACTTCTGTAGTTTTATATGCCTCTTTTCCTCTCTCTTAAAAGACTTAAATTCTTATTTTGATTTTCTTTATTCTATTCTACTCTTTTTTAAGACCTCCTCAATGAGGGGAAGTTGGGATGACGACAGGTATGAGAAATCATTTTATGTTTGTTGCTATACTCTAACTTTCACTTGTGTTTTTTCCATGCATGCACATTTTGCTGCTTACTAAACAAAGCTTATCCTTGCATAAATGTTCGTCAGGTTTAATGAATGTGAAGAGTATTTGGAGAGAAAGGCCATTACATAACTGCCACATGGCATTACATTCTGTCACACTCCCATAAGGGACTCTGCTTTAATTGTACTTTCATAAAATGTGGAGTGCAGTATGCTGCAGCATTTGTGATGATTATTCCTCCAAAACGGCACATTTGAATGAACAGAGAAAATAATGAAAAACTATAAGCAAAGATAATTGTACACTAAAAAAATATTTATCACAACTTTAGCAAAGGACATCGAGGAATAAAACAGCAGGGTCACATTTAACCCCTTTGCGCAGAAGCCAAATTTGGCTATTTATGGGTTACCCAATTTAATGCTTTATAATTCAAGATTGAAGCTTCATAAAGAGGAAAAGTGTGGCTCAACTAAGAAAAGACACTTAGAGCATTTAGATTTACATCGTATTTCAGTTTATTTTCATGATTTTGGTAGAGAAAATGGGCTGGAAACAGAAAATCTTCACGAGAATTCACCATCGAAATTGCAAAAAAAATAATACTGAGAATTGAAAAACTGCTGGGGCTTAAATGTATACATTTCTGGGATCATAAACTCCTTGACCACTAGTAGAATTCATCTTCAACATTACATTCCAGATTACCTACATGCTATTAGGCAAATTATGCAGCTATCCAAGTGGCTCCCCAAAGTCTGAGATCCCTCAAAATGGTGCACTGTCAGATCATAAAATAATCATGTATTTAACACAAATAAAGTTTTGAGGCATGAAATTTAATATGAACTAATGATTTTCTGGTTGAGTTTAGCATGAATTTATCAATATCAGTGCAGTTGGGGTGCCCCGGTGGCTCATCAGTCTAAGCGCGTGTACCATAAAGGCTGTGTCCTTCCTGCAGCGACCTGGGTTCGAATCTGGCTCAGGTCATTTGCTGCATGTCTTCCCCCAACCTTCCTGTATCTCTACACTGCATAACTGTCAAATAAAGGAAAAATTCCCAAAAAATAATCTTTAAAAATAAAAAAATATCAGTGCAGTTGAACATCAGTGGTCACCAGTAACCTCTCCAAACACAAAACATGCCTTTTCTCCATTTTAAAGTTTAGAGTTTTGTCCATTTTTCTTCAAAGTCCCCCAAGCCAGCACACATACTCATGGAGCGTCAGTGTTAGTTCAGACAGGCACGGAAGTCAGTCTTGGCTCCACCCCTTGTCCAATCGCATTGGACTTCAGCATCACGTACTTAATTTTTGGCGTCTTTTTTAAATAAGGCGGCGCTCTCCATCTCAACTAACCAAGCTCTACCATTCCCACCAAGACCCATTACAGATCTGCGCAAACATCCATGCCTGCAGTTCTCTAAGGTATGAAAATCAGTACTTGGGTATTTTTCTTACCTCGTGCATCATCATTATATCCGCGCATCCTGATCCTTTCTCGGGGGAGGAATGCGTCCTATTTCAGCTGCCATCTCTCCCGTCTTCGCAGTCAGATCATGGCAGGTACTGACGTAAACTTGGTTAAAATTTTTTTTTTAAGTTCGTCCGAATCTGGTTTAGGCGATAAACGCCTAATGGACTACGGGGACATTTCTGTCATTCTGAAGGACAATGATCCGAGACTGTTAAAAAATCTTACCATGACAGAGTTTACTGTGGCATTCGGTGTATTAAGGGATGTGATTTGTGAAATGTACCCGGGACGCAGGGCCGAGCAAGACACCTATTTGGCTATCATTTCTGATCTCGCTCTGTCTTACGGTGGCACTCTGTTTACTAGTATCATAAGTACTTTTCTGTTAAAGCTGGTTATTCCTCCAAAAGTTTAGTCAAAGACTGGATTGGTCTCAGGTTGATTTGGCGTTACTAAGCAGGCATTTTACACCGTGGTGTCTTCTGCACTATCAGCGGAGCGTCTCTCATTCCTCCCCCCTCTGCCCTAAAATCATTGCCGAGTCCAAACCCCCTGTGACAGCCCTCACCGTATCTCTGCCACCGAGCCCAAGTTTTTGGCGGAGACGGCCATCTAAAGTTTGTGTGCTCTTGCCGCAAGCCGCGTCTGCCGGCTAAGGAAAGTTAAACAAAGTATCTACCCCCAGCAACATACCAGAACTCTCTAAAGACGCTGAAGGACCCTTCAGATCGCTGTTTTTGTCTCGTGCTTGTTGTTTGGCTTGATTAATGGCTTTTGTGCGGGTTTATACGATATTCACTCCAGCGTGAAGTGTAATAACCTGCGGTCTGCCCAGCAGGAACCGGACGTGGTTGATAAAATCCTGGCGAGAAAAAGTTGAAAAGGGTACATGATTGGTCTGTTTCCCAAATCCCGTTAACTTCATACCGTATTAACCCTATAGGTTGCTATTCGTAAGTATTCTGAGAAGGAAAAAAAAAAAGCGCATTCTCATTGATTTGTCTGCCCATTATGACTGAAAGATTCAAAGCGTCAGTGATCTCATCCCTCACCCCCCACTCTCGCTCTTTTACTTTACTGTCGATCACGCATTAAACTCATTAAAATTGCTGGATCAGGTGCTTGGTTGGGTAAAGCTGACATTACCGATGCTTTTAAAATTATGCCTCTGCACCCCTCTCAGTGGAATCTCTTTGGAGTTGATTGGAAAGAAAAATGTATTTCGCAGTACGTCTGACCTTTGGATGCTGTAGCAGCTCCCGCATTTTCGATACTTTATCCGAGGCTCTTTGCTGGATACTTCTGAATGTTTACAAACTGCCGTTCGTTTTACATTTATTAGACGACTTTTGGATAATTGACTTTCCCAATTCCGTTCCAAGTCGCAGCATCTTTACACTCAAAGACGTTTTCAAGAAACTGGGGTACTACGCAGGAATTGGAGTTTTGGGTATTTCTCTTGACTCAGTTAAAATGCATGCATCTCTACCCCAGGATAAATAGCGCAGGATCAGGGAGGTTATGGAGAGTGCAATGTCGGCTTCGTCAATGACAAAGCGCGAATTGTTGTACCTGTTGGGGCACCTCAACTTCCTTCGTGTACCGGCTTCTCGACCTCTCAATCTGTAATCAATTTGCATAAAACTGTCAAATCATACGAAGGTTAAAAATCTGATTTGCGCTTTTTGGTCACGGTCGGCGCAAGCACCGGAATGGCATTTCGTTCTTTCATAACGATAGGCGGAGTCATCGGTCGCCTTCGGTCTTCACTGATGCAGCTCTCTCCGTTGGTTTTGGGGGTTTGGCTGGTTTCTTGAGGTTTGGATTGTCAAACTCATTAAAAGCTTATGAGGCTGCTGGTCATATTTCTCCTATTTTCGTGCAGGTTTTTAATCCCAGTTCTGCCAGTTAACATTTCCATGATCAGTGCCTCTATTGTGCATTGTTCAGAGTTTCCAAAAAAAAAAAAGAATTCATCCCTGTTCTTCTAAAGCATGAATTGCTGGGGTCTAGTTTCACTTAAGATGTTTAGATCCTTCAGTTATTAGCTTGCTTGGAAATCCCTTCATTCGCCTCCTCTTTAACCGATTAAAGAAGGCTCATCCAGAAGGCAATGATAAGCGTCTTTCCCTCATACTTTATTTGGTGCAAAAGTTGGTATCGCACTTATGAGCTGGGTGTTCTAGTCCTTATGTAGATGTATTGTTGGAAGTAGTCTGTCTTACAGCTTTCTTCGGGGTTCTTAGATCTGGGGAATTCACTACACCTTCAGAAAAATTTAATCCTTTACACGACCTCACCATTTCTGATTTCTCCGATAACTGTATGTTAAATGGCAACCTCAAACATTCCAAAACTGATACATGTGGTAAAGGCACTTCTGTAGTCTTTGCCAGAACTTACACTGCATTTTGTCCTTTTTCCTCTATTTTTCGGTCCCTGAAATGGCGAGCCAATGCAAGAGGAGATGAGCCCCTGTTCATGACCGATTCTGGGAAGGCGATGTTCCGAGCTTGGTTTGCTGTTCGTCTCTGCATCCTGTGCAGTGCTGTGGTCTGCCCCCAATCCTATGCACCACACATTCCTCTGTAGTTCCAGCAACTGTTCTCCTAACCCTGTGTCACTGGTCCTCAAGAGTATACCAGAAATACATCCGTCTTAATACCAGTGAATTTAGTCCGCAGAAGTAGCAATTATTTGTGTAATCGGTAAATTATTGTTCTTGCAATGTTAATTCTATGCTCACACCATGCTTTGCCACCTCAAATTTAATATTGATCAACGGTAACGGGCCTTAGGAAAATCAACGCGTGCAAAGTACATGGGTATCGTCCAATCCGTTCAACTTGGGGAAACTGGCATTTCATTCATATCGATTCACAATCTGCATCCGCCTTCTGTCCATCTAAAATTTAAAATGTCAATGTATTTACCACATGTAGACTCATCTCACATAGCATATTTCCTTTGCATCAAGTCTCTCATGAGGGACTTGCCGAATGTTCTTCTGCTCACACCAGCAGGCCACTAATGTCCAGCATCCAGAGGAGAAGGTCATGCATGCTTGCATGAATTCAAAGGAAATGCGACATGCTTGTCGCTACACGTATCCTCATTCTCACATAGTATATTTCCTTCGTATCAAGTCACTAATAGTGTCTTGCCGAATGTTCTTCTGCTTGCATTCAGCAGGCCGCTGATCTCCTGCATCCAGAAGAGAAGGTCATGCATGCTTGCATGAATTCAAAGGAAATGCGACATGCTTGTCGCTACACATATCCTCATTCTCACATAGTATATTTCCTTTGTATCAAGTCACTCATAGTGTCTTGCGAATGTTCTTCTGCTTGCATTCAGCAGGCCGCTGATCTCCTGCATCCAGAAGAGAAGGTCATGCATGCTTGCATGAATTCAAAGGAAATGCGACATGCTTGTCGCTACACATATCCTCATTCTCACATAGTATATTCTCTGTATCAAGTCGCTCGCAGTGTCTTGCCGAATGTTCTTCAGCTTGCATTCAGCAGGCTTCTGATCTCCTGCATCCAGAAGAGAAGGTCATGCATACTTGCATGAATTCAAAGGAAAAGCGACATGCTTATCGCATTCACATTGTTTATCCCCACGTAACACACTTTCCGTGATATCGATTTTGTCTATTAATGCTCCAGTCAGTGTCATATCTTCTACTCCTTGATCATAGAATGAGCTCGTTTGTTATTCGTATTAGAATTTAATGGATCGAAACGCATTTCATGTTCAGATCCCCGCGGGTGACTCTGCTCATCTGCTCCCTGCAGGAGCGCAAGTTTGGGGGTTGTGATCTCCTGGAATGTCTGTGTCATGTTTGCTCAGATTGTTCCAGAGTATCACTTGAACAGAGTCACCGCCAAATTCAAATGTATGTCATTCCAAATAAATGGTTAAATCTGACGTGAGTGTCCTGTCTGAAATGGAGCGTCAGTGTCAGTTCAGACAGGCACGGAAGTCAGTCTTGGCTCCACCCCTTGTCCAATCGCATTGGACTTCAGCGCCACGTACTTAATTTGCGGGGTCTTTTTTAAATAAGGCGGTGCTCTCCATCTCAACTAACCAAGCTCTACCATTCCCACCAAGACCCATTACAGATCTCTTAAACATCCCTCCACCTCCCCAGCCTCCTCCTTTCCAATGGCACAGTCTTTGGCAGTACTTGTACTCGTACTCTTGTCTTTACATGGTATTGGCATTGTTTTGTATGGTATTGGCATTGTTTGTAATCTGTGTTGTCATTCATTTCATTTCGAGCACTGGCTGCTGCTGTCCTGCTGTCCTGATCCGGTCCTGATCCAGTTCTGCACCATCCTCGGCATGCCACTTCCTGGTGCTACAGACGCCACTGTTCAGATGGACTTAAATGGAACTCTTTTGCTATTTTACTCTATTTTGACTTTATTTTGTTAATATTTAGCTAGCCCGCGGAGGATGGGCTTCCCCACTATAGTCTGGTTCCTCCTGAGATTTCTTCCCACTGGGGAGTTTTTTCTTACCACTGTTTGAGGATTTTTCTCCCTACTGGGAGTTTTTTGCCTCATTTGCTGAAGTGGGGAATAGGCTGGGCACTGCCCTTTCATTTATTTAATCTCTCAATGTAAAGCGTCTTTGTGACAGTCAGTGAAAAGCGCTATACAAATAAATTGAATTGAATTGAAATTTTAAACATGTGAACCAGGCTCTGCCGGGGGGGGTTGTGATCTCCTGGAATGTCTGTGTCATGCTTGCTCAGATTGTTCCAGAGTATCACTTGAGCAGAGTCACCGCCAAATTCAAATGTATGTCATTCCAAATAAATGGTTAAATCTGACGTGAGTGTCCTGTCTGAAATTAAATAAACTGCTGATTAAACGGTCAGAACATTCACCCTGCGATGAAAGCGACCAGTTCCCACTTCCGAGCTCACAACCTCATTTCAACACTTATAAGGAACAAGTACAACTCACTAACTCAGTAATATCTGGATTCTGAAATATACCTTATTTTAACAGAACAGACATTCCACTTTCAGGGAAAATCAAACAATGTATGCCTCCCTAGATTCAACAGAATGGTGCAATGAACGTACCAGGGGGTCCACCGAAATGCATGGGCAGTTCACGTTTTAAACAGGAAAAAAACCTTGGCATTCGATTTTGTTGAATACGGTAAACATTCCAAAACAAAAAGCAAAAGTAGCAGCCTAACCTTTTTCATTGAATCCCTCCTCCAGAGATTGATGTGTCCAGTAGAGGGAACCCTCCGGTCCTGTTTCATTCGAAATAATTCCCATTGACTATGTCCTTATCTCATTTAAATCCTGTAAATGTAACTGAACACTTCAAGGCCGGTTTTGCGAGTCTTTTTTTCTATAAATTGCGTCTATTTCAGCCGCGCAATGTGCGCAACGTAGACAGGATACAACCGAGCATGCTGATACGTAAAGGCTTGTAATACTTTTCTGACTGTCCAATAAATGTGTTGCATTTACTGTGGAAAGTTTAAACACTCAGGAATTGGATAAGAAACGAGCCAATCAATTCATCATTACTGGGTAAGTTTCACGAGGGTGTGAACTGTAACTATGCAGTTACGCTAGGCATTCACATAATTTTTCAACATTGGATCTATGGCCTTGGAAATAACTCCATCTTGTAGAGTGGATCAAGCTGAAAATTTTGACATATATGTTGGTATATCTATGTTGAACAGCTGAGGAGCTACTGGCGCTCAAAGTTTAACCAAAATCCCACATTTTCTAACGCCTATCCTTATAGGTGAACCTGTGACCCATGCGTTCATATAAGCAACACATTCAAACTTACTTCTAACAATGTTAAATTGCGCATCATTTTATAGCGTCAACCAATATTTAGTAGTAATTACCAAGGGAAAATATTTTAAAATAAAAAGTAAATGATATTGTGAGCTAAGAGTCATGTGCTCCAGTTTACAAACGCCAGCGGATACGTCAACTTTGGATCAAAATATCTCAACTCTCGCATGGAATTTGGAGAAGCCATTTACAACAACATTAGAAAACATTGAGATCTTTGAAATGAAAGTGATAATACGAAACGATACTGACCAATTGGCTTTGTTATCACCGTCAAACAAGACGCAACTTCACTGGCTCACTCACTCAAGGCGGCGCAATTTGCATTCGGGAAAAAATCGGTCAATATTAAATTCAGGTTTGCAGAACCGACTGAGATCATTTAGAAAGCGGTGCGCGGGCGCCATTTTGCATTATTTACTGTATAAGATAGGGTCCCCCGTGCAGCGACTGTCCTGCGTAGGTCAACGAGTAGCGCTTCTCATGAGCGTTAGATAAACTCAGGCTCACCATTTAGCAGATATGTGAGTGCCTAGTTACGCAGAAGAGCCTGAGTGTATAATTGAGTGATTGGCTATCAACACCAGTACTTGGGTGGATATAAGGAAGTGCTGAATTTGTCAATGAAGGAATCTACTCGTAAATCCACAGTAGGGAACTACGCATTTTTTGTATGTGATGACTGTAACTGACAGTAGAATGTGAGACAATCAATACCATGTCGAATTTTTTGCTTCAGAAAACTGATTTTTCTGAGCCACTAATTGGAATACCGTTGGCTTACTGTAGCTAAAGTGGTTGCTACAGAGGACAACGATTTTTTCTGTCGCAAGAGATCATTTTTTAAACTGCTGGATTGATACCATGGGCAAGGATATTGACCAGTTTGCACATCAGGCTTAGCTGAGGAGTTTAATTCATGAAACTCTCGAAAAACAGGGAGTGGAGTGAACTTCCCCATATTCAAAACCGCGTTCGAACTCTGCTTGCTTGTGAATATTCAATAACTGATCCGGGGGTGCTATCTAGTGATCGAGTACAGTAACTGCGTGCTTAAATTTGCAGTTCCATGTCCGCGAGCGTCTACATCTGCAGAAAGGGGTTAAAATGAAGTTTTGCCCACAAGGACCTCATACAGCATGTATAATTCCTTAATAAATGTCTCATAAATCATACATATGTAAATGTCATGCTTTAAAATGGAAAATATGTGGTGGTGAATCCAACGCATTCGATTATTCCCCCTTGCTACTGAGCTAAGCTAGCCACTTGCCTGAGAGTTTACCCGAAATACGGTGAGTTCTGTGGTTTCTACTTTAAGATGTCCACAAAGCATCCTGCAGTATTTTGACTGGATGTTACCTTACAATGCTCCAAATTGCTTGATATAGTAAAGAGTTTGTTGCAGACATAATTGAATTATTTTGTCATCATAATTGATTTGACTATAAATCAAGAAATCGGTTCTTCTCTGATATTCAAAGGTTGGGAGAATATATGCCAATATTAAATATTGTGTACTTTTAGAAGTCATTCTGCTGTAGCACAGAGTGATCTGTTGACTAGATATTAATTGCTTATGAGCAATTTTGAGGATTATGGGCTCTTAAGCATCTTTGTATGGTAGGGGAATAAATGGTAGAGTGATTTGGGGAATATTGGCTTTATTTGTCCATTGTAGGTTTTTTAAAGTATAAAATGCCTTTAAGGTAGTAGTGGGTATATTTTATGGTAATTTGATTTGGCTTATCATTGCAGACTAAGAAACAACAGTATTAAATTTACAGACTGCTAGCCTTCTACGGTGTGAGCTATAGTCATGTCAAACTCAAACTATGACACTTTTCGGTGCTTTTCATCCCCTGCCTCAAAGTAAAAGTGAGATATAGGAATGAGTGTTGTCCTTCCACGTGTCTGTCCATGTGTCTGCCCGCCTGTCCATCCGTCCGGCCTCTTTTTCGGGCCAGAACTTCTAAACCGTTTGACAATTTTTCACAAAATCTAGTATATAGATGAATCTTATAGAGTAGATGTGCCTTTTCATGTGTCAGTCTGTCCTCCCATCTGTCTGCCCATCTTCCCTTCAAGGTTCGTTTTCAGGCCAAAATGTCAAAACCATGGCGGGGAGCTGAGTGCTTTATGCTTGTTTATGTATATTAGGGGTTAGCATGCTGTTGGTTATGGTGCAGGGGTTTTTGGGGACCATATCATTCTGTTTGTATTTATTTACCATTACTAAAGCACTCAAGCGCTGTAAGCCTGCATTGCTTACATTTTTCGACCAATCCAGGTGTTTTTCTCTATTTCTTAGCTCAATTTACATTTCAAAATGCCCTTCTTGTTAATTGGGTAATCTAAAATCTTATATCTGCTTTATATTTCATTAAGAGCAATAAACATCACCATTCCACACTGCCCTGTTCCCATTACTTTGCCCACTTTTCTGTTCACCAGCACAATGGTGAATTCTTTTATTCTATATACGAGCTCTTAGGACTATTATAAACCTTTTTTGATAGGTTATAATTCTTCTTATGTAATTTACAACCATTAAATTACATGTCTCTCAATATCAACATTCAAGTCCTCAGCTGAGGAAACTACAGTTCCTGTGGCAGCCAATCAGGCAGTATATGAGGGAGAATAGATCTTATGGTCACCACCTAGGAGTCCAATTAGTGTATTCAGTGGTACAGTTCATCCATGAAGGGTTCAAATGCAACATCCAAGTCATAACAAGTGTTTATAGACAGTGCTGTTTATATTACTTAAAGTGAGTCAGTTCAACACTTTATAGTGCCTATAAATTGCTTTATAGTGTTAATATTCAAGCTTCAAATGTCTAAATCTGCAAAAAATAATCTCCAGATTGTTTTTGTCATATATTGTTCAGGCCAGTGTTTTAAGTTCCATGTTGGATAACTAATGTATATCATTTCATAGAATCTGTAATAAAACTGTTAATAGACCAGCTGACATACTTCAGCTGGGTATCTCACTGCGTTGCTATTAAAATTTCCCTGAGTTGGCAGAAGGTACCTAGGCCAATTACTGAAGGACCATTAATTTATGACTGAAACAGCTATTTTCTCGACATGCTCATTTGTTAGATTCAGAACTGCCAAAACCTGGATCAGCTCCAGCTCTCAGTAACAGTGGGAGATTTTACATACACTACTAGTACATGCAGTGCTGTTTTTTTTTTTGGAAAAACTTCAGTTTGTAAAGGATCTGTAAAGGGTCCAGCCGCCTGGCAACAGCTGCACCCCATGCCTCTCAATTTTTGAACTTCTTCTCAGCTAGAAATAGCGCGGATGGGATGCTGGCTAGAAGCAAGCTTGCAGCCCACAATTGAGCTTTCGGAGTACTAAACCCCATTGATTCAAATGCAATGTGTAACGTTTCTGGTGCCTGAGGATGTAATTTATTAACTAAACAAAGTGTTAATCGAAGGAACGAAACTAAACAAGGACTGAAACTAAAGGCCAGGCTGCAGCACTCTCACATGTTACTATGTGAGGCTACTTGCTTGTGAAGGGCAAAACCAAGGTATAAATAGAGAGGGAGATAATTAACTTCATTAAACCCAGGTGTAATCATGAGCAAAGCCAGAGCAGGGGATAATTGATAAATTAGGAACCAGGAATGCCTAACAGAGGAGGGTATTACACAATGTCTTTGTTGTTGGATGCAGAGTTACATTAAACTGCACATGAAAAGGAAAAGCAGGTTTTTTTCCAGTCAGTTCTAACATATTATAATCACAGAAGTCGAAAAAATGTTGTCGGACAGCAAAGCAGATATAAAAAGTATGGTTAAAAACATAGTTAAGGAAAAATGGCAAACATTACGGGACAATGGGCAGACTGGAAGACAGTTCTATAATATCCAGAAGAAAGTAGGAAAGAGCACGAATACGAACAGAAGCAAGGAGGAGGAGGATGTATTTTCAAGAATGAGGTATGGACACACAAGACTAAATAATACTTTGCTAATAATGAAGAAGCATGCTGATGGCAATTGTGAATTCTGTGGTAGTCCAGAGTCTACAGAGCATGTCATTTTACACTGTCCTAAATATCTAGAAGAAAGACAAAGACTAATCTTGAAATTGCAAGGAGAACAGTTAAGTTTAATCCTAGAGGACATTCTACAAAGAAGCTCGGGTGAAATCTGCTTTAATTACATATTCAGCTTCCTGAGGAATACAGGACTAATTAAGAAGATTTAGTTTTTTTTTTTTTTTTGTTGGTTTTTTTATTTGTTTTGTTTTCTGTTTGTTTGCTTCATACTTGGAAGGTTAGACTCTAGTACCACACCCCAGTCCAGCTGGTGGCGGTAATGCACCATTGAAGTTAGTTTCTAAGTGCCATAAAACCAAAAAGAAGAAGAAGAAGAAATGTTGTTGTGGGTGATGGCAAGGTATATCCCCAAAACTATGGCATTCTCCCTGCAGGGAAAATTCATGGTTTGGCCTGGAGGTGTTGCTACAGGAAAGGGTATACAGTCCAGAAAATCAACAGGGAAATCACACTAAGCTTGAGGAATGTTCACAGAAAATTTTACCTGATTCTCATTCTATGCTATTTCTTTAAGTAAATCTAGGGACTGAAGAATGTTATTTTCAAATAAAGGTTACTCCTGGAATAGAAGACAGAATTGTTATTGTCAAATACTGTTGTTGTCAGACAAACATTTAGAGACATGGATGAGTCACAGTTTGCAAGTTTATCTTATCCTGTCCCTCTTCATTTTCTTTTCAGAGATCTGACTTAGTATTTAAAAGCTCAGTTCTATTTTGTTTCTCCTGACCGCCAGAGGCGGTGCTTTAAACACCTGGATGTCCATCACACACGTGTGCAGGTCGAGTGTCTATAACAACGAAGTCACCTGTGACTTGGGTGACGTCTTTTTAGTACCCAGTATTTAGGGCAGGCTCACCCAGGAAGTGACCTCTTGCCATCTTCTCACAGTGGTAAGCAGGTATACATGAGTGTCGTTAAGGCAAAATTGCTTGAAGTCTTGTAAACCGTACCGATTGGGGCTGCGGGATTATTCTCGCCCTCTTAAGAGTGCGATACGCCTTCGGAATATCAATTGAATTGTTCTTTGGCGAAACCACGATCTGGTAATCTTTCGTTTTACTGAGTGGGGACGAGCGTGTTCGTTTACCTCGGTTAATTATTCGCCTTGAAAACTGTGCTACCAATAGCTGTTTTCTTGAGCTTGTGATTAAAGACTGTTCGGGTTTGGCGTTCTCGCCTTAAAACCGACTGAGTGAAGGACTTGGTTTAAACTGGAGGACGGAGCTTCACGCTCCTCCGCTCTATTGTTGCTGAATTGCAGGTGTTCTCGCCTCTTTTCACTTATTAGAAACTTCCCTCGACTTGAGTTGTACGAGCGTGTTCGCTCTGACATGGTTAATTGGCTGATAGCCCAACGGTGCTATCAGTAGCAGCTGTATTCTCAATTTAAACCCAAAAGAAAAATTCCCTGCTCCATCGCTGTTGAATTGCAGGTGTCCTCGCCTCTTTTCAATTATCTAAAACTTTCCCTGGAGTCGTGACGAGCGTGTTCGCTCTGGCTTGTTTAATTGGCTGATAGCCCTACGGTGCCATTAGTAGCCACTGTATTTTCAATTCTATATCAGTTTTGCACGAGTTCAGTGCTCTCGCCTTGAAACCGACTGAGTGAAGTGACTTGAACAGGCGGGCGGAGCTCCGTGCTCCCCCGCTCCATTGACGGTGAATTGCAGGCGTTCTCGCCTCTTCATTTGATCCAAAGGAGACGCGAATCTTGCGCGTTCATCGCCTGAACATTGGTAATTTTATTGCTTTTCCCATATTAAAGCCGCGTTGCTCGCGTGCTGGAATTAAAATTTTGGACTTCAATAGCAACGATTGCATTTAATCGGACGGTTTACTGTGCTGAGGTTAAAACGCGTCTCCGCGTTTAAGCCTACAGATTGTGTTGACGAAATGCTGATGTCCTGCTTGGACTGCTAGGCCTGCTGGAGCCAGATGATGGCCATGATAAATGCCCCTCCTGCCTTGGTGTGGAGCACCTACGGCAGGGATTGACAGAGATAGCATGCATGAATTGCAGCCTGATGAACCTGCCCACCAGACGGGCCAGGCTGACCCAGGTGGAAGACAGGGCTGGCTCCCAGCCAACCTCCGGACAGAGGATCAGTGCAGCCCCCCCCCTTGCTCCCTTAAACGGGACAGACATGTCTCCCAATGGGCCCCAGGTAGGGGCAGACGGAGGGAGACGCACCCCATTGCCCAGAAGGTGGATGCTCTCACCTCAGAGTTTGCTGAGATAAAGTCTCTATTGATGAATTTGCAACAGCCTGATGTTCAACCCGTCAGTGCTCCAACTGGGGCAGCACCCCAGCCTCCCTCTGAGGAGCTGCCCCCAACACTCTCACCAGCCATTGAGGCTTGTCATGAGGATGCACTCTCCACCTGGGCATCTGAGAGTTTGGCCCTATTTGATGATGTTGCAGAGGCTGCTGATGAGGGTTCATACCCCTATAACCGCAGCTCTCACCAATTGACCTCAAGCACTCTGAAAAGCTCGGAGGCTGGTCAGGACTTGGTCAGGCCCGCAATAAAGCTAATCCTGGCTCGTTTGGGGTTGGATGTTGCGCCGGCCCAGGCAGCGCCACAGAACGCATTTTTTAAGAGATGAGGGGGCAAACAATGTCAATGTAACTCCCGCGGTCGGGCGCTTCACCAACTGTCAGCTCCGGTATTGGGAAGCGTGCACATCAGACCCCTGGGTGGTGTCAACCCTCTCCCAAGGGTACGCGATACAATTCCGACGTCGACCACTGGGTTTCAGTCAGGTCAAAATGACCATAGTAACGAGGCCTATCAAGGCTCAGATCTTATGCCAGGAGGTGTTGACCCTCCTAGACAAGGGCGCCATCTAGCCATTAGACGGCGATTCACAAAATGGTGGGTTCTATTCCACTTATTTCATTATCCCCAAGAAGGAGGGTGGTCTTCGCCCCGTGTTGGATTTAAGACCATTAAATGCCCATCTGAAAGTTTTGAGGTTTCACATGCTGCGCACCGCAGATGTGCTTCAGGGCGTCAGACGCAACGATCGGTTTACCACCATCAACCTCAAGGATGCGTACTTCCATGTCCCCATTTTGCCTCAGCACCACAAGTTCCTTCGCTTCGCCTTCGAAGGGAGGGCTTACCAGTTCTGTGTTCTCCCATTCGGGATCTCTTTGGCACCCAGGGTATTTACCAGGTGCATGGCAGCAGCACTCGCGCCATTACAGGCCAGGGGGATACGCATCTTTCCTTACCTGGAAGACTGGTTGATATGCTCCCAGTTGGGGGTCGATGCCCTCGGGGATTTGCACTTACTGATCTCCCATGTGACCAAACTGGTGCCCTCCATCAACAAAGGGAAGAGTTCTCTCATCCCTTGTCAGCAGACAATTTTCCTCGGCATGCAACTAGATTCACTGTCAATGACTGCTATGCCATCTCAACGACGAATTGCGGACATCCTCAAGTCTGCCAGTCACTTCGAAAGGGGCAAGAGGCTGGCATTCAGGTTATTCCTGAGACTGCTGGGATTGCTCACAGCTGCCTCATCCATTGTCCCCCTGGGCCTTCTGTCGCTGCGACCCCTCCAGATTTGGGTGAACAGCCTGCACCTTCACCCCACTTTGCACAGACACAAATTAGTCAGAGTCAATGCGGGCTTCCTGAGTGGCTTGCGTCCTTGGCGAAAAACGCTGTATCTCACTCAGGGTGTCCCGATGGGATCTATACCAATCCGTAGGGAAGTGGTGTTGACGGACGCCTCCCTTACAGGCTGGGGGGCTATTTGGCAACACCACTCCATCAGGGGCAAGTGGAGCTCCGAACAGCGGGGACAACACATCAATGTTCTGGAATTGCAGGCTGTCACTCTTGCTCTCAAGCACTTTCTCCCAGTGCTATCGGGAAGACATGTCCTTATTCAGACAGACAACACCTCTGTTGTTTACCACATAAACCACCAGGGCAGCACGAAATCCAAGCACTCTCTGAGGCTGGTTCAACAGCTTTTACCATGGTCACATGCCCATCTGCTGAGTCTGAGGGCGATGTACATACCGGACGTCCGGAACACGGTCACAGATTTCCTATCTCGCCAGCGCCCCCACCCAGGGGAATGGCGGTTACACCCAGAGGTGGTGCACGAGATCTGGCCCAAATACGGCAGGGCTGAGGTGGATCTCTTTGCTTCACATACGACAACACAGTGTCCTCTGTGGTTCTCCCTAGTGGAATTGACAAGCCCCCTGGGCCAAGACGCACTGGCCCATGGCTGGCCAAGCCTGCTGCTATATGCCTTCCCCCCACTTCCACTGTTATTGCCAGTCCTGGACTGGATTGCCAGGGCCGACCACAGAGTTCTGTTGGTAGCCCCCAAATGGCCAGGGAGGGTGTGGTTCCCATTATTGTACAGCCTGTTGGACGGAAACCCTTGGTGCCTCCCCACACGGCTGGACCTCCTCTCACAGCTGGACGGTCAAATCTGCCACCCGAACCCGTCTCGCCTGCAGCTTTGGGTATGGCCCCTGAGGGGCCAGAGCCTATTCTAGCGTCCTGCGATCCAGCAGTCGCGCAGATGATACACAGCTCTCGAGCACCTTCCACCAATGCGCCATATGCAAACAGGTAGAAGCTTTTTTCTGAGTGGTGTCAGGTCCAAGGTCTGAACCCAACACATTGTCCTGTCCCAGCTATATTGCGCTTCCTTCAGTCCCGCTTTGAATCAGGCTTGGCAGCCTCCACCATCAAGGTATATACAGCAGCTATCTCGACCATGCATGGCTGAATAAATGGTGTAACAGTAGGGTCTCATACCCTCGTGACCCGCTTCCTTAAGGGGGCTCAACGGCTGAGGCCCCCTCTGCGAAACACGTTCCCTGCATGGGATTTAACTTTGGTCTTGCAGGTGCTGAGTCAGCCCCCTTTTGAACCTCTTGAAGGTGCTGAACCTTCACGGCTGTCTATGAAAACAGCCTTCCTATTAGCTATGGCCTCAGCCCGACGTGTCGGTGAGCTGCACGCCTTTTCTGTCAGCAAAGAGTGTTTGCAGTGGCACCCTGGTAGCACGGGGGTGACCTTATGGCCCAATCCATCCTTTTTGCCCAAGCGCCTCCCATCCTCATACGTGAACCAGCCACTTACTCTGATGGTTCTTAATCCCCCGGCCCAGGAGGCCGCACAGGGGCAGGTGACGCATCCGTTGTGTCCGGTGCGTGCACTTAAGGCGTATATTGGTGTGACTGCTGACTTTCGGCTGTCAGACTGATTGTTTGTCTGCTATGCAGGGCATAGAAGGGGCCATTCTTTGTCCAAGCAGAGGTTGTCCAAATGGATTGTGGACACCACTGTTCATGCTTATAGGAGCAGTGGGCACGCCGCTCCTACACACATCCGGGGCCACTCTACCAGGAGCATGTCCGCTTCCTGGGCAGCCCTGCCTGGGGTTCCTCTCTCTGATATTTGTGCAGCTGCGTCCTGGGCATCCACCTGCATATTCACAAGATTTTATAGGGTAAATGTGGCTTCGCATAACCCAGTGGCGAATGCCGTTTTGTTAACTCCCTCGTAGCCTTCCTACATGAGGAGCGGCATTCCTCATGACTTTGTTGGTACAAGTCATCCAGGTGCTTAAAGCACCCCCGCTGGCGGTCAGGAGAAACAAAATAGAACAAGGGTTACGCATGTAACTGTGGTTCTATGAGTTTCGGATGACCGCCAGAGCTGGTAGTCACTCGGAATACATACAAGAAGATTGCCAAGAGGTCACTTCCTGGGTGAGCCTGGCCCTAAATACAGGGTATCAGGCAGACGTCACCCAGGTCACAGGTGACTTTGTTGTTATAGACACTTGACCTGCACACGTGTGATGGACATCCAGGTGCTTAAAGCACCACCTCTGGCGGTCATCCGAAACTCATAGAACCGTGGTTCCATGCGTAACCCTCATTTTAATGAGGGCTTATTTTTGGGCTCTTTCCAAGCTAACATGCATTGCTGATCATAAAATATGACCGCTAAAACTTACTGAATCATCCTGTAGTTTTATCACGTGGTGTAAAATTGTAAAATTGACAATGGACATCAGCATACACGCTGACAACAGCAGTTGTAGCCTTCAACAGAAATCACCACAAATTTGGGTGGCACAGTGGTGAGCACTGCAGTCTCACAGCAAGAAGGCTGTGGGTTCAAATCTGGCTGGGGCCTTTCTGCATGGAGTTTGCATGTTCTCCCTGTGGTCACGTGGGTTCTCTCTGGGTACCCCAGTTTCCTCCCACAATTTGAAGACAGGCACATCAGGCTAATTGGAGACACTAAATTGTCCATAGGTGTATGTGTGAACGGTGTGTGCACCCAGTGGTGGATTAGTGAGCTGTCCAGGGTGGGTCCCTGCCTTTTACCCATAGTCAGCTGGGATAGGCTCTGGCTCCCCCACGACCCCAGTGAGGAAGAAGCAGTATAGAAAATGCATGGATGGATTTTGTAGACTGGGCCAATGGGATAAGTATGAACTGATTATTTACAATTTTTGGCAATAGGAAGGCCTGAAATTCCTGATCAAAATTAGATTTTTTATTTTTTTTCAAAATATAATATGTGTCACAACAGCAGTGGCTGGTGAACTGGCAACAGGGGAAGTTCAAACCCAACCCTTAAAAATAATGCTTGGTCATGACCTGTTTTCAATTATTCATTTAAATTACCATTGGGTCGTTCCAAATGAACTCAACCAAAGTACAAGAATCTTCCATGGTTGCCGACTCAGATTTGACTCAAATTTATTTGTGGACAGATGGCCATATACTAAGCATCTCACTTGACCAATAAGGTGAATCTTAAGATGGATGGTGCTAAAACAATAGCATACAACTTATATTACCTTCACCTTATGGCATTCTTTCAAAAAAAAAAAAACAAAAGCCATAAAGGGGGGGTGTTTTTGCAAAAAAAAAAAACCCTATATTTGATAGCATGATTTAATAGTGGAGATGAGAAAACAAGTTGTAATTTTGAACAAATAAAGCCAAGATATATACATTCATGTACAACAAGTTTCATTACCCTGGGTAACTGTCCACATGGTGAACTTGCCAATCCAAAATTGGCAAAAAAGTGACTTCTTCAGCTAGGACCCTTTACAGGGTCTCCTAACTCCACTATTATGCCTTGGATGCAGTCAATCATCCTTGTACAGACAGACTTGTTCTCATATAGAAGGAATCCAGCACACTTTAGCCTCTGTAAGGGATCCTGCCCTCATGGGGGGTCCTTGAAAACTGAATTTTTCACCCATAAAATTTTCATATTTGAGAGGCCAATATCTTAGAAATGAAAAGAGGTAGATACATTTTGACAAGAGATTCTGAAAGCCTGCACCCAAAATACCCTGGGTAGCAATTTTAAGCCCATACCTATGATTTGTTCCAAAGATATTGGCCTCCAAAATCCCCATAAATTAACGTTCCCCATTCGCTTGGGGCATGCCCCTGATTTTTGGGGGACCATATCTCGGAAACCCCTTAGAGTAGGAGCCTAAAATTTTGCATGTGTTCATTATAAATATAGAATATATATAAATAAATTTGAGCCAAATCTGAGTCGGTGATCTGGAGACCTCTCGTTGTTTTCATATGAAATGATCCCATTACAGAAACTGAGAAAACTCTCAACATAATCAGTTGTGGTCAGTTTTCATTAATAACGCATATGGCAACTCTCACGCATCCGGCGTGAGTTTTAGTGGCATATTTATGTTCCCCAGCTGTAGTCAGCAATTATTCAATCAACGCATATGGAAGAGATTCTTGCACAGAATTGAAATACTTGTGCATGATGGTTTATCAGTTTCACATGCGTTACGGTGGATTTTACCTCTAGTGATTGGAAACCGATTATGAATCCGGACTTCTCACGCTTTTGTTTACTCAGGGGTTGGAAGCAATGCATGTGTTTCATGATTATGTAAATTGTTTAAATAAAATAAGATCATTTGAAACCTCTTCATGCAATTCCATTGCTTCCAATGATCTTATACCAGCTGCTACTGTGTCACAACCCTCGTGTGATTTCCTTGTGTGTCTCTTCGCAATTCAGTGACTTGCGTGATCAGTAGGTGTATGTGTCTTGAGCTTGGTTTGCATCTTGTGCGTCTTCCCTGCCTGACTGAATCTCGTTACATGGTTGCTTCCTAATGACCGTGTGATGGGTATTCAAGCCCTCTGCTTTATGTGCAAGTTGCTGGATTGTAAAGTCGCATTTGTACTGAGATCCCATTTAATATTATTATCTCCGCCAAGGAGATAATGCGATCGAGTCGGTTTATTTATTTATTTTTTTATTTGTCTGTCTGTCCTTCTGTCTGTCTGTGGACAGGATTTCTCGGAAACTACTGGACGGATCTTCATGAAATTTTCACCTGAGGCAGATCTTGGGCCAGGGACGACTCCATTAAAATTTTTTGATGATCCGGATCCGGATCAGGATCAGGATTCTGGATCCGGATCTGTATTTACGAGCGTAGTAGCATTTCTCGGACACTACTGGACGGATCCTCATGAAATTTTCACCAGAGGTAGATCTTGGACCAGGGACGACTCCATTTAAATTTTTTGATGATCTGGATCCGGATCTGGATTCTGGATCCGGATCTGTATTTACAATTTTAGTGGCATTTCTCGGAAACTACTTGACGGATCTTCATGAAATTTTCACCAGAGGTAGATCATGTGATCGCTCTGTACTTTGATGATGGCTTTGGAGAATGGATGCTTCAAACATACAAAAATCCCATTTAAACTTGTCACATGGGTGGTCCTGAAATCTTCCAAAGAGAAAGATCTTGCATTTGTATCAACATCATCCCTTGGCGGAGATCAGAAATCTCGGATTGCTCTTGTTATTACTTGCAACTGTTTCTTCAGTGACAGCATTCTCTCCAAGTATTTTATCGTAATTTGATTTTACCATAATTTGAAGCTTCCCGTCCTAATCAGGGTCCAGGATTGGGACCGCATTCAAGTTAACCCAATTCAAGAATTTTATCTATTCAGTTATCTATTCAGTTATTGCATTCTTGTTAACCCTTCCAAGTTTGTTTTCCTTGTCCAGTTTGTCAGGAACAAGCTTCCAATCCTAATCTGGGTCCAGGACTGGGACTGTGCTCCACTCGAGCAACCTTTTCATCCTCTGGAACAGTTCAGTGCTGGCAAAGTCTGCACATCATCTGGCTGCATGGAGCCACTGGCCAGCGACTGTCAGCCCAGCCTTGCCAGTACATCTGTACTGAACTGTGCTGCCCTTGTCTGAGGTTCTGCCCCTACTTCATCATCAGGGGTTCTGTCCCAATCTATACCAAATACATTTGATTCCTGGTCTGGACAATTACCATATGTAATAGATGATTCCTTATAAAGTCCCTGTGTTCTTTGAATATTAGTTTAATTGCATTTCTAGTGAGCTCATTAGGCACACAAGCAAGACACCTGCTTATTCTCACGAATCATAAGCAGAATCATTACCAGAATAGCATGTACGGCTGCCTGATGATTTATTGACTTTCAACAAAAGCATTGATGTCTAGTGTATTCAATTTTGCACATTTCTCATGGTTGTTTCTTAAAATTGTTTTTATAAAATCTGAAGACCAATCATAAAACAGCCCTTGAGAGTCCCTGAGCCATCCTTTTGCTTTTTGTCTGCAGACTTTTTCCGACAGGAGAAAAGTTTGAACTTCAACATTCACAGCCAATGGCTGTGGCATTGGAAGTACCTTGGGTTAGATAAAACAAACCCAGCATAATTTTTTGGTGTCTGTACCACAATCATTAAATGCAATGAGCACCATAATTCATTGGACAGTGACTCATTTTTATTTTCGTTCTGTAATCTTGTATTTTGAGTTAGATGGGATACAATGACAATGAGGTTGAACGCCATTCTGTCAGCTTCAATTTGAGGTTTTTCACTCATAATGTAGATTAAAGTTGTCATTTTCAATATTGGATCACATATCCTTTGCACTCAGTGACTGCTAGTGTTAGGGGTATTCTACCTGTTCATTACACTTGTTCATTTGGACTCAATTTGATGATTGACTCGGCTGACAGTCCAAAAATAACACAAAATGTGTCACTGCCCAATGAATTATGGTGCTCACTGTGTATCAGATTTGGCATCAGTTTGGTTTGTGTATTAATTTTGACCTATGGCTCCGCCTTTCACTGAGCCAGGAAGTACCACACTCATACTGTATATCAAAGTACAAGTAAGGAACAACCTGTAGTCCCCATTTGCAGAATCCATACAAACCCCGTAAACAAACACAGCTGGAGGTGGTGATTCCAGGGTTAAACCTAACACAGACCTTTTGATCTAGACCTGGTCTAATGAGGTTTAAATGTTAAAAAAAAAGAAAAAAGAAATGAAACATTCAAAACTCCCTTTTTTGCAGTTTGATAAATAAAATACACTAATTAATTGATAGACAAAGTTGCACCAGGCTCATGAACTTGTTTTGAACTGGTGGTGCCCCCTATTGAGCATTTTATTGAAATTGTCATGAAACAGCTGCCGGGTAGCTCACTGGGTTAAAGCATCGCACTGCGAAGCAGAAGTGACTATCACGGTGCGAGTTCGAGCCTCGGTCGTACCAACCGGCAGTGGTCAGCAGCTTTTTCAGAAGTAGCGCGCAATTGGCCAATGCGCTACAGGGATGCAAATTGGGAAGGTTCTGCCGGGAAGGGTAATATAAGTTGCTTTGTTCGCTCCTTAGGTGCCTCCTGTTGGCCAGACGGGCGCTCATCAGGAAGATTCTAAGCTCGTTCATGTTCGGGTATCCTCTGCTATCGTTCTGAACTTGCGAGGATTCAACCAATGAGTGTATAAGAAGCAGTGGCTGACAGGCGCGTGCCTCGGAGGAGAGCCGCGAACTGTCTTCACTCTCCTGAGTTGGCAACAGGGGGTCGCATATGCGAAAGCCTTGTACATAGTTCCCCAATTGGACATTCCAGATTCGGGTGGGATTGGAAATGCCAAAAAAAAAAGAGAGAAATTGTAATGAAACATTGTAATTAAAAATATCTTGCGAGTTTTGTAATTTTTTTTTTTTTTTCCTTAGGGTGCCTTTTTGTCAGCTGGCTGGGGATGACAGCTGAAAATTAGCCATGTTGGCTAAAGCTGCCCTGTTTACTGTTGTGACAGTTAATTGATGGGGACTGTCCTCGTAATAATAAACCAATAAATAAATAAAATAATGTTTGGACTAAAAATTTGTCATTTATAATCTGGTTGGTGTCATTCCTTGCCCATATGTAGGAAACTTTCTGAGTATATTTTAGCTACTGATACGGACATATCCTGCATGTTTTATGATGCTTGGCTTGACAGTTGTTGACTTTGATCTTCTTGTGTGCTGTGCCACTCTCTCTTGAAGTTCCTTGGTTAATTCTTGAATTCCAAACATGAAGTTTACAAGCTTTATGCAACTTTATGCCGATTGAATCCCCAATAATAATAATAATAATCAGAATCATAAAAATAATAAACAAACCAGTGCAAAAACAATAGAGTTTCAGTCCTTTGTGCATTTCTAACCCAGTGTAAGCCTAATTAGACTAGTACACACAGCTAAAAGAGGATACTTGCCTGAAAATAATTGGCAGTATGGATAATCAGTAGACAAAGATGATATGTATCAATGCCAAGCAACCATTCCCTGCCAGAATGTCTTCATTTCACTAAATACCTCTCTGCCATGTGAATGCATTTTTGCATTTTTGGAGGATTTTGCTCTTAGTTTCAACAAATGGAAATTATACTTCAGTCATGCTTAGGGAAAATGGGAAAAAAATACAGCTCCGCAAAGTACATGTTGATACTCAATAATGCTTGCAATGTTAAACTCTCAACATCATTGCAAAGTTCGTAAGATTAGGATAGAAGTAACACTGAGAAGGTGCTTATGAGAGGCAAAAGTGTTGTGTTGTAGTTAGTTACTTATTTTAAGATTTATAACTACTGTTACGCCGTGTATCTCTGAGCCACATTTTAAAATGTCTCCTTTTGCTGTATTACAGCGCGACCATTAAGAAAATAAAAGCTCCCTGTCAAAGTGACTCAGGTAATGCAGTCTGAGCAGTGGAATATGAATTAATGTTACTGCATTTGGAGGACAGAGTATACAACAGAAATCCTGAACATGTCAGTCCTGGGTTACAAAATAAAATGCGTAACAGCCATTGGATGAGGTGACCATTATTTCAATGAAGCCAAAGGTCAACTCTTTAAAAAAAAAAAAAACTCTTGAAATGTAAAATAAAGACTGTCCTCCAATGGAAAACAACAGGATAGGTCATAAATGAAAGCAGCCAAAACTACCTATATTTATTGACAGATGACCTCTAGCGGGTCCACTAATTATGTCCACAGCGATGGAAGTCAGACGAGATGCTTACGCGACGAGGCAGTCGGGGTGAATGATTGGGACAATAAAATTGTTGACTTTCCCACAGGAGGCCAGTATTTGATTCCTGTTTCCAACTGCAAGTTAAACTTTTGCAACGGTGAGTCAAAACTGTTTTTTAAAAATCAAAAAACAATCGGTCTGCCCGAACCCTGAGCCCTCACCTTAACCTAACCCTAACCCTGACCCTAACCTTCGCCTAACCTTAACCCTTAGGATGTAGTACATTTAACCACAGCCCCCCAGTTTTTCTCATTTTTTGTTTTTAAAGGTGGAATGCTGCTGTTACTTATGGACATTGAGGAAACACTCCTCCTGTGGTATCAGAAGTGCTCTTATAGGTCATATCAAAAAAAATTACTATGGGTCTTATCAGAGGAGGGAACAAACAACATATATGGTTTTAGGTTGTTGGGACTTGTTGTAAAAATAATTTAAATATATACACTCTAATGCGCACATCACATATACCATGGAGAATATTGCAATGCTGACTCCGTGATTTGAAAGCAGCACAAGCCTAAGATCACCTTGTGATAGTTGAAAATTAATTTGTATGATGCTACCCATGAACACACAACACGCACATATTCTCTTAACATGGCCCAGGAGCATGTCAATATGCACAGAAATCCCATAAAGCCTACTAACTTATGTAGGACCATCAAATCAAGTACTGTTTTCAATTCCGTGGAACTTTAGGCCTACTTCACGTTGTAGCGGAGATCCCTAGGTTTCCAACAATGCTAAACATGCCCTGCTGAGTTACAGGAAAATTTGTGTACAGTGATGTACAAGATTGAGATATTTTCCATTTAATGCGATGCTGTAGCCCTAAAAACATGGCGCCCTGGGTTCAAATCTTTCTCTCAATGTAAGTGTAATGTGGTTTCACTGAAGTCCTGCAACCAGCAGATACAGAATTTGTTAGTGAGTTTGCCCTACAATGTGAAAAAATGCATTTTCTGACTTTGACCCTTCAGTGAAATGTTCGCGTTTATGAGGTTAAAAAGCAGTTTACACACAACGAATCATATGGAGGTTCACAACACCTAAAACAGGAGGAAAACTGGGGTACAGAAAAAAACTCAAGGCCTTAAGAAAAAGATGTGTCATTCCTTTCGCCAAATAGCTCCTCAGATTTTCTTCATGTACCATTGAATGAATACATGATCACAGTGGTTTGCTCATGAAGGTTTGCATAAACTTCATTGGCTGTCTGAAAGGAAAAAAAAAACTATCATCTCTGATTGCCAATTCCATATTTCCCTGTAAGAAACTGAAGGGAATGGCAGCCAGAAGTAGATGGGCTTGTCCTTTTGCCTTAAATTGTTTTCAGAAACATTCATTATTTACTGCCCCGCTCAAGAAAATAACTTTCCTCTCACTAATCTCCATCAGGAGTGCAATATTAGCCAGGCAACATTCATTTTTCACCAACAATTACATTAAACATTTACTATTAAAGTATGCATTATGGATCTCAACTCTGTTATAACCTGAGATTAATTTATCTCACTGATAGAAAAGTAAATGTGAAAATTTAAAATGCAGAGAATACCTTGAAATTGTGAAAAATAAATCTAAATCTTTTAAGACGCAGTATCACTCTTTCACTCAATGTTCTCACCTGATGGCTACCTTCCAACTTCTCGGATCTGTATATAAAAACTATACACTTGGACACCATTCTGAGGTGACTTTGCGAGCCCTCAAGCCCTTGGTAATACCATAACGTCACAAGCAATCATTTCAGAGAGTTTTGGATTGAGTGAGAAGCTGGGGGGTTGTAAAAAGCATTCTAGAATGTGCATAAATCTCATCATCACTCTGAGGCAGCTTCCCGCACCTTGATTAAGGAGAGGTGCAGCTACTATCCGATCCTCACAATACCACTGCGAATTGAAGTTTATGACATGGTAATGTATGCATATCCGAGCAATGACACCATTACCATTACAATTTGGTAGCTCAGTAAATATGCAATGCATATGACTGCTGTAATTAAATGCAGTAAATTTAGCCATTTGCACTGGAGATGTCTATGTTTTATTATTCACAGCACTTAAATTACCCAGTTTGCTGTATGTGGATTGTTATATAGGATTTAAAACTGATTTGAGTTGAAACAGACATTTCAGTTCACACATTTTTTTTTTTTTTTTGTAATTTCCTTAACAGTCTGGAGAAATCATCGCTTGCGAAGATCGGAAAACTAATCTTAGAAAATTGTGTGGGTGTTGTTGCTTCTTCTCAGGCCATACATAGTGTAACAGAAATAAATATGAATCAAACAGCAAGCTGGTGAAAATTTTTGTTTGTTTATTTCTTGCTATATCTAGAAATTAATGTTGTATAGGCTATATATACCTATTTGTAAAATAATAAAATTAATTCTACTGAAAAATAATTAGGATTATTTGTAGTAATCAACATCGTCATCATCATCATCATCATCTCCATGATAATGGCTAATCTGGCTTCAGAGCTAGTGAACAAATTTTAATAGTCTTCCCGGCAACTGGCAAGGGGCTACAGTAGCAATCACAATAATTCAATCCCAAAATTGAGTTGAATAATTTTGAGACTGCACTAGTCCATAAAAGTGGCATTTTGCTTTGAATTTGGAGAAACTGCTTGTAATCATTAGTTGTGTTGAGCTGTTTAAAATGTACTTGTTTAATCTTTTTATTGCAAACAGCTGAAAGTTTGTAAATTTTGCCAGTAAACCTAATTTTCAATTGGGCGGGGGTTCAATAATTTTGATTGCAACTATATGATTTAGAGGGGAGCAGGCTTCTCTCTCTCTCTCTTTCTTAGTCAGTCTCTCTGTCAGGATTTTTCTGCAATCGTAACCATTACAAGAAAACTTCTTTCTTTTGTCTGCCTTTTCTATTATCTTCCCAACCACAGCTCTCAACTACTTGTCATTCCAGCTAGTTTGCAGTGGAGGATGATACAGTAGTTTCCAGACCTCAATGGCTCTATACAAATGTTCTCCAGGGTTTAGTCCTTGGTCTTCTCCTTTTCAAATATCTTTTCAATATCAATTTTCTTGGTCCTGTTTTCTCCTTTCTTTGCCTATCATCTTTGTGTAAATGACATCATTGGATTTCTTTGCTTCTACCCTGCAGTGCACAAATTTCAAAATGCATCTCAGGCTTTTCAATCAGTGTTAGATTGCATGGCATATTTTCATATTAAATGTATCCAGTGTTGGTTTACTATGAAAATATTTTCGCAAATGCACATACTAATATGGTAGTGTCTTCTAAGTACAAACATACTGTGTGGCTGGGCTTCTGAAATGGTGCAAATCACTTGAATTTTCAAAAATCTATTATTCAGAATGTCAACCCAACTGTTGTTACCTGTTAACTAATGTTCATTCCAAAATGCTGCATGAAAACTTTGTAATGAGAAAAATGTGTACCCTGAGACATGTAAGCTCCATTCCACTACATCTGAATACAGAACAGGACTTTACTGTCAGAATTGTTAGAAACTCAGCCATGGTAAGATTCAGAGAATGATCCAGACTAATTCTGACTGATTCAACGATGAAATTAATTAAGTTTGAGAATGTTTGCAGTCGAAGTCAGGCAGAATAAAGCTATGGTTTTATGTAACCGATGAAATGTACTCGTGGTTTGCACGAAGGCATGGCTGTTGCAGAGAGATAATGTAACCTGGGCTAATGGAGTGCATTTTAAGAGAAGGAGTCTTTCACTCCAGCATTGGAAAGTATCCTGATTCTTGTGGCTTGAGGGATTGTATCACTGGATGCAAGTTTTAGGCTCACTTCCTTGTTGAAGCAGGACTAATTCCTTTTTAACTATCATTTAGTCCTCCTGTGCACATGTGCTTGAAGTTTTAGTCGTTATGAAGGGATTCAATCTTAGTAAACTTGACAGACAAACAGTGAAAGAAGGAAAATTACCAAGGAATGGATAAATCAGGATGCAAAGCATAGCTTGAGGTGCTATGCTATCTGCTCAGCCAAAGTACATGCACGCGTAGCAGTGAACTAACATGCTCTCACACACTCTCTCATATGTCACCTTTTTCTGTCGCACACTGACTCACAAACAAAACTCATTTTCAACCTGTTGTCTCTTTCATATTTCAAATGTTCTAGTTACAAGCTCTTCACTTTTTTTTTTAAATCTTTGACTTTAATTCATCATTTAAAAACTGCAATTTGCATTTACCTGGGTTATCTTTGTCTAATATTTAAATAAGTTTGATGGTCTGAAACATTTTACTGTGACAAATAAACAAAAATAGAAGAAATTGGGAGGGGGTCAAGTACATTTTTTAAAAGCACTATAACTCTGCATTGCAATGACCATTCTGCCTATATAGGAGGATGAATGGACCCAAGCCATGGCAGGATATTAAATTAAGCATCTGCATTTGTTATGTTTGTCCGCATTAAGTCAGGTTTTTCCCCCCCTTTAATTTGTCACCCATTTTAATTGCTTGTTAAAAATTACAAATCACATGAGAATCTGTATGTGTGTATTCACATTGTGCTGCTTCTCATCTTCTTACTCCTCACGATCATGTTCAGGTGTACTCCCAATATCATCAAACTCCTTCTGCTTGGGAATGAATGCACTTTACCATTGAGAACTCTCTCATTCAAAAAATAAACAGTGTAACTTAAGCAGAAAAGCGGCACGGATTTGCGGAATATTCGCTGCACGAAAATTACATGTGAAACCATGCCCACCGGACTCGGTGCGAAATTCTATGTTCTTGTGTTCCAATTTCTCACAACAGACAAACAAATCTGTGGGTTATTATTTCATTAAAATGAACCATCACAGCAGCAGCAGCAGTGATGATGACATTGTAAGTATCAGACCAATAACGTTAGCCTCATGGTCTACTTTTGCACTGACGGTAATCTCCATAGCCACCGAGCGTTTTTGTTATTGATGCCCGGACCTGGGGCTTATTTATAAAAATTTGCGAGGATTTCATATCTAAATAATACGTACGCACAAAAAAAATAAAAATGACACTTTGTGGAAAATAAGCTAATTTGTAAACCTATGGGTAAAATAAACTGCATGGAATTTTCATTTATTTAATTGGATGGACTTGGAATTTATTGGCATAATATTAATAATTTCCCTTTTTTTAATGTCAAGTTTGTTTTTATAAATGAGAAATCTGCAAAGAAAGTGACGTACATATCTTTTTTGTGCCTACGCGCCGTTTATAAATGAAGCCCCAGGTCTTTCAGCTCGTTGTTCAGGTAAACATGCCGCCTCTAATCATAGGACAGGATGCTGAAGAACAATATTGATGAGTCACTCTCCTTTGTTTGTCATTCACTGTACCATGCTATGTAGTCTGAGTTTGTATCTAGTATATGTGGCTTTGCAGTCTGAGGTTCAAATGCTGTGACATGAATGAAAACAAAGCATTTCGCTGGCTAAAAGTCGAGTTTTGCTGATGGATTTTCGCAGAACCTTAAGTTCGTGTAGATGTTTTTTCTGCCGCACGGAAATTCCGCCTTGGTGTGCAAGTTTACATTAGAGCCCATTAAATTAGCTTCTATGAATATCTGCACGAATAAAGGCCCTTACACACCGGATGTGTAACGAATAAACGACAGGTAAATATGAAATATTCAGATGCAAAATGTTTGGATCAAAACTCTTCACACAGGCTCCGACACAAATTTGCAACAGAAACACGGGAAAACGAATTTATGAAGTTTTGGCAGCTTACTCCGAAGCAGAAAAAGAGGACAGAGGAAGAACAGGAAAGAAGAGGAAAAAATGGACTCATCCTCCAGTGATGAAGATCTTTTCCTCATCGTTCTTTCTAAGAAAAAAGAGGATGTTTTGGGTGCACCCTTTGTTATAAAGTAGGGATATAAGGAAGGAAAGTTTCACCTCCTAATAGAGGCGTTTTCTTTCACACATAAATGATGACGTAAAATATCATTTCATCTTTATAATTTCTGCACTCATGAAACTGCACAGATTTTAGTAAATTGGTTTGTGAGGCTCAGCAAGCAATAAGCCACTAGACTCCCTTCTATACTATTCTGTTGTCACGGCTGAAGGGCATTGTTAGGCATGATGCACAGCTGAGTGACAATTGTAAGGATGGCGAAAATAAATGCTGTGAAGACAGCGAAAGTTTTGGATTTTTTGCATCTACAGTATTGCCATCCTTACAATGCCATATCAACTATATAAATGTAGGAAATAGGCATTCACTTTTCATTATCTTTTCTTATTATAGGTCAGGCATTGGTCTTGGACGTTCAGTTAATAAATTGTTTGATTGCCAATCAGACAAACTTAAACGCGAACAGCTTGAGGGCAATAGAGCGGTAAACCGTGAGGTTAGAGAAGGCCCTCTGAACGCCTAACAGCACGCTGCTGACCGAGAGGCTGTTGACCCAGAGGAACATCTTTTGGATCTGTCTGGGTTGGGCAAGTTGTTAAAATATGATTGGTTGATGCGTTTGCTTGCAATGCAAATGTTCACAAAAATCAACCTCGATCCGAAAAATGAAAGGTTCCCTTTTTCGCAACGTGATAATCGCATTCTGTGTGTAAAACCTCATGCCCAATCAGCAGTTCAAAATATATTTTTTAAAACGCATCCGGTGTGTAAAGGCCCTAATCCGCATGGAAATTCACGCTTGGTCTGAAAGGGCCTTTATGTGGATATTTTTCTAAGTGGATATTTTCCCCTTTTTAAAATAAAAATTCTATTCTCAGAACCTCATTTGCTATCCTCAAAATATCTGATATATGGATCATTCCATACTAAACTGTACAAATGTGTTACAATGGTGTTGAGCATTCAAATACACCTTTTTCAATTCTGCAACCACCGACGTCGCCATCTGCTGGCCATTAAATGGAATTCAATTTCCGCATTGGCCCTCACTTTTCAGACCCAGGTGCTGCGTTCATCTTTTTTTACAGTCTTTGGTGATAGCGCACAGATTGTTTATGTTTGTTTGGTCATAACACAATATTAGGACACGGAAAAATTTTCATTATTTTTAAAAGCATGGTATATATGATTGTCTGACGCCTTGTGAAATTTTGATGCAGGAAGTGAGTACCTTATTTGGCCGAGGTCATCTTTACGCTATTTGCATATATTATGCAAATTAACCCACAGGGATGGACGTAACACGTGAGGACGCGACTGGTTTTATATATATATATATATATATGAATATGAGTGTGCAAAAATGACCACAAATCTTAAAGGCAGGGCAGGTAAGAATCTAAAGCTAGCAGAATTTGAAAGTAGCGTCTCCTCAGGGCTCCACCTAAGCCCACCCCCTGCCCTTGGGACACCACATACACAGTCGTGCACAAGCACTGCAGTGTACACGGGTCATGTTATCAATCCGTGGTTTAACGAAGTGGAAGTCGCGTGATTCTTCTGATAACTAAATAATAATAATAATAATAATAATTAAAGCTGCAAGCAGCGATGAACGGGCCCTCGCACCCTTGTGTACGTTGGGGGTGGTGGCGAGATCCTGACGGGTGCAGCTGTGCATTGAAAACAGTTGGATTGTGGCAACCTGGTTAAAGAAGTGGCAAGGGCTGTTTTGTTGAAATTTTCTAGGGGGCCCTATGGAGCCATTTTGCTGCCCCCCCCCTCCATGGGCAAAACCCTTATCATATGTAAGCCATATGAGCTATGGCTCCAAGAGACATTTTTGTGCGTCTGGGCATGACATATATATGTACCGATTTTCGTGCATATCGTCAAAATGTGCCGTGGGGGCTGCTGTTTAAAGGGCGTGGTCAAGCCATTTGGCCACGCCCAAAGCTGAAAACCATATCACATGTATCATGTTTGACTGTCATCTAACGTGAAGTTTCAGGCAGATTCGACCATGAACACTGTAGTTAAAGCAACTTCCTGTGTAATGGCGAGACATTGATGTTCACAGTACTGCCAGGGCAACGCCGTTTGAGGGTACGCCACAATCTTCATAATACAACATTATCAAGGTCTTGAGGCTATTTTGACCACATTTTAGTTGGATCCGCTCAACCTGCTACGAGTAGCGCGTCAAAGTGTAAAACGTGTCATTTCCTGTTGTCAGCAGGTGGTGCTATGATTATGACGGAATATTGTGATATAGACGTGTTCAGGGTGGGACTCTTATCAAACATGTGAAGTTCGGGGCAGATTGGTCAATATCCATTGAAGTTACAGCAACTTCCTGTTTCATGGCGAATACTGGAAATTCGACGCCACGCCACCGCCACGCCATTCAACGATGACAGGATCTTTTGATAACTTTTGGTCAAAAACTAGTCTGAATGACACACACCGATTTTGAAGTCGATCTGATAAATCCTGTTGGAAGAGTTTGTTCAAATACAAAGCGTGCAAAATGCCAAAAATGGCCACATAATTAAAAATGGCCGACTTCTTGTCAGGTTTAGGCTATGGCTCAAGGAGACTTTTATGTGCGTCTGGGCATGACATATGTATGTACCGATTTTCGTGCATGTCGGTGAAACGTGCCTTGGGGGCTGCTGTTTAAAGGGCGTGGCCAAGGCAAGGCACCCACCTTCGAAGACCATAATACACGTAAATTTAAATACACCGTGAGTGCACGGGCCCTAATAAACATGTTCTGACACCGGCAACGATATAACGTTGCACAAGTTCGTGTTTTGCTAGAAAGGTATATGCAAACATACATTAGCTAATTTAACTTACTAGACTGCATAGACAGGGAAGCTAACGCATGGGGATAATATGACTAACGTAACAGAAATAGTAACACTGGCTGAACAATTTGTCGAAACAATTAATGGTCCACCAAAAACAAAGCAACAGCTTACCTGTCCAACAGAAAGACGGTAACTACTGTATCACTTTTCAGGCCTTTGAACACCCTGAGTTGCCTCCATCACTGAAAAGCTGCACTGATATTGACTTGAGTTTGTCCTCTTGCTGTGTCTGCAGCCTTTTAGTTGAAGCTTTTTCTGCCTAGAACTTTCTTTTTCTGGCCTTTTTGGCACGGCGAGTGGTCACAAGTAACCATGGCAGCGGTAGCTTTGACAGAGTTTGGTCAGAAATCGCACCGTAAATAATACATGCAGAACTAAAGTCCTTCAGTATACACTGCCCTCCATAATTATTGGCACCCCTGGTTAAGATGTGTTCTTTAGCTTCTAATAAATTCAGTTTTTTTCTAAATACCACAATGAAAAAAAGAGGAAAATCCAACCTTTAATTCAAGTGCATTTATTCAGTGGGAAAAAAATCCAACATTAAGAAATAATTCTTTTACATCAAATCATGTATGCCACAATTATTAGCACCCCTGATGTTAATACTTTGTACAACCCCCTTTTGCCAGCAAAACAGCACCTAATCTTCTCCTATAATGTTTCACAAGATGGGAGAATACAGAAAGAGGGATCTTCGACCCTTCCTCTTTGCACAATCTCTCTAAATCATCCAGCGACCTGGGTCCTCTCCTCTGCACTCTCCTCTTCAGCTCACTCCACAGGTTTTCAATGGGGTTGAGGTCTGGGGACTGAGATGGCCATGGGATGAGCTTGATTCTGTGTCTGGTGAACCATTTCTATGTAGATTTGGCCACATGTTTAGGGTCATTATCTTGCTGAAAGACCCAGCGACGACCCATCTTCAGCTTTCAGGCAGAGGCCACCAGATTTTGATTTAAAATGTCCTGGTATTTCAAAGCGTTCATGATGCCATGCACCCTAACAAGGTTCCCAGGGCCTCTGGAAGAGAAACAGGCCCACAGCATCACCGATCCTCCCCCATACTTCACAGTGGGAATGAGGTGCTTTTCTGCATACTCATCTTTTGTGTTCCGCCAGACCCACTTAAAGTGTTTGTTGCCAAAAAGCTCTATCGTGGTCTCATCTGACCAAGGCACACAGTCCCAGTTGAAGTCCTAGAACCGCTTAGCGAACTCCAGACGTTTGCATTGATGATTGTGAGTGAGAAAAGGTTTTTTCCGTGCATGCCTCCCAAACAGCTTGTTGGCATGTAGATAGCGCCTGATGGTTGTTTTGGAGACTTTGTGACCCCAAGATGCTACCATTTGTTGCAATTCTTTAAAAGTGAGCTTTGGAGAACTTTTTATTTCTCTTACCATCCTCCTCACTGTGCGTGGTGGCAAAATAACCTTGCGTCCTCGTCCAGGCTTGTTTACCACTGTTCCAGTTGTTTTAAACTTCTTAATGATTCCTCTGACAGTAGATATGAGCAGGTGCAGGCGAGTGGCTATTTTCTTGTAGCCATTGCCTGACTTGTGAAGGTCGACACACATCTGCCTTCAGTGGCGTTTTTAAGTGTAAAAACTTGGTGGGGCAAGAATGTATTTCAGGTGGGGGGGAGGCACAGAAAACGAGGGGTATGGGGTGATTTCTATACAACAATTTGTGATAAATTAGTTTGTCTGCTGCCGTTTTACCTTACAAGCCTTTAGTTAAAAGTCAACATTATCGCACACACGCACACACACGGAGGAGACGAGGGAGAGAGCAGACGCCGAGTGAGTGAGAGTTCGCCAATACGGGGATCGACGTTTGTTTAAAAGCCATCTGCCACCGTTGTTCCACAACGCTCAGAGCCTACAAGGCCTTAAACAAAGTACAGCGCTCAACACCACTAAGTGCCACAGCAAACCGCACGCACAGACAACTTATTAGGACCGATCCACTCTATGACAGTATTATGACAACAACCTTATTCTTAAGCATATGTGTGACACACTGTCATCACCATCTAGCCTCGATCCAGCATAAGATATTATACATTAGTATACCGTTGTCTTACTGTCATAATGTTGCAACATATTGAAATAGATATGTTACAGTTCATAGATATTTCCCATATTTTTTCAAGTCTTTTTAATATCATTTAAAAATGATAGTAGATTCAGGCCTTTTTAATATTACAAAAATGATAGAGAAATTGTGAAAAGAAAGAACATTTCTTTGTATCCAACCGGTATAAAATACCTGGGCCAACAACACTCTTGTAAACTTAATACTAACGTTAGGATCTGACCTGGCAGCCTTAGTAACCAGCTTTGAAATGCAATCACATCCTCTTTGTTAGTCGTTCATAAGAAAAGATAGGATTGTAATAAAATTGGGCGGCGCGGAGAAATACCCGGATAACTATACATTATAATTATGATTTATTTGTTATAAAGCCTCAGCTTCCATGACTAGGGCTAGTCTAGCCTAGCCACGTTAGCATTTCGCTGGTGGACAAATAGTTACTGTTGCTCTCAACATAATGTTATAATACACAAATACATCCAAAATCTATCGTTAAATCTTACCTGCGAAAGGTAATTCCACTGGATCTGGTATTGATATCTCGTTCAGCATCCATATGCAGCTTAAAAAAATCTGGCATCTTTGGTGTAGATTTAATTTTAAGCGCTTGACTGTTGTGAATACGAAGTTGTATTTTGGCAGTAAAATCGGCATTTTAGAGTATCAGGGCATCCTGGATCATAGCTAAATGTGTTACGTTTATAACAAATCAAACCGCTTGGAAATCAGTCCAAAATTCAGCGAGTAATGATTTGTAGAAATTGTTTGATACTTCTAACCCTGTACAAACATGGTCGCCCGGTAGGCACGCCTCTCCACCATTCCTGCGACGCTGCGTATATGTCTATGACGCCTTATGAAATGACGCAGTAGTGGGGCTTGGGGCTGTCAGCCCCACATGCCAACAAATTCGTGCTACCTCCACTAATACAGCCAACACTCTGAGCATGCGTACTTATATTTTCACACGTATCGTTAACATTGCATTGCGTAAGCCCCATTCATGCGGACATGGATCAGGAGATCGGTCTGAAGCAGCAAAACAGAGACCAATAAACATGAACTTAAATTCAAACACAAATTCCATGCAATTTAGGAAAATGCTAAATTTATAGAAAATACATTTAATCAGATAATACGATCACGTTTGAGAATTAATTATGTAATTTGCCTACGGTCCTTTCTGGTGACACCAGGTGGGGCTGTGCCCCACCTGCCCCTAATGACCAGTCGCCACTGTTTGCCTTACTTGAATGGTGTGTTCCTTTGTCTTTCCCATGTTGAAGAGTGGATAAGAGAAATGGCCTCTGTGTCACGTCATATTTATACCCAGGGAAACAGGAAGTGATGAATAACTAATTAAATGCTCCTAGATACTCTGATCAACTTTGTAAACTACTGTAGAAATGACAGAAATACTTCAATTACATTTATTTCCTAGGAATTGTTAGGGGTGCCAGTAATTGTGGAACAGGTGATTTTATGAAAAATAATTATTTCTTAGTCAGGGATTTTTTTTTTCACCTTAAAATTCACTTGAATTGAAGGTTACATTTTTCTACAATTTTCAGCGTGAGAGTATGCTTCTGCAATAAAAATTGAATTTATTTTAAGGCTTTTAACACATCGTAACCAGGGGTGCCAATAATTATGGAGGGCGCTGTATATTCGCCTGTTCAGCAATGCAGTCTAGTTGATCAAAGGTTTTTGAGCAGCCGTTTCTTACGGCATCTGATAGTCGCCTCTTGAGCGATGCACTCGAGCCATGATCATTCTCTGGTACACTTCCGACAACCTCTTCTTCTTTTGATTTGATATTGGAACAACTTTCCTCCAGCAGCAATTACGTGCTTTGAGTTCAAGCTCGTACACAGCAAGGCTAGAGTACGCGCAGGGAGGCAAGGAGGCTTATCATTGGTTCTTCCCAGCCAGACCGCACAGCAGTCAAGTCAAGTCAAGTCAATTTATTTATATAGCACATTTAAAAACAACAGATGCTGACCCAAAGTGCTTTACAAGTAGATGCTACAGAGATAGTAGTGATTTGTTGGCATTTATACAGGATTACAACAGCTACAGATGACGGATCTTCTTCAGTCCTTTTTCAGAATTCATGTTATTTATTGCTGTCGGGGCCCATTTCAAAAAAAATTTCAAAAACTGTATAATTGATTATTTCACCTACCCTGCCTTTATATCAAGCATGTTGGGCAATTGGGTGTTGATAAAGTCTACTAAACAATACATTTAAATATGAAAGAAGCACATGGCACATAGCAACAATGGGCATGATCGAATTGAGGTGTGCCATAATCATTGCCAAAAAGCTCCCCTTTATGCGTCTACACGGATAGATAGAAATCAAAGTTTTTAAAAATCTCCAGGTATGTTCCCAGAGTCTCCAAGGAAATCTTCCCCTGTTCCAGCGGTCCATGAGAGTTTTGAGGTTTGTCCCTTCAAATTGATTTATTAGTCTTGTCTATTCTCAAGCCCTCATGAGCTCTGTTGTAACCGCACCCCTTCCATGTGATTGTTTCCTCAATGTACGTTGTTGGGGCATTTCTGTCAGTGCTAGATTGTTAAGATTCATTCCCCACTTAACCTTCCAGTCAAAAGACACACCTTCTAGCACTGAGCTTAGTGCTCATCTTACACCATGTGTTCGGTATAGAGGGATTGAAAGACACAATCGTAACTCCTCTGAGTCAATATAACTGGACCAACCTCCCAAGCCTTCATCGGTCTCCAGGATTGGAACCTGTTTCTGTTAAAAACTAGTTCCTGCTTATTCCTCTTCTGAGTCCATTTAATAAGCTCACCAACCCCAGCCTTTGTTGGTCTCCTTGGATTGGGACCGCATTCCTGTTCAATCCTTTTTTTCCTACTTGCATGTAGTCCTGCACCTGCTAGTGGGATTCGCTACCTGGCTTCTGCTTTGGGCTTCTGATTCTGGCCTTGGCGCATACTCCCCTCCACCTACTCAAGTTATACCGCCAACTTTGCTGGACTGATGTCCCTCTGTTCTGGGCCCCAGCCTATCTTCCTCAGTTACTGTATTATTGTTAATAAATACACCCTTGTGGATTGTACGCTGAATCTGTGTTTGGTTCCTTACTTGGAAAATAACACCCTGCTTCAGAAAGTGTTCTAAAAAATCTCTGTTTTAGTGATCTAACACTGTGTTTACCTGTGAACGAGAGGCTAAAATGCATAGAAAAGGCTACTTTTTCAAAAAATACCAACGGATTGACAAAGCATAAGAAATGTGTCAAATTTACAAGTGATTAAACCCTATAACCTATAAATGGTTAAACCCGCTGATGTGCGTGATCCACACTAGCCATACTGGCCAACCTGCCTGCCCCATCCAGGCATTTCAGCTTGGACTACTATGGAGTTTCATTGTTTGGTAATCTGTTACCACCAAGATGGAAGCGGACAAGACAGGGAAGAACTCAGGTGTGAAACTTGCTGTGGGTATACATTTTCACCACAGTCCTTCTTCAGGAGTGTGTATTTGAGAAGTTCTCTGCATTTGGCTGATTTAAGTTTCCCGAGACAAAGTACACCTGACGTATTTCACACACCAGCTTGCAAACAAAATACAGGCACTGAATTTTCTTCATATATATTGAATTAATATGCCAAATCTACGAACAGGCATAGAAATAGATAATCTTTTTTTCTTCTTAATGGCTGTAAAACCTGCTAGAATTGCAGAACAGTGCATGTTTGATAAATGGGTTAATAAATGGCTATGATTACAGTGTTTTTCAAGATTGTTTTGCTTATTTTCTTTCATTATTGCAAATAGATAACTTTTTTTTTTTTCCATGGAGGGCACTTGTTTTATTTGCACATCTTGGTCAGGTATATGGAGTATCGCTTCGTGTTCTCCAGCTTGCACATGCTGCAAGACATATTGTTTTCATTTTAGAGCTGCACATATGCACAAGAACACAGGCACAGCGACACTATCTGTTAACAGTAAAATGATGCTGCGTGTGGCTTTTTAAGGTGGACATGTCAACTCATGAACCACTTGTTCAAATAAATCATGGGGCATTATAGCCTATTCAGTAAACTGTAAGAAATCAAGTCTCTTCCTTCTTTGCCCACTGCTCCTCCGAGTTTTGAAACATAAGAAACAGCCTGTGCTCTCAACCGGGCGAGTCTTACGTCTCCTGACATCCCTCTGGACAAGAAATGATATCATATTTGAGTAAAAAAAAGTTGGTACATGTACTGTACCTCACGAGAGTGTTTTGAATTATTCTAAATGAGTTACACTATTTAGTATTTCATTGCAGAACCCAGAGATTTTGAAGATAAATTTCCAGAGAGGATGCTGCTAGAGAATGTTTGAACAAGGTACTTAGCGTGAATTGCTTCACTGAATATCCAGCTGTATAAATTAATAATGCGTTTGCAAGTTATGTGCCAAGTAAACAAATGGAAATGAATTTTTTTTTTTGCCAGTTCTCCACTGGATTTGCCAGGCTCCTAACAGGTGCACCGCAACAGAGCACTGAGCTCAAGAACCTTTGGGCCAAGAGCCGAAAACACATTGGAGCCTCAGCACTCGATTCAGTGTCCCAGGCTTCTAACTAGTGTCCTCATTCCCCAAATCCTCTGTTTCAACTTTGATAGTTCATTGCCAAGTTCCAAGTTCAGAATTCATTATTCCTGATCATAAAGAATGTTTTATGAGGTCCACAGTCTGTTTTGAGACAGCGATGAATGAGAATTCAAGCATTTAGCAGGAGGCTGAAAATGAATATTCAAAGGAGATTTCATGCACTTTGATATCACTGCTCTCTGTGCCACAGAGGATGTTCGTGATTGCCATTTTCAAAAGTATTGACTGAGTTTAACACTCAGACATAAGCTGAATATTCATTATTGAACAGGTAAGTATACGCACAGTCAACCAAACAGAATTAGCTGACCACGACATTTCCCTTGAACTCAACTGCCAGTCTGTCTCATATCTTTCACATCATACTCCACCTTATTTTTACAGTAGTGAGAAAATTTTTCCTCCAACTCATCAATTTGTGTCTCTCTCACCCTCTCTCTTGCTCAGCCTTTTTTTCTTTCTTTTTTTTTTGCAGTTTTTTGAAGGCCAGGTGCACATTACATAACCAAAGATTGCTGGGCACCTCACATTACCCATGCCACTGAGTTACCAAATAGCCTACCATCTTACATCATAACAGTCGCATACTTTAGCATGAGGCAACGATGGAAGTGTTCACATAACAAGGCTGAACAAAACGTTTGCCCGACTTCGGAAGTTCGGAAGCTGAACACACTGAAATCTTGTTGGCCTGGCTTGTTCTGCCCTCTGACACTGCGAGAGCAAAGACAAAAATATCCAACATATTGGAAAATGATCTGTACATGAGCCCAGATGGCCCAAGATTGCACCGGGAGATCTGGACGTGATGTGCAGACCTCCTCACAATATGCGATCTAAGACTTTCTGTTTTTATTCTGATCTTGAAAATTTGTCTGGGATGCCTGAGTTGGCTGTGAATTGTATGGTGTGTGCCTGGCCTGAGCAAACATGTGTTGCTGATATTAAAATGTTTCTGCCAAAATTTGCTTACGGTGTCATTCTGTAGTATTTTTATGGTCAACAGCGTATACGTCGGCATTTGGTCCCATTTGGCAGGACAACAATCTTTGTGAACAGAAAACAGCAGTAGACTACTAAAAAATTATCACAATATGGCTAAATAATGTGTTTTCAGTAGAATTACCAAATGGATTGTGAATTAATTATTCATAATAGCCAGTTATCGGCATGTAAAACCGCCATGATCAAGATGAGTGTGTTTTTAAGCAATATATACAACGGATGGAAGCACATACTGTAAATAGTGTTCCTCATATGTGAACCAAGGTTTTGAAATGCTCAGCTTCTTCTTCTTCTTTTATTATTATTACCATTATTATTATTATTATTGAATATTATATCAGCGATAAAACACCTCTCTTATGAAACTTTCCCTAAGTGCTCCCTTGAATTCGAAGCAAAGATAAACAGGCTATGACCATGGGCTTTCATCCATTTGCCAGAGACGACAGGCAAAGAGGGTGAACCCATTGCATAGTAAGCCAAGGAGGGACAGATGTGTCAGCCACCAGGCGTGAGAGAGGTTTTTATGCTTAAACAATTAAAAGTGAATTCTTGTGACCTGGAGCCGTATAATCCATCCAAAAGTTCAAACCACCAGAAAGGTCACAGAATCTTAATATCGGCTTGTAACAGTGGCTTGCAGGGCTGCAGCTCTGAGCACTAGGCGCATTGAACCTTGATGTAAATGAGCTGTGCCAGTGTGCGCTCCTGTCAGCCGAGAACAAGACAAGGCTTCAGTAGACATGTGATCACAAAACCTATAAAACTGAAGATTGGAAAGTGTTGCGTGGTCAGTAAATATTGATCACTGCTACAACCTGTAAATGGTAACAAATGAACTTGATTTAAATCGCTTTAATCCATGTATCTATTCTGGCTTGTGTCAACAGTGTAGCTGGTTTTAGTACTGCATTGGTGCAGTAAATGTCATCTTGGCGCAGAACAGGCCTCTCAACACCAACTGAACATCACTTGAATAGCTAAGCATTGGTATAGACAATGTGCTACCCTTTATGACTGCTGTTTACCCAAGTCAAAAGGTGACCTGAGGCAGGGTAGTGAATCATGTCACCGAGCAAACATCATCTCGAGATGGTTCCACAAACATGACATTGACTTCAGCTAACACTTTGACTCACTCTAATGGCAAGCACTGACCCAGATCTGAATCCAAGAGCACCTTGTGGCGCTGAGGTTAATGAGAGGTTCGCTGCATGAGTGTGTACCCAATAGATATACAGAGATTGTCTGCTGCTATTGATTCAGCATGGAAAATTTTCTATGAGAAATGTCCTCAGTGCATTCTTGAATCTATGCTACGTAGAATTCAAGCTGTTCTGGAGATCAAGATCCTACTCAGCATAAGACAGGTGTACATAATGAAGTGTTCAGTGACTGTAAAAACACATGCAAATACTGATTTTAGGCCAAAAGACAGTTTGTCAGTCCATCTCAGCATCACCTGTCAGCGACTAATTCCTTTTCATTTCATAAACTGAATATGGGAGTCTTAACTTTGTCGACTTTGTTAAAAACTTATTCCTCCTTTGTCGAACTTTTGGACTGTAACCCAATCTTTTTTGTTGAAGTAATAAAACAAAGCACACAGAGAATATTCACAAAACAAATATGCCTTCCCAATATTGCCAGACAAGAAGTAATTAAAAGGGTAATCAGGTCCAGATGGGGAATGCTTATTAGAATGGTTAGTCATCCAAAATAAATAAGCAGGCTCAGGACAGTTAATTAGAATATGTATATCCAAAATGAGTGGCTCTATTATGTCCATCACAATGTCTGAATGAATCTTGTGTTTTTCCTGTGGAGAAAAAAATGTTTTTATTTCATTTTTTATTTCCAGTTAATATGTTAGCCATTATAAGACTCTCTGACCTGCGGGTTTTCATTTTCTAACATCAATTATTTTAATGTCTTCACTCAGTACTGATTATGAATATGAATTCACCTTGGTTACACCAGAAAACTCATAATAATATTTGAGAAGCATTATTCAAATGATCTACCAATCTCATGGGATGGCTGGGAGAATCATGAAAGAGATGAGTGAACAATTTTTGCCATTTGGAAAAGAAATTATTGGTATTCAATGTCAAGCTTATAAAGCATGTATCTTTTTTCCTACAATGTTTTTATTTACTTATGCTTTAAAGATTAAAACAAAAAAACTGTTGCTTTTTGTTTTTAACTGAAAAACTATGCCTGCACACCTTAAAAAATTTATTATAATAATCATAATTATTTATTATTAATAATTATTATTATTATAATTACCACACATTAACCATGACGCATTTAGATCTTCCTATAAATACACACCTTACTCACTCCTCCCATTTTGCTCTGTATTATGGGCCCCTCCCTTCCATCCCTTTCCTTTCTTCCCTCCCTTCTCTCTCCCTGTTTGTCGTGCCCAGGTACTACAGCGAATTCCCTATCATAGCCTCCCGAAATTCACAGAAGAGAAAGCAGAGGAGCTTTCAAAGGAGAATCAACCATATTTTCCTCAGTAATCTTTTAAACGCATCTTTTTGATGGTGTGGTCCTTGTGAATAATAGTACCAAAAATGTGCATAACTGTGACTGACTTGTACATTGTGCAAAATATCTAAAAATATTGTCATCACAGTGAGACTGTTAGAGCTTGGACAGTGATGCAGTATTAAAGCCCAGGTGTACACACCCTTAAAGGAGTTCAGACTGTCAGCTTTAAGGTATTAGGAGTAATTTACATTTGTGATGATAGGATAGTGTCAAGATTATGTCTCTGTTCAAATACTTACAGACATCTCTGTGTGATAATAAAAACTGCCCGCATTTTTCAAGTTTTCAATTTATTGTTTTATATTTAATTTTATTTTCTTTTCATTTATTTGTAAGAGAAGGTTTACTGCCAATGCTCACTTCCTCCACTGTAGGTTTGCACTGCCATCTCTTGGTGAAGATGTGACTTGCATCTTCTGGAAAAGCTGGGCTCTGGCCGCTAAGTAATTCCATGCTCAAGTCACAATTCATTCGGCAGAGGCTGGGTCACTGGCTGGAACAAAATGTAAATCAATATTGATGGATGTTCTAAAGCAATGCCCAGTAGACCAACAGGCTCACAATTTCTTGATACATTTGCTGTCTATTATAACCTCCCCCAAGATGGTTATGTTTTTGCCAGTGTTGGTTTGTCTGTCCATCTGTTTGTAAACAAGATAACTCAAAAAGTAATGAACGGATATCTCGGAAATTTTGTGGATGGGTTGCTATTACATCAGGGATGGAACCTATTGGTTTTGACCACAATCATCAAACAATGTGGCCGCCACGGCAGCCAGTCCATTTTGACTGCACTCCAACAAATAATAATAAGAGGCCACCACGGTGACCATCTTGAAATCCTATGTAGCAGATACCTTACATTTCTTATGAGCCATGTTCACTCGGCAAGATTTTGACTGTGCTCCCTTGGTGGAGGTTTGCACTCTCGGAGTGCCTCTAGTGTGAGTTTTTTTTTCTGTCAGCTCTCCAGTTTTATTTTTGTTTTTTTATTCCAGGATTTGATGGAACCTTATAGCATTGATAAAAAGAGCTTTCCCACCTACACAAACTCACAAAATTAAAACTACAAAGGATTCTGTTTTAATGACAGCAAAATATGTTTTGGAGAAGCAGAAACCACGTATTGCAAGTGCCCAAGTTTTAATAAGCAAGGATTGAATGACATTACAATGTTGGCTTTATACTCCTGCAGACGGTCACACTGTATAAAATACATCGTCTGAAGCTGCTACTGCTAAATATTACCACAACAAGTTAATGGAATGGTATCAAAATTATCTTCAACAGATGCGCGATTCAGTTTTCAGCAACATAAAAACTCAACATGTTTAAAAAAAATCCTCTCACTCATTTCAATTCTGGTTGTGCGGGTCTGTGTGAGGGAGTGTTTTCAAAACCTAAGCCATCGTTTGGCTTCTGTGATGCAAGTCATTGCATTAGTTTTTGGGAGGCTTTGGCGCAGAGTTTCTGCCATAATAAGCGAAGAAAACAGACCCCCACAGTTCAATAATTTAAGGTTCTTTTCCACACCCCATCAAAACCGCGTGCCCCAAAATCGGATGCACATTTACACCTCAGTGAGCAAATTGCTTTTTATTATTATTATTATTGTTATTGCATTGCCTGCGCATGGCCTTTTTTCTCCCACTAATCTCAAAATAAAGCTAAGTTTCATCCTTTTTTAATACTCTCTACTTTTAAATCCCAAATAAATAAATAAACGGAGGCACACTGAGAGAAGCAAAGCCTTGTGCACTCTGATTCATGCTGTCTCCTTCCCAGAATTTAGATCCATCTGCAAATCTCCTGGTAAAAAATGCTCTCTTTTCAGAATTAAAATCATTTTGGTTTCTTGGCATTTTATCAGGATATATATTTTTCAAGTCCTGGGAGCTAATTTGTTGTCCACATTTTTTTTTACAGGCTATTAAATAACCTTGATGCATCACAATGCATTAAATTACACTTAGGATCTGCATAATAGGATTATGTATTCAGTTTAGAATTAACATTTCAAAAGTGTTAGCGTGCCTTTCTCGCTTTTGAATGAAAAAGTGAGTCCTAGATTTACCCTTCGGAATGAAAGTAAGCATTAGATTACATAGAGGAGGGGGGATTTTCATTCACATTTATTCAAAGCTTTTGTCTTACCCACGAAGAAGCAAACAATAAAAGAAAATAAGGAAAGCAGAGAAACCGAAGTACTGGGTCATTTCTACACTGCTCTGCTTTGGTCATCGGCAGGAACCCCTGAATGCAAATGCAGTGTCTCTGTTCGTCTGGCATCACGCGGGACCATTCCTCTATGGAGTCTTTCTCAAAGTCAGATCAAACCCCACTCTGCGTCTTTCATTATTCGTGCTCCCTTTTGTGGACCTCAGTGGGGAGGATGAGGGATGAGAGGCACAGCAAATACTTCTGGCAAAGAAGAAGAAATCAATAAACAGTCACACATACCCAACGCCATGTTGATCACCATCAGATTTTGCGGCATAACTGTGAGAAAGGAAGAATATGATGATATTACCAGTCCCAAGGAAATCTATAAAGGCATGTTTGTTTATTGCTTTACAATTCTAGCCTTCTCTTGTATTACAAATGTGAGAGAGTTGGTGATGATTTGCATTTGTCAAATTCTGTCCTTTGTTGTCTTGTTAGAAAACAGAGCCACTTAGTAGTTTCTGCTTTCAGTTCTCCATACTGGCACGGTGAGGAATACCTCTTCATTTATTATTCAATAGTTTGAAATATATAGTCAGGATCTTCATATAATTGCCATATTTTAATATGAACAATTATAATGGTGATATATTGTGTAGTTGACCCCCAACAGTGTGTTCCCCAAGCAGAAATCTGTCTCTAACGGTGTCTATTGGACAGTTTTTGTTTTTTTTAATCATTGACCATAAGTTTAACAGCAGGAATGTGGACAACAGCACATTGTGTCTGTATTGTGTTTGCGTCAAGACTAGTTTGAAAAATCTCCAATCCAGGAGTAGACTAGAGTTTCAATGCCTCCTATTCATTCTTCTGTCAAACAAGTCCCAGTATCCCATCTTTGTGGTTGTGGACAGAGAGTTGCACTTGAATGCTGGTGTATGGGAAAATGTTCCAAATGTTGGGTTTATTTTACATTGGTACACTTTCACCTCCTAGCAAACACAAATCTCATTAATATTATATGTGGAGAATTACTTAAAATGGGAAATTTCCCTTTGTTTCCATTGTGTCTCTAGTTCTTAAATTTGTATTTCAGGGACTAGCCGTAAGCTAGTTCATTTATGTTCTTCCCACAGTTTATTCTTTATTTTATTTCATTTCATGTTCTTTACACTTTATTCTTTACTCTCCAGGGTGCAACTACTTTGGCGCTCTTTCACCTGGAAACTCTACTCTAACTTCAAACAGTTCCACTTGATGGGGAGGGGTATGCTTTGAGTTCATTTGTTGTTATCTTTTACATTTTGTGAATTAAAACTTCTAATTCAGATTTTTGGAGTGGATTTTCTCACCATGGAAATAAACAGTAGAATTTTCTGAATTACTGATGATACAGTGGCCATGGGAAAAACTGAATGTTTAATAACAAGTCTCCTCATTGAGATTGTGTAAGTAATTTTTTTAGTTCATACTCTGGATTTTGTCAATTCCTACAATCTCTTTGATGTTTGTTTATAATTTATTTAGATCCTCAACAGCTACTGCCATAGTATAGGCTAGTCCCCTTGGGGTCCACTAACTTAAAATGCATCACAAAAGCATGTATGAACATAAAGAATCCCAACAAACAAAAACAAAAGGTAACTCTGCATTAGCAGTGTCATTCTAGGCACAAAAAACCAAGAGCGGCAGCAATCCAAACTATTTCAAGTATTGTAAGTCATATTGTAAGTAGAGTTGAAATGGTATTCTCACATCATAAATGTTTCTTAATTGTTTTTCCCCACAGTCTTGCCATCTTTGTCAGTCTTGTCTTTGTTATGTGGATTAATTCTGATTATTTAATTACTGTTAATACTACTGCCCTCCCTTTGTGAATCCTCTCAGTGCTTACACGCTGCTTTCCACTTATGTTGATATTTATCTTTGTATGTTAAAGTTCCTGATTTTTGTCTCCCTTTTGCTTGACTGATATCTTCCATCTTCTGAGTTAATATTCAAGTAAGCAGGCAACTATTCATCAGGGATACTCTGTCCTGGCTTGTGGCACTTCTTCCAGTTTCTTCTTCATCCAAATCCGAGAGTGTGCATGCACCCCACGTGCCCTGACCCATTCGGCATAACACCTCAGTTATTAACCATTACATGGACCAGTCCCTTTTACTATGCTTAGCCTGACATCAGTTTTGCTCTTTGCTCCTGCCTGACCTCAGATTGTCCTCTGAAAATCCCCTCTGTTTGTGTATTGAAAACTGCTATCTTCTATTTATTAAAGATGCCTATTCAGCTTGTCAGTGATCTGCATGTGGCTCCTGTGTTCTGAATTGGTATGATGTGAGTTACAAGCAATTTCTGACATTTGACACAAAATGGCTGTAGTACACTCCAGAAAAATTTTGGTGCCACAACCCCTGATGTGGAAATTAGGGCCTCTAGCTCCACTCTCCCAGAATCTGAGCTATTTTGTTGATTCATCAGCAGAGATATTGACTGGCAGTATAAAGGTCGCTGGTTCAAGTCCCTCCATCTGCACTTCAATTTGAGATTTTATTATTTTTTTGTTCAAAAATTATGTGCTCTATAAAGTCAATTTGGCTAAATTGTATAACATTCATTCACTATATTACTCAGTTTAAATTACTTTCCTAAGCCTTGTTCGCCTACCCCCTCAATTCTCAGGGTGCAGCAGTCATTCTTTTATATTGCTCAAAAACTTGCACTGTTAACATTTCAGACTTCTTTATGAGTTCAACTCATGTACAGTCAATTTGTACTGTAAATATGTATGCATGAATGTATGTCTCCAAGTTTTATACTCAGCCACATACTCTCATCATCATCCTACAGTTTATTTTTGACCTTTAAATCTTAGTTCAGTATTTAATTTACCTGAGCACACTTACAACTATTAACTTTATTCAAATTTAATAATTGTCAAATTCTTTACTCACCGATCTCACTATTCATAGTGTCTTCTTGTACTTCTGATATTAATAGACCAGTATATATCGAGGGCTGACTGCAATAAACAGTTATGTCCAATACATAACATCTGGACATAACTGTTTTTTGCAGTCAGCCCTCGATATGATCTACCGCATTTAACTTTTTCAGTGCTGTAAATACTATCTTTTACTTTCACTCTAATACTACTACGAGTAGGCCTACGTGCCACCGTATATTGCCATCACAGTGTTCAGCACCCCTGGGTTTGTGGCTTCATAAGATCACAGTTTTGCTTTTAAATGATTGTAAAAAGCTTAAGTTACTCCTTTTTGCAGCTCATAGCTTGCCCACAGTTTCATCAGAAACTACCCTTTTCTATTTATGGATGTTAAAGGACCCATATTATGCTGTTTTTCACGTATTTTATTGTTAATGCTCAAAGCAAGGACTGAGTGTAAATCCATAATTTCTGGCCCATTCACTGCTCATCTTTTTTTTTTTCACCTCTGAAGAACAGGCCATTCTGAATGGCAAGAGCAGGGCCAGGGGGTGGCTCTAGCAGGCAATGGCCACTCCAGATACCACCATAAAATTCTAAACTGATTTGCTAAATGCAGCTGAGGGACAGGACCATATTGAGCTTCCACGCAGTAGCATAGGCCATCTTGTTGTAAACTAGAACCTGAGTGCGCATTACAAACTTGTCCCTGCCCATTAGCTTCCCTTAAGCTTAAACCAAACAAACTAAACCATAACGTCTCACATTCACGGGCCCTGGTGCCTTAGAGGAGCTTTGTGTGCAGCATGGGTTTGTTGTTTTTTTGTCTAAACGCTGCAGATTGAGCAGCAGAAAGACCACAAACAGGTTTAAAGTGAGGAGCTAGCATTACACTTTTTAAAGGCCCAGTGTGTAAGATTTAGGGAAGATCTATTGGCTGAAATATTGTCAGGAATGGAATATAATTTCCATAAGTGTGTTACCATCAGTGTATAATCACCTGAAAATAAGAATTGTTGTGTTATTTATACCTTAGAATGAGCCATTTTTATATCAACAGAGGGAGCAGGTCCTCATCCACAGTGCCTACCATGTAGCACCGCCATGTTTCTACAGTAACGCGGAACAGACCAAACAAATAATGGTTCCAAAAAGAGCTTCTCAAGTTTTTTTTACGGGTTTCTCAGCCACCGTAGGTTCTACTATACACATGGAAGGGGAGGGTGAGGGGAAGAAATATCAGTTAGTTGCAACCTACAATCTCACCACACTAAATCTGACATGCTGGTCCTTTAAGACATGCTTGCAGCTGATAGTATTTGAGAACTTTAGCTAACAGTGTTACTGTATATCGACAAGGCAGAGACTGTAGCCATGTAGTTTAGACGACTAACCTTACAACTTACCATAAAGTTGAAATGCCAGTCCGTATACAATAACACAAAATACAGGTGGTTAGCCTCTCTCTCCCTTTCCTCTTGCAACATCGACCTGACTGAAAATGACCCATGTACATGTGTGTGTGTGTGTGTGTGTGTGTGTGTGAATGTGTGGTTACTGGCTATTCAAATAGCCAATTAGCCATAGACTGTTTACATACACCATCCACAACGCAATGCCGTCGCACCGGAGTAAACTATTGCTTGCCTGTCTTAAATAGTTGCAAAATGGCTGACGATGTGTCTTGGGATTCTGCATGTCAAGTCCAAGTGCTGGGCTTTTGAACGAAGCTACTGATTGCACCAGCTTCTCAGCCTCAGAGGTTTATTTTGCCACCTGTCACTCATTTTATTTTGTTTTGGACTTATAGCTAATAGCTAATGTCACTTTGTCACAGAAGCAGAAACGTCATCAGCTGGTGGAATGTTTTGAGTACTGCTGTTAACTGCTGTGTTCAGAGTTGCAGCTTGTCGCTTTTGATTTTATCTGCCTGTTTTTTTTTTATTGATTTTCCTGTCAAACAGTTGCCATAACAGATGGTTTTTAATCTTTTTTGTGAACTAGCTTTTATAGTGACATGTCCGAAATGGCACAAAACAACAAGCTATTCCCTTTTAACCGAAACCTAAGTAAAATCCAAAAAGCTGGCAAAATAGTAATGGAGATAGATATTGAATATCAGTGTTGTACTATTATTTAATCACTGTGGTGGACAAAGAAGGTGGGTACGGTGCGGGTTGTTATTAGGTGCCATCCTCATTTGAGTCTGTGCCACATGTGGGTCACTCTAGTCAGAAAAAAACTGGACATGCCACAGCTGAGTGGGTGTCCCCTCAAAGTCAACCTTCTCTAGGCTATAGGATACAGTGGAGACCACTAAACTAAAACTAATGCCGTTAACAATCTTTTGGGCATTGGCTTTCCATCTCTATGATGTGATACATCCTCTTCGTAACTTTCAGTACTAATCAATGTTAATTATAATTATAATAATTATTATTATTAGTAGTAGTAGTTGTAGTAGTAGGAGTAATAGTAGCTGCAGTAATAATGAGTCTGAGGCCACAGAGCAAACATACTGTTACCAAATTTGGTTTGAAAGAAATTGATGCATCCAGCACATCTCAAAAATTTTGAACATGAAAAATAATATTGCAGCAACATGGATCAGCTTTTGTGAGTGCAGTCATTTTTACTTGTTGTATTTCATAAATGCTTTGTCTGATGAATGAAACTTGTCATAGGGCAGGGATATCATCAGATGGATGATGACGGAGTCTTGTTCAAGAATGCAAGTACATCAGTCAATCAGTTTCTTCGACTACGTGATAAGTTTCATTTTGAAGCCTCCATGCATGTTGACTTCCTAAATAGGCAATTATGTGACAAATTGTGTGACAAACACATAACTCTTTGTTCCATTCATGTATTCTGTGTCCTTAAAAAAAATCAGTTGGCAAATTCTTCTTATTCTTTTTTATGATGATGATGATGACCATGATGATGATTATTATTATTATTATCATTAATTCCAAGCCCAGTGTATAATATTAGGTGCACCAACAGTTGAACAATATACATTTGCACTTACAGAAAGCAGGCAATTGAAAGATCACACATTGCAGAAATAAAAAGAACACCTTGTTCTCTACAGCTTACAATCAATTATGAAAAAGAGATTGCATAAAAGATACGGGCATACTGGAGCCAAAAGAACAAATGCAATGATATAACATATTTCAATCTCTGGTTCTCTTGGGTTATGGGACCCTCATGGGCTTGAAGATTGAATTCAAATAGTTTGTTATAGCATGACCGTGGTCCTCCTCTAATAAATTTGCTGCTGTGCCTATCATGATCATTTGAAGATGGGAAAGAAAATGTGGGACTTACAAAGGATCATCACCCACAGACTTATTTATACAGACTCCTCACTTGGCCATGTATTATAAAAGCATCCCAGTGAAAAGGAAGGAATCAAACAAAAAAATTCCATTTAACTTTCCAATTCTATCTTGTTAGTAAAATCTAAGGGCTGCAAAATAAATGAAGACAGGCCAAAATGTAATTGTGCTATCTTGAGTACGCCGCAGCCCTAATTAATATCAGCTCACCAAAGCTGGCAGAAGGATACTGATTCACGCACCCATCTTGTCACACTTGCAAAGTTGCACTGTCTGGCCACTGAGATAGTGTTTATTTTCAGGTGATCATGTAAACACTTTACCGCGGGCTAATTGACACACGAAAAGCATTCCGTTAAGAGCTGTCCTCGTTATTCTTTCTAATTCAGAGGAAATCACTATAAGTCTAATGGCGGTCAGTTTAGCAGTCACATATGAATTTGGCTAATTGTGTTTGTATAAAACAAGCTGTGGCATACGTGAATTAAATTTAAGAGCAAACATTGATCGAGTTTAAGGGAAAATTTTTTTTTTTTTTTTTTTCTCAGCATGGTGCCAGTTCAATTTGAAATCCACTTTGGTATCACCCACTTTCAATGAGAGGCTTATTTCTCCTAGCTAAGTCCTTTATGAAGCATAATTATTTGAAGGCCAAATTTTCTCATATTTTTTGTATGACTAAGCTACTTGCACATTCAGGACATTCAGATGATCACTGACAGTCAGGACTTCACTGTAGCACTCTGGAATGTTACCCAATGGCAGAGATTAACCCATAGCTTAATGACATACGCATTAGGCATTATATGATTGAAGTGGGGTCTTGCTGTTGCAATGAGATGAGTGCTAGCTAGATAGCAAGTTAAAATTAACAGCGATTCAGGCAAAACCTTATAAAGGCTCGATTTCATCAATTGTTCCGCTAGGAATGTCAGTTTTGTGTTTCTGGCTCAGTTAGAGTGTACTGCACCAATGTAAATTGCGCGTACCTCCAATACACGTCTGCAATAGCCAGCTAGCTAGCTGCTACATGAAAACTGTGGTGTTTTAAGGCTTTGACTGTGTCACAAATCATTTTATTGCGCTAAATAGTTTGATTAGCAAGTTAGATGAAAGTAGCAACATATATTCCTACTGGATCGTTTAAATCTGTGCAGTGCAGTGCAGTGCATTAATGCATACTTAGTAAGATAATATGATGCGTATATAATACAGATAATACAGATTCAATCGAATTTTAACCACCTCATTGGTTACAACACATCTGTTCAACTGCAAAGTGAGATAGCGAGGCCCCACATTAATCCCATAAAGCCTAGCATGCATGTCATCAGGCAATGGGCTAGTTGGAAGGAATTGATGCTAATCATGGGACAGTTATGGTTCTTGAGCTTCTCTCTGTGTTTGCTAGGCATATGCTTTTGAGGGTGACCTGAAATGTGAGTTTGTGGGCCATTGGTAATTTGACGATCAAGTTAATGCATGTCTACAAGTCATTTGTTATGTTTTTCACAGCTCTTAAGTTTTACAACACCAGCTTCTTTTGGTTTTCACATTGTTTGAATCTCTAAGAACATTTCACTGGAACTTTTATGACAGTTGTGCTCATTGTTGTTTGGAAACTCATTTAGTAGCCAGAGGGCTCAGTATAACCATCTCAATAGCTTTCTGAATGGGGTAGCTCCTTGACAACTTGACACTGGCTGCATTGACCTCTTCCCAGTGCGCAGGCTTCCTTTCATTCTTATTTGTGCCGGTTGAAAAGCATTGCCAGTACCTGCTTCTCTGAACACAGGGGAATTTTAAAAGTTAATGTGAGACCACCAGGTCTTAGGAATCCTAAAGCCTCATCACTATACCAGCTGTATTCCTCGTCAAAGTGTTCTCCATCATCTCAAGAGGGGACCAGAAGGTAAGGAATAAGAAACAAAGGCGGAAAAATCCAACCCGTCCTTTTTTCACATCCCTTCAGGAGAGTATAAACAACAAAAAAAAATTGATCAAAGAAACCAGTGTGTCAAAAGACAGGGCTAGGGAGGTTGCTCCTAGATAAAATGATGAGATGGAAGGATGTGTCTTCTTTTGAAAATCTCTTTAATTCCTCTGTTTTTCTTTGTAAATTCAAGGCTTCAGCTCCTGGGGAATGCATCTAAAGTGTCATCACAAAGGAATTTCAGGGTAAATCTTCGTTAGATATGCAAAACCAGTTTAAATTTTTTTTTTTTTTAATCTTCCTGACATTTGAGTGTTGTTTGACATCATTAATGTTGCATTTACAAATCTGGCATTCAAGGTTTTTACCTTGTCAAACTGTTCACCATACATTATTCAAGATACTGTAGAGTAAATATTCCCTGCTGTGGATATTCACATAAAATGACCAGCAATGCTCTTTCATTAAAAAAAAACAAAAAAAACAAAAAAAACAGTGCATAGCTACACCATGTATTACATACACAAACATTTACATTCACAATCATACGGTGTACAAATAGAAATCCCAATTCCAATGAAGTTGGGATGTGTGAAACATGAATTAAAACAAAATATAATGATTTGCAAATCTCATAAACCCAAATTTTATTCAAAATAGAGCATAGACAACATATCAGATGTTAAAAGTGAGACATTTTACCATTTCATGAAACATATTAGCTCATTTTGAATTAGATGGCAGCAACATGTCTCAAAAAAGTTGGGACAAGGGCAACAAAAGGCTGGAAAAGTAAGTGGTACTAATAAAAAACAGCTGGAGAAACATTTTGCAACTAATTAGGTTACTTGGCAACAGGTCAGTAACATGGCTGGGTATAAAAAGAACATTTTAGAGAGACAGAGTCTCTCAGAAGTAAAGATGGGCAGACATTCACCGATCTGTGAAAAACTGCATCTAAAAATTGTGGAACAATTTCGGAAAAATGTTCCTCAATTTAAAATTGTGAAGACTTTGAATGTCACACCATCTAAAGTACATAATATCAGCAAAAGATTCAGAAAATCTGCTGAAATCTCTGTGCACAAGGGACAAGGCCAAAGGTCAATATTGGATGCTCGTGATCTTCGGGCCCTCATGCAGTGCTGCATTAAAAACAGACATGATTCCGCACTGGAACTCACTGCATAGGCTCAGGGACACTTTGAGAAATCACTGTCTGTGAACACAGTTCGCCGTGCAATCTACAAATGCAAGTTAAAGCTGTATCATGCAAAGAAGGAGCCATATGTGAATATGATCCAGAAATGCTGCCGTCTTCTTTGGGCCAAAGCTCATTTAAAATGGACTGAGGCAAACTAGAAAACTGTTCTGTGGTCAGATGAATGAAAAATTTGAAATTATTTTTGGAAACCATTGACGCCATGTCGTGTGGACTAAAGAGGAGAGGAACCATCCAGCTTGTTATCAGTGCACAGTTCAAAAGCCTGCATCTGTGATGGTATGGGGTTGCATTGGTGCCTATGCCATGGGCAGCTTACACATCTGGAAAGGCACTATCAGTGCTGAAAAGTATATAGAGGTTTTACAACATATTGTCCCATCTAGACACCATCTCTTTTAGGGAAGGTCTTGCATATTTCAGCAAGACAATGGTAAACCACATATTGCATCCATCCCCACAGCATGGCTTCACAGTAGGTGCTGAAATGGCCTGCCTGCAGTCTAGACTTTTCACCAATAGAAAATATTTGGTGCATCATAAAATGGAAAATCTGGCAAAAAAGACCCAGGACTGTTGAGCAGCTAGAATCCAACATCTGATAAGAGTGGGAAAACATTCCTCTCCCAAAACTCCAGCAACTGGTCTCCTCATTTCTCAGATGTTTACAGACTGTTGTGAAAAGAAGAGGAGATATTACACAATGATAAACACAGTTCTGCCCCAACTTTTTTGAGATGTATTGCTGCCATCAAATTCAAAATGAGGTAATATTTCTCATGAAATGGTAAAATGTCTTACCTTCAACATCTGATATGTTGTCTATGTTCTATTGTGAATAAAATATGGGTTTATGAGATTTGCATATAATTGTATTCTGTTTTTATTCACGTTTCACACAACGTCCCAACTTCATTGGAATTGGGGTTTGTTAAATCGCATGAAAAATGCATTTATTCATACAATGTACCTCAGTGGCGGCTGGTGAACTGGCGATAGGGGAGGGTCAAAACAATCCCTTAAAATTAATGATTGTTCACGACCTGTTTTCAATCATTCATTTAAATTACCATCACAGAAACTCCAATAACTCTCAACATAATCAGATGTGGTCAGTTTTCATTTATAACGCATACCGATTACAGCTCTGGACTTCTCATGCTTTTCTTTATTCAGGGATTGGAAGCAATGCATGTGTTTCATGATAGTTTAAATGAAATGAGATCATTTGAAACTTTATGCAATTCCATTGCTTCCAACCCCTCCAGTGCACAAGGACTTCAATTCCGTGCAAGAATCTCTTACATACGCGTTGATTGAATAATTGCTGACTACAGCAGAGGAACATAAATATGCCACTTAAACTCACACCGAATGCGTGAGAGTTGACAGGTATGCGTTAAACTTTTGTAAATGAAAACTGGCCACATCTGATTATGTTGAGAGTTTTTGGAGTTTCTATAATGGTTATTTAAATGAATGATTGAAAACAGGTCGTGACCAATCATTAATTTTAAGGGATTGTTTTGAGCCTCCCCTATCGCCAGTTCACCAGCTCCCACTGATGTACCTCATGCTTTCATATAACTGCTGATGTAATGTTTGTTTTCATTCATCCATTTATTATCTTACCTTTTGCCTGTTGTGAATAGTGATACAGATCACGTTTTCTTCAATTTAAACACAGTTAAAGCTTGCTACTTGTGCTTTATTTTTTTATTAACTTAAATCTGTGATAAAGTGGGATATATGAGTACCACAGCACTAGACAGCACCCATGTTCTCTGTCCGAGCTTTGATCCTTTGTGAAATGAAACCCAACTGGGAGGAGTGTCTCACCACTTAGTGGACTCGTTTTGCTCCATCCTTTCAGTTTTCATGAGTGCAAATTGCCTATTGACTTACAGGTATAACAACAGCATCGTAATCTACTGCTGTGATTTAACTACAGGCGTGTGTAAGCACGGAAAATGTTATTTATGTAGCCCATTTTAAAACAATGTTACAAAGTGCTGCACTGGAAACAAATACAGAACAATAAAAAATATAAATATACAGCAATTTATAAAGAAATGAGTCAAAAATTCAAATTGAAAAACAAACGTCGAGATAAATAACAGATTGCCTCGTTACTGGAAGGCAAGATGGTAGAAATATGTTTTGAGATGATTTTGACAGCCATTAACAAGCTCAGCTGATGTAACAGGGGAAGGGGACAGTTCCATAGGCACAGGGCCTTGGCGGCAAATGCAGGATCACCCTTGGATTTGCGGAGGGGATGGAGAATAGATAAAAGACCTTGGTCAGAGGATCTGAGTGGCGTAGAGGTGGAATAGGGCTGCTACAGTTTGGAAATCTATGAAGGGGCAAGACCAGGCAGGGATTTGTACGTCATTAACAGTATCTTAAAATCTATTCTATACTTTACACGGAACCAATGAAAGGATGCAAGGATGGTGTGATGGGGGATTTAGTATAGGTTGCCTGGTTGCTTTGTTTTGCTTGAGTTGCAAGCAGGGCTGGGCTACTTGGGTGAGACAGGAGAAAAGGGCATTACAGTATACAAGGCATGAAAGAATTGGGGAATAGATTAGTAATTTTAAGTCTCTGGTTCACTGAGCATGATTGTAAAGGTATGATCCCTTACTTTTTACCCCAACATTTAACCCTCGTCCAACCAAGCATTTTTCTACTACAACCCTGACCAAAGGGGGGGCGCTGATTATTTCGAAATTAAGCGATAAACATCATCTTGTTTGGTATCAGTGTACAGCTACAGATGTCCTCTCTTCAAATCAAGTACAAATAAAACACATTTCAACATTATGACGTCATAGGGACGTCATAACTAACACCATATTAGGAAAAAACATCAAAATGACAAAAATCCACGTTTTTTAATATTTTTATTAGTTTTAGCTGAAAATAAATAACTTTCTGTAACCTCTAGAACTACTGATATTACAATTTAATATTTTAGTATTATTATAAATGTTATAAATTCATGAGTAACATAAATTTGACATTACTATGATGTCATAAATAACTCATTTTGGGAAAAACACACACAAAAGGAAAACAAATAGTTTTCTGAACATTTCTCACATTTTCTTTGCTTTGTTTTTCCCTATGATAGAACAAGGCTTATAATATCAGTAATATGTCTGATACATATGTTCTCTTTCAAAACAAGAATCAAACATCCCAAACTTCACCAGACAGATGTACAAATATTTTCAAAATGTTACACACTTGCATAAAAGGTTTATCTATGAATTATGAGAACAACTTTATGAACAATTCTATGAACTTTTATAATAGTAGGCCTATAGCACAGTATAAAAATAGTACACAGTACAGTAACCAGTCAAACACACAAGTAAAAGTATGTCGGTCATGCACTTCTAATATTATTAGGTGAAGATCACTTTAAGGTTACTGGTCACTGCTGATGATTGTAATTCCAAGATTTTCTAATACAAGGACAAGTTACATCAATAAATCAATAAGGATGACAATCAGTGTGGTCTACACAGTTCATTGAGCATGAAACATAATAATAGCATACTATTTGCAACTAATTTGTAAGCATATTTTGTATCAAAAACAGGCAAAAATTGACGCTGGTGGCACCCCCCCCGCGACAGGAAAAAATCTGTTGAGGGGGGTGGTAAACCCCCCCAGTTGGACGAGGGTTAACAATGAGCAAAGCACAAATTTTTCAGCACTACAGAAGTACACTACCCTCTAGTGGAGATTAGTAGGAGGTACCGTATGCACATCAGTAATTGTTAGTGCCTTTACATAAGAAGAGGGGCAATACTGGCATTAAATGCATGTTATGAGCACTGATTCATCTTGTATAATTATGGCACAAGTACACATAAATGGAAACGTGGTGGGTAGCAAAAATGTCCTGCAGTTTTGGAAATTACCCCAACTCCATAAGTAAGAAGGACTGATCCATCTGTTCTTCACTACTCTGGCCAGAACCTTGATTATGGGAAAAAATTTATAATAATAATTAATTATAATAAATAAATAAATAAACAAACAAACAGCTCTGTAGGCACTTACAATGCAAATGTAATGCATCTGAGAAAGAGGAGGGGAGAGCATCTTGCATGCACAACTCATAATTATGATAGTGAGATTTATTTTTTCCATTTCATGTCACTCATTTATAAAACTGGGCCACAATGTGTCAAATAATTCAGTATGTATTCTATTCAGTCTTTTTTCATGTATCTAAGTACCTTTTTCAAATCCACCATTGATGTGTTCTGTGTTAACAATTGAACGGCAGGCTGCAGGGTTTGGTTCTACTTCCCATAACCAGAAAAAGAAGAGAAGAGCATGAAAAAATGCTTGACAATAACACACATTTGATTGAATTTATGGTCAATGATTTTCTGCCATGCAGAGGACACAAGCCATAGCCTCAAAGTTGCCATCCACTGATGCTTAGTATTCTCCATTTGAGAATATCTCTGCTCAAAGTCTGCCATTTATCAAGCAAAATCTTGTATGTTGGCTGGCTTCATACACTGGTTTGATACATGCTTTTAAATTCTCAAAACTTAATCATGAGCCATCTTAAAATAAATCTCTCATATTGTCATGGTTTACGAGGTGTGCGTGTTGTTTGGACTTTTCTTTGCCACTTTTCTTTTCCGGGACAATATCGAATTCCTGGGCTATCGAATTCTTTACCCAGCTGGCTGATTGAGCTGGGGCGGCGGTTTCCCAGACTCTATATAAGCAGGAAGTCCGGCACGCCTCCTTCACTAGAGTGTCTGTTTTTAGCTTCGCACTATAGCCGAAGATATCTGTAGTCAGGTTTTGTATGACTTTCTATCTTCTGATTATTGGAGTTTTTTCTCCCTTTTTCTATCTCACTTTGCTTCCGTGGTTCGGACTATTGTACGTCCTTTGGAAGCGCGAGTACTTTCATTTGGTCTGTATTATTCCTGTGTGTGTACTGTGTCCCTGCTGCCCTCTTTCTATCTGGTCATTGCTCTTGGCCTCCTAATTCTACCGGCCATTACACATATGTTTCAATTTAATTTAGAGTAATCTTTTTTCATTGCTGATTAAATAATTCTACGATGGGCAATGAAATTCAGTTAAAATAGTTATTTATTTCCAAATTAATTATTAAGATTTTTGCCAGCCTCATAATTTCTCATTGTGGCCCAGTTATCGCTTTGTTTTTCCACATGTCTTAATCTGTCATACCCTGGCACCCAGAGATGTTAATAGGGCGCCAGGGCAAGGAATGGAGATGAAGGCCCAAAGGCAGGGACGTGGATTTTATTAAATAAAGAATTTGAATATAACAAAAACAAATACAAAACTTCAAGGAGAACTGAAGGGGGAGTGCACTAAACAAAAGAGAGAACAGACCAAGGCTACCTGCCCATGAAGGGTGAAACTAAGCTTTAAATAGGAAAAGGAAAAGATAATTAACAAAGGAGAAACAGCTGAAACGATTAACTAAGAGAACAGAGGTTTAATTGAATAATTGAGTAAGGGCAGGTAACCAAGGCATTGGAATGCCAAAGGGGAGGGGCATTAGATAATGATTTTGGTCTTTATTATTCAGTACATAATTTTATTGATAATCAGGCAAAGCACCCAACGGCGGGCAGAGAATAATCCTGTGTTAAAAGCTGAAATTACTGACGACCGTGTGGGCACATAAGTGGTGCTCAATGCATTTTGAGAGCACTTGAGCTCCATAATGCACAGATCATAGACTGAAGTACCTTAAAGGGCTCACCAGGTGATGGTGGGGATTTTACCATTAGCAGTTCTGTCTATTGATCAATTGAATCTTCATCAGAAATTTAAATTTGATGCATTTTTAGATACATTCTATTACTTTATAAAAGTAGTTGACAGAAAAAAAAAACATAAATCCTCTCCTGTTGAATCAATTCTGAATATCTTATCTAAAAGTAAATTACTTGGTTTAGACACGACTGCTAGTGAAATAAACCGTCACTGGGCAAAAGCTAGAACTTGATTTAAAAAAAAAGCAACACATATTACTTGATTTTGAAATTTAAAATTGATCGAAGTGTTTTGCACTAAAAGTTTTGATGTAATTGATGAGAAAGTTCCAGCCAAAGGTTGTTACACATTCCTGAACTTCAACCTGATTTTCTATATTGGATTTCCAAAACTTGAAACTGACATTGTGATGAAATTTTGCAAACAAAATATTGATAGCACTCAATGACCACCCCATTTTTTTTTGCTTTTGTTTGCAAGAAGCACCTTAAAGTCTTGAAAACCTTAAAGAAGAAAGTATTTTTATATCCTGGATTAAATTATGGGACTCATGATACATCAAGTCAAAAAGCAATCATCCCTGCCCATCAAAACAAAAGACGAAGCTGCTTCTGTTGACCAGTCAAATAATTTCAAGCTAATTATAAAATTTTTCATTTTCAATGAATAAATCATTCTCCTCAACATTTTTCAATCAATCCCACTCTCCCAGAATAATTCAATGCACATAACAGGCAAGCGTAACAATGTATGAGCAAGGTTTGATATGTTCCTTATTTTTTAGCACACTCATACCCTGTGATGTGGCATCTCTTATACTATATCTGTCCATAACCGCTAAGACGTTGTAAAAACATTTGAGCCCCATTTTACAGACGCAGCTTAGTTATGGACTAAATTGAGTTTCATGTGGAGAATATTCATTTAAAACGAAATCAAGTCGAGTGATATTGTTAATCAGTGTCCGTGAAACCAGCCATTGGCTGGACAAGTACTTGGATGTTTCTGTGCATCAGGGAACCTTAATTTATTTTTCATCCAGTTTGCCCTCCAAACTTGGAATCACTTGGCAGAGATACCTGAAGGAGCATAATTTCACTGTTCATACACTGCTATCTGCTCTGATGCTCAAGAAGTAGCTGTGGAGCAAAGCTACAACTCCCTGGGTTTTATAACGGACAAGATAACTGCAATAAAAAGCAGCTTGGCTGATCAGGAACCTCTTATGTGCAGTCAGGTAACACTTGGGGCCCCTTTTGCAAAGGGTTGTATTGACCTGAGAACACTGGCAGCAACCAAAGCACAGGAGAAATACATATAATACTTTTTTATGAAGTCAAATGACAGTAGTGGGCCTTTGTGGTCTGGTATCCCAATTAATCATAAATCATTTTCTATTTATGCATGGACAGTGAATGCTGGCAGATTATTGTTTCTTTTTTTGTTGCATGGAGCAAATTGAGAATTGAGTAGCTGGCAAAAAAAAAAAAAAGAAATAAAAATGAAATCTGGCACTGGCCCTCCAATATTCAACCTACTCCATGAGCACATGAAACATTTCTGCACAGAATATGAAATGTTGCACATACTAACAGACCTGCATCACTCAATGAATGTGCTTTGACAAAGATCAGGGACACTTATGTCCTACTGAGGAACCATTTAATTGTCTGGCTTCAAGAATCCAGACCATTTCCCTAGACTTTAAATGACACGCTGTGCACCTTCATTTGTTTAGTACTACTGAGCCAGTGCCTGCTGTTTGGACACTTGAAATTATAAAATGTATTTATGTTTTTTTATGCATACGTATGTTTTCACAAAAACGGTCTCACAATATGCTTCACAGTATAGTACCGGCAGTGGCTGGTGAACTGAAAATGTATGAAGCACAGAATATCCCTTGAATGATTGGTCTTGACCTGTTTTCAATCATTTATTTAAATTGACATCACAGGAACTCCGAAAACACTCGAGACCATCCATATGTCTGCTTATGACAATCATCTCATCAGGGTAATTGAATAAGCCCTGGTCAATAACACATTTTTCACACTGTTCAGAAAGTGCTACGTTTTTGGATAATTGTGCCTAATTTTTTCTGAACCGGCATGGGCTGGCCCTACATGCATACATCCATGGTTTACTGAGTGAGTGAGTGAGTGAGTCACAGGCTAACTGATGACGGTTCACCATTCGTTGGCCGGCTGAGCGTACTTTCCCCATTGGCTGTTGCTCAGTGCCCACAGTTTCACATATTAACCATAAAGGGTCCAGGCATATGCTTGGTTTTGACCGATTTTGACCTTGTCTTGTTTTTCTTCTCTAAGATCAGATTTTATTAAAGGTAGTGTATTTATTTGTCACTAGATGGCACCAGATTATTTTTGAACTTAGGCTGCAATATCATCGGTTGCTATTCTTGTTTCAGCAGAGTAAAACGATGGCTCGGAGGGGAGAAGCTGGAGTTGTCCTTGTAATCTCTGGTCAGGAGAACATGGCAGCTGTTTCTTTCTTTTTTTTTCAGAAACCACTTGAAATCTTGAATCTTTGGCCACAAATCACTCCTCTACTGTGCTACTGTCCATCTCAGATGACCTGAGGCCAAGCCCAGATAAGTCATCTACACTTTTGGACAGTGTTGTCAAATGGCTTTGGCTTTGATTAGCAAAGAATGAACAAGGACCTGTGAGATGAAGCAGTGAATAGTGTTGATTGACAAAGGTTAACCAAAGTATTTACAAGCCCATGTCATGAAATATATTACAGTCAGATGATGATTCTTAAGACAGTGACGTCAGAGGGATCGGAGATCAGGTGAATTTAAGAAGTGATTTTTGACCTTACCCATTATGGCGTAAATTTCAACCAACTTCGCTTCATTTTTTAATTATATTATAAACCCCAATTCCGAAATAGTTGGGACAAAGTGTGAATTGTTAATAAAATCAAAACGCAATGACTTTCAAATCACAATAGCCAGTATTTTATTCACAGTAGAACAGAGATAACATAGCAAATGTTGAAACTGAGAAATTTTACAATTTTATCCACAAAATGAGCTCATTTCAAATTTGATGGCTGCTACAGGTCTCAAAAAAGTTGGGACAGGGGCCTGTTTACCATGATTTAGCCTCCCCTCTTCTTTTTAACACAGAGTGGAGGCGTCTGGGCATTGAGGATACAAGTTTCTTGAGTTTAGCCATTGGAATTTGATCCCACTCTTGCTAAATACAGGCTTCCAGCTGCTGGAGAGTTTTGGGTCTCCTTTGATGGACTTTTCATTTAATTATGCGCCAAATGTTCTCAATCGGTAAAAGATCAGGACTGCAGGTAGGCCAGTTCAGCACATGGACTCTTCTACTACGAAGCCATGCTGTTGTAATAGCTGCAGTATGTGGTTTTACATTACATTTACATTTACATTTACATTTCGTTACATTGTCCTGCTGAAATACACAAGGCCTTCCCTGGAATAGATGTTGTCTGGAGGGGAGCATATGTTGCTCTAAAACCTTTATATACCTTTCAGCGTTCATGGTGCTTTTTAAAACATGCAAGTGTCCCACACTATATGCATTAATGCATCCCCATACCATCAGAGATGCTGGCTTTTGAACTGAACGCTGATAACAGGAGGGGTGGTCTTTCTCCCTTTAGCCCGGAGGACATATCGCCCATGATTTCCAACAAGAATGTCAAATTTGGACTTGTCTGACCACAGGACACTTTGCCACTTTGCTACAGTCCATTTTAAATGAGCCTTGGCCCACAGAACACGGCAGCACTTCTGGATCATGCTCAACAATAGCTTCCTTTTTGCATGATAGAGTTTTAGGTGGCATCTGTGGATGGCACGGCGGACTGTGTTTACAGACAGTGGTTTCTTGAAGTATCCCTGGGCCCATTTAGTAATGTCAATGACAGAATTATGCCGGTGAGTGATGCAGTGGCATCTGAGGGCCCAAAGATCACGGGCATCCAGTAAAGGTCTTTCGCCTTGTCCCTGACGCAAAGAGATTTTTCCAGTTTCTCTGAATCTTTTGATGATGTTATGCACTGTCGATGATGAGACCTTCAAAGCCTTTGCAATTTGACGTTGAGGAACATTGTTTTTAAAGTATTCCACAATTTTTTTTACGCAAGCCTTCACAGGTTGGAGAGCCGCTGGCCATCTTTACTTCTGAGAGACTCAGCCTCTCTAAGACATCCCTTTTATAGCCAATCACATTACACACCTGATGCCAGTTAACTTAATTACTTGCTAAATGTTCTTTCAGCTGATTCTCTTAATTGCTTTTTCAGCCCTTTTTTGCCTGTGTCCCAACTTTTTTGAGACCTGTTGCAGCCAGAAAATTTGAAATGAGCTCATTTTGTGGATAAAAATGTAAAATGTCTCAGTTTCAACATTTGAAATGTTATCTATGTTCTATTGTAAATAACATATTGGCTTATGTCATCTGAAAGTCATTGCATTTTGATTTTATTCACAATTTACACTTCGTCCCAACTATTTCGGAATTGGGGTTGTACATTATACATAATGGAGAGGGTGAAACTGCCAAAATTTGATTTTCCTTTGGGCAACATTTTTCTCAGACTGATGGATTATAAAGGCATCAGTAAGCAAGTTGGCAAGCCTCGATCCATTTTTGCCCTTTAAGACTAGGGGCTCTATCTTTCACACTGCCCTACCCGTTGCCACTACCCGCTACCCGTGAATTACGCATTTAGCAGCTTCCACTATCCCTAAACGGTATCTTGCGGCCACACTACCCGCTATGTAATTTGCCGACTCCCTTTTTTGCGCCTGGAGGTGTGCCCGTGGGCGTGTTTATGCGCTTTCCCTACAATTGCCATCTTGACCACACACGTTAGGGAAAGCGTATAGCGGGTCCTCAAACCACCCGCTACCCATTTGGCAATTGAAGACAGGGCTTCTCTCCGCCTATGCGATCTAACAGCGACAAATGGGCTACATTCAGTTCAGAAAAATAATTAATTATAATTAGGTCTATGCACTGGCACTCAGCGACGTAACTTTTTTTCCCAGCGAGAAGCGGCATTTCAGAACTCTTCAGCGAATGAAGGTAATTCTGGTGACAAGTACCTGTTTTAGATCCGTTTACATTTTCCAATCGGACAGCTGTCTATTTTTTTACAGCAAGTTTGCGTGACCGTGCTGCAAAAACAGATGTGCGATTTGTCGCCGAAATTACCTTCATTCGCAAAAAGAGTTCTGAAATTCGCTCTCGCTGGAAAAAAAAAAAAAAACTGTTGCTGAGTGCCAGTGCATAGACCTATTTATTAGGGGTTCAAGCCCGTAGGGCTGAAACCCTATTGTTTTTGCGCTGGTTTATTATTATTATTATTATTATTATTATTATTATTTTTCTTCTTCGTCAGAAATGTTTTTTAAAATTCCGTGAGACGGTAAATGGTAGAGACCTGAAATTTTGCACAGTGGTTGGAAGTTGTGTGTAAATGCTGACCAAGGCATTTTTAACTCAATCGGCCTTATGGTGGCGCTATAATTCAAGAAAAACAGGTTTTTACTTTAAAGGTCATAACTCCTAGGTTGTAAGTCCGATTCACACGAAACTTGGTAGAGACATCCCTTGGACCATTCTCTACAACTTTCCCAAAGGACCTTTGAGATCCGCCATATTTGATTTTCCGAAATTTTGAATTCTTTGAAAAACACATTTTTGACATCTCCTCCTAGGCCGTAGGTCCGATTCCCTCGAAATTTGCTGTGGATCATCAGTAGACCATGCTTATCAAAGAATGCGTAAAGCTTGTTGAAATCTCTTTTCGCTTCCAAGATATTGACCAATGAACTTCAGCAGGGGCGTGGCTTAGCACATAAATGGACAAAATTCAACAACCATTGGGCCAATCATCACAGAACTTGCAGAATATGTCCATATAAGTACCAGGAACATACCTTGACAGTTTCATGCAAATCGGCCCATAGGGGGCGCTATAACAGAAATCAGATTATAAATCAGCAATCGTTTGTCATATAGCCATAAAACTCACAGGATATAGTCATATAAGTACCCGAAACATACCCAGAAAATTTCATTTAAATTGACTGATAGGGGGCGCTATAACTGCAAAACAAAGCAGCATGGTGTAACACAAATCAGACTATAAATCAGCAATTGTTTGTCCTATAGCCATAAAACTCACAGGATATATTCATATAAGTACTTGAAACATACTCTGAAAATTTCATTCAAATTGTCCTATTGGGGGTGTTATAAATGCAAAACAAAGCAACGTGGTATAACACAAATCAGACTATAAATCATAAATAGTTTTTCCAATCATAACAAAACTCACAGGATATGTCCACATAAGAACCTGAAATATAGCCTGAAAGTTTCAATCAAATTGACCAGTAGGGGGTGCCATAAATGCACAAAATAACCTAACATAACACAAATCAGACTATGCATCATTAGTTGTTAGTCCAATCATTACACTGGCAAAATAGGTCCACATAAAAACCTGCAACACACTCATAAAGTGGTTTTTGTCCCCTGCCGCCACGATAGCGAGCGGAGCAGGGAACATTGTATTCAGCTCCGTCCGGCCGTCCGTCATGTCCCGTTTGTTCTGAATGCGATATCTCAAGAACGGTTTGACCGATTCCATTCATCTTTGGTGTTAAGGTATATTTGTGTGATATGCCGACCCCAGTAGATTTCCGTGACCTTGGCATTATTCTTAAGGTCATTACGATCATTTGACCACTTACAAATTCCTTGTCAACATGATATCTCAAGAACGGTTTGACCAATTCCATTCATCTTTGGTGTCAAGGTGTATTAGCGGCGGGGGACATAGTATTCAGCTCCATCCATCCGCCCGGCCGTCTGTCCGTCCGTCCTGTCCCGTTTGTTGTAAACGTGATATCTCAAGAACGGTTCGAACGATTCCATTCATCTTTGATGTCAAGGTGAATTGGGGCGGGGGACATAGTATTCAGCTCCGTCCGTCCGTCTGTCCATCCTGTCCCGTTTGTTGTAAACGTGATATCTCAAGAACGGTTTGACCGATTCCATTCATCTTTGGTGTCAAGGTGTATTAGGGGCGGGGGACATAGGGCCCTATCTTGCGCCAGAGTCCCTAAACCCGTTATTTGGGGATTTCGTGATTGCGAAGAGAGGCGTTCCCCCGAAAGTTGCTATCTTGCACACCTGCCTATATCCCTAAAACACCAGCGCTACCCGTTATATTATGCATAGGCGTGGTTTGGGCGTTACGCCAGTTAAACCAATCAGTGTGCCAGGTGCCACTGCCTTTCAGAGCAGGCTGCGCTATCCCAAATCCTCAAACCCAAAACCCGTGATGGAGAGAGGAAGGTCGCCACGTTTCTCCGTTGACGGTTAAATTGCCCGTGCATGAGGTCAAATCCAGTCAGGGAGGATCTGTTTTTGTTAAGTTAATCATGAATTGTATTATTATTATTATTATTATTATTATTTGACATTGACATATTGTTCAATGTTTGGTTTGTAGTAAAAAAATAAATAAATCAAGCCTACCCCTTTTGTGATGGAAACTTCAAAAAAAAAAAAAAAACGTTTAGCCATGCACTTCCAACTCCTCTCCGTCTGAAATGAAGCATAGAACAAAATCCCATTTTAGAAAAAATAAAATTAGGTATATGCACTGGCACTCAGCGACGTAACTCCCCCCCCCCCAGCGAGAGCGGCATTTCAGAACTCTTCAGCGAATGAAGGTAATTCTGGTGACAAGTACGTGGTTTCGTCCGTTTACATTTTCCAATCGGACAGCTGTCTATTTTTTTTTTTACAGCAAGTTGCGCGACCGTGCTGCAAAAACAGGTGTACATACTTGTCGCCGAAATTACCTTCATTCGCAAGAGAGTTCTGAAATGCCGCCTCAAGAGGAAAAAATTTCCGTTGCTGAGTGCTAATGCATAGGGCTCTTGTGAAAGCCCAAATGCGGGTAGCACGTGGTTTTAGGACCCGCTATACGCTTTCCCTAAAGTGTGTGGTCAAGATAGCAATTTTAGGGAAAGCGCATAAACACGCCCACGGGCACACCTCCAGGCGCAAATAAAGGATTAGGCATAATGCATAGCGGGTAGTGTGGCCGCAAGATATCGTTTAGGGATAGTGGAAGCTGCTAAATGCGTAATTCACGGGTTGCGGGTAGTGGCAACGGGTAAGGCAGGGTGAAAGATAGAGCCCATAGTATTCAGCTCCATCCGTCTGCCCAGCCGTCTGTCCATCTGTCCCGTCCCGTTTGTTGTGAACGTGATATCTCAAGACGGTTTTTTACCGATTCCATTCATCTTTGGTGTCAAGGTGTATTAGGGGTGGGGGACATAGTATTCAGCTCCGTCCGCCCATCCGTCTGTCCGTCATGTCCCGTTTGTTGTGAACGCGATATCTCAAGAAAGGTTTGACCGATTCCATTCATCTTTGGTGTCAAGGTGTATTAGGGAGGGGACATAGTATACAGCTCCGTCCGTGCGTCCATCATCTGTCCGTCATGTCCCGTTTGTTGTGAACGTGATATCTCAAGAAAGGTTTGACCGATTCCATTCATCTTTGGTGTCAAGGTGTATTAGGGGGGGGCTCACAACTCTGTCCGTCATGTCCCGTTTGTTTGAACGCGATATCTCAAGAAAGGTTTGACCTTCCCATCTTTATTCTCAAGGTCATGCTCACAACGACCATTTGACCAAGGTCATTACCAAATACCCTTGTCAACATGATATCTCAAGAACAGTTTGACCGGTTCCATTCATCTTTGGTGTCAAGGTGTATTAGGGGCGGAGGATATAGAATTCAGCTCCATCCGTCCGGCTGTCCATCCGTCCCATCCCGTTTGTTGTGAACGCGATATCTCAAGAACGGTTTGACCGATTCCATTCATCCTTGGGGTCAAGGAATATTAAGGCCGGGGGACATAGTATTCAGCTCCATCAGTCCATCCGTCCGTCCGTCCGTCTGTCCGTTACGTCCCATTTGTTGTGAACGCAAAATCTCAAGAACGCTTTGACCAATTTAATTCATCTTTGGCTTCAATGTGTAATTTTGTGATACGCCGACCCCAGTCGATTTCCGTCACCTGGCGGGGGACATGGCCACGTTTAGTGGCAAAACTTGTTAATTAAGCTGTTAGAGCTTTCAACTACTAATGGTCTTTCGTGGCTTGAACCCCGGAATTGCCGCTTGCGGCTATATTAATTAGATTATTTTTCTGTACTGAATTTAGCTCATTATATTGTCGCTGTTAGATCGCATGGGGGAGAGAAGCCGTGTCTTCAATTGCCACTTGATTATTCTTGAATTGGAAAACGTGTTAATGAGGGAAAAACATCTAGAATTAGCCAGGACTAATTGTAGTCAATAAAGGGATGGATATTTTCTCCCAAATTTTCAGGTCTAGTGACGGCCCTGAGTATTTTTTCCCACAGAACGAAAATGTGTGACAAAACTGGCCTCTCCCATCAGGCAGTGACGGAATTATGTCACCTGGTTGCAGATGTTGTATACACCGCTGCCAGCTGTCCGTATGCCTTGCCCGTTGCTGTTAGGGTTACTGTGGCACTATTCTTCTGTGCTTGTGGGTCATTCCAACACCCACTCAGCTCCCAATCATGGCGAAACGCATTTTTTTTCTTTTTTTTTCTAGAAGTTTCCATCACAAAAGGGGTAGGCTTGATGTTTTTTTAATTATTACATAACAAACATCAAACAATATGTCAATGTCAAATAATAATAATAATAATACAATTCATGATTAACTTAACAAAAACAGATCCTCCCCTGTCTGGATTTGACCTCATGCATGAGCAATTTAACTTCGTCTTCGGAGAAACGTGGCGACCTTCCTCTCTCCATCACAGGTTTCGGTTAAAGGATTTGGGATAGCGCAGCCTGCTCCTAAAGGCAATGGTACTTGGCACACTGATTGGTTTAACTGGCGTAACACCCAAACCACGCCTATGCAAAATATAACGGGTAGCGCAGGTGTTTTAGGGATATAGGCAGGTGTGCAAGATAGCAACTTTTGCGGGGGAACACCTCTTATGCAATGCTAAATCCTCAAATAACGGGTTTAGGGACTCTGGCGTAAGATAGGGCCCTAGGGGCTCTATCTTTCACACTGCCCTACCCGTTGCCACTACCCGCTACCCGTGAATTACGCATTTAGCAGCTTCCATGATCCCTAAACGGTATCTTGCGGCCACACTACCCACTATACATTATGCCGAATCCTTTATTTGCGACTGGAGGTGTGCCCGTGGGCGTGTTTATGCGCTTTCCCTAAAATTGCTATCTTGACCACAGAGGTTAGGGACAGCGTATAGCGGGTCCTCAAACCACCCGCTACCCATTTGGCAATTGAAGACACGGCTTCTCTCCCCCTATGCGATCTAACTGCGACAAATGGGCTACATTCAGTTCAGAAAAATAATTAATTATAATTAGGTCTATGCACTGGCACTCAGCGACGTAACTTTTTCTCCAGCGAGAGCGGCATTTCAGAAGTCTTCAGCGAATGAAGGTAATTCTGGTGACAAGTACGTGGTTTCATCCGTTTACATTTTCCAATCGGACAGCTGTCAATTATTTTTTTACAGCAAGTTGCGTGACCGTGCTGCAAAAACAGGTGTGCGTACTTGTCGCAGAAATTACCTTCATCCGCAAAAGAGTTCTGAAATGCCACTCTCGCTGGAAAAAAAAATTACCGTTGCTGAGTGCCAGTGCATAGACCTATTTATAATTAAATTATCTTTCTGTACTGAATGTAGTCCATTATTTTGTCGCTGTTAGATCGCATGGGGTAGAGAAGCCGTGTCTTCAATTGCCACTTGAATATTCTTGAATTGGAAAACGTGTTAATAAGGGAAAACCATCTAGAATTAGCCAGGACTAATTGTAGTCAATAAAGGGAAGGATATTTTCTCCCAAATTTTCAGGTCTAGCGCCGGCCCTGAGAATTATTTCCCACAGAACGAGAACGCGTGACAAAACTGCGCCTGAGCGCCTCTCCCATCAGGCAGTGACGGAACTATGTCATCTGGTTGCAGATGATGTATACACCGCTGCCATCTGTCCGTATGCCTTGCCCGTTGCTGTTAGGGTTACTGTGGCACTATTTTTCTATGCTAGTGGGTCATTCCAACACCCACTCAGCTCAATTGGAGGCATGACCCAATCATGGTGAAACGATTTTTTTTTTTTTTTTTTTTTTTTTTTTGAAGTTTCAATCACAAAAAGGGTAGGCTTGATGTTTTTTTTTTAAAATTACATACCAAACATTAAACAATATGTCAATGTAAAAATAATAATAATAATAATAATAATAATAATAATAATCATTCATGATTAACTTAACAAAAACAGATCCTCCCCTGTCTGGATTTGACCTCATGCACGAGCAATTTAACTTCGTCTTCGAAGAAACGTGGCGACCTTCCTCTCTCCATCACGGGTTGCGGTTTGAGGATTTGGGATAGCGCAGTCTGCTCCTAAAGGCAATGGCACCTAGCACACTGATTGGTTTAACTGGCGTAACCCCCAAACCACGCCTATGCAGGTGTTTTAGGGATATAGGTGTAACAGGGTTATTATAGGTTGCTGAAGTTCGTCAAAATTCATTTCAATATTCATTTAGTATTCCATTTATATTCAAGAGGGTCATTGAGCCTATGTTATTTCTTTTGGTAAAAGCCTTTTCTTCTGCCTGCATCTGTGCGAGGCTTCTTGTGTTTATTTGATTGGGGTTCCCTCATGTGGTGGGCGGTGGTGGTATTTATAGAAAAACAAAATCGTCAGCTAGCCCTCTTGCTCGCTGATGATTTTAACTGCGGTACGTACTGAAACGGCTCCGTCAATTGTTTCAAATATCAAGTCATAAAAGTAACTTTGCTTGGATTAAAGTGTATAATGAATGACATGAATAGTCTCGTCATGTTTTGTGACTGTTGTTGAGTCATCAATCCATATGTATATTGCTTAATCGAGTGAAGTGTGTTTGCTAAGTGTGGTAGCCATTGTGGCTAGCGTTTAGTTGCTCTGCCTCGTGTACTTGTGTTTAGAGAAATACCGCGCAGCTAATTTACATAAAGCATTTATTTCAGTATGTTAATTGTAACTTTATTCGGACGTGTAGGAGCTGGAGCTGAATTGTACGTTATACCATCACCACCAACCACGTAAATGTGTTTGTCTAACAGGTACGTTTTTTATTTTCGTTTCGGGAAAATGCCCTTGTTAGCCTGTTTTAATGAACACTGTAAAAGCCCTTGTCATACTTGTATTTTGCGGGTTTCACATTAACTTAAAAAATGGGTTCGTGGTAATCTCTGTAATTATATGACCATCTGATTAGACATGTTAGGGATAAGCAGAATGTATATTTGTTTTGTAGATTTTCATTCTGGAATGCAAACATATTTTTATTTGGTTCTGGAAAAAAAACTATACGATCACATTGTAATGAGCTAGTCCTCTTGCTCGCTGATGATTTTAACTGCGGAGCTGGAGCTGAATTGTACGTTATACCATCACCACCAACCACGTAAATGTGTTTGTCTAACAGAGCTGGAGCTGAAAATAAATGCCGTGAACCTGAAAGTAGGTATGTTACTAAAATTTTCAAAATGGTTCTATGCTGAAATGAATTATTTTTCCTGAAAGAGCTTGAAATAAACTTTCCAATGATACCAAGATCAATGTGATAGGTTAAGAACTGACAAAGTTATTAAACTTGGAAATTGGGAAATGAGGGGTAAAAAATGTCCTTAGTTTTCTATAGAAAAAATGAGAAATCTGTGACCGAAAACATGGTTTGCATAAAATGCTATAACTTTCTTAATTCTTTAGATATTCCTATGAAATTTTCAGATAATGTTCATTGGAATATTATCTGTCTATTCCAAAATGATGAATGAAACAGAATTGAATTTCGCTGTGCAACCCGCAATGGGGGCGCCATTTCTGGAATTTTTACCACAGACGGTTTTTTTGCGGACGGTAGAAACAGACTGCTGGCACTCTGAATGTCATAATTTTTTGTCTGTTGGATCTTGAATACTTAATCTAACAGTCTGTGCAGTTTTTATTAGAATTCCTACTTAGCTTCTATAAAATTGAAGGGGTTTTTGTCACCTCAAACTTTGAACCGCTCAGACGGCCATCTGGGAAATCGGAAATTGAAAACAAGGTAACAAGGGGAATTCGGGGTCATTTTTATCTACGTCTTCAACGGGATTTCCAGGAATTCCCCTCCTTTTGCCCATAAAAGGCGGTTTTGATGGGTATACCTCTGCCACTTCGGGAAATTACGCAACCGCTATCGGAACCAATATCGCGCGGCCGATGCGCTGATAGTAACATACCTACTGAAAGAAGTCGTTGCGTGATTCCTCCTGTCAGCCGAGATTAAACCGAAAATACTATGAGGGGTTACATAGGCAGGTGTGCAAGATAGCAACTTTTGCGGGGGAACGCCTCTTACGCAATGCTAAATCCCCAAATAACGGGTTTAGGGACTCTGGCGTAAGATAGGGCCCTAGGGGCTCTATCTTTCACACTGCCCTACCCGTTGCCACTACCCGCAACCCGTGATTTACGCATTTATCAGCTTCCACCATCCCTAAACGGTATCTTGCGGCCACACTACCCGCTATACATTATGCCGAATCCTTTATTTGCGCCTGGAGGAGTGCCCGTGGGCGTGTTTATGCGCTTTCCCTACAATTGCTATCTTGACCACACAGGTTAGGGAAAGCGTATAGCGGGTCCTCAAATCACCCGCTACCCATTTGGCAATTGAAGACACGGCTTCTCTCCCCCTATGCGATCTAACAGCGACAAATTGGCTGCATTCAGTTCAGAAAAATAATTAATTATGATTAGGTCTATGCACTGGTACTCAGCGATGTAACTTTTTTTCCAGCGAGAGCGGCATTTCAGAACTCTTCAGCGAATGAAGGTAACTCTGGTGACACATACGTGGTTTTGTCCGTTTACATTTTCCAATCGGACAGCTGCCTATTTTTTTCCAGCAAGTTGCGTGACCGTGCTACAAAAACAGGTTGTGCGTACTTGTCGCGGAAATTACCTTCATTCGCAAAAGAGTTCTGAAATGCCACTCTCGCTGGAAAAAAAAAAAATTACCGTTGCTGAGTGCCAGTGCATAGACCTATTTATAATTAAATTATTTTTCTGTACTGAATGTAGCCCATTATTTTGTCACTGTTAGATCGCATGGGGGAGAGAAACCGTGTCTTGATTGCCACTTGATTATTCTTGAATTGGAAAACGTGTTAATAAGGGAAAACCATCTAGAATTAGCCAGGACTAATTGTAGTCAATAAAGGGATGGACATTCTCTCCCAAATTTTCAGGTCTAGCGCCGGCCCTGTTTATTATTTCCCACAGAACGAGAACGCGTGACAAAAATGCGCCTCTCCCGTCAGGCAGTGAGGAATTATATCACCTGGTTGCAGATGATGTATACACCGCTGCCAGCTGTCCGTATGTCTTGCCCGTTGCTGTTAAGGTTACTGTGGCACTATTTTTCTTTGCTAGTGGGTCATTCCACCACCCACTCAGCTCAATTGGTGGCATGGCCCAATCATGGCAAGACGCATTTTTTCTGTTTCTTTTTGAAGTTTCCATCACAAAAGGGGTAGGCTTGATGTTTTTTTTTTTTATTACATACCAAACATTAAACAACATGCCCTTGTCAAATAATAATAATACAATTCATGATTAACCTAACAAAAACAGATCCTCCCCTGTCCGGATTTGACCTCATGCACGAGCAATTTAACTTCGTCTTCGGAAAAACTTGGCGACCTTCCTCTCTCCCTCTCGGGTTTCGGTTTGAGGATTTGGGATAGCACAGCCTGCACCTAAAGGCAATGGCACCTGGCACACTGATTGGTTTAACTGGCGTAACGCCCAAACCACGCCTATGCATAATATAACAGGTAAGCGCAGGTGTTTTAGGGATATAGGCAGGTGTGCAAGTTAGCAACTTTTGCGGGAGAACTCCTCTTACGCAATGCTAAATCCCCAAATAACGGATTTAGGGACTCTGGCGTAAGATAGGGCCCTAGGCCTTTTTTGGAGTCCACTTTTACACTATTCCATGATAAGCTCATTCGTTTAAATCCACTTGTAACATGTCTCATTATTAGTCCCCACTAGACCAATGACTTTTTGGAGTTTGCTGCAATCAACAGATTTGACATAAGCATACATTTCTAATAAAAAATTGACCTCAAACTTCAAAGAATCATATTGTGTATTGTTGAAGTGTTTGCAACACAGTGAATGAACTTTTGAATATTCTAATGGACTTTTCAAATTCAAATCACTCTTTTCTGATTTTATTTGCTTTTTCCATGATGAGCCAAGTTTACTTATTTTTATTTATTTATTTATTTTTGTAATTAAGTACGCATGGCTTAAAAAGTTCTGTATTTAAAAGTGGAAAAAAAATTCAAAGTAGGATTGAATTGAGTGCCATTTACAAAACCTGCAAAAATGGAAATTGCCAGGTCTCTGCCAGGTCTCTCAAGAGCCAGCCAATCAGCGCGCGTCACAATTTCATGGCTGTGCCGTGAACGATTCTGGGCAGGAAGTTAGATTTCAGGGGTGAAGTTTTGCCTTTTCCAGACTTATTTTTCGGAACGAGAGGGAGTTACGATGAATGGTTGGTGCCTAAGGAATCTTTAATATGTCGTTGTTACGCCGATACCAGACACAAGGTAAAACAAAAGAAAGTTTTGACGCTAGCAGCGGTAGAAGACAAGTGGTGTCTGGCGATTTCCATTTTTGCAGGTTTTGTCAATGGCACGGCATGTGACTCCACTGGGCCAGTAAATGTCAGAATGTTAAAACAAGCCCTCGGAGGCATGAATGGGGCTAGTGTTAATAAAGGAAAACCATCTAGAATTAGCCAGGACTAATTATAGTCAATATAGGGATGGATATTTTCCCCCAAATTTTCAGGTCTAGCGCTGGCCCTGATAATATATCATTAATATATATTATATATAATAATTATATTCTATTATAAAAGCGGAAAAATGATTGATACAAAATACAAACAATATAGACTTACCTGAAAGGCCCAGGTAGCTGGTGCGCTGGCGGTACACGCGTTCTGGGCGTCTTCTATTATTTAACTGGCAATCAAGGCGATTTAGTACTATCTCTGCCATTTTCTCAGGGGTTCAACTGAGGCTAAAGCAAGGTGGCTTTTTATAGGCGAGTTAATTCGGGAAGTGGAGCCGCATGTGCACGTCCACATGTGTCCAAATGGACGTGCATTGAAGCCGCCTGGGCGCGCTCTTGTAAAAGCCCAAACGGGTAGCGGATGGTTTGAGGACCTGCTATACGCTTTCCCTAACCTGTGTGGTCAAGATAGCAATTGTAGGGAAAGCGCATAAACACGCCCACGGGCACACCTCCAGGCGCAAATAAGGGAGTCGGCATAATGCATATTGGGTAGTGTGGCCGCAAGATACCGTTTAGGGATAGTGGAAGCTGCTAAATGCGTAATTCACGGGTGGCGGGTAGTGGCAATGGGTAGGGCAGTGTGAAAGATAGAGCCCTGAGCTTCCATTTACTTTAAGTGAGGACCTTTAGACACACATAAAAAATCTTAAGGATCCTGGTTCAAGAATATGAGCCGATATCGTGGAAAATCTGGTCCCCCCGAAAAAATCTAGACCCCCCCAACATGACTTTTGTCAAATAATGTGCACCAATATGCATCAAATGTGTCATTTGAATCATCTACGTGGTTTTTGCAGTAAGGCCACTCATAGTATTACCTCATAGCTGAAACAGTCATCTAATCAGACAAACCTTCTGATCAGTAGTGTTACCGGATGTGCTTGTACTGTAATGGCTGGCTAGCTAGCTTGCCAATTAGGCTAGCTACAGTTCGCTTGTACTTAAAAAACCACCATCCAACTAGTTAGCTGATGTGTTAATGCACTCTTAAATGTTGTAGCTAGCACACCAGAATAGCTAGCTAGCTAATTTTTTTATAACTCAGTCCTTAATGCCATAACTAGCACACAAATCTATCTAGCTAGCTAGCAAATGGCTTAAGTAACTCTTTAATGTTATGGCTTGCACATCGGTCTTGGGCAAATGGTTCGTGGGAGAAGTGATGACGTCACGCTGGTGTCGGAAATAAAAGTTCCCATTCATTTTACACATAGACTTTTTTAAATATTCACTTTTGAATCATTTTCCTTTGTTTTCAAGCCTCCATATTTTTCGAGATTTTGCGTCATATTTCCAAGTTACAACAAATATAATTTTTCTTTTCTTTTTCAGATTCAGCTATAATTCAAATCATTTTAATCCTCTTTGTAGTCTAAAAACTACACTTCCATGATCCTCCTGTTTCCCGGGCTGAATGAGTTCATAACACGTTAGAAATTTCCAGCACATTGCCATAACCATTTGTTTGCTTAATTGGTTAGCCACTCTACATTCTATTTGGTTATGCTTTTCTTGCTAGAGATCAAGTTTGGCAATTAGCGCCAATTTACTTTAATAGCCAAGCATCTTTGGCCAATGTTTATTTGCTTAAAAACTTGGTAGGTAGCGAACGAGCTAATCAGCCTTGTCAACGCATACCTGACAGCGAACTAGCAGCTAGCAGGCTAACTTAGCCAGTAAGCTAGTTTACTGACTTCAGTAGCTAGCGAACTTCATATTTGATGCATTTAATTAAATGTTATCTTGTGAAATGCTCACAACTCAACGCAAGTTAAGTAGCCAAATAATGCTTATTCACTGTTTTTATTGACTTGGCTAGCTCACGAGCTAGGCTAGTGAACTAGCTGGCTAGCTATTTTGCTAGCTGAGCTAGTTCTATTTAGTGAATAATCATGCTAGCTTGCTTGCTTTATAACAGTGACAGTAAACTAACCATTTTCTGTTTTCTATCGATTTAGCTATATGCACAAGATGTAATTAGCTCACTAGCTGGCTAGCTCAAGAGTTTGCTGGTGTAGCTAGTCATATTGCACATAAATGCTTAGCTAGCTAACTAAATGGCGTAATAATAGTTATTCACTGTCATCCATTCATTTCTAGGCATGTAGCTAGCTAGATGATAGTGGCTCACTGTATAATAGTGGTTGCATGGAGATAGCCAACGGCAATTTTGGTCACTGCTGGGCTTCCGTCAAGTTATCTTGCGAGTTTTTGCTGAAACTGTGGTACCTCATTGGCCCGGAAAAAATCACGGGGTACTCGCCCGTTTATGCACAGGATACGTAGTTCACAAAAGTGGACTACAAACTGGACTACAAGTGCAAAAGCATATCATTTTTGGCAAAAAACAACAAATTTGATGTGATCATTTGCATCTGTATACCCCGTTGGCTAATCTCCAAGTGAGCAGGCTCAAAAAATTAATACGAGTTCAAGCAATGCCAGAAAGTGTCCTAACCCCATTAATGCACACATCCACAATACAATTAATCCCACGCTATTTTCATACTGAGTGATATGAAAATCTCGCAAGGCACGTCAATTGACGCGCATTATGTGATGGAAGTCACGTAGGGACACCTGGTTTTCAAGACATGGGATTTTCTTCGGGGACCAGATTTTCCACATCACAAGAGAGAATGGTAGCATTGGCTATGTCAAAGACCTCCTTCAGGGGGCAGTAGGGACTACGTCAAGAGAGCAAGTCATAGGTTTCATCGTGGAAACAATCTTTTTTTTATTAATTGAATTATAATTGCAAAATAGTTATTCTGACATACAGTCCACATTTTAAACATTTATAAAAGGAAAAATAAACAATCCCAAAACAAAACCATAAACAAAAACAAAAAGCAATTATGTTGTAGAAGTCGTACCAGGACGACAGAAATTGAAATCCCATACCTTTGAAAATCCAACCACAGCCAATTACATACATATATATGCACATACACATACTGTACATACATACCTACATACACATGCACACACCCCCACTCCTCGGCTCAGCATGACCAGCGGACATTCAAAGTAAATATGTAAACCATGGTGAAAGAAGACTTGTATTCAATCAGGCAACACCTGTAGTTCCTTGTAGTAAGATATAAATGGTTGCCACTTCTGAAAAAACTTACGAGTGGAACCCCTTCAAGTGTACTTTATTTATCGTGGAAACAATCTTTGTCAGGGAAGGCAGTATAATAGGTTGGAAACAGTTTAATTTAGATGAACAGACCAGTGAGACAGCATGGGTGTGGGGTGTGGGGGGGGGGAGGGCTTGGGGGTTAGTCATTCTGATGTCCTCAACTTTGCTAATAAAAAATGTAAGAAATTCAGCATACTTAGCAGGGGACACATGTAAGCTGGTACTGGGGGTGGGACAAATGACAGAATTAATGGCACTGAATAAGACCCTGGGATTTTGACAGTTGACAGAAATTATGTAAGAAAAGTATTTTTGCTCTCCCTGCCTAAACTGCTTCCTGATATTTGAGAAGATTGCACTCAAGATTTCAAAGGAAATTTGTAATTTGCCACATTTCCATTTGCATTCAGATTTCCTACACTGCCTCCTTAGTGCTCTAGTTGTGTCAGTAAGCCACAGCAGACCTTTAGACTTGGGCTTTTTTGATTTAAGGGGAGCAACAGTATCCAATATAGAAGTGCAGGTGGAGTTGAATAAGGATAAGAGGTTCTCAGTGGTGAGATGGGGAGGAGAGGCCTCAATATTGCAGTTGTTAGGAGCAGCAATGAAAGCTGCAGAAAACTTATTGGCAGTCAAAGAGTTAATGTAACGAGAGCAGCATACAGGTAGATGAGATTTAACAAGAGAAATGGGCATCAAATATAACAGCACAATGATCCGACAGACACACGTCAATTATTTCCATATTACAGATGGGAAAACCAGACGACAATAGCTTACTAGGTTGAGTATATAGCCTAACTTATGAGTGGGTCCGGTTATGAGCAGCATACGATTAAAAGACTCAACAACATGCATAAAATTTCTTGCAAGAGGTTTAGCGGGACAGCGAACATGAATATTAAAATCACCAAGAATCAGAATGCAATCAAAGTTGAACATAGTATTTGAAAGGAACTCCGCAAACTTATCTATAAAATCTTTATGCATTTTTGGCGGACGATACACTTGCGCAATTAGGAAGGGATTGACCGGATCTACTTAAATTAATTGCACTTCGAAGCTGGGGAAGTGACCAGAGTTCAGTTGTTGGCAGTTAAAATTCTTCTTGAACACGGCAGCCAGACCACCACCGCGATCAGAGGATCTGGGAGTGCAACAAAAAGTTGCAATCGTCTGGACAGAGTTCAGTAAGTGGAGCACACTCACCAATGTTGAGCCTAGTTTCTGTGACCAATAAAAAAATGCAATCCACGGGTAGTGAAAAAGTCATAAAGGATAAAAGTTTTGTTGGATACAAATCTTGCATTGATCAAAGCCAGTCTGACTGGTGTAGCTGCATCAGACAACGGCCTCCATGCCAGAGAGCGGAAAAGTGCGTTGCCGCGCTTCACAGAAAATCTGGCGGGGAGCCTGCAAGGAACCGGTCTGGCATCCAGGTTTGTGTCGGGATCATCAGCTGGAGGAAGGCTTACCTGTTCTCAAGGGAGCGCCGAGAAATGAAGCACTGAGGCTGACCATGTCCAACGTCGTCAGGGTGGAGAAGGTAGGCTGGTGGGGTGCAACAGCGGGCAAGATTTTGCAGTATAACCAAGGCGCCAGAATGTTTACCCCGCCTCCAAGCTCATTTCCTATGGTGACAGCCACAGGGCTGGGCCCATATACCTTCAGGCGTTAGCAAAGTAAAATGTAGCGAGAGGAACGGTGTTTGGGATTCCGAGTGTTTAAGTCCACGGTAGAGTTTTGAATGATCAATAATGTTTGCAAATAATGGCAGCTGAATCTGGCTGACAAACCTTCTCTGCTTTCACTTCCAAGAAGGTCTTTGACCGCTCCCACTCCAAACATGCAGCTGCACAACACCTCCATCAGCTTCAACAGGGTAACTCATCTGTCTCTGACTACCCCATCAAATTCCGCACTCTGCCTGCCTCATCCCATTGGGATTCCCGGGCCCTGTATGGCACCTTCCTGCATTGCCTGGGTGACCGGATACAGGAAGAGCTAAAAGCATGCATCCTGCCACCTGACCTTAACAAGTTAGTCGAATTTGCTCACCGGACCTGCCAGTTCATCTCTCCGTTCATCTCTCCATTCATTGGGCCACCCTCCTCGCACCCCATTCAATCATCTCGACCCTATTGAGTGACAGCGTTGCATTAATCTCTGTCTCTGCTTGTCCTGCGGAGCAGCTAACTGTCTAATCACTGACTGGCCAGTCTGACATCCCAAAGCTGTCCGGGAGGGCTGGTGCTCTCTGGTGCTTCTGTTTCTTCCGGCAGGCCACAAGGAGTTGCCAGACATTAAAGGAGTCCCTTCCATCTACTACAGCCTCTTCCAGGACTTCTGCTAGATGCGAGCTATTAGTACCACACGTTCATGTTACTTTGCTTTTGATCTCCTCCGGGGAACATTACCATCTAGGGGCAGGCTGTACTCCCTGTCGCTACCCAGTTCCACTCATGGATTCTGCTCTCTCCAACCTCTTAGGGTGCCAGTATTTCACAAAGCTAGACCAGCGCAACGCCAACCACCTGGTTTGTATGAAGGAAGGAGATGAATGGAAGACAGAATTCAACACCTCCTTCAACCACTATGAGGACCTGGTGATGCCATTCGGGCTCACTAACGCCCAAACTGTGTTCCAAAGCCTGATAAATGATGTCCCCTGCAACATGATCCTCAGCTTTGTGTATGTGTACCTTGATGATATCCTGGTGTTCTCCCACACCCTGGAGGAACTCACCCAACATGTCTGTTGAGTGATCGAGTGACTTCCAGAAAACCAGCTCTTCTTGAAGCCTGAGAAAGGAGAATTTTATCAAATTTCAGTGCAATTCCTTGAATTCACCATTTCCCGAGGGGAGACTAGCATGGATTGGCAGAAAGAACAGGCTGTCCTGGATTGGCTAGTACCTGCAGATTGCAAGTCATTGCAGCATTTCCTGGGCTTCGACTAATTTTACAAGAGCAACTGTTGTCCAACAATTACAAGTTAGAAACAGCTAATAGGATAGAGGTCCCTTTTTTAAAGGTAGACAAGTACTGAGAGATCAAAAAATGGGAAAATTACACCTCTGCAGAAAGCTAATGTCATGGAGATAATGAATTAAACACTTTCTGGACACTCACTCAAACAGGAAGAGAACAAAAGGCATTTTGAACACTCTTTCAACTCACGCACATCCCCCAAAAAACCAAGCGAAAATAGCCCCTTTCTGATGGGAAACAGGGATACACGGTAATTAAGTGAGTGCATCGACCATTGTCTGCCTGTCATAATTTGTTCATTTCTTGGTCTTGTTTTGTTTTATATTTCTAGCGGATTAGATTTATGAGCGTCAAAAAGTATGTAATTGTTTGGCTAGTTCGACCATATCCTGTCAGTCAATGATACCAGTTAAGCAAGTTAGCAACTATATTTTTGGGAAACGCAGCCCAGAGCTTACTTCCCACTCACTCGCCCGTGCCTGAGGCTCCAATTCATGATGGTACACTTTCAGTAGCTGTTGGCGTTCAGCTGCATCCCTACAATTTCTTCCTCTTTTTCCATCTCTCCTACCTCTCCATCGTAATCATCACTGTCGCTAGTCGTTGAACTTGCACTTGAATCATACTCTTCAACTTTGATGTCCAAGTCAAGCAAAAATTCTGACATTTTTAGTGGATTTCAAAGCCTTTCTTGCAATGTAAAATGTACATATGATGGCCTGCGTGTCATAATCCCACGAGTGACGTCACAGCTCTTGGCCCGATTCACAGATCTGTTCAAGAACGACATTGGGGGTTGCCAAAACCCCGTTTTACATCTATGATTACTCTATTCCACCATCATTTCCTGGTGAAAAGTGCTGACAGTTTGAGAGTACTGCATGCTCTTTCGGTTGATACCAAATACAACAATTTTTTTTGGAAAGTTTCACATCAATGCATGTCAACTTTAAAGCCTCCATACCTCAGAAACGTAAAACACAAGCCAAAAATTTTGCAAACTAGTTGTTCGAAACAATGACATTATTTATAAAAAGTCTGAAGCAAATCCAAGTTAGTCAGTCTGGAAAATTTTCCACAATCTGTTCATTTGACATAGAATTCACTAAGTTTAACATTGTGCACGATGTCTTAATATGTAGGCCAAAGCATAAAGCAGAATTTCCCCCCATCCTTGGTTTCTTACGTGTAATTGTGCGGGACAATAATGAACCATATCACTGAATTTTAACACAGAGTTAGTACTCGCCATTATGTCTTTAATATGAAATTGGTGACTAAGCAGAAAGGGCGGTTGGTAGCGTCCCCCTATGGATGGTTGACAAGTGCTTCCATGTTAATCTTGTGACTATATCAAATCAAGTGTTTTAGTTAGTTGCATGGGTTGCAATTCAGCAGTCAGTCAATCTGGCCAGTGGACCTATGACGTTATTATACCACTGACATTGAACTCCTCGCCTGCGAGCATCCTTGTGATAAAGATGACTCTTTTTTCCCCCCAGACCCAAGGGGCACGGCCTGAGAGCTTCTGTTTTTCTTTTTTTATCACCTCTCGAATTCTTCTTCTTCTTATTATTATTGTTGTTATTGATATTTTATAATACTACTACTACTACTACTAATAATAATAATAATAGGCTAATGATAATAAAGTTCCTCTTTTCTCTTTCCTTTATGAAAGAAGTTGGAACAGATAATGATATAAATGTTGTTGATATCGAGTTATTTAAGCCTCCACTCTTCTGTGTTAATCCGACAGCATTTTTTAAAATCAAAGCATATGTAGAATATTTCGTCGTCAGTTGCTGTCAAATGCACTCTCTCGTCATTCGTGCAGCTGGAGAAGTGAGGCATGATGAAATGCACCAGCATTTTTGGAGAGGACAAGCCATGCCCCGTGTGATCCGGGGTTGCTCAGATGTGATGTCAAACCCAAAGCACCGCAAAATAAAGTTTCTTTTGTGGATTTCCCCCATCTGATCTGATGCTGCTGCGGTCATGTTCAGTGAAATGAGAGTATAATTTCGCGTCAGGGAAGCAAGGTCCTCCCCCTGTGTTTGCTAGCTGTAGCCCCTCTCAATAATTCTCCCCCCGTGCGTGTGCCCGTGTTTCCAACGCCGCTTGCAAGCCTGGAATTGCCGATGCAAAGCAAGCCGGAGGAGTAAACTGAAAGGGACAATTCACTGAGCACTAGGAATAGATTGAGAGAAGAGAGTCAGGAAAACTAGGAATATCTGAAATAACGTCTGTTCAACTGGATAACATTGGTAAGTCTAATTCTTATTTAAATAGCCTCTGTATGCTTTCAGAGCGTGCGTTAATCTTGCAGTTGTCCGAATTTAAAATTCCATTCTGCAGGCTGGAAAATATTTTAGGTTTGTGATGGTGCACATAAAAATCAATGGAGTTAGCAGACGGGAAACCAAAAGAACTGCCGTGGTTCTGCCCTCCTCCATCATCATATTTGATTAGTCAATTGCCAGTTAACTACCTAGCTTGCTAAATAGCTTACTAGAACACCAACTGAATTGCTGGGATGACAATTGTTAAATGTGACAGGGTCTCTCATGTTAACCAGATGCATACTAACGGCTAAGAAATATTTTTCATGCCGAGTACTAACGTTAAACCTTGCCAGTTGACGTAAGTGAACTAGTTAGCTAAAACTACTGTTTCTAGTGATAGGTGATAACGAGTCCGACAATGCCTCATTCCAGCAGACCATGCAGGTTTGTAGCTACGTAACTGAAGAAGAGGCTTCTCAAAATGGTGTCGGTAACATTAGCTAGCTAGCAAGCTAGTTTGTGTGCGACTGTGACCATTTTAAAACCAAGTGAATTTTCAGTGCAGCAGTTAGGCAATCTGAACGTGTTTACGCTGGATGATATTGCGGCGTCAAAAAGTAATTTAGCTTCTTGAGTAACAAGCAATAAAGAACAGCTAGCAATTTAACGTCACATTTAACTTGACGTTGGTAACTCAGGCTTAACTTCAGATTTCTAGAGTAGCTGTAACATTATTAGCCAATTAACTAGCTAGTAAGCTAACTTGGGCTGAAATTACTCCCGCAAGCGAATTAATTTTCATGTGTAGCTATGCCATTTGCTTAGACTTAGCCTGGAACTATTTGCATTGATAGCCAGCCAGCCAGCTTATGTAATTTAAAGTGACTTCCGAAAACCGACAAGCTTCAACTAACCATTAGCTGCTACAGTTGTGTTTTGCACCGAGCTAGCGATGAACTTCACTAGGTAGCTTGTGAACGTTAGCAAGATTAGAGCTAACGTTATGGCTAGCTAGCTAACACTAGTAAGTTAGCCAGCGTCGCTTGTAGCTGTCACGACCGACCCACCGTTGACTGGCTGTGCGAATGGGTCATTTTACCTGGACGCCGAGTATGATGCCAGCTTGCATAAAGCAAAATAAGTTATTAGTATTATCCTCATTATTTTTATTATCCTAACAAGATTTTTTTTTCTTTCCGTTGGAGTAGTGTCCTGTCGTTAGCTACCTTTATGTGAGTTGTCACCATGTATTAGCGATGATGGCTTTCTCGCGTAATTTATTAAGTTTGCTCGATAGAGCCCACTTTCATTTCCTCCTCTTTCTTCAGCGCTCACATTTGCAACTCTTACAGCTTTGAAGCTAGATGTATGGAAGCAATTAAGTGACCTAGGTATTAGAATTTTAACGGCCACAGAATTCTTAATATTGAAATAGAAACACCACTGAATTCATAGCAGTGAAATATTTTACTCTGAAAACCATCTATCTGAATTTATTTATTCTGAATTGATCTCTTTGAAATTAAAATATGAATTGTTTTACATGTAATCTGAGTAAGAAACGTTACATTTCAGCTTTTGAACGTTGACAAATTCAGATCCAAAAATTCAAGCTTTAGTATTTACAAAAAAAAAAAAAAAAATCGGTGGCTCAAATTCAATCGGTGAAATTCAGACAGGAAAATTCAAGTTGAAAAAATTCAGATTATTGTGTGCTGCTATATTTTTTATTGTGCTGTGGTTTGCTTCATTTGGTCCATGTCTTTTTGTGTCCAACGACCCCAACAAACGGGCCAGTTGACTATTGGCATGATTTGGTGTTCATCGTTCCTCTGTCGTCGTCGTCGTTTGTTGGCAATTTTTCAAGAATCTTCTTCTATGATACCATAAGCCAGAATGACTTTTCTTTGTTCTGGACCATCCTTTGTGACCAGGTCTACCAAGATGTTTCAAAGAATTTTAAAATTTTGATTTTTGAATTCATTTATGAATTTTCTACATTTTGAATTCTTCCATATAGTCAATATTGGTCATATTTCAATGGGCTACAACATGGAATCGATTGGAGATATTGAATAAATAATATTGACAACAGATAGGAAGTCATATAAGGTATCATGACCTTTGACCTTGAGTGACTTTGAAGGTCAAACCCACTGTTACTTTTTGGAAAATTTCAAAAATTTTCTCCTTTGTTATTGTTAGCCAGAATGACTATATATCAGCAACCATAATTCTCCATCTTTGGGTGTTGGGCTCCAGAAGCCTTATTCTTATTTTTAATTTTGGGATCTTGAAGAAAAATGGCATTGTAAATCATTTTTGTTTTGCCAGCTACTATTATCTTTGTAAGGCTATCATGGCATGATTGTCAAGGAATGGCATTTCTTGGCAGAAGCTAAATGGCTTGATTTCTTCTTTTTTGTTTTGGTGCATTCTGTGTTATTCATTTTGTTACAGACAGGACATTTAGAAATGTTATTCCATGACAGCTGCTAATGTGTTGGTCCTCTGAATGGTTTGAATGGCTGAATTTGAAGTACTCTGGGAGTACTTCAGGTGATATAAAAGTGAATGTCATCAACTGTAATTAAAGGAGGAGACAGCACCTTGGCAAAGTATATTTCAGCGGAAAGTAGAATACTTGAAGTGTCTAAAATGCATAGCTTTATAAATTTTAATTTGGTAAAGATCCAGTGCAATGTATTTTTAAACCGGAAAGTCTTCAAATCGGCGTCAATACCAGGGGGCAGACATTTTTACTTGGGGAACCTTATGATTTTGAATTTGATCCTCGGAAACCTCACCTTTAAAAATGCTTAATAACCGTAGCCTCTCGCAGTTTACATCTCCCGATTAGCCACAGTTGCTCAGACTAATTGGTAAAAACTGACAACAGTCTACTTGTATCTCCCCGACGACGATAGTCGGGAGATACTATGGTTTAGTTCTGGGGCCGCCGCCGCAGAGATTTTATGTTCCGGGCTCTGGAAGCCACAATTATTACAGGAATGTTTTCAAATTTTACACAGGCGAAGATCTATATATGACAATGCTCAAGACCGATTTTCGTCAATTTCGGACGTCCAATATGGCTGCCGGCGGCCATTTTGTTCAAAATTTGGGGATTGGGGAGATACACGACTCGGTCCCTGTGGTGACCGAGTTATCTAGTTTACTTTTGATAGCATTGTTATGCATTGCACCACAAAATTATGAGGCGTCTTCTGCTCATAAATGACGACGTAAAATATCAATGTCTTCATAATTTCAGCACTCGTGAAGCAGCACAGATTTGCGAAAATTAGTTTGCGAGGCTACGAGAATTCGTTCTTTATTTTGAATGTTTTCACGGCTAAAGGCCGCTGTAAGGTTGCACAGCTGTGTGACAATCCCAAGGACGGCAAAAATAAATGCTGTAAAGTCAGCAAAAGTTTTGGATTTACAATGCCATATCAATTATATCAATGTAGGCAATGGGAATTCACTTCTCATTACCATTTCTAATTATAGGTCATGTATTGGTCTTGGTCGCTGAGTCGATAAATTGTTTGATTGTTAATCAGGCCAGCTTAAATAAAAACAGCTTGTGGGCAGCCAAGCCGTAAAGGGAGAGCTTACTGAAGGCCCTTTGAACTACTCCATGGCCCAGATGAAAGGAAAGAGAACAACTGACGTCATGTAAGAGAATAACTGACGCACAAGCACCGAGGCACTGGCGTTTGATTGGATAATGCATTCGAAATGCACACTCGCTCACTATATAGGGCACTGTGTAGTGAATGTTCTACATTGAAAACAATATAGAGAGTGACTGAGCGAGTGGGCAAGTGTGCGTTCTGAACGCAGCCTTAGATTCCCCAAGTAAAAATGTCTGCCCCCTGGTATTGACGCCGATTTGAAGACTTTCCGGTTTAAAAATGCGTCGCACTTGATCATTACCAAATAAAAATTTATAAAACTATGCGTTTTAGACACTTCAAGAATTCTACTTTTTGCTGAAATATACTTTGCGGAGGTGCTGTCTCCTCCTTAAATGCACTTAATTACATAAAAGAAAAACTGTTACCAACAGGACAGATTGTGACATGGGTTTTTTTGTAAAATGGTTAAATCAAAAGTTCTCTTCATTTTGGTGATATTCTTCAAATTCAGCCATCCTGTGATGTACCGTTATATCAAAGAAATATCATTCAGGAATTTTCAAAAAATATATCTGAACAGATGAATTCAACAGGGGTGTCAATGTGCATTACGGACAGGACAGGGCAAAATGTTACGGACAGGACACTTTTGTTGCTCTAAATAAATATCAATTAATTACCACTTAAACTTGTATTGATCAATATTATGGATACATTTGCTTTGTGAGAGAGACAGCTACATGTCTTTTTATAAGAAATATGCCATTTCATTTTCAAATATCAAGACTTACAGCCTCATAAGCATGTACAAAATTGTTATACAACGTAAATGCACGCATCTAAGTCCAATGCCTATCATGACTAACTTGAAAAATGTAAATTAAAACAAAACTCCATATTTTGATTCCAGTCACAGTCATGAAATCGACAATGGTACATAATCGCCATGAGTGCAATGATTCATAAAGCCAAAATGCATTTTTCAGAAACTTTTGGATATCAACTAACATATCCATCAGGTATTTCATGAAAATTCTGGAAAAAAAATTTCTGGAGCCATGTCGCAAATACCATGGAATGCCCCTTTTATCTTGTTTGGCAAAACCACAGCACCTGTATCTCATTTGTGTTCCCCTGCTAATATTTGTCATTGCAATATAAATCTTAAACTGTACCGATTGCTGATTATTTTCCCATTACTGTTTTTCTTTCTGAAGTGTTTGTCCTTTCTTCCAATTTGTAATGCCTTTCATGTCCTAGTCATGTAAATCCAGCATATTTCGCAGTGCCTCATTACCGCCAAAATTGTTGATGCTGTGTGGTGCTTAAGCATAACAAAAAAAAAAAAATTATGTGTTTCCATTAAGCTGACCCACTTTCCATCTAAAGTGCTGACCATAAAGTTTTTAGACCACTGTTCAAAAATAAAATTAGCCAATATTGATCTGACCCTATTGTGGAGCATCTGGATTTTGAAGGTTTTTTTGTATTGTAGCGCCACCAAATGCCCAAAGTAACTGAAATAAAATCGAGAAGCGCCATTACAGCTGTCGGCGGTTGGGATATGTTGCATCTCAACTTCTGACAGAGCTGAATTGATAAATGCATTTCCTATGAGGGAGCGGTTACGGAGTTTCCCAAGAACAGCGAATCACAAAACGCATCTAACCATCCATCAAACTCCTACTGTAAACCTCAATGGCAGCAACTGACACTTTGATTGATAGGATGCGATTGATCCATTGCTATGGTTTTTCCTCATCTTTGTCTACTGTTCTTCTCAAGAAAGTAGATGTAAAGTTAACTAGCAAGCATTTACTCTGGCTAGCTTGCTCCTTAAGATGAAAATGAGGGCAGTTTAGCTCCATTTCATCATATGTTGCCTTGCAAAATGCATGATTAAAGCTTGGAAATGAGCAGGAGCAGACAAGTGATGGGCCTCAGGTTCCATTGCAGTGTCAGTTTGCACCTACTGACGCATGTCCAATAGAGGTGCTAGCAGACCTCCTGCCCGGCCTGATCAGAGATTTTTTTTTGCTCCGGATTTCTTTAATAAATGAAAAGAGGGACATGAATTATCATGGATTTGGTGCACTTGCTGCATGATTCTCTTTTGAGCAAAATTATGTGGCAACTTGCAAATTTAATGTTGAAATCATTATGATTGTTGCTGTGTGTTTTCAAAGACAACTTGGAACCTGAAAATGGATATATACAGTAGTGTGCAGTGATGATGCACTTAACAAAATCAAGATAAATCTGAAACCTTTAAGGTCAAATTTAGCCTACCTTTTTTGGACTGTTCTAAAATGGTTTAGTTTGCCTAGTTCTGTAGCAATACCTGTTGAATATTCTGAATTTGTCTATTTTGTGGTTTCATTTTTGGCCAGTGGTCTACGAAGCTTTGAATTTATTCTGAATCAGGTTTATAGTTTAAGGTTTATTTTTCTACATTTTCATGTTTTGAAGTCTTTAGGAAGGGTGGTTTATCATCTAGGATAGAGTTCGGAAAGGAGCATTGTTAAGATTGAGTACAATCATTGACATTAATAGAATTTTTGTTCGGCCTCATCAGTTTTCTGTCATCTCCTCCTCTTCCTGAACTGAGTGGTCATGGTGCCAAAAGTCTGCATTGCTTATAGAGGTTGCAGCCTTTCTTCCAGTACCTAACCTAACCAACTGGAGTCTTCCACTAAATAATGAGGGGAACTGGCCCTCCCTTGATATTGCTGTAGTCAATTGTGTACAACCTTAATTTGCGGCTGGCTAGTGGTGATGTCGCATAAAAATGTGACCCATGGGTCACATTTCCATAACACTACAGAAAATGAAAGTATTCTCCCCAGAAACATTGGATGTCCCTTGGTTTTCAACCTATATTTAAAGTATATTTAAATGCAAAAATTAATTTTTATGAAATACTTGTACATTTTCACTTAAATATTGGAGAAAAATTGACTCACCATTCACTCCTCCACAGGGTTATTTTTCCCTCTGATGCTTGTTCCAGACAGTGAGGTTTAACAGTGCAGTGAAAGAGCATGTGGGTTGAATGTAAAAATTCCCATGCACTACTTGGTGTGGATGTGTCTGTTGTTAGGATGGGGTGTGTTATGATTTTATTCATGTGATTGCAAGATTATTTGTCCTCACAGTCTTGTTTTGGTTGTACAAGGGAGAAAATGCCTTGCAATGCTTTTAAATGGGTCTGCTGCAATAAAACAACCCACAGGCAAATATTTGCCTGCAGGCCATTTCATAGTAGCAGACTCATTTAAAGGGCAGTGCAGCGCTTTGACCCAGTGTAGACTTGCCTGGATGACAACAGTCTTTGATATGATAAAGCTTGTTTTTAATATTTACCAGGAAGGTTCTAGCCTTTCTGCCTCCCTATTTAAAATTTCAGGTCAAGGGATTCTGGTGTAGTACAGATGTGTTTGATGTTGGCTACATATAAACTTGAGTTTTTACAGCAGTAAGTTTATGCAAAAATAAATGTTATATTCCTAGAATTTTTTTATATCAGGCTTTGTCAGCAATTAGTGCTTTTTTACTCCAGTGATACCCTTGGTCTATGCGTCGTATTGTAGGTGCATAATGAACTTCACTCAGAAGCCATCAGTCATTACCTTGGGCTGCAGAGGAAACTTGTTGCTACTGTGCTGCAGTACTTTTCCTGTTTAAACTGCCCAGTCTATTTCTGAAACATAATTTTGAAGGCTAAAAATCTGAATGCGCTCTAATGTGAAACTTACGAGTGTGTACTGCATTTGATTCCTGTTCTGTTCTGAAACATTAACTTGCTATGAACATTGTTGAAAATGTCTCCCAGAAAATGAGGGCTTTTCATGCAACATCAGTGTCAGAGCAGAGTCCTTGCAATATCACTCGCAAAAGCATAATTACCTACTGACTTGCAAAAAGAAAAAGTTAATACAAAGAACAGCCTTTATTTTTTAAAGAGACCAGTTTATCAGTGCTTATATTGCTCATTTTTACCCTGGGAGCCATTGTTGCTCCAGTGGGAATCCTTGCAGCATCCTTTGGGATTCAGCTGCATGGCTGAAGCTAAGCAGGTGAGGGCTTGGTTAGTAATTGAATGGGGGACAATCTGGAAAAACTAAGTTGCACTGGAAGAGGTGTTGCTGGGCGAGAAGGTGACCATCTTCTCTCTGGAGGTAGATGCCTCACTGATGGGGACACTACACTGAGGGAGACACCGTCTTTCGGATTAGATGTTACACTGAGGTTCTGACCCACTGTGGTCATTAAAGAACCTAGGACGTGTTTTGATTAGAGTAGGGGGTTCCCTGGTGTCATGGCTATATTCACAACCTGCCACTTAATCATCCTTAGATCTCATGAGCTATGCAATTTGTCCCAAGGATTTTCTTAGGATCTGTATGGATCCCTTAGGATATTGCTAGGATCCTTGAAGATCAACAAGGGTTTTGTTAGGGATCCTCAAGAATCCTGTTCAGGATCCTGAAGAATCTTTGAAAGGATCCTGTTAGACTCTCTTGCAGGATCTTTGCAAGGATTCCCTCCAGGGATACCACAAGGATTTTTGTTTTCGAAGATCCTTCAAGAATTTTTGCAGGATCCTACCTGGATCCTGGTTTATTGTTAAAGATCCTGCAAGTATCCTTGTTTTTCCATTTCCTTGAAGGTTTCCGGTTTCTTGAAGGATCCTGCAAGGATTCCCACCAGGGTTGGGGCTGGATATGTCTAATCTAATCTGAATTAATCTAATCTAATCTGATCCAGCTCCACCCACAGCCCCATTCTACTTGTTAATTGTCACCCTGACCCGAACCAGGGATCAGATCCAGTTCCTCCCAATGGATCTTTGGTTTGCTGCGAGAAGTGTCTCATGTAAAGGCAAAAATAACTCTTCTAATGTGTCATGAACTGAACTCAGCTGTTTTGCTCCTTGGAAACCCGGCTTCAGTCACTTTTGATGAGAAAAATGTCCAGCCTTTGATTGTTCCTGGTGTACAGAGGTAGTGTTGGTGACCCTGCGACCTTTCCTGTCGCACCAAAACCATGCCAAACTTCATTTTTAAAAATGCAATAATGAACAATGTTGGTGACCCTCCCTGTCGCACCACTACCAAGCCACACTTTATTTTTAACATTGCAGTAATGAACAAATCTAATTGAAATCATGTCAGACCTGCTGTCAACATTCCTGCTGCATAGAGGAGGAACCTCATTGAATTTTATGGCCCTATTACTTTTATTGTGGTAAGGAGAAATGTCATTTCCAAATGCAATAAGTCAAACTGTTTTAATCGGAATCAGATCAACTTTGCGGTGAACATCTTGGTGTGTAAAAGAACAATTCTTTTGTTGTGTTGATGCCATCACCATCCCTGTAACACCCCTTTAAGGCCAAAGTGATCTTTCTTAAAAATGCAGTAAGTCAAACAGTTCTCATGGGAATTGGATAAAATTTGCCGTGAACATTCCTGGAGCCTACTGTAATTCATGGATCCTGCCTCCCTGTAACCTTTCCACTTGGCCAAACTATAAATTTTGCCTATGGATAGAATGCTCTAGTTTTGGGTGATATACCCTGCGGTCTTCCAACCGCATTTGTCTAGTTATTGATCGTAACAAGTAGTGTAATGGCTGAGACAATGAGTGAGTTTCCTCCATATTGCTAGCCTGTTTTGGCAATAGAGGGATTTCGAAGTGTGACTGAGGCTGACCACATGTAGATTGAGCAGGAGCCTGCCGGCTCTTTTGCAATTTTCAGATTGAATTTTGAGGCTTAGAAAGTTAATAAGGAGCAGCTGCATGGTGGAATTGTGAAGGGCAGATCTGAACAGCTTGGATTCATTATTGATAAGCATTTCTTGAACATCTGTGTTCTTTGGATATTCAGGAGATTGGAGCCTGTCATTTTCAGCCGTAAATAAAAATCTCAAGCCATTCAGCTGTGAGATTCCAGACGTTGAGGGTTGAGGTTGAGCTCTGTAGAAAAAGTTGAGTCATTAACCATAAAGGTGGTTGGTGTTGTGACATTTCCTATGCAGGCTTGTGCTGATGTTACGGTCAGTTTTCAAATGTCTTTAAAGCATTCCATCGACAGCATCAGTCCAGAGGGGTTGAACTTTTTATAATTTAATTTTCCTCAATTCAATTTTCTGTTGGTCTTTGGTACTAGCATGTGTGTTTTCTCAATGAGAGGCAGGTAAGAAGAATATTTTTTTGGAATTTTTGGAGTTGTTATTTTGAATGATTTCTCTTCATGAGTGGTGTAGAGAGAGGCTGTGGTTTCCCGTTAACTGGCTGCGCCTAAGTCAAGGCTTTGTTTCACTATTTCACTATGTGAATGAATTATTTGATTTTCGAGGAACATAGTCTACCTGTTTCCAATCGACAATAAATATTGCTTTGCATCAAGGCTGTGTGTCACCCAACATGAAGCTTTGGGTCATGCTGGAACACAGGTGCTGATTCAGGATAAAGAGGTCGGTGAAAGTGTGAATAACAAGCTGTGAATTAATCTCCTGCTGAAGCCGATCATCCTACGCTTCCAGCAGTCTCTCCCGCTGCCCCTCCCCCAACCATCCTCTGTTTTCGGAATGGGCCGCTCCGGGCCTAATTTGATCACACTCGCGCCGCGAGCCAGCATGAAATTGATATGAGCAAGACAAGAAGGCAGTAATGGACCGTTGGTGAGATCTGCTTTATCAAAAGAAATGCAGAGTTGCTTAGTGCTATTGTCTAATGCAACGGCAAGGGAAGCCTGTGATATGCAGCATGCCGTTCATGGTGGGTAGAGTCTCTGGGCTGCTCTGTCACCTCTTACCATTGTGTCTAGGCAGGTGGAAGGCCTGCTTCAATGGAAGTGTGAATCTGTGCACTGCTACCTCTCTCTTACAGAAGTAACCAGGAGGCACATACACTCTACATGTTAACATGTGCATGCACACACAGGCATGCTTGGAAGCGTGTGGGTCATCACTGTGAAGGGTGGTAAGTGTCGCGCACCAAAGGCCCTGGCCAATGTCAGCATTTGGTATAGCACGAGTTTCCTGGCAGCATGAGATATAATAAAGGCGTTAAGCAGTGAGCTCATTGCATGCAGGGAGCAGAGATGGGGAGAGGGGGATGGGCAGCATCAGTGCAGGGTAGGAGCTCTAGCGGAATGAAAGCCACCGAGTCCCCGTTTAAAGATGGATGCCACTCTGAAAACGCAGTGCGAGGGCACAAAAGGGCCAGCCCATTCCGGAGAGCCACGACACTCGGCGTTCTCAGGAATGTTGGGACTCTGGGTTGAATGTAATTGCGGGGCTTTGAGTCATGCACTGAAATGTTAGTTTTGCACAATTGTCCTGTAGATAATAGCCTTTACAAAATAGATGCAATGGTTGTGTGAATGCCAGCCGTTTAATTAGAATAGGCTTTTTATAATGGTTGAAAAAGCTCTCATTGCCTGGTTAATACAATGACTTCTTTTCCAAAAGAGATAAGTGCCCGCCCCATTTAACTCCTGCTGTGACGCTTCTCCATGTGAGGTTGATTAATTTCTAGTTGCATAATGCATTTTTATTCAGTGGTCGCAATATGAACTGATTGCCATCTCATTTGCGTTTGAGGAGAGATCAGTTTGCTATTAAGATAATTACTTAAGGAGCACCGTCTCTTTTGCTGTCTTACTTCTTGCGCCCTGGTCTACTTCATATGACTGCGATTTGCAGTTTAGTTTCATAAATTCATTCACTCCTCTCATTCACCATTTCAGCATATCAGGAAATATCAGTGATATGAACAAAATAGCCTTGGAAACGCGCAGGAAACAAACAAGCACAGAGTGTACGGACGTGGAGTTCACACTCGCCCACTCCAGCGTCGGCGCAGAGTCTGAGCTTGATTTGATTTGTGAGTGAGGATGTGGCTGCAGTTGTTGACACTCCGGTTGCCAGCAGCACTCAGACGAGACACTCTCCTCATTCCTCGGGCGATGGCTCTCGCATCATCGTCGAGAATTTCAGATTAGGGATGCTTAGCAAGCACTTTCGCTTTGCACCCTCTTAAAATTTTGGCTTATGCACCCTCCCCTGCGTTAATGTGCTCTTACTCACACTCATTGATGGTTCCTCCTGAGCTCAGTGTCATTCAGACCAGTGTTCCTGCTGGTGCAGTGTTCCCAGTTTAAGTCTGTTACACTGCTGGCAGATTGTTTAAGGGAGCATTTAATGAATGTAATTATGATAATGGTGAATTTTGTGTTTAGTGTGCCTGGGAGACTGCTCCTGTGGAACCCCTTTCACACTCTCCCTTTCCCTCCCCCTCTTATGGTGTGCTGTTACGCTCAAGCCCACCCCTGCTTTGAGAAGGTCTCATTTCTTTATAAATGTGCGCTGTACAGTATCTTTGAACAAATAATTTAACTTGCTATGTTCTATGTAATCACGGGCGTTGCTTCAAAATAAGACTGAAATAACATTTCAGTCGCTTATGGCAGACGCACTCACGCAGTTGCAACCATTAGACAGCCTGTCCTTGCTTGACCAACTGGCAGCCAACAGTTCTGCAATCATGATTCTCGTGAGTTGTAATTACATGGGGGGAATGGATCTTTATCCAAGCGTTGGAGAGTCCTACTCTGGGTCGGCTACAGGTCTGCAAGTAATCCATACAAACGAGACGGCAGGTGGTCTTTAATTTCTGTTCTGCCTGTGGATGGAACAATGTACTGCATGGGTCTGGTTTGTGTTCATGATTGGTAACATTTTTTTTTTTTTTAATTGCCTTAATTCAATAACAAGTCCTCCTTAGTGCAAGACTTCCTGGAGAATGATCAGATGAGATTTGCAGGTGCAGTAACTGGGCCGTTGGGTTTTTAAAAAGGAAACTTACTCTGAGTCGGCTTCTCAAAATGCCAAATAGACGTTCAAATGCTTTGACCAGTTAATTGTTTGAACATGCTGTATACTCTTTTGTGTCTTTGGTTACTCTGACAGTACTATTTAAATATCGTATTTAACAAAGATAGTGGAAGTTTGAAAACTTTCAAAGTTGACCAAAGTCTATGAATTATCTGGTCCTGATTCAGGTTTTATTGTGTTGCCTGTGATGCAAGTTGCCACTTAAGTATCAGTTTTCCATCAAATGTCGGCAGCGACAACGTCAGCATAACCTTGGTTTGATTGATTGTATTTAAATGAAACTTTAGTGTACTTTAACATCTCTTGGGCAAGTTCAATTTGGGGACAGATCCGCCCATATTTAATGAAGCTGCTACTTTTTGATTGGTCGATGGGTTCCAGACAATAACTGTTTAAAGAATGATCGCATTTGAATGAAACTTACTCAGCTTACTACCAAGGTCTTTTAGGCAATATGATTTGGAGATAGATCTGCATATTTAATGAGGCTGCTGGCTTGTGATTAGTTGATGGTTTCCAGACAATATTATTGCAAGAATGATCAGATTTGAGTAAAACATGCTCTGCTTACTTACAATGAAGGTCTCTCAGGCACGTTTGATTTTGGGGCAGATTTGTGCTTATTTAATGAGGCTGCTGCATTTTGATTGGTTGGTAGTTTCTCTACAATATCTAGTGAAAGAATTTGGTTTCCAGACGTTAACTATTGAAAGAATGATTGGATTTGAATGAATGAAACTTGTCAGCTTACTTATTACCATAATCACTCTGTTGAGCACAATTTTGGGACAAGAGACACGCACATTTAATGAGGCTGCTGCATTTTGATTGGTTATGGACAACAACTATTGCAAGAATGATTTGATTTGATGTAAACCTGGTCAGGTTACTGACTACCAAGGTCTCTCAGTCAGGTTTGATTTTGGGACTGAGACATGCATATATAATGAGCTGGCTGCTGCCCTTTGATTGGTTCAATCACTCTTATTTCAGCGTTGGAAAGCCATCTGTGGAACACTTCTTTATTTGTTTGTTTATTTATTTATTTCGAAGAATTGGATGGTTTGGGGTGCTGACTCTGGAGTTTAATGTGTGTGTACTCGTGGTCGAGCCTGTTTAGAAAAACAGAACCCTAAGTTCTTGCTTCCTGTACTTTTAGCGGGCTAGTGGCTGATGAGGGTTGTAACTACAAATATGGCCCATTGCTCCTTTGTTTTGTGGGAAGCGGAGAAGCCTCTGGGCTTAGATTTGTTTGGCCTTTGTCCACTTCTAGTGCTTTTGACCCCAGAAGGTTCAGAGGTCATTAAGGGTCAGAACACATGCGAATAGAAGCAGGCTTCAGTGAAGGCTGCAATGTACAATGAAAGGTTGCATATCCTGAGGGTAAAATGCTACCTTAATGCTGCCTACAGGATAGCCTTTGATTGGCCACTTGGATTTTGCACAGGGTTTACCCTGGATGACGAGGTGCCAGGAATTGTGGATGACACGTATGAAAGCCCCTCTAAGCTACTTTTGGTGCAGGCAGGGTTAAGCTCCCAGCTGTGGCGGCATCCAGTCTTTGTGTCACCGGTGCAGACAAGCAGCTCCTGCAATCATTCCCCAGTTCTGCCATGAAGCTTAACCAACGACGCGCTTCGACCCGCTGCTGGCCCCCTCTTTCGTTTTCATACTCAAGCTACTCCCTGCTCAGATTCCGTTAACGTGGCGCCTGAGGAGAATAGGGAAACGAGCTTGTTCCCGCGGCAGCTTCTAAAGAGTCCGCCTGCGTGAAGTGATTTAATTTAAGGTGCATTTACTTGTCAGGTTTATTGAATTAGAGCTCAAACAATTAGATTTTTTTGCGGGGCCCCATTTGTCAGGTGCGATTTTTTTACCCATCATCACAGACACCTTTGAGTTGGAGGTGCTGTTGTTTGATTCTAGGAAGTAGCTAGGAATGAGGCACTGGCTGCTGTGTTTTTTTTTTTTTTTTTTTTTTTTGACAGTAGATTAGCATCAATAGTAAAAGTTAATTTTGGGGAGAGGTTGTTTATTCAGTTCAAAATCCCAATAGAGACAAAGTGGTTCCTATGCATTTTGTGTATGAATGATGCTTTCACAGGCTTATTTCAACTCGCTGAATGCTGTGCTCTCTGAGCTGTGATATTAGGGTCTGTGCTGCATTGTTTGTACTATTCCTTTGTCTGAAAATTCAGTATCGATGATGGCGATAGTGAGTAGCATGTTGCAGATGGTAGTTGGTTATGTTGTTGTGTTGCACAGTTTCAGTGTTGTTGTGCATACAGCGCTGACTCGGTCTCTGCCTGCCTGCTGCTGCTTTTGTCTCTCTCTCGCACGCATGCGCTCAAATACAGACGCACAGCGTGACCCCTGTCTGGCTTTGATTCCATCTCTAGCAGACAACCACCTCCCACCAACCTCTCCACACCTGAATAATTTAAAGGTCTTGTCTCTGTAGCTGGGCTCAGGTAGAGGCGAGTAGCTACCGCATCAATGTGTGTTGTCAAAATGCCTTTCCCTGACACCCGTGGGAGAGACTAGCTGCATGTCTCAAATAGTTCTCTCCTCCTATCATTACTCCATAGAGAGAAATGGAATAAAGGTTTCTTTTTTTATGAACAAGAATAGCTGGCTATTGGCCACAGCATGTCTCATTAAGTGTATATCATTTGTGCAAGCATAAGTACTTTTTTTAACTCATCTAACAGTCATCCCTGCATGCTGACACTGTAGCTATTTGCAGGTAATATGAGATGGCTGAAAAGATAACTAGTTTGATATATTTATAATGAGAATAAACAAAGGAACAATTGGATGGGTATAGATTGAGATAATTCGCTGCCTTGTTTGCTTACCTGTTCTGCCAGATTTGTGTCCTCCAATAATGCAGTGCATTGTGGAAGCCTGAGCATTTATGGCTGTAATGCCCAGGGCCAGCCATAGTGGTGAGGTGAGTGAACAGACTGGTATTGGTATAGCAAAATGTGTTAGTTATCCTCTTCAAAGTTTTCCCAATCCCTTCCCACCTGGTTAGAGTGACATCATTCATGGAGTTAGTTTTTTTTTTTTTTTTTTGAGGCACACTGAGAATTGCAGGATCTGTGTCATGATTACTGTGCGTTCTCAGTACGTACATCCTAAGAAAGTCGATCTGCTTGACTGCAAGTCATAAACTGATTCCATCCTTGCCAATCCATCTTCATTTTGCATTGTATTTATATATTTTGTTAGTTTCTTTTTATATTAAGGAGCTATGGAAATCTGAGGATTCAAAGCGCTATTTTAAGCTTTAGCCAAGGCATACGAAGAATGTTGCTAGTTGCAATCGCCAGTAATAGTAGAAGAAGAAAAATACCTTCTAGATTTCAACTTGGAGTTGAACGGATTTACTTTGTTCAAAATTATGAGTGCGCAGTAATCGTGACAAAGCTCCTTTAATTCCAACTGTAGAGGAATTTCACTGTATCATGAGTTTTATAGCTCTGTGAAGATGATGAAAGCAGCAGGAAAATGGACATTTAAATCAGCTAATAGACTTTTCCTTACAAAATAGAATGCACAGTTTAGCCTCGCTTCTAGATACTTGAAAAGCTTGAGTACAGTGTCTTGAATATTCTTGGGAATTTTGACAAGGATGCTGTGCAGAAATGATAATGGTATCTTGTCCTGTTGTGTTGGAGGCGTTGGTTTGAGGCAGGGTGACGATGTTTGGCTTCTCTTTTTGTTTTCACTTCATGTTCTCCCGTTGAAGTCATTTGAGGAAGATTAACAAAAAAATGAATGAAAGAGGCTCAAAACCAAGCTGGTATTCCTTTGAGTCGCCCTGTCTGACCCCAACTCTAATAGTATTTCCGCGACGGTCTTGACCTTTCCGGTCGCTCACCAATCAGCTCTCATACGACACCTTTATCTGGTTTCGCTGTTCTTCAAGAAATCTTCAACACTAAGTGTGAGTCTTTGAGCTGCAGATTGCACTAATATGAAGAAGCCTTGCCTGGACACGAGCGTTTTATTGTGCTCATACCATTGTGCTTTGCATTAGATATGAGAATAATTCTCTGTGATATGTAGCTTTGAGAATCTAGCTGTCTTTTGTCCACAGATGAACTTGAAGGCGAACAAAGTGTTGTAGTGATTTCTCCAGTGGACACTTGACTGAATATATCAAAGATAAACTGTGGAGTGGGTCAGCCAGCAAACTGTGCAGCAGGAAGGGGGTGTGTTTTCTGGCAGTCCTGGGGCGCAGGTGTAGTTTTAAGTGTGAGGGGCAGGGATACAGTGCTAAGCGGCTGTGTATTGATCTCAATAATGTACGGATTATTGTCACGACACATTCCTACGTTAATCTTTATTCTGAAAGCAGGACCTAATTTGTTGCACATTTGAGATTCATTGCCTCGACACCGTTCTGTTAGTTGCATGGATGTTTTTGTGTGTGAAACAAATGCTGGAAGATGTAATCGTACTGTTAGTTTTCCTACAGCATTGGAACAGTCGGAAACCTGTGTAGAGGAGATGCCTGAGGTGATGTGCCTCACAGGGGAACTGAATTTGTGTATACACTCTCCAGACCCCATGGCGACTTGGTAAGAGCGCTACCCCAATACCCAGGAGATGGAGGGTCTGGAACATGCAGTGGGCTCCAAAATTACTGGCACCCCTGACAGGCCAATGCACAAGCAATTCTTTAAAAATTCTACAAAATATATTTATAGAGAAACTCTGAATAACGTGAAAAATACTGTACAGTATTAATGATCCAATGGAACCAACCAAAATCATTTACTGATTTGATTAAAGAGCAATTTCCTACAGATCAAGGTTTCACAATTAATAGCACCCTTATTGTAAATAACATCTACCAAAATTGAACCAGGTATTAAATTCCACTTATTTAAGTTTTATCTAAGTGTTAAGAAACTATATTGAGCCATTACATCACTTCTAGTTTCATTAGGGGGAAAAAAGGTAACACACTTGCAATATCCCTTTGTCATCCAACACTATGAACAAAACAAAACTCAGTTCAGAAGAGGCAGATGGTCATAGAACTTCATAAATCTGGTAATGGCGACAAGAAGATTCTCAAATAGTTGAATATGCGGTATATCACTGACAGGGCAGTTATTAAAAAATTTTAAAGATATGGAACTGCTGAAAACCTCAAGGGTAGAGGACGCAACTGCATTTGGCCCCCCAGGATACTGAAGAGGATGGTGAGAGAAGCAACAAAATCCCCAAGAATCACTTTGAAGGAATTGCAGGCCTTGGTGGCATCTTGAGGTCACCAGGTTTCAAAAAGCACCATCAGGCGCCACCTCCACAACCACTGGCTCTTTGGAAGGGTTGTCAGAAGAAAGCGTTTTCTGACCAGAAGACACAGAAGCGAAAGCTTGGAGTTTGCCCAATGTCTTCTAAATGTTGACTGGAACAGAGTGCTTTGGTCAAATTAGACCAAATTTGCCTGTTACGGTCAAATACAGCATCTGCACGTGTGGCGTCGAAACAGAGATGGATACAAGGAGAAAAGCCTCATACCCACGGTGAATTATGATGGAGGGTCAGTAATGTTTTGGGGCTGTTTTAATTCAAGAGGTCCAAGAGCAATGGTTAAGATTAATGGCGTAATGAATTCCACCAAGTATCTGGATATTTTGGCTGACAATCTTGTTGCCTCTGCCAGAAGGCTGGAACTTGGCCATATGTGGACTTTACTACAAGACAATGACCCAAAGCGTACCTCAAGATCCACACAGAACTGTGACAACAAAATCAACGTTCTGCCATGGCCATCTCAGTCGCCAGACCTCAATCCAATTGAAAACTTTTGGGCTGAGTTGAAGAGGATAGTTGATAAATGCAAACCCAAGAATGTGAAGGATCTTGAAATGATCTGCTCAGAGAAATGGTCCAAAATCCCCCCAAATGTGTTCCTTAACCTTGTCGAAAACTACATGAAAAGACTCCAGGCTCTTATCCTAGCTAGAGGTGGTTGCACTCAGTACTAAGGGTGCCAATTATTATGAAACCTTGATTTTGACAAAATTTATTTTGTATTAAATGATTGTAATGATTTTGGTTGTTTCCATCAAAACATTAATAAAGTATTTCACATATGTTGGTACATTCCGTTTCTCTATAATTATATAATCAGTATTATTATTTTTGCATTGTTTGTGCATTGCCAGTCAGGGGTGCCTGTAATTTTGGAACCCACTGTATTTTATTTCATCATGTTAGCATTAGCCTGCGCAGGGCTCTGCCCAGGATGCTCGGAGTGCTGGTCAGTGAATTGTTCATATGCGAGTGCGCGCAGGGAAATTTTTGCGTCAATTCAAAAGCAGATAGTCACCAGATTACTGTGTTTCTTTGATGTGCTCCTCAGTGCGTAGCGAGATGCCTCTAATTTTCATAGATAGATGCCATATTCATAAACTTGTTTTCTATTTTGTATCCAAATACTTTTTATTCAATTTCTGGATATGACTTAACATCTGTCATTTATGTTTCAAACATTTCTTCAGTGGCACCTGTTGGACAGAGAACAAGCGATAAACGTCTTTAAACTGCTTATTAGTCTTGATCTGTTTCCGTCATTTTTCTTGACGAAAGATACTTAAACTCTCCCTTCTCAGGTGTAGCTAATTGTCTTCATTAAGACGAGAGATAAAATGCATCAACTGAAGGCAAAAATGTGCACATTTCTTGCTTTGTAAGATGTGGCAAAAGTTAACGCAGAAAATCCACAGTAGGTTTTTTTTCGTGAAGGGTTACCTATTAAGGCACGTGAATTAAACATTTTTATTGAAAATTTTATTCACTCGCCTCGCCATTTCATTTAAAGGGAAACTGTGTACTTAACTGCAAATGGATTTTTCATATTGTTGGAAAACGTGTTAACCAAGAACAATGATTAAAATCGGGTCAATAATCTCATCCGTTTCAGGGTATGTTTTCTGCCCCCTCGGTTTTTCGTCCACCGACCGCCACTGTTATTAAACATTGATAGATTATCTTATAAAGAATGATACTGTCCTCAACAGAGATTTATTTAGTTTTGCTGTCGTTTATATAACAAGAAAACTTTTCTCTCGACATGCAAAGTACAGCGCTACAGAAATCAATCACCCTGCCCATTTATAATTGCTTGTCTTTCATTAGATTGAGACAACCGCACCGATCATTTCTCCACAGCCTCAGATTCAATTCGCCATGAATACCCAGCACACGCGGGCTCGAATAGCATTCGGTGTTTCATCACTGTTGGGCAGGTTTTTCAGCATCAATGAAGACCAGCACAGACGGGGCGTGGGTCGAAAACGAAAGTTCGCTATTCTGACAATAACAAGAAGGGGGGGAAGCATATTTAGGGTCATTTATGTTTTGTTTCTAGCGATTTTATTGGACACTGGATGCATTCATTTTAACTGATCTTTGAAAAAATAGTGCCGGTCGGGAAACGCACTAGCTATCTGAACTGAGTGGTGGTCGGTGCATTCCGAGTGCTGGTCGGCGCCGACCACCGCCGACCAGCATCGGCAGAACCCTGCCTGTTGCTGTTTTCTGACCCAATCAGTGTAGCACTTGATGGTTTCAAGCTGTGAGTGCATATGAGCACTTGCTTGGATTGGTGCTGGTGGACAAAAGAAATGTTAACTGTTCAGATTGGTGTCACAGAGGGATTTTACCAGCTGATTTGTGCTACCATCCGAAAATGGATTTCTGCATCAGCAGGTGGGGCAGTCTGTTCAGCTGGGAGCTGAGTTTCAGCTCCAGAGGTTCATGGAGATTGAAACCTTTCCTCAGGAATTGGGCACAGTCAGTAGTATATTTGAGTGTGGTTTTTTTTTTCTTCTTTTTTTTTGAAGCTCTAAGTTCCAAAAAGGTTATTTCCTCCCTGTAATGTGACTTGAGTGCATGAGGGAGATATCTTGACCTACTTCTAGGGAATTGAAAGAAGATAGGGGTTTCGTTAAGATGCCCAGATGTGCTGGGGCAGGTTGGACTGGCTGTGCTGCACCTGGCTCATATATTGACAGTGAGATGAAGGGACGAGGTTCTCCTCACTCTGCCCAGCAGAGACACTCTCTGTGCCCATTTCCTGCATTCCTCATTTTGATGAGGCATTCAGGCCATGAGAATTGAGCATAGCGATGTCGACTGGAGATTAAAGGCTGCTTGCTCACATCCAGAATTTGACAGGCAAAAAAGTTTATTTTTTCTAATGGGAAAATATTTCACTAACCATGTTGTGTATGTCCTTCCTTGTCAAATCTTAAAGACAATATCCTTCACTTAGTCCATATACAGTGCTGAGGATCTACAGAAGTGGCTAAACATCCAGTATCACTGCAGCAGTGCGTAAAAAAACACGCTGACGTATGACCATAAGCCCTCCTCAGACCCATATAGCCAGCCTCCTGCGGATAGTGAAAGCAGGGTGCATGTTTTCATCGTGTTCAGTTTCGGGCTGTCCAAATCTGCCTTTGGGGCAAGTCCTCAATCAGCCAACCGGGAGCCTTGCAAGAGCTAATTGGCCAGTCAGCGCCGACAGAGTTGGTCTGGGTGTGCTTGGCGTGGGCTTGTGGCGGGGTTCATGGGAGGGCCAAGGCTGTGCCAGGCGAGAGCGCTGGGCCATGCTTCTGTCCGGCGACTGCCATCTGCTCGGTCAGTCTGGGACAGTAATATGTGCCCCGAGACACACACACACACACACACACACAATCTTGCACACGCCCTGACCCTGTGCTCGGGCTGTCTCTTTGTGCATCTTTGTGTGTTTTATCTTTTTTAAGGTGTTTGATCACAAATATTGGACTGGAGTGCTTTTTACGGTGAATGTTTTTGCATCTGCTGGTTTAAGTGCTCCTAGTGATGCAATAGAATTCAACAACACTGGCTTGGAAGCATTAGCAAAACATCCCTTAAAAAAGAAACTTCAGGGGGTGAGAAAGTGAAGCATAATTAATTATGTAGGATGTGTTTACATCGTGCCCCTGTGCGTAGAAACATGAATGGGCTTTGTACATGAGGTAGTATGTATGTTATGGCCTGTAGTAAGCACCCTGACCGTGTCCATTTACAACATATAAATGCACTGTAAAAACGGGGATGTTGCATAACCATGATGTAATCGTAGCATCGCAGCTCAGAAGGAGTGGAGCTCAAGGGCACTGCAGCATTGTTCTCTCTTGTACAGCAGAATTGCTCAGAGAGGTGAGGGGGGAGGGAGGGAGGGCAATATGCTGGAATGATCCCCACTCCTCTCTTCATCTGGGAACTCTTTTCTCCCCATATGCGATGCACACTCGCCTACATGCTCAGAACAACGATAACGCACCCCACCCCTGACAAAATCAGGCAAAATACTATGTCCTCAACAATGATTTGCACCCCCGACTGAAAATGCTCTAAAACTACCATTAAAAAATGACCATATAGTTAAGCTCAAAATGCCAAATGAAAAAATATTTTCCTGTATCGAGCCTTAAATGGAACCAACCAATGCTACTCATTTATTTACTTGAAAATCAGTTTCTTCCAAAATAAGGTTTCTCAATTAATGGCACTCATGGCTTCGTACTCTGCAACCAACTAAGGCAATGATAACAGCATTGAGTGTTTCCAATACTGTTTGACAAGGTCGATTGGGTGGATTTTTGACCATTGCTCTATTAAACGACCCCAAAAACATAACTGATCCTCCGCCATATTTTACCTTTGTTACGTTGTGCCTTTCCTTGTAAATGTCTCTGTTTCAGTGCCAAAATGGCAGATGCTATATCTAACCAAAGCAATCAGTTTTGTCCTTATGTGATCATAGCACCTTGTGGTCAGATGATTGTTGGTCAGTTGAGGTTGGAACCATCAACCAGAAAATTTAACTTTTTAGTCAGATACAGCATCGGTACCATTTTTTGGCGTTAAAATTGAGACGAATACAAGGAAAGGCACCTCGTACTCACAGTGAAGTGTGGTGGATATGGGTGTTTTGGGGGTGATTTCAATGCAGAGATCCAGGGGCCCTGGTTAAGGTCAATGGCTCAATGGATTCCACCGAGTATCTGGCAAGTTCTGCAGACAATCCTGGTTGCCACCGTCAGAAGGCTGAAACTTGGCTGTCGGTGGACTTTCCAGCATCTGAATGGAATTTGAAGTGATCTGCATTGAGGAATCATCTGAAATCCCTTCCAATGTGAGCCATAGCCTGGTCAGACAGCACAGGAATGACTCCACCCTGCTATCCTTGCCGAAGTTGGATGCACCCATTACTAAACCAGGGCAGCCATTAATTGCGAAACCTCGATTTGAATCAAATTGATTTTTAATTGAATGAATAATAAATAATTGTTGGTTGTTTCATTGACATGTTAAAGGAGGACTATACTGACCTACATGTTTTGACTTAATCTTATAGTAATTAACTCCAACATAATATCCACGGTCGATTTTTTTTTGTCCATACGTACCCCCTGTTCTTTTAAATGACCATTAATTAGCCGGAATTGCTGTTTCCAGGAGGCCGCCATTAACGCCACAAGTGGCACGAGAACTTGCGAGATCATAACGTCACTGCGGCTGCCACATGCATTCATGAGCATGATGCATGCGATGTCAAAATGTCTGAATACATGGATATCTAAATAAATTAGACTACCAACCAATTTAAAATTGTTCTTTGAGCGAATCAACTGTTTGATTGCAAATTGAGCCAAGTAAATGGGAAGGGGTTGAGAGCAATTGTTGAGTAGAGGAGGATGATTTAGAAGACCTTAACTTTGCTGAGTTCAGCACGCAGTTTGCCTGAATGTGTTTGCTTGATTATTACATTTGGCCGTTGTGTGCGAATCTTGTTCAATTATTAAATAAAAAATGTTTAAAATTTGCGGCACAGATTTGCCTGAATGTGCTTGCTCAGTCTTCATGCATTTGTCCATTGCTTGCAATGCGAAAATAATTTCTCTCTCACATTCATGTTTGATGCGCTTCACACATTTTTTTTCTACTTCGCGTATATTTTTAGATGCTTAAAAACTAGGGCCATCTTAACATGATTTTATTTTTAAGAAATCTTTTTCAATAATACGTGACAGTTTTCCGAAGAGAGGTGGAATTCAGAGGTCTGCTATTTATTCAGATTACTGACATTATTTCAATCTAGCATGGTAGCCTTGTTCAGTTTGTCTGCTTCTCATTATCTCTTCTAAATCATTATTGGATTGATTTTGGTTTTGATTGGTCAGTTTGCTGAATAAATGGCTTGATTACAAGTTGGGCAAAGTACACGGGAATTGATTTAAGGTGAGCTAATTATGCCAAGGTGACGGCAGCTGTCCAGCCTCGCTGGTAATTAGCAGACTTCAAATCACACTTTTCTTTCCGGAGGCATTTCAAATGGCCTCTGATGTTAGTTCACCTCTAAATTAAAGTTGTGTCAGATAGAAAAAGGTAATAATCAAGCTCGTCTGTCTGCCCCATAGAGGAAGCGGGAATATCTCAGTCATTCAACAATCTCAATGCAGGACCGCAGGACAATGGAAATTCATGGCGCTGACAGCCGCACTGACGTCACGATTAGGGGCGCCCCAAGCGGATCGAGGGTGAATTTTTGTCTGCTGTGGTGAAAATGGCGAGGTCCACTAGTTTTGTAAAATCGCTCATAAAAATTAAAGAAATTGCAAAATAAAGAAAACAAAGTCGTAGGAGCTTTCTTCATGATATATTGAAATAATAACACCCAACTTTCCCAGCCATGATAGTCCTCCTTTAATGTGGTGCAGTATGTCTTACATGTCAGCATTTTGAGTGAATCTCTATAGTTTTATATATATATTTCTGAATAATAATTTTAGTGCATTTCCAGTCAGGGGTGCCAGTAATTCTCAAGCCCACTGTTTAGCACATCTCTGGGATCGAAAGCTGCAGTCTAATTTAGGCATTAAATCTGGCCATATTGTACCTGCTCTGCCCTCAGTGTTCATTCGCAATGCTGGACAACATTTTGCAGAAACTAGAGTGTATGTCATAGCAACTTATTCATTTCACTTTTCCCTTTGTGGAGGATATCTGTGAAAAGGCATCATCAGTTATGCCACCTTGATATGTAGATCTAACTCATATGTTAATTACATCTGCCAATGAAGTAGGACAGAGGCTATATGAGTTCTGGACCAGTTTTGATGAAACTTTTTAGGAAGGCAAGAACGTAACAGTTAGGGATGATTACGTTTTCACAGGTCAAGGTCGACATTGCAAAAAGGTCAAAAACCATGGTGCAGGCGAAGGTATGCACTCTACAGAGGACCCTTCCAGGTCTCTTGTGGTTTAGAGATGCATTGTATTCTGTTTCATTCCTAGTGAACACAGAGGTTCTGCTTGAATGTTATCTTTGAAAATGGGCCTCCGGAGACATTAGTCATTCCCATTTCTCTGCACTTATTTCTTTTAGAAGTATCTCCATTGTGAGCTCGAAGTGGGAGGACCGTAACCTTGATTGTCCTTCCAGTTTTGTGTTGAATTAATCATTCCACTTACCACTTCTGGGGATGTCCATATGGAGCAGTTCATCTCCCTGATCTCAGGCACAGGATAATTTGTGAACAAGCTATCAGTTACGTAGGCCTAATGGAGAAGATGAACGCCTGGAAAAGTATAATAAATATGCTACAATTCAATATACTATGTGTATATAGACACCATATTGGGAGATATAGTATTAATAATTATAATTATATCCCCGAAATACAAGTTTCGGGGATATCTTGGTCTCGCCCAACCTGCCGCCGCGTCCGCAGATTTTAGCCGTTAGCGAGATAACTCAAAATACTTTACATTGCTGTCTCATTTTTAGCATATGGATAGATATGGTAGAGAGGATGAACTGATTAGATTTTGGGCAAGTATGCACTCATAGGTTTGTTACCAGGTGGCGCTATCCATTGAAAAAAATCAGTTTTTTAACCTTATCTCTGGAACAATTACTTACACAGACCTCAAATTTGCCTCATATTGTAGGTCTAGTAAAGGGGAATCTAATAAAGGGGGCTTTGAGGATTGGGGAATTTCGGGATATACCCCTTGCTGTCAGCCGCCGACAGCGTAGGCCTAGTTTATGTATGGAAGTAATTTTATGTTATGGTAATTTGGGTTTGGCATTAATATTGAATTTGTTTTGGACCTCAGACTGCTCACATATGTATTGTTTTCTGACTAACTTCTCTGCCATTATAATGTATGAGATTAGGTCACAGTGATATGTTTTAGTGTGATAAGGTCGTGGGATAAAATATGAAAGGCTCATATAACTGAATAGGTTAGTAATTCTGTTTCCAAATAAACTTCTTTGCAGCCTGCTTTTACTTATTCCTTGTTAACAGTTAGTTTTGTTTAATTAGGGATATGGCTAAGGTTTTCCTTTGATTGTAGTGACTGGTCACCTTATATTCAAACTTGATAAGTCTTGTATTAAGACAAATGTACACAATTCTTGGAATTTATAATTCATCATTTCTACTTGTAGTACTGTTGCCACACTACTGAGTAATGGAGGTTGTAAGCTTTTGTGAAGTGACCCTACTCGCAAGATGCTGCTTTGTTTGTCTGGTCTCAGATTAATATTATCTCCGTGACAAACCTGTGTACATTTGCATCTCATCTATTGAGGGTCTGTAATGACTTTGCAATCAGTGTTTTGTTTGCAGTTCCTGTCAGCATGCCTGTGTGTACGCATGCATGTTTTCTTTGTTTAGGTAATGAAAGCCCTGAGAGAAGCTCTAGGGCAGACTTGGGTTCTCTCATACTATAGCCGTGGGAGGCATTTCTTGGCACAGGAAGCATTTCGTGCTTCACTGAAGAATGTACAAGAGTTGACATAAGCTCCTCTCTATCTAAAACGTAGAGTGAAGCTTAGCCCTCGGTGTGAAATGGTAATTAACAGAGCACCTACCGGCTCTTAGATGTTACACACTTGGATGTTATTCTTTGTCAGTTAGAATTCATATTTAGAACAATTTGATATGTGAATGTGCTGTTGTTCCAGAGATCAGATATCCAGATGATGAAACCCTGCTTTCCCCTCGAAGCAGGTATTAAAATGTGTATTTACTTTCAATTTATGAAACTAAAATGAATGCTTACTACATGCTGCATATCATGCATTCCCTGCTATTTCTTGAAAGAATGTTGATCATTGATGAGAAGGAACACTTCTTTGTTTTTGTTTTTTTTTTTTTTTTTTTTTACATTAGGCTCTAAAATGGTCAAATATGCCTGTGACTAGTGATTTTTTGTTTGAACAGAACATGAACATTTATTTCTTTATATTTCTGTGCTCTGCATGATTTTTTTTTGGCATGGGCTGTAGGGGAGTGTAAATTCCTGCCTATTCAATGGCATGACGGTGTTGGGGGGTCGACAGCCGATTGAGTCTATTTCCATGGCTTCTCCGAGGGTTTCCTGACCTCATTAAGTCCTCTGATGTTTCCGCTTTCATTAGAGATGAACAAGCTACCAGTACCGACAGCAGTGATGTGCAGCCATTTTCATTTCAAACCCAGCTTACCTCAGAGTCGAGGAAAAGCTCAAATTGTGTGGCCAGCTGGTAAAAATGAAGTCATTTGACATATTTAATGATACTATTGGCCAGACTAAAAAGATGAGTGTTTGACATTTAATGATCGTGATTTCAGTAACTAATTGCTAGGCTCACAGTGCCGGGTAGTTCCATCCAGAAAGACAAATAAATTCCATTTTATTCTTTATTTTGCTCTGCGGAAAATAAATTATCTGTATTCTTAAAAAAGCTGTGGGGGCCCATATGTGTTTTACCTGATCATTTCCTCATTAATTTGTTGTTTTTAGAATTGGCTCTCTCTCTTTGAGATTACTTTTTCCTCATTTGCCAGAGAGACCATGTTTTCAAACTGTGCTTGGAGGAGACTGAACCAGGGCTTGATCTTTGAGTATTACATAGAATATTTTAGGACAAAATCAATCAGAGCTGCATGGAAATAAAGTACAAAGACAGTAAAGAAGTGATGCACAAATAAATATCTCAAAGGGTCTTCAAAGCGTGGAACAAAGGGATGTGTGTTCAATCTGGATGGAGGAGGAATGGTATTCTGGGAGTCAGTGAGTCAGACCACTGTGGCTAGATGCTGTAGGCATTCATGTTATATGCCGTTTGTGCCAGGTGGTTTATTTCCCATTAGACTGAACCTCATTAATTCTTCTGTTGTTGAACTTGTAAAGCACTGCACAGAAAACCGAATGTTAGCATCTCATTGTTCAGTCTCGTTCTGTTTTGCTCTCTTCTTTTTCAATAGTGCAGGTCAATAGCATAGCAAATGCGGCTTGTTTTTTTCCTGGTCCTATTGACATACAAAACATTGCAATTTAAATATAATGGGCCGAGTTTAGGTAAATACAAATTTCTCAGCAAATAGGCATTTATTCCATTCAATAGGTGAATACAAGGTTATCTTGAGGAAAGAGCTTTGGATCAAAGGTTTTGAAAAGATAAGTTTCAAATGTATGCATGCTTGTGCATAAATGCAAACACTGAATATCACTGGGGAGCAAAGACACACTGCCGTCCCTTTTTTCCAGTTCGAGTCCACAAAGCTGAAACTGTAATGCCCTTGAAAATTCACCTTTTCTTGCCTATGTTACCTGAAGCACAGAGTGACGCTTGCAGTCCTTGTGACTTCGAGGAGGCTGAGCCAAACTCCAGTCTTTTATTGGGTACAGCCTCAAACATTTAATTTCTAGGTCTCTCTCTGTGCAGCTACCACTATTGGTTTCTGCTGGCAAAGAACAAGAAAATTGTGAGAATAGTGATGTTTTTGTCCCTACATGGGGAACACTGAATGAAGGGGAGGGAGAGGGATGGAGGGAGGGAGGGAGGGAGGGCAAACGGAGAGGGGGAAGGCAAGCGAAAGAGGACAGGCAGGTTTGTCCGCTATAGCTCAGGCACAAGGTGATTCTGTCAAGCCTTGATTAATTGCTGTGAGACCACGGCAATGAACCAGTTTCAGAAGGCAGCCATTCAATCACAAATTCGCTCTCCCTTTTCTCTCTCCTTTTCTCATGCGCGCACACACTCCCACACACACACACACACACACACACAACCATGTTTTCTGATTCCTGTGGGGACAAAAAAAACATTTTCCCTCCAAAATCCTATTTACATGCCTCCCAGCCCAAAATCTAGCCCTAAACCTAACCGTATCCCTTACCCCTTCCCTAATCTTACCCCTTCCCCATAACCCTAACCCTAATCTTTCAGCTAATCTTAGTCCTAACCTACAAACCCCCAAAACAGCCAAACTTTTAACCTTAATTTATAGCCTCATGTTAACCTAGAGCCTAATTTTAAAAGCTAACCTTAAAACTAGGCCTAGACCAAACCATAAGTCCAATAGTAACCCCAGGCCTAAATCTGGTCTGAAGCCCAGAATTAAGCATTTTCCTCATGGGGACCCAAAGAAGGTCCCCACAGAGCTTGTTTTTTCAGACTTTACAATATTTGTGAGGTCTTTTGGTTCCCATCAGGGTATAAAAACCTTACACACACACACACACACACACACACACTCAGAGATTAGGGTGTGTTAAAGCGAATTGTAAATCATGAGGCAGTCCAGTTCTTTTTAATGTCACAGTGTTAACAATGGATCCATCCACAGCATCTGATGATGACTCTCTCCTGCTTTGCTATACTCTGCTTTTGTTAAGCTTTGCTTGTCTGTTTGCTTGCTCTGCTCCCTAATGCATGTTATAACGATGACCTCTTGCTGTATTTTTCAGATTGCATACCCATTCCCCTTCATTAGCTTTTCCCAAGAATGGCAAGCGGGCATCCCACTGACAAATTCAGTTTCTTGTACCAACCCGAAAGCTGTCAAAACTTGAAGAGGTCAGTGTAGAAACTGCTTGAATCCTTTGTTTGTCCAGCCTTGTTTGTGAGGGGCCTGGGCTGACCTGATGTTCAGATGTGGCATTATAGGGCCCCCGGGCCCTTGCATGCCATGCCAAGCCCTAAGCAACTGTGTTTCCCCAGACACCAAAAATTTTAAGATGAAATTATTTTTTGTCTTGAACTGAAGTGAAAAATGCCATTTGTCAATGTGATATTGCTACAAAATCCGTGTTGGTACTGAATAAACTGAATGTTTAATCATTTTATATTTGTTGCTATGATTATTTTGCTGTCCATTTTCTGTCCTGTGTTCTTATTTTTTTTTTTTTTTTTTGCGCTGATTATGAGACCTATGCTTGAACTTTTCTAACCTGCAATTTCTTCTTTTCTGTGTGTTACGTGTGTCACTGTGTGCCTGCATGTGTCTCTGTGTATGCATTTTTGCGTCGAATAATTTTCTGTGTGACTGATTGAGAGGTTTTATGGTTGAGGTCTGTCAATAGAGTTCATTTGGTGGTGGAAATACTGTCTTCATCAAAGCAGATTGTCTTTAACCTAGTAAAATGACTCAATGTGGTACTCACTAATTCCTGTTTTTATTTTACAATGTAGGTGTGCTAAGGACTGCTAAATGTCCTTCAGGTATATTTGTAAATGCTGTTCCTGTTGCTGATAAAGAAATACAACTCACAATGTTTGAACTTGTGAAATGCTTCATCAGCCCTTACGCCTTCCTCTGTGTTTGTTCTTGCTTTGGGAAAAAATGTGTCCCACAGCCTGACCCACTCCAACTGTGTCCATCTTTCTTGTTTCCCAGTCTTAATATTTTCAGTAAGTGTTGAATGACCATATCTTTCTTGTATGAAGATGGGGTTTTTGACTTCTCCAGTGGTTCCTAATATTGGAAGCTGAGGAAATCTGGGTCAACAAACTAATTTTGAGCCTCTTAGGTTTTGCTCACTATCACAAAAAAATATTTCAAATACCTCAGTTCATTGATCTAGTCCATATCAAATCATCTCTTTGAATTGCAAACGTGTGTATGCTTGTACCTAATCAATCCATCAATGATGCAATTCAAAATATTTAAAACTAACTTGTTTCCACATTTTACTGGTAAACTTGATTGTGTGCCTCGCAGAGTGTCTGACAGACATTAATGGGCAGAGACCCTGTGTCAACTGCAAACAATGTTACATGAAGGAAACGGTCAAATTCAGCTCAAATGTTGGATTCCAAAGTGTAGATGGGACATAGTGTATGTGAGAGGTGCACTATGCAAGTTTGTTTACTTTCAGTTCAGTTGACATTCGAACTCAAACAAAACAGAGATATCCCGCCCCTCCCTCCCATAGTTCCCTCCTTCCCATGCTTCCATAACTGTCAACTCTTGTCGGTGATTGGCCGGGACAGTTTGTTATGTTATGGGGCACAGCCTGTGCCCCTTGTGTTTATTTGCAGTTTGTGACGCCTGTGTGGTCGCAGAGCCGGGTTTTTTTTACAGTGAATTTCGGGGCAGGCAGCTAGCGGATCGTGGAGAGATGTCGGCGAATTGAGACAAAAATACAATCGCGCAGAAAGTAAACAAACTTGCATAGTGCACCTTTTAAGTTCAGTGAATCTCAGTACGGTTTTGCGTGAAAATATGCAGAATTTGAAAAATTCGGTTCACACAGGAAGAAAACTATAAAGTCTTTAATATTTTAACCAGAAGTAGTGATTATCTGTATCTTTGTGCGGGAGGAGTTTCATTAAATTTAACAACTGGCTGCATGGTCCACTATCAACCCGAAGAGGGGGGAGATTTTCTTTACCTGTCACGATTTTCAGGCCTGACTAAATATTTATTTAACCACACACTGAGCCAAAATTGCTTCTACCTACAGTTCCTGTCTTATAGAAAGGGAATTCACTGTTTCTGGCACTTTATCAGGAACATCATTTGTTGGGCAAGGCCAGAAAAAATGGAAAATGGAGCTGGTGTCCTTTCAAAATTCAGTTCTGATGTGAATGTATCTTGAAAATGGTACCTCCCATCTCCTTTTTGATGGCAGATTCTGAAAGTGTTTGCCAGAATCTCTTTTGGTACCGAATTTCAGATCTGTATCCCAATTAAATAGAATATGAGTGCTCAAAAATGCTCCAAAATGCATATTGCGCATCACGGGTCCCAAAAGGGGGGACATGGCCCAATTTTTAAACCTTGATAACTCAAAAACCGTTCACCATAGAGACCTAAAATTTTGGATATCTGCATTATATACCCTGTGGAGTTTTTGGTAATTTTTTTTTGGCAAAGTCTAGGGGGAGTCAGTTTAAACTCTTAGGTGATTTGGCATGGAATGACCCATGTGCTGCTGACTGACTCTGAGTTGCTTCTCGCAATTTTCTAATATCCACTTGTGTGCATGGTAATATCCACTGCGTCTCATGTCCTTAACTACCATTACAGCACCCTGTCACCCCCTCATTTATTCTATGAATGAGCAAAAGTTTAATGTTCGAAATACAGCTTTGGCTCTTGTATATCTGTGTATTCACTCTGACCACCACCATATCTCCCAAGTTGCCAAGAAGCCCAGCCAAGTACCTCAGTGCACACTGCCTGAAGACGGTGGACTCTATCTGTTGTGAACCGGCAGGAAGATTCTTCTCTTCTGACCTTTCGTTTTATTTGCCCAGCAGTTGAGGATTTTTTGGATCTTTGTTCCCTTTTACTTGGCTACCACCTCACCAAAACCTTTCACGGCTGGAACATACCCACACAGAGCAGTGTTGGGACACTTGTTACCATGGTAGCAGTCAGACGAGTCTGGCTGCCACTGACAAAATCATTCTTTTTAAAACCTACATATACCATTCTGAATTGATCAATTCTGGTGTTTTGCCCCACTCCAATGGTAATATTTTGATGACCAACTTTTCTTCGGGTCATTTTTATTTTGCCCCTGTTCAGAGTATAAAGACACATTTCAGAGTCAGAGAATGGGTAGGTACATTTTGATCCATGGGCTTTGTAGTTACAGGGTCCTGCCAGGGACCGTACTGCCCTTTTTTTTTTTAAATGATATATTCACTGTTCAAACTCCACCCCTTGCCATAATACAAATACAACTTTGGTCCACAAAGAATTGGCTGTATGCTTTAACGGAGTAAAAAGATTCAGAATTGCAGTGCTATTCACTGCAATGGTGCTCCATGTCAATTTCTTGTGCTCTGTCTGAGAATTTTATATGTTGGAGTAGGTCAAGAAACCAAGGTGATGTTTTGAACTGTCTGAAGCAAATTTAGTTTTCCACCTGAATTCTGTATCTGTTCTCCAATTAATGTTGAATCCATGACTAAAATGCTGCATGTCAGAGGTTTTGGACAGCCTTAGTTTTCTAGCACTCAGTGATGAAAGCGAAAAAGAAACTGGCTCAGAACCATTTTTATTACAAAAAAAACTACTTGCATCTTGGATTCATCAAATAGCCAGCTTTTGGCATAATGACTGCTGAGCAGATTCATTATATCCCTGACATGGAGTTTTCAGGGATGTTAGGATATATCACTTTCGACAGCGCTGTCACGGCAGACCCCTCATGTTAGCGTAATAACTCAAACAGTCTTTAAGGGCATGGCATGAAACGTATTATGTTCATTCCTGTTGCATAGAGCAGTGGGTCTCAACCTCGGTCCTGGGGGACCCCTGTGTATGCTGGTTTTTGTTACAACCGCGATGGCAATCTCAGAATTTTAACGAGCTGTTAATTTTCCAAATGAGGAGTTTATACTATGGGATTACTTGAACTCTTCAATTCCATTTGCCAGAAATGGAGATGCATGCCATGGAAAATCTATCCTCTGTGGGCATGTAGTACTTACTGGATTAAAATTTCAAACAGTTAATTTCAATATGCATGAAAAGAGGTAAATTATCTATTACTGATGAAGTTAAAGACTGAGGTCAATCAGCAAGCTATTAATTGGTAAGTACACCTGGCCACCAATACCAACCATCTGGAAGATAATGAATTGAATGACAATGTAAATGATAATGAGATCCTCCTGTTTTGAATTGAAGTATAAGGGGGGAAAAAAAGCTAATTACTGCACATTCAACAATTAACCTAGTTACCTGTTGTTAATTTGGTCAATTAATTTAATTCATTTGTTATTTAATTAGTTTATTTATGTATTTATATTTTACCCATGATGCAATAACAACAATACAAAATTGGTAATCTTTGGGGCATTGCAAAGCTATGTTTGGCATTCTGTGGATTAAGATAGTAAATTACCTCTCTGGTAACATCGAAAGAACCTAATTAAGAAAGATTAACAGCTTGTTAAAATTCTGGAATTGCAGTTGTGGTTGGAATGAAAACCAGCATACACAGGGGTCAGGACCAGGGTTGAGAACCACTGGCATAGAGGATGAACCCTATTGTTTAGTGTGACCCTACAACCTTTCCTGTAACGCTACCCTGAGTCAGACTTCACATGGCCAAATGTAATAACTCAAACAGTTTTGATGTGAACCATGTAAATCTTAAGTGATTGTTTCTGGTGCATAGAGAAGGATGGTTACTGTTGTCACCCTATGATCTTTGTTGTGGCGCCACCACCAGGTCAGACATTTAATTCTTAAATACTGCAATAACTCAAACAGCTTTAATGGGAATCTGTTCAAATCTGCTTTCATCATTCCTGATGCTTAGAGAAGGAATCTTATTGATTTTGAAGCACCATTACTTTTACTTTGGTGCTACCATTAGGTGAAACTGCATTCTCAGTTGCAGTTAGTCAAACTCTGCTAATGGGAATCAGATCTAGTTTGCTGTAAACATCTTGGCGTATAAGAGAACAATCCTATTCTCCTGATGACACTATAAACATTTCTATGGCACCAATTTTGGCCAAACATTATGTTTTTTCAAAAATGCAACAAGTCAAATGGTTACTCTGGGAATTCAGAAAATTTTTCTGTGGATTCCTGGAGCCTGGAGTAGTTCCCCTGCTAATTTTCAGGACCGTATACCCTTTCCCGCAACGCTACCACTAGGCCAAACTGAATTTTGCTCATGGGGAGATTTCTGTAGTTTCAGGGATATACCTTGCTGTCATTCACTGACAGCGTTTGTTTAGTTTTTCTATATAGACAGAAATGTGGTTCTGGAGGTTCACACCCACCACTTTTTTGTTAGTTCCTATGGATATGTTGCACTTGTGAGTTGCCTCTTGATTTTTATGTCATTTATTTCAAAATGGCTTGATTTTTACTGCCATTTTTGGAAAACAGAAACATTGATATACCTGTTAATTCTACAGAATATGGCTTTTTTTGTTGACTAAAAATTTAGGCTGCTCATCTTAGAAATCAAATTTTTTATTTTACTTAATTATTTACTTTCTTTTGCTTTCATTTTACTTCTTACTCTCTTGTACCATTTCAGGTTATTTACATAGATTAAAACTGCTTATATTATGCATTAACGTTCCCTGTTTTGCTGCTTTTTTCCAAATCCTAATATTCTAGCATGTCCAAAAGGGAGCTTTATAGCCAAAACTTTATAGCCAAAAGAAAAAAAGAAGCATGATTTCTGGGCCATTTGATTCTTGTCATTCTTACCTTTTGAAAAGCGGGCTGCTCTGAGTGGGCTTCTTCCTCCACGAAATGAGCTCTGCTCTTGATGGCTAACGAATAGAGCCACCAGCCCTTTACACAGTTTGTCAGTGAATAACTATTATGTCAAAATCCCCACGCTACTACCAGCAGTTTATTGATACACATGTAGGGGAGACTGGGGTTCGATGAGCCTGGTGGACCAGTGAGCCTTGGCACATATTTGTAATCAGTAGATGTCAGAGCTGCTTATAATAGGCAAAATAGTGATATGGCTCATTGATCCCCATGGCTTTCAGACCTCAGTCTCCCCAATTGATTTAGTAGCTATCTAGTAAACCACAAAATGAGTATTGAAAAGTAACATCTGTAGGCTAATCAACTACAAAGTTAAATTCAGTGCCTTGTGCTATATGCAGTTGCCATAAAAGTTTTACTTCTCTAGGAATTCAGTCTCTATCATTGAGAATGGTCCATTACTAACATTTGTACAGTGTCACTGGCAACCGTTGGCTAACATTCCATTTATGGTGAATGGCTTTGCAGTTCTTCTGCAGATGAATTTCATTACAAATGTTCACCCATTTTGTTTGTTCCAAAAGGCTTGTCTTGTACATTGCCTCTAGCTAAACGAGCAATGGTTTCTAAATAAACATTTGAATTGGTAGTGAGATGTTGAACTGTACAATGATTTTAGAAAGGTAGTGCATGCATGTAGCCATATTTTTAGGGTGGTACTTCACATAATTAGCGACTTAGAGAGCCATGCTGTCCCCATACAGGTTTACCTAAATTTGGAATTCAGTTTAAATCTTGACTGAAATTGGAAATACTAAGCCAGCTAGCTACTGATTCTCATTGAAAATAAATCTAAGCAATAGCTTTTTTATATCTTCTGAGGCTGGCAGAAAATGATGAAATTTAATCATTGATGTTCATGACCGAGCACTTGAAGTTTTTGTCAGAAAAAGTCGGCCTTTTGTAATGACTATATTTTCAGTATCCTGGCAGCTTACCTACACAAGTGGAGAAGGGAGAGTGAGAGACTGAGTCATTACGATGGGGTGACGGACTAATTATTTGCCAGCTAGGTGTTCAGTGCCATTTATGGGTTAATTGGCCTTTGCAGTTAACAACGTAACTTCCGTTCAATGGGCATGTCAAGCACTGGCTGCTTGGTCTGGGTTTGGAAATGCTCATGACTGTATGTTACTGAAGTACCAAATTGGGGGATTTCAGAATTACCTGTATGCATGTTTGTTTTCACAAAAACAGGCTTTGGAGCCTTATGAATGGGTCAAAGGTTTAGGCGATTCCACATTGTTATCATTGTGTATGGATTTCCCTACATTCAAAAGCACAGGGTGTGAACAGTTTAGTACAATATTGGACCTTTTAAAATATAACTTGAATGAAATTGCTGCTACTTTGTACCAAAACTTCTGGCTTGTAGTACACGTAAGGGCTAATCTTATTCCATCATTTTATATGAAATTGGGTTACAATTTAAGTGCTATATTGCTTATGACAACTCTGCAACATCCATTTTATGTTTACATTTGGCTGTTTTTTGTTGAGAGGTGGGAGAGGAAGATTACCTTGGCGGGGGGCAGTTCTAGGCAGCCTGACAGTTTGATGGAAAAACATTCCCAATTCAAATCTTTTCTGAACTGGGACTTGTGGCACTAGCTACTGCAATCATGCCACACATATACAACTGTCTGATTTTGTAGTTTTATAGCCTACTTGATCATATATCACAGGAAGACTTTTTTTCACATCTCCATCACGTCATGAGGAATGTGACTCATTTACTCATTACCCTAGCTGTTTGCCTCAATGCTGCCATCACCTCATCATCCTCTTTGTAATATGGCGAAGCCTCATAGAGCTACATTTCTTACCGTCAAATTCTGTCTCGTAAAGCTTTATTCCCAACTGTCAAATTCTGTCTCACAGAGCTTTATTTCCAACTGTCAAATTCTGTCCTCTTAGCTGGCAGCTGCAAGCCCCGTGCTGCTCTGTTTTGAGGGTCTGTGCTTATCTGCATTTAATTATCTGCCTTATCTGTTTTTATGAGCTTTTATGGATGCGCTTGTTCTTCTTAGCATTATCGTTTGTCTTATTTTCTTAGCCACAGTAAATATGCAGCGGCTCCACTGAAAAATTGGAGGCTGAACAATGAGTCAGCGCAAAGTGGATTAAATAGAGAATTTAAGTTGGAAATGAACGGTTCATTCTTATAAGGAGGACTTATTTCTCCATCAAATGAGATCAGGAAGAAAATGAATTCAACTGTTAGAATGTCTTGCGGACTGTACTACTCATGAAAAAGATAATGAAAATGCAGCTATCTTTGTTTTAAAGGAAAAAGATTAATTATAATGGGTTTTGTCAGATTCACAGACATTATATACAGCTGAGCACAGGGATATCTAACTCACAAATAAGATCCATTTTGGCCTACTTTGTTTGCTTGCCTTGTGTTCTCCACAGCTTCCCTTTCACTGACCTACTTTTTGGCTGAATTTGTGTACCAGCACTTCAGCAATTTGAACATCACCTGTAATTTCTGCTGGCTCTGGATTGTCTTTACCACTGTTTATTTATTTATTTATTGTTCATGTATGTATAAGTCATTAGTCTTCAATTGCATGTTTTGGGTTGGTTGTGTTTTCTGCTGTGAGATTGTATATAAGGAATAAATCACAGTAATGGTTTATTAATCTGGTTTTTGAGTGATCGGCAGGGCGCAGAATCCGTTGCCACTGCCCGAAACAGTTATAAGCACTAGCTCATTTTCTTTAACACCATTGACTGTTCTGAGGAACAGCTGAACTACTGCTTCTTAAAGCGGCTCCAAGGATTTTGGACTCCATTACTGAGTGTACTGCGATGCTGAAAGATTGGTATCTCTGGTGTTGCGCACACTAATGAACACTCGTATCGAACAGGCATTCGGCATTGGGCGTTCGGGGACTAAGACTTCTTGAACCCCAGGATGGCTGGCTGTCTTAAATCAAATTTAGCCCTGGCAGGATGAAGCAGGTTTAGTCCCACCATTATGAACTACCTGTCAGGGCTGATGAAATGTATGACATTCTTAATTCTGTGTCCAGTGCAGGCACCTGTATCACCACTGTGAAACTATGTTTTTTAATGTTTTAAATAAAGGTGTCATTACTTTAAGGTAGGGGGTCTTAAAGTTTTTTCGGTTGATGTTTGTTTTGTCTAGTCTGTTTTAGATGTTTTTTCTTTCTGCTCAGGCATGCCTGTACTTATGTTCTTGTTTTCAGGTGAATTGGCGGTTAATGTCGCAAACTTTGGTTGTGTGGCATCTTCTGTGACCTCTGGTGGTTTTACTTAGTATTTGGTGTCAAGAAGGCTTTCTAAATAATGATTATTTTCTCTCTCTGTTCCTCTCTTGCTTTCTCTCTCCCTCTTGGTTTTCCATTTCTTCATGTCTTTCAGCAAGAATAGACTGTCTTCCGCCATGAACCCGGTTTATAGTCCCGTGCAGCCCGGGACTCCATATGGAAATCCCAAGAGCATGGCATACACAGGTGAGCCGTCTAAATACCTTTTGGGAGGAGGGCATGGGAATCTACACAGAATTGAAATGGATTCATACAAATTACAGTGGCTATGTTCATTTTTAAAGATTTCCATAGATTCAACTGAATGCATGCGCCTTAAACTTTTTTTTAATATGAACAAATTTGAACAAATTTATGCTCATGCGTTGAACGGAATTTAATGCGAACCCAATGGGAACATTTAGAGGCTTGTGCGCTCTATCAGTTATAGGCTAGGATCTTGAAATGATATTTCTATTTTGAACTCGCATCTCCTTTTTCACGTATTGTTTCTAAAGATATGCAACCAAAATGATAGCCAGAAGAATTGTGGCCCGCAATGACATTTTGGGAAATATTTGCGTGGTGAGCCTCTAAATCCTGAGCACAAGGTATCAGGATGCCCATCTAAATTCTGAGAACAAGATACCTGGTACACGGCAAAGTTTGGTGGGTGATGATTGTGCTACAGAATTTAGGGTTTTTTTTGTCCAGATGTTCCAGAATTTTATATAGTTTTGAAATGTCCAGCAAAACTTCCATGTCTGCTCAGACCAATTTTCGTTTTCACGCACCATGTGTCAATTTGGAATGTCCATGCGCAGTAAGGTATCATTGACCTAATGGGGTAGCTTGTCTCTTTGGAATGACTGTTTACATGATCATTACTCGCTGATGCTCTCCTATCATTCAAACCACTAATTTCAATTGTGTCTGGCATTTAGTTTTGATTGAGGTGGGTGCATGAAGTGTTATGAATATGAAAATAAGCAGTGTGTTTGAGGCTTTGTAAACAAAGCTACTGGTGCGCACCAGCCGACCAGTCTCACCTGTCACTCTGTTGCAGATCCCAAATGAACACGTTCCTGGTATAATGAAAAGCAATATTCTGAGTATTGTGGCCCAATGTTCATTTTTTTAGTGAAAAGGAAAAAAAAGTGCTGAAAACATTAATTCAGTGCCATAAATTGACTTACAGTTATTTTATCTTCTGTTTGTGACTGGTAGTGTTCGTCTTTTTTGCCCTTGTGTTTTTAGCCCCCCACCACCCAGAGGGTAGGCTGGGGGACTATTGATTAAGGCCACGTTCATCCATCTGTGGGAGCATCCGTGCGTGTCCAATCCTTGGCGGGAGGCTTTCACAGTCTCTGACCGGCTTGTTTTTCTAGTTTTTATTTCTTTCCCTTTATCCCTATGCCTGTGATGTTAAAGCTGTGTTGTGCAACACTGGATTTTCTCCACATTTAGCAGAGTTTTTGGACTCTGTTCTTGGTACCAATCTACTGGGTGTAGACGAATTGGGTAAAGATTATAAACTCCGAGGAAGAGAATGTTGATGTCACTTGAGATATGCTGATGGAGCCATGCCACCTTCAGTCAAGCATGGTCGCATCTGTGGGCACCTGTGTGATAAATATGTTCTGTTGCACGAGAAGGAACCGGGCTTCGCACCCAGAGTTGTGAATGCTTTTTGCATTTATTTTATGGCTGGCTTCTGTTTTCTAAATCCGATTTAGCATCGCCATTGCATGTCTCCCGCTGGACGTCACAGCTTGACAACATGACTCAGAGTGACATCCTGCCTGTCAAAAATCAGCATGCATGAATGTCAGCGGTGAGATTAGCGTCAATTTGGCTCATCGCTTGCCATCAAAGTCTAAATACAAACTTGTCGGAGCTAAGCAGGTCTGTGTTAGAGTGAACACCTGCAGCGGTATTTGCTGTTGATTACATGTCCTAATTATGTACCTGATGCTTCTAAATATTTTTATTGAATCCTGTTTGTAATGGGACCTAGTGAATAGGGGACTGTAGTTATTTCTGTAACAATTCTTTTTTAATGGTGGTGTATTTGCACAAAATGTGGAAAACGTCCAAGAGAGAGCTTGGTTGCCTCGTTTCAAAGCTGCATTGTTGCTTCCTGTACATAGTCTGGATGCAAAACTTACAGCTGAGCACCTGGACACGAGTGATTCCATTGGGCAATGCCAATCCTGTGGCCAGCAATTGATGCTGCTGTGTGAGTCCTGGTAAAATGCAGCCAACACAGCGCACAGTATCCCCGTACCTGCCCCCATGTCCAGCCCAGTCCTCGTCAGAGAGCAGAGCTTGGGGTGCCAGGTTGGAGGTCAGAGAGAGGACATTGTGCTCGTAGGAAATGGCTTGGAAGCACCTTCCTGGAGTGTACGGTCAAACGTATTCGGACTGTGAACAAAGATCAAGGGCATCCCAGCCCTGCATTCCCATTGGCTTAGCTGTTCTCATTCCGTCTTGAGCCCCACGGGCGCAGCAGGGCCAGTCGTAGAGGAGGAGCCAAAGAGGAGCCAAATTATTCCAGCTTTCAAGGGAGATGTGTTCAGCTTTGATCATCATGGTTTTCTTATCATCAGTATGTCAGCAAGCAGAGTATTTGATCTCCTTTTTTGTCATTTAAGAACAGAGAAGTATGGCAGTGCTTTCAGAACCAAAATTTTTTATGGGTTTGCATGGAAATATTTAAGCTCTCCAAAAATTGGCTTCCTCAAACTGTTAAAATAGGCAAACAAAATGGCTTGCCTCAGTGTTCCTGACAACAATCTTATCAGTAAATGCTCTGTGTTCACTGGCTGAAACATTCCTTTCACAGCACAGTCCATTGATTTTTCAGGTCAAAAAGGGAACTGCGTCATTGCCAGTGACATTTTCTCTTTTTCCCAGTTCTTCAGCGCTAATGAATTAGTGAATCCTGGTTCCCAAAATCCATTTATTGGAAACCTGCACATGCTCGTTACTTTAAGAAGATTACCCCTTGCAAAAAACCCACCACAGGAATACCATAAAAATTACCACCAAAAAAACTATTAGTATGACTGTAGTAATTGAGTGGTTTTTTTGGAACGCACTATAGAGTTTAGTATTACTATAGAAATATTGTAGGGCGACCGTAGCTAATAAAATAACACTACAGAAAAAAACTATGGTAATACCATAGCTGATGAAATGGACTATAGCTCACTACAACCATACTATAGAACACTATGCAATTCTTACAGTAAACTATAGTAACCCTTCAGTTCATTTTCGTAAGGGACTGCACTTGCAAAAATGTAATGTTTCTAACTTGGTGCTGATAAATGAATGGCTGGGTAGAGGGTCTGTAAACGGTATGCTGTATTAGAGATTATGACTTAGGTGCACTGCCAGTCTCACTGTAACCTTTAACTCTCTCAGCAGCTACCAGAAAGCACTTCGGCTCTGACCTTTGCTGCATGCTCTTGGAAAACCCTATTCCTTATCAGTCACAGTGCTGAGAGTAATACCTTCCTCACTGCAAAACACAGGCACAATGTTATTATAATGTTTTCATTTTGCCCATTTATGTCAGCTCGGAGATGCTGGCTGAAGTAACAAATGGTCACTGAAACCAATGCCTCTCAGTTATCCCTAGATAAAACACTGAATTTAGTTTAAACCTCAGAAGAGTATTTCTTGCCGCCTGTTCGTGGTGATTACATCAGTACATTGAATCTAGCTACTCAATTAAATGATAAGAGAGTGCCTATTAGAATAGAGTCACCCTGTGTCCCTGGATGAAATATGCAAGTCCATTATTTTGTCCATTATTTCCTCCACTGACCTGTCATTGACTGGGCCTTGCCTCTGTTATTTACTGCATTAGGCCATTGCAATGCGTTTTTCATAAGCACTTGATCCCTGCAGGGTTTCATTCGAAAGGGAAGGGGGAGGCAACAGTGAATTTGCTCATGATTTTGCAATTTTAGTTAGGTGAAATGGTTTCCTGTCGTTCATTTTCATTGCGTCAAATGAACTTAAAGCGTTTGTGGTGCCATGAATGGAGTAATTGACGTTTGCTCAGGGAACCTTCCTTAAATTTTCTAAAATAAAAAAATGTTCCTGTCTCGTGATTCGTGCTGCTCTTACCTTCTGTTTGCAGCACAGAAGGATCCTTTTGGGACCTGGGCTTCAAGGGACACCTAATAGTGAGAGGTGCACACTCTAGGGTTTCAGTAATTAAAAGGAATAAGATGATCACACACTCAAATTCCCTGTCTCTAGGTGAACCTTTTGTATGAAGGCATGTGTGTAGGGATACGCCAAGTACTCTGAAGCGTACTGGAGGGGGGTTGTCAGGACAATAATTTTTTTTTTAATGAATTCTATTGTTGAAGCTCAAGGAGAATTTCACTTTTGATTCTCAGTCATCACAATAAAGACTCGAGTGACTCTTGATTCGTTGCTGTTATACCTGCAGGTTGCTCATTGTATGGCTTTCCTTTGACTGTTTGCCATCATCTTTTCTTTTTTTTTGATGTGCACACATCAGTCTTTTTTTATTTTCCTGTTCTTTTTTCATCTACCTGTTTTTCTTCATTGCGATCCTTCGTATTGCTCCGCTGCTCTCTCTCTTCTTGCAGTCTGTATTTTCCTGTCTGTGTCGCCGTTCCCCTGGCTCAATGGGGTCTCAGACTGCAGCCCATGGAGGCAGAAACAGAGGCTGGGCTGGAATGTTAATGTACTGAAGGCCGTCAATGATTAATGAGCTCTGGGACTGTGAGAGAGAGAGAGAGGGCGGGATGAGGGGAGAGAGAAGGAGGGAAAAGTGGTGTGAGGGAGGGAGTAGGGGAGAGAGAGGGAAGGAGGAAGGGGAAGAACGTGAGTTAGTCTCCCTCCCCCAGCTCCTTTAGCATTTACTTACTCATTCATTTGCTTTACTCTTTTTTTAAAGCTTTTGAAAACATCTTAGATTTCCTTATTATATTTTCAGCCATTTGTAATTGTTATCATTGGTTTTTGTGCTATTATGGTTAAGCTGGCAGTTATGATAAAGAATTGCGGTTATGACTGTTGAAGTTAAGAAAGAAGCAAAACCATTGAACTGAATGTATTCTGTTAAGTATTTGACTTCTTAAATAAATAATATGGGACCAACTAGGAGTAAAAGTTTTGTTGAAGATTTGGGCATCTGCCAGGATGGTGGCCGGTAGCCTTTTAATTACTACATTTATTTTAACACATTTTAAGTGTTGAATTGCTGAGTGTAATCTCAGGCCCTGTGTTGTGCTGCTGCAGTGTGGATCCTGAATGTAGGCACAGTCATGCACTGAGGTCTGGTCCACTGTAGGCTGAGCTGTGCTGCTTTGGGTCCCTCCTGGGATTCTTTTGATTCCTTATAGCCCCAGGGGCTCCTGGGTAACAAATCCCTATCTTTCCCAGGGCATTCACATTGATCTCTCTCTCTCCCTCCCTCTCCCCTCCTCTCCCGATCTTTCTCTCTCTCTCTCCTCTGCTTTTTTTTTTGTTCACCTTATCTCCCTGTGTGTCGCAGGCTTGAGTTGAGGAACCTGCCATGTTCCCTCTTTGTTTCAGAGGAGCCCTACAGCTCTGGCAGTGGTGTTGTCACTCATCTTCCACATTTCCCTTGCTTCCTGCACCACTTAGTCGTCCCACCAGCATGGCGAGCAGTCAGCTGCTTCTCAGTCGGCTGTCTAGCCAATCAGAATTCACTTCTGCCTCTCCTCTCCTGGCCTCATTAACGGTTCTTTAGGGTTCTGGTACATTTTGTCACACGCCATTAGCATGGCCCTCTGGCAGCCGATCCCTCATCCATCCCTTTGTTAGAGCAGTCTTTCTCTGGCGCTCACAGTGTCCAGCTGCTTCCAGAGCTTTCTCCATAAACCTGTGTTCTTATGTCAAAGGTGTCGTTAATAAAAATCATTTAACGACGCCGAAGAAACATCAGAAACGTACTGCCACCTTGTGCATTTATTTTTATCAGGCTTTGTTATAGTGCCATCAGAGAGCATGAATCATGTGAATGGTCATAATGAATTATGGATTGAGCCATGATGGGGTTACCATGGATGAAATCTACATGGTCTGGCCAAAATAAAAAAGTTGCTGCACCTGTTTGGACTTAACTGCTGATGTTAGTGATTTAATATGTTTCAGCTGCCAACAATTTTTTCAACCCTTACTGCTGCAGTGTGTTGCTTCTCATTTCGTAATCTACCATGTCGGAAGACTTATCCTGTGGTCGCGAAAAAAAAAATGTTGCTGTGTTTCAATAGGTGCAAAGTAATGGTCTGCATCTGCTCTCACATATCAGTCTCTCAATACTGCGCTCAATAAGATCCATAGGCAGAGGGATCTCCACTTGTCTGGTATTGCAAGACTGGTCTACCTCGAGGAAAGAAAACAACGTTGGCAGATTTCTGAAATCACTTGAATTGGGTTAAGAACAGCCCAAAGTCTTTGAGTTGTACTGGAGAAGACTTTACAGAGCGGTATGACTCTTCTGTCATCAATACAAGATCTCGGCCAAAAATGATTGAAACTCTGGTCAGAAATAAACGTGGTGACTTTGCATACGGTTGTCAAAACAATACCGCAGTGAATACAATCAAAGCTAGAGAGGGTCAGACAAAATATTCGAGTGTACAGCTTTTTTTATATTGCTTGATAGAAATGCGCCAGAAATACTGAGCTGCTTCAGTTTGTGTGTCTGATTTTCTGTCCTCTAGTGTAGATGGCTTGTTGTATTGCGATAGAGTGCTGTTATGTTGTGCACAGCAGCTGTAGTGGCTGTATGTGTACCCTGTGGGAAAGGTTTGCACTGTGATTGTGTGTTGATACGTGCACCCCAGGGTGTTCAGTGTTGACATGTCTCTCGTACGCATTTGTATTTGGGGCTGTAGAACACGGAGATGTAGTTTTGCGCAGAGCAGCCTTATTCTATTGAACTACCGCAAAGATGTTTTTGTTGCCTTGTTCACACAGTTTTCCTCTGCCTGCTATCAATCCAGGAATAGAGCACCTTATGAGCCAGCTAAGGATAGAGGGGGCTGATTTGTACTTGCTGGCCTGGGACCTCCCTCAGATCCTTAACAGATTTGAAAATGATTAACAGGCAGAGAACAAATTGGCCTTGCAGGTTGTTATTTTTGAGAAGTCCTTAAATCCAGAATGTAGAGCACCCCCTGTGTTCAGTGGAGAAAATGTGAAAGCTACATGTATAGTAGCTAGCTGTTCCTATCCCTGTCCACTCGTACTGCCTCAGGTCACTCAGTTGTGCATGCAGTATGGGAGGCAGCCAACCGTGAGGATGACCCATTGATTCTCATTGACACTTGTGATGTGATTGTATGCAACGTGTGTGGCTCCCCCTAGTGTACGGAAGTACAGCTGCAGGCACATCGCTGAATTTCCCCCCGTAGATCCGGTCCCCTGAGCTCCCTCCTCAGAAGGCATTCTGGGAACAAGTGTTTATCAATTCTGCCTTTGGTTCCCAGCAGGCATTTATAAAGAGGGTCAAATGTGTCAGAGCATGTCCTCCCCCCACCCACTATAAAAGCATACTCAGAGCCTGCACGCGTGATAGGAAGAACCCAGCAGTGTACAAGCACGAAAAGAATTTCTGAAAGGCTGAATTAATAATTCATCCACCGCTGTCGTGCGCTTTATATTTCATGTCGGCCGCTCACAGTGATAGCTGGGGGGAATGTTTTTCCTGGTCTTACATCGCCTTGAAGCCCCTCTGCTGATTATGAATTAAAGCTCCTCCTAAGACCTTACTGTAAACAAGCTCAGCTGGAGTGAGAATCTCATTCTTCTCCCTGCCTTTGCTCTAGCAGTCTGGCTGTATGTTAACCTGCAGTCAAACTGTTTTATCCTTTATCTATTCTTCCCTTACCCTGATTTTTACTCAGTAGAATAGTGACACTGTGCTACAGTGAAGGGGATGAAATGGTGAAAGACGTACATTGTATTATCATCTTGTATGATGCGCTTATGCAGAAGCTGAAGACCAACCCTCTTGATTTAGCTCTTTTAGAGTGATAGAGGTGTTATTTTTCGTTTGTTCATTTGAATCATGTGGTGTTGGCTTTACAAAACCTTTAAGCCGCTTTCACAACGGACGCGAAACGAATTTTTTGCACGACAGATTACATTCAAAGTCAATGCAAAGAAGCGAATACACGCGAAACGCATTGACTTTGAATGTAATCTGTCGTGCGAAAAATTTGTTTCGCGTCCGGTGTGAAAGCAGCTTTACTGTAAACTCTGTTCTCTCCTCTTCCTCAAAAGCGTAATCTGCGTTTTCCCACTTTATGTTCAGTTTGAAAATATACCCAGGAGGACGTGTCGTTTTCCTCAAATATCACAGCCCCTGCCCTCCTCCTTGGCATTCTTTTGAATAATTAACCAAACAACTGATGTTTTCATACTTAACGCCTCGGTGCACTGGCTGTGAACACGGTGAATTGGAGATCAGACACGGTGAGGGGAGCAGATGCGGAGGATGGCCAGAGGACAGGGTGAAGAGAAGAGGAGACGGAGAGGAGAGGAGAGAAGGAATTTCTGCTGCCCTGATTGTCGCGTGGCTGGAGGCGGTGTTGGAGATTAGCGCTCCAGCGTGGAGTCATTGTTGCCGCAGACGTGGCACTGGGTATCGACGGAGCGCAGAGGATGCTACAGAATTCATTTGAAGGCGCCTGGGGCAATATTTCTCCATCTTCTAGACTTAAGGGAGGTAGTGGGGGGGGTTGAGAGGGGAATGAAGGAAGTGATAGAAATTCTAAATCTTTAGCATGAGTTTTTTTTTTTTTTCTTATTTACACAAAAAAAAAAAAAAAAAAAAAAACAGTGTAATTTAGGCCCAAGGGAGATCTTTTGGCTGTCTGGCAGGGAAGGTGACAAACCTTTGATTTTTTAATGGATTTGTGAAGGCTTGCATCTCGGAGAGTGGTAGCTGTCGTCTCACTCATCTCTTTTTCTTCTGTTCTCAGTTTAAATTCAGCTTTTATTTTGAAGCGATTTATCGCATCTCTTTCTGAAGGGGACAGCTGCTGCACAAAGCCATAAAATAGCCCAAATCGGTGGCTGTTTGTGCTGGAAAATTGTTTTGTCTGAGTCTGCTTTGGTTTCACACTGTTATGCTTCAGTCAGCTTGTTTTATATGTGACTGGAAGAAAAATACCTGGTCAGATTGGTATTTCTGATTGGACCCGACTTAAGAGAAATGGCTGTAAAGGGTCCTGGCCAATTGGTCATGATTGTGGCATGTGGAGTGGAAAACTAAAAACAAAATGATCATTGAATGGAAGAAAATTGAGGATGCTAGTGTTAAAAGGGGGTCAAGTGCCATTTTGATGAAATTTGAGTTAGTGCCATTTTTTAACACTAGATGTCTATCTGCATCTTCCCTGTAAGTCTCATTGAGCTAGCAGCATGACCATGAAAATGACCATGCATTGAGCAGTTTACCCACATGATGAAGAAAAGTGTTTTTGCTCATTTTCTCAAAATGTCACTGATGGCACTTGACCCCCTTTTAGCACTAGCATCCTCAATTTTAGAAAGAATTTTTTCATGCATGCGTTATATGAGATGTGCCTGCTTTGCATATTTACCCAAGATGTGGTTTGCTCTGCTTGTGATTCTGGCATTAAGCTTTAGGGAGGCAGGCAGAAGGGTCGGTTAATGGAGCTGTAAATGAACTGAAAAAACTAAATCATTACTATGTGTCTATGCGGCATTATATTGAACCTGCAAAAAGACTGCTTGTGCTCTCAACTTAGCAGAGGTCTGCAGACTGTCTACCACCTACCTAACATTTGTAGGAGTGATCAGCGTGGTGGAGTAATCATGGATGAATGTAGATGAATTAAAAATGCTTGCTGTCATTTGCTGCTTAGTGTCACTTGCACCCACTCTAAAGCAGGACTCGTGGTGACAAACACTTTGAGAAACTGGAGCTATTTAGCCGGGCGTGGGAGGCCAGACTCGTGGGTGTGCTGTAATCCTCCAGGAGGAGGTCTTTACTTTGCTTAGGATCCCATGGGACTCTTTCACCTCGAGAGGTTTATTAAGGACGGCGGGAGTGCTTAGCACTGACTGCTGCTCTGTACTGTCACAGATACTGCTGCAGGGGCGTGTATTTGTGAGGTTATGAGGCGTATTCCTACAGGAGGTCGCTAGCACTGGAACCCCCAACATTGAGTGAAGGGTTTCAGTGCGTAAGCTAATTCTCTGCACAGGAAGCAGCACTGAGTAAGACACTTGGCAAGAGAGCGATTAGCATACATGTGGGCGTGTTTGCCTATGGCAGACGAGGAAATATCTCCCAGCCTGCCTTCATTTTACACCGAATGAACCTGCGCCTGCGGCCAAGTCCTTATGAAGGTCCTCAGCATGTGCGAGGCCGTTAGGCCGCTAACTGGGTCAGCATTAGGTCACGGCCCCGGGCACGCGAGCTGTGCTAGGAGCCCAGCAGCAGTGAGCAGGGCAGCTTCAAACCTGGCTGAGGTGCTGGGCTATGTCTGCTCCTGTCATGCACCTCTGCCTCTCCCCGGTGGGACAAATCAGGAATCCCCCGCCCCCCCCAAATGATGAAACTACACTCTTATTGCCTGGTTGCCTGGCCTGTGCAGCTGCATCACGGAGCAGGATACATGCAGGGACAGATGGGATGCTGTCATAACTCTGGAGGAGTGCTGTTTCCGCAGCAGGGCGCTGGGAGCAGTGCTGGTTGTTTGGGCCGGAGGCTGACTGGTCATGTTTGTGTCATCAAATCCGCTTTGACTCATTGTGGGTCCTGTGTGATGCCAGTGTGAAATCCCTGTGAATACTCTCTCACATCCCGCCAAGTTCCACTCCCTAAAGGTCCTGACCAGAATCGGGTTCTGGTTTTGGAGAGCAGGGGGATGAGTGTATGGTTTAATCAGGGCCAGTGTCAATGCTACCATTCTGCAGTTTTCTCTGGAAGTATTGCAATTGTATGGCAATGAAACCCTAAGAATAGAAGTACCATGCACATGCACATGCCAACTAATTCAGTCATCGCCTACTGCTTCAATGCATTTTTTATACTGCCTGTATTCTTTGTAAATATGAAGTGATATGAAGGACAGTATGACCCTTATTAGGATGTGGTCTCCATGGAAACGTGCCACATGGTGTTATCCCTCTCCCTGCGTCTCGAGTGAAGATAATTCCGTGTAACCGAGAAGCGAGATGTTACATTGTTCAACAACGCCTATCTTCACTCTCAATTGCTTTGCACACAAGCTAATTAACCAGAAAATGCTGCCACTTTATCTCAGTTGCAGATGCCACTGTAATTCTTTACTAATTAGTGTGGTAATCACGTTGAAAAGGCCGCCAAAGTTATACATGTGCAGACATGCATCCCACATGGGTAATTTGCGTTTAACATTTTTATAATGAAGATTGATGAAGTGCAGAAATGGAAATTAAACATATTGGGCCCCCACCCCCTGTGCTTTCTACATAGACTTCTTCTTATATATAATCACTTTATTGGTTTTTAATGACGAATGAAGAGAAACCGGCTCTGTATAGTGCATTTCCATGAAATTTATGTGAATAGCAAGCTGTCTGACTACATGGCGCCATTTCCTTCATTTGGCTTTTTTTTTTTTTTTTTTTTTTTTTTTTTGCCCTGGCAGCTCTTACAGAATTGTGCGCTGAAGCAGTCTACTGTAGAATAGCAGTTTTGTGTGTTTTCAGTTGTGTACACATTTTAGTTGGAGATAGTGGCTGCCCTATAGTGCCTCTGGCTTGAAACCACCTCAGATCACTACCTGTCTGTAATAGGAAATGCATTTTTTTACCTACACTCCTCAGGTTCAATTGTTTAAATCTGAGTTAAATATCTCGTTGGTCCTGTGTGTTGTGGTGTAGTGGGTGAAGGTGGATCCTTTGTGTGTTTATTATTAGAGGAGAATGGGATGATGAGCCGGAAACAGTGTTGCAGCCATGTGCTGAATAGACCCTTTCGGTTTAAGCACGTGAAAAAGCGAGATTTGGAGTGCGCATGCTCTTTGCAGACTATGTGGGGCAGAAGATGCACAAATCCTATTTAAAAGGTGGGGAATTATAAGTTCTTTCGCTTTCCCCATGGTAAAAGGCAGTTTACAGCGTGGATTCGGACTATAAACAGGAATATTTTTCGTTCGGGAACATTCTAGGGTGCGCAGCGTACATTTTGTGTCTGGATGGCGAGATTAAGAATTCTGTATTCAACCTACTCCAAATATAGATTGATGTTTGGGTACCCAGAGAAACATTAGGATATGAAAACACGTCAAGCGTACGTCCAGTTAAGGAAATTTAGAGGTTAGTTTCAAGTGCTGCTATTCGTGTCAGTTGCATGTCGTTAACGGCGGCTGACATGTCACTGATGACACACTGGGTTGCTAGGGCAGGCGCAGCATATGCATTTGTGATACTAAATATTAATGTTAAATTCTAAACCCCCTTTCTCACTGATAAAACTCCACTAAAACATATTGGCACCCCCCTTATAAATCATTCTGGCAAGTAAAAAGCCAGAAAAAAGTCGAGGCTGGAAATTCTTTTCCCCCTGACGATAAGCTAGACTAAGCTCTATTAGTTTTCACCTACAAACTGAAAGCATTGACTTCTTCAGCGCAACAGAGACTTGAGAGACTATATCGGCGAGATACTGTCAAGGCAAGTCCTTGACATTGTTATTTTCAGCACAGATGAAAATCCGAAATCAAATGTGTAGCGTTCAGTCAAACAGTAATGATATGGCCTTGTATTTTACGTGTGTACCTGCGCACTTATCCATGTTAAGAGGCGATTAGATTTGTGTGCTTCCCGGTTGTTTTGAACAATGCGAATTCGTCGCAAGAACACTGTAGCCATTAGCTGACTTAAGGCGTGGGACCCAATCATAGTGGTGTTAATGACATTATTTCACGTCCGCAAAACTCACTGGCAAGCCAGTGCCACTTTGTTGGCTATATATAGCAAGTAATTATGAAATCGAAATCACTAGGAAACCAAATTATTATTGCAAGCAGCGAAATGAAAACCACACCTACACTTAGCATTGAGGGGCTAGGTTCTGTAATGTGAGCCCCTCAGAGCTTACCTAGACTGAAAACATCGTATGGCACTAACATTACCCCTTTGGCTTGATATTTTTGTGCGTAGAGTTTAACATCTGCTTAAAGTCGTATATAGCCTATAGGATCAAACAAAGCCAGTCCCTTTTCAAAATGTGGATACAAAAACTGGACGCTGCAAAACGATAACACCTTGAAACAACAAAAGATTAAATAATTATTTGACTATTAATGTGCCAACTGAAAGAACTTATAATATCAAGCAGTACCTTAACTGTATTTCTCCGATCAGATCGCTCTTTCATTTTAGCTCGCGTCAGTGTGAGATCCTTTCGTTTGTAGGGAAACACAGAGCAAAGCCAACATTATTTGGGTCAACGAAGTCAGGCCAGCCCTGACAAAATGAGTACTGCAGACTCTAGTGTGTTCATTCGAGACAAAGTTCTTCCGATTTATAGCTCAAATCCACGCCTGTCGTTGTCTCTTGCCACAAGGAACTCGAAAAAACCTTATGTCCCCGTCCTTATGACACCGGTTTATGCACCCCTCTACGCAACAAATAGCCACTATATTTCCTTTTACCCCACATCAGCTATATTAGGCATGCGCCGCGCGGACTTCCGGCCTTAAACCAAACTGGTCTATATTGAATTCAGTTCTGTAATTGTCAGTATGGGGTTGTGGTTAGAGTTGCCCCTGGGGACAGGTGTTGCTCCCGCTCCCCCAGGGTATCTGGGCTGCCTGGAGCTCAGAGGGTGGCCCCCTGTCCTGTGTCTGAGCAGCTCAGCAGCAACACTATTGATTTGTTACTGCAGAGGGCTGTTGATTAGCACAGACATAAGAATGAATGTGACTGAAATGAGCATAAATGAGCTGCAATTTTTTTTTTTTTTTTTTTTTTGCATCTTGACATTTTGAGTTTGTTTCCAAGATGTTAGTAAAAATTTTTTTATGGTGCATTTCTAGTCAGGGGTGCCAGTAATCCTCAAGTCCTCTGTATCCATTGATATTGCTTGAACAGATGCTACACAGTGATACTCAGGTCATTCACAAATCAAGCTCAAAACTGCGCAGAATCACAGCACGTAATGTGCATGTGTCCCACTAAATCTCCCTACTAAATTTCCATGAGTGAGAGTGAGCACAATTTTCAACTCATAGCCCTCAGGGGCAGTTTGTAGCACTGTGGGAAATAAACAACTACACACTGTCCCACACGTGTACAGTTCAGAACTACACATCTCGACCTGCTGGATCCAGCCCAACTTTCACAGGACCCCAATAATTCTGTTCATTACCTCCGCCAAGGAGGTTATGTTTTTGCTTCCGTTTGTTTATTCACCCCGCCCGCAACAAATGTTGCGGAAGGGGTGTATGTGGTTGTCGCCTTTATTTATTTATTGGTTGTCGAAATCGACAACCATGTCATTTGTTGTTGAAATCGACAACCTTGTCACTTCGTTCCGTTAGTCGTCTGTTTGTATGTTTGTCTATCTGTTTGTCTGTTTATTAGCAGGATATCTCAAAAACGGCTGCGTAGATTTCAACCAAACTTTGCAGGGTGTTACAGTAGCACAAGAGGAACAAGTGATTAAATTTAGGCATATCTAGGCCAAAGTACAGCTGAGATATAGGCCAAAGTACAAATCCAGCTATGCTGGCGGAGATTTGAAGTCTCGAGTCAGACACCAGACGATTTTGACAATGGTCCTGCTAGGCGGGAGTCATTGGTTGTCGAAATCGACAACCATGTCACTTTGTTCCGTTAGTTCTCTGTCTGTCTGTTAGTTAGCAGAATATCTCAAAAACAGCTGCATAGATTTCAACCACAGTGATCAGATCAGGCGGATTTGCACCGCAAAATGCGAATCAAATTTCAGCAGTTTTGACGAAATGCTAATCATCATAACAATCCCTTCGCAAAACAATGCGATTCAAAAAATCTTCATGATATTTCATGGATCCTGAATCACTGGCCTGTGAGCTTCTGAATTCCCGAGCCACGTAGCAAAAGGAGAAGTTTTCATGACTCCGATTGACTGGAAAATGATGTTCTTTATTTGCATACCAACCAATCACCTTCTGGGGAGCGCATGCATGCACTTAGGACTCGGGAGGCTTTCTGAGACGCTCATATGCTCTATCATCTTTGGTCGTGAAGGGAGGACTCAGCTATGTGAGCCATCCGGAGCCATCGCGTATTAAATTACGTTGCTCTTTGGATATAGCCACCTAGTTGGCTAGTCAGCTAACTAACGTTAACTAAAGAAAATCTTTGTAAATGATCATCATATCATGGCGATATGATTTTGTTTTTTGCTCCAACTCTGCGAACTTTGCCAGCTGCCATAGGCATGAACTTATCTGAGGTTTCGCGGCAGTTTCGTGCGACCCAACTTTCGCATTTTAGGGACGTTAACTAGTTTGCTGGTTAGTTCAAAAGCAATTGCTTAGGTACAGCTAGCTAGCTAGTGAATCTACAGTGGTTATGATGTCTATTGGAGAAGTTTTTATAGCTCTGATTTGTCGCTTTCAAAGCCATCGCACGCAGACGATCCCTTTCAACATTGATTACCCGCTTATTTTGCCAGAAGAGCAAACAGACAGTTCAGGCATGAGACTTGTTAGATCATAGCAAGTTTTACGTGAATTATTTTGTTGTGCATGCTATCACGTTTTACGTTACTCTTCAGATTATAAAGCTAGCCATCTTCCAATCTAGCTGACGCTAGTTAAGGGGAATCTAGCGATGTGATTTGATTTTTGCCCCACTGGAAAGAATTCCAGTGTTCTGTCAATTTGTGCTGCCTTGTCAAAAAATGTTACCGTAATGCAAAACGATCGTAAAGTCTTTGTTTTCGCCTTGATATTGCTATATGAATCAGTTTACAGTAGTAACTTTGTTATTCGTTAGCTTTTTATAACATAAGCAGATTTTTTAACGAGTTGGATAAGTTTGTTCAAAGATATATGCCCATATATATGTGCTGTACTAAATTACGATTGTTCAGGGTAAAATTGATTCCTTTTTGAAATAATTTGCGTTGCTTTCGAAGTGGAGTTGTATTTCTATTGTAATTGTAATGAAAAAGTCCTTTTGTCATTTAAAATCTGATATACTGTTTTCAAATTTTTGCTAATCATTTTTCAGATGTGCTAAACAATTGCTAATCAATTGATAAAATGATTCGCAAAAAATGCTAATCAATTTTTTCCCTCAATCTGATCACTGAACCACACTTTGCAGGATGTTACAGTAGCACAAGAGGAACAAGTGATTAAATTTAGGCATATCTCGGCCAAAGTACAGCTGTGATATAGGCCAAAGTACAAATCCAGCTATGCTGGCTGAGATTTGAAGTCTCGAGTCAGACACCAGACAATTCTGACAACGGTCCTGCTAGGCGGGAGTCATTTATTTGTTTGTCTCTCTGTTAGTAAGCTATCTCAAGAACGGTTGCATAGATTTTAATCAAACTTTGCAGGATGTTGAAGCAGCACAAGAGGAACAAGTGATTACATTTTGGCATATCTAGGCCAAAGCAGAGCTGAGATATAGGCCAAAGTTCAAATCCAGCTATGCTGGCAGAGGTATGGGCTCTCGCGAGTCCAGCTCTAGTTTCAAATGCATTTGTTTAGCACACATTAAAAAAAAAAAAAAAAAAAAAAGCTAGCTTTACAGATGCTGGGCCGATATTGAGACAACCGAGAGTGTGCCAGAAGCAACAATGGCAAGGCGAGAAAAAATAAAACCTCTTTTAGGACGAAACCTAATAAGCCCTGCTGCTTGTCCGATAAATGAAACTGGTCTCTTTCTCCTGGCCAAGGTCCCATTCAGTCGTACATCGACTACTGTTGTGTCTTTGGCAGAGTAGCTGTCCAACTGTTTCTGGAGTCAAATCCAAACTTTATGTAATAATCCCTTCCCCTGTTGACTGCACTTGGATCATATTGCCTCATCTTATCGGTTTTCTCTTTGTTCAGTGAAATGAATATTTTATTGCATTTGGGTTTTCTCATTGAAGAAGGAAGCCGCATGAATAACCAAGCGGCCACATATAAGCTGCAGAAAATATCTATGAATGTTATATTTTGACTGTGTGTTATTGAGGCCGGAGTTTGGAAGCGCTGGGAGAGAGCGAAGACGCATGATTTGCATGTCAATCACCAGTTCACTCACGGTTACTTCACAATGACCTGAATTTCATCACTATTTTGCAGTGGGTGTAAAAAAGGAAATGTCAGGAAGTGGGGATATTATCGTAAATGTGGTGCTGGCAACGGGATTTGCAGTTGATTTCTGGACTGAGAACAATGAGGCCTGTATTTGTGTGTGGGTGTGTGCATGCACTTGTGTACTCAGCTGACCGTTGAGGGTCAGAAAATCAGCTTCTGCAGATGAATCAATGTCTACTGGAGCTAGCAAAATGTGTTGAGCACTTTTTTGCAGTCCTTAAACACTCCTTTTGAGAGCTTGCTACATGGAGATACTACATGTCTTTCCACAGTTTCTACTGTTACTTCTCTCAGACCCTGGGGCTTGTGCCAGCAGTCTCTGGCTGCACTTAGGTGCATGTGTTGTTAAAGAATTCACTGTATCTGAAGCAGTTGGCATGCCCTCTCTCGCTCGCTCTCTTCGGCAATGCCACGGGTGTGCACTGTGCGTACTGGACTGTGTCTTACAGAGAAGAACTGTGTGCAATGAACACCATCTGTCCCTTCCGCATGCTGCTCTCTAACAAACCTCTTTCCACCTGCTATCCTTTTTCCTGGCTCCTCCCTCGTGTGTGTGTGTGTGTGTGTGTGTGTGTGTGTGTGTGTGTGTGTGTGTACACGTATTTGTATGCATGCACGTGCGTTTGTGTTCACACGTGTCTGCATGCAGCTGTGTGTGTGTTCCCATTTGCACATGCGTGTGTGTGTGTGTGTGTGTGTGTGTTGAGGGGAGGGTTTGGGATGTTTAATTGAAGAGATAAGAGCTAATGATCTGCAGTTTAAACTGAAAATGAAATGTCTGCACACGTAAATCAGCTCACAAAAATTTATTGTACAACAGTTTCGGCCGATGTGGCTTTCGTCAGGTACTTGACGAAGGCCACATCGGCCAAAACTGTTGTACAATAAATTTTTGTGAGCTCATTTAACTGCAGACATTTCATTTTCAGTTTTAACGTACATGTTTGTCTTGCACCCGTTTTAATACTCGGATGTGCATGTAACCGCTTGGAGCTGCAATGATCAGCAGTTTGGCATTATGGCTTGGGCTCCATGACATTACTCTTTGCTTGTTTGCTTTAACCTTGATCACTTCGTGCGGTGCGGTATGATGGGGTTTGGTGCTGCTGCTTTGCGTTTCAAGCTCTTCTCAAGAGAAATGCCCTCCATGACTGAAGCCCAACACAAGAGTTATTTTAATGCCTCAGGAACAGGCGCGTATATCTCCTTCTGAGCTGATAGGGGGTAAAATGTTATTTCTGCTGCTGTTTGTTTCCAGGTAAACAAGGCAGGGAATCTCCTGAATTTGGTTTAGGCGCTAATTTGTCACAGAGATACTGTTTGCTGCATGATCAAACGCATTCTCTGGGCTTCATATTTTAATTATCCCGTTTCATTGGCTCTCTGCTGTATTCTGCCTCTCTTTGCGTCTGCGAACACACGTTCATATTTTATGACACTTGTCATCAGGAGTGTCATTATTCTTCACTGAATGAGAGTTGTGTTAGTGGAGAGCGCTGTGCCACATATGAGAATGGTGGTGAAAACAGAATATCCTTCCCTTCATCATCTCTTTAGTTACAGTTACATTCTCTGTAGGATAATGCCATAACCATAAAAAGAATGGATAGATATGGCAGTGTGTGTGTGTATTGTGACCCTGAGACTGTGACTTCATCATAAGCATAATTCAGAGTTCAGTTCCTAATTCAAATTATTACTAATACATCGAGGCATCAAGGGAGAAATTATTTTAATGACTCAAACATCTTTTTACCAGGATGTCTCACTGCATGTCTTCACTTGATAAATTAGCATGCCTGAAGGTCATCCGATCCAGCCCAAATCCCCTGTGTGGAAATCTTATTCAGGAAGTGAGTCCACACATGAATATGAATAAACTTTGGCTCCTGAGATGTAAGGTTCAGCGTGAGGAATATTAGTGTTCCCTCTCACTTGCTGATCAAATTATGAACAAAATGACCCACATTTTTTTCAGATTTTATTTTGAGTTGGCATAATGTAGCAAGTTATCAGAATGGATGGATGAATTGATCGATGGATGTATGAATGAATGAATGAATCAATTAATTGTTTTTTTATTATTGCATTCTGCATACACTTTATATGAGACACCATAAATTCAGACCTGCCTGGACCTGAGTACAGCAGATGCATTGGCAAGCTAGAAGAAAAAGATGGATCTTTCACACTCAGATCTGCAGACCATCATTGTGTTGGACAGAACTGCTAAATCACGAACAGAAACATACTATGCAATACTGAAAATTTAAAGTGAATGCAAATTAATCAATCTATTTCAGCTTTTGTTCCAGGGTTTTGAGACAAAATTAGCAGTCACACTTTAGATGAGGTGTTCCTTATAAAGGCTTTATACAGCATTTATAATGCCTTCATAAATGAGACATAATGTCTTCATAAATTATAAATAGGCAAATTTCGAGCTTTGTAAAGGGTGAAATAAATCATCCTTATTCAGCATGTGATGCCAGATGTGATATAACTGACAATTTCGCTTAGCTAGTGGCTAAATGCTTTCAAGGGTGACATTGTAAGCTAATTGACATTGACATTGTCACATCTGGCATCACATTACAAAGCATGGCATTTGTTTATGTATGCTTTATGAAGACATTATGTCTCATTTACGAAGGCATTATACATGCTGTATAAAGCCTTTATGAGTAACTCTTCATCTAAAGTGTGACCAAATTAGCAAACTAATACACCTCAAAATTAAGCAGCCATTCCATGCTAATGGCCAGAATTGCAAGATTTGTGTAAAGCACACTTGTTCAAATGTCCTGCTTTCCAAAGAATCTGCTTTACCTGAGTTTTCATGTTCATTGCTCTAGTCATGTGTGAGCTCTGGTCTGCGTATGTATATATTTCTGTGAGGGGAATGATTTTTGGTGCTTGAGGTCTCTTTGTCTGTCAGTGTGGAGTTTCCCGTGCGTCTGAATTACATTAGTGACTCCAAAATCCCATCTTTGCGTCACCCTGAGCCAGCAGTGTGGTGCAGTGGTTGGGGAAACCGGCCTGTGACATGAAGCAGCAAGTTTGGTTCTCATTTGAGGTGTTTGCATTGCTCTCCTCATTCAATTTCCGTTGATAAAGAGTACATTTATTCTTAACAAGAGGTTTGGAACTTCCTATTTAGTTTCTTTGGATTGGTCTATTCAAATGAATGATCACCAGTCTTGAGCTGTGAGTTTGTAAATTTTTTGCTTGTATTCACATGCAGCAGCCTGGTTTTAAGCCTCACTGCTGTAATCTAAGAAAAGAAAGTTTGCGGAAAGGGGGCTATCCAAAGCTCTCTGAAGATTAACAAGATTATCTTTATTCAATTTAGACAAAAGTAAATCTCCTGGTGATTTTCATTTTCATAGAAAAGGGGCCTTTTATTAGTTTATGGCCCCTGGGGAATAAGCCTCTTAGAAGAAGATTTTCTCCAGAGCATTATTTGCAGTTTCAATGCTCTGTCACGCAGACAGCTGATAGGTTAAAGAAAACTCATTTAGGGGGTACAACCCAGCTCATTTGCAGTTTTGTCAAATCATGAATCTGGAGTCATGGTGTGATGTTCCGAACAGAACAGCGTTAAATGGTGGCATCTCCTGTATGATATGGGATACCATGATACATTCTTGTATGAGACAGTGGAAGTTCAGGCACTGTTAAGAGTTGGCTATTGACGTGTATTGTGTGAGTAGCCATACTGTGGTCAGGCTCCAGCTTTTAGGAACTGTGATCTATAAAATCTATTAAATAGCCCGTATCCAGATATCCCTGTTGGCACAGAAGCAACTTTGTAAGTCCATCCTTTTTTCACCAGATAGATTAAAAGAGATATTCATTTTTAATTCTTTGAGAAGATTTTTTTTTTTTTTTTTTTTGGTTCCTTGTGGACATATTGAGCTTGTAGATCCCCTCTGGACCACTAGGGGGATGCCCTGTTGCCACAGTGATATTACATTTCCCTGGTTCTTGAGGGTGCCACTGGACCCTGTCTCCTCTAAGTCTCCTCTTCTTTGCCTTCAGGCTATCCCGGAGGTTATCCCACCACAGCGCCAGCCTACACACCCAACCTCTATCAGACCGGCAGCCCAGGCTACCCGCCAGGTAAGAGCCCCTGCAGCATACCTCTCCCATCACAAGCACTACACATCCCTCCATCCTGCCCACCTACTGTCCAGCACATCTGCTCCGCTTCAGTGAAGAGCGGGGCAGACAGGCAGCCAACCAGAGGAGTTTATATGATCAGATGTCCCTCTGAATCTGTCATATCACTAATGCTCTCTCTCCACCTCTATCATACTGTGTGCTTTATCTCATACTCCACATCTCCCATACTGTCTACACCTCCATCATACTGTGTGCTGTATCTCATACTCCACATCTCCCATACTGTCTACACCTCTATCATACTGTGTGCTGTATCTCATACTCCACATCTCCCATACTGTTTACACCTCTATCATACTGTGTGCTTTATCTCATACTCCGCATCTCCCATACTGTCTACACCTCTATCATACTGTGTGCTTTACCTCATACTCCGCATCTCCCATATTCTTTACACCTCTATCATACTGTCTTTATCTCATATTCCCTATCTCCTATACTCTTTGTCTCTATCGTGCTTTCTTCGTCTCACATTCTGTCTGTCTGTCTGTCTGTCTGTCTGTCTGTCTGTCTCTCTCTCTCTTTCTCTGCATCTTCCATTTCTATTTGCGGGTTTGCTCGGAGTAGAATTCCAGCGGAACACCAGTCATTAATTCTCAATTTGGTCTTACAAGACACTCAATTAGATCAGCTCTCAGAGTGTAATTATAGGGGTCGCAAATGAGGGGAGTGTTCCTCTGGCTAGTCAAGGACTTGGCTCCCAATTTTCGTGTGTGTGTGTGTGTCTGTGTGTGTGTGTGTGTGTGAGGAGTGGGACAGTAACTTTCCAGAGTTCAAACTCCCTCTGACTTGGCTTTTTGAACTACGAGCAGGTAAGAATGGAGTAGGGAGTCATTAAAATCATCATTAGTCAGTTAAAGTGAACCTTTACAGTTAGAGCCTCTCACAGTTGCTGTTTGGTATCACATACAGCAGGGAAAGATCATGTGTTTTCTCTGAGTGTCGTGATACTCTATAGGCGTACGCAGTTGGGCTGTTTTTCATTTGTACATTTGTAAGTGCTGGGATTGATGATTACGCCTGCTTTTGTTTATATAAAATGTAAGTGAATTGTAATTTTGCATCATGATAATATCTGTATAGGTTCACATTGGAAAAAAAAGCACTGGGTGAGGTAGGGTGGCTTGTTCTTTGTGTTTGTTCATTGGTTTGTTTCAGCTGGCAGTTTTCCTGGCCCTCAATCGCATTCAAACGCCCTGTAAATTTGTGCTTCTAATCTGTTTCTCATAATAATGGGTTTTCCTCCAGGGCCTCTCATTCCTTCTCTCCTAACTCTGACTCACGGCTATTTAATGTGTCTGAAAGAAGTCAAAATGCCCCCCCCCTTTAATACTGTGCGATTCTATTGCTCTTCATTAAACATCAGAATAGTCTGGGTCACCTTCTTATCATTACACGGTCCAATGGCTTGGAAATAGCCTGGTGGTCCATTTGAGTCATGGCTGCATGACATTTGAGGAGCGTTTGGAAAAACATGACAGGTGCTTTATGATTTCTGATTTGTGGCTGGTGAAATTTTCAGCCATATTAATAGGTCTTGCAGCATGGAATGTAACTCTGGAGTGGTGTGAAGATGTATTTAATTTGTTAGAGCACTGTACGGACTTCATGGTTTGGGTCTGGTTGTGTCACTGGTCCATCCATTCTCTGTGCACGAGAAATAATTCCTCTTTTTCTTTGCAATGTTATCGCTCTTTGTCACAGTGCTCCATTTAATGGTCTTTTAGAATTATGTAGGGCCGCCCTCTAGTGGTGAGAATAGTGAAATGTTGTGCAGTGTTTGTGTTCTGCGTATAACACAAAGGATTGGTTAGAAATGCTAAAACGCATCAGACGAAAAAATAACAGGAGTTTTGTTTTATACATTGTTTGCGCATGTATGAACGTGTACATGGAATATTCAATTCAATATTTGCGCATTGAAACTTCATATGCATAATATAAAACTGAACACCACTTTCAATCTTTGGTAGCGTCTGTGAGGCAAGTCAAGTGAACTTTATTCATGAAGCATACTTGGACTGAAATGGTGCAAAACCTCTGTAAATAACACTCATACCTAAGGATCGCTAAGCATTACTCAGACTATATAACCTTCTTGAAGACCACCTCAGCTGGGTTTGAAGGCCGAGGATAAGAGAGGGGCTTTGAGATTTCATATTACAAATACAGAGGCAGCAGATCTAAAAAAACAAGATGAACTATCCCTCAGCTTCGCAGTGTTGGCATTAATGGCACAGTCACGCTTTAGCTTTAATTGGGTCTGTAGGCCTGTCGGAATGATCTGGTCAATACTGGAAAATGACCTTGAAGTGGAGACTGGGCCTGAAGACAGGGATATAATGAAGGGTCAGTCTGTTTCAGGCTTTGAAAACAAATCCTGAAACTCCAAAATCTGTTTTCACCCCGGGTGCCTGTTTTTGACGACATATCACAAGTCTGCTGTGCTTGTCTCCTTAGTCCAGGGTCAGGCTGTTTACCTCCAAGTCCTGGCGTGAAGGGCTGGCGAACGCTCTCCATTTTACTCATCGTGTCTCTTTTCCTGTTTACGTGCTAATGTTGCTTGCGGTCATGCTGGATTTTATGTTTATGGCCATAGTCTCTAGTGTAGGAGTTATTATAGTGCTGGGAGTCGGGCCTGCAGGAAATGTGTTGACAGGTTAAAATGTGCTTGAAGGCCAGGAGATACTGTGCTGTTTGATGGTGACAGTGGTGTCTGAATGTGGAAACCTGCCTTGTTACTGCAGGTTTGTATTATAGGCTGACCATATGTAGAACTAGCTAATGAGAACAGTGCCAGGAGAGAGGACATGCGAATAAGATGATGAGAACTTTGGTGAGAACAATGTCCAGGTGCATTGTTTTAGCAGTCAAAGAGGGTAGTGTCTGGCTGAACCAGTAGCCAATGAGAATAAAAGCCTGGTGACACGTGCAATAAAGGGCAGCTTTCAGTCAGCTGCTATTCATTCCATTGCAGCGTGTGAACAAACATCTTCCCCACAAACGCGCAGATTTGACCTGCAGATATGTGCTCGTTCAACGATGTTGACCTTATGCTCATGAATTTGTCTGATGAGCCAGTCATCCAGTTTTTGAGGAGCCAATCAACTTGCTGAGCTGTTGACATCATATCCGGCACTTCAGACTGGAATGGCCGGTCTGGTTTTTCATGAATTTTTTAAACTGTTGTCACAATCTCACGTGAGGATTTACAAAATTACGAGTCTTGGTAAATCTTACAGTAACCCAGTGAACCAAATAAAATGCTGTTAAAAAGAAGTCTGCACTCGGTGCATGTTTTATCAATTAAGAGGCAAAGAAAGACTCGGCATAATTTGTTGCAATTGTTGAACTGACTGTCTCAGGGCGTCTCGCAGTAATATCTGGACCTTTTTTGTTGCCAAGTTCTGATTGAAGGTGGATTTGTAAGGAATAATGTACAGTGGGTCAGTCATTGTTGCCAAGTAAACCCCAACAGGTTGATGCAGGACCTTGATGTGAAGCAGAGAGGTCCTGAGTCATCCTGATGGGGTTTATTCAGCTATAGTGACCAGCGCACTGTACATTATCCCTTACGAAACATTTGTCTCTTTTTCCATAAAACTAGGAATTGTTGTGTGCTGTCTTATTGTATTTGGCAAATTCTATTACAGAGTTAAGAATATTATGTTCTATTAAGAGCCATTCCTTGAGAGATTGACATTCAGTACTTGCATCCAGTCTGAGGGAAAATTTTCTGACTTTTGATGTTGAATATCATCTTCACTGAACATGCTACCATTGAGATTTTACTAACGCTGTAATGTACCCCAAAGGGACCATGTATCTAGAGAATTTCAGATCTCTGTCTTGCTGGGTAAACAAAATAATGCCATCTAAACATGGGCACAATCTGCTATGAAATGGTCCGTTTTGAGTTTTCCTCCAACTTTGGCTCCGTCAAGCTTGAAAAGTATAGATACTACCAAAGAAGTGATTGGTATTCCTGAAAATAGAGTTCCAAAAGCACAATAAACAGCATTTACCTTCACAGTACATATCTGGGTTATAGAGAAAATATACCGCGAACATGCACCAAAAATCAATTTTGACCATCTTTCCGGCCATCCTTTGCACTAACCCAGCAAGATACCAAGGTACTATACAAATGATAGTCTTGTTGTGAGTAAACACCTAATAAAGCATTCTAGACTGGTATATGTCTGAGATATTATTTTAATCCCATTCTCATTTTCAATGTTTATTGTTATTTCTAAAATAATTCCGGCTGAATAACATAGTTTCTCAGCTTGGCCACTGTGTGGTGCTGATGTCTAACTGGACTTGAAGTGTCACAGGTCATGACAAAAATATGTCACATTTGGTACTGTGTACCCTTAAAGGTGACATAGAATCTGAAACCGTTTTTACCTTGTCTATGTTGAATAATGGTAGTCTATCCGCATTCAAGAACATACGAAAAGTGCTAGACATTCTGAACATCTCCGTTTCATAGAAATTCCTCCTTTAAAAATGACTGCCAGAAAACGGGCTAATCTGAACAACAGATACATATGATATCACATGTATCTCACTGCCCCCCCCCCCACCCTCATTCCGTTTCCTCCCCTTCAAAATAATTTGCATACACCCGCTCTTCCGCCCCCTACGGAAAGTAAATTGCAGCAGTGTTCGTGAAGTTCAAGGCAAAATGGCGAGTGGGGTACTGAGGTGTGCTTTTCCAGGCTTTGGAAGCAGTGTGCAAACGTTCCATAACCTTCCAACCGAAAGAAATGCACGAGATGCGTGGCTGCTGTTCATTTTTAATCGGATTCCCACTACATTCAACCACAGACTATTACTTTGCTCAGCCCAATTTACCTCTGACAGTTTTACTAACCAGGCACAATTTCAAGCCGGCTTCTCGCAGCGTTTGGTGCTACGTTGCGGAGCAGTTCCGACTTTGCGTCTACCTCAACAACCAGTACAAACTTTAAGTACCACGTTGTTGTTAGATTGTTTTTAAAACATTAAAAATAGAATATATTCGTTTTGCTTGTCTAGCCAATGTTGTATGACGTGATTATCACTCAACAACAGCTTTGAAACGAGATCTGAAATAAATCCGTGAAGATTGTTTTTGCTAATGATCCCGCCATGCTCACATTAAGACGATAGGAAGTCGGCATCTGCGCCTTAAGTTTGTGAAGATGTTTCGCCTCGTGCGTTAACACCAAAACATGAAAGTAGCAGAGATGCCAAGTCTCACGCATTCGTCGTGGGTCTAGCGCATTTTTTTTAGGATTATTCGCGGTAGTCCGCAATTATTCAATGAACGCTTGTTAATGAGACTCTCACGCGGAATTAAAATCCTTGTGCCGTGAAGTTTCAGTTTCACTTGCGTAAAGGTGAATTTCACCGCAAGTAACATGGAAAGCGATTAGGACTTGCTTCGCTTTAGGCAGCAAAGCCAGCCAATCAGCGCCAAGTGCTTGCATTTCATAATGAGGTTGCCAGTTAAGCCGGAAAGGTCGCCAAATGGGTACAAAACAACGCGTTCTAAATCCTCCACCTTAACATTGCTTTTTGAGAGAGGTTTTTAGGAAGCTTCTGAGGCATTACAGACCGAACCAGAATTTTGTTGTTTATATGTCACATCACAGAACAAGGATAAATACCCCGTTGAACCATTCTATTTCACCTTTAAGTCATGATAGTTGATGTAAAATGTGGTGTCAACGGCTTTTGGACGACGAGACTGAGCCACTTTAGTGGCTTCCAGGTGGTGCCACCAGCAGGCAAAGTGAGATATGGACCTAAAAATCAGGCTTTTTCCATGAGACACTCATATCTACCTATGTGCCTTGTGAGTTTCATTCAATTCCTGGGGGGTCAACTCCTCAACTTCTTCAAAAAGTGCCATTTTCTCATGGAATGGCTCTTAAATTCTTTTGTTGACATGTTAATTTTATGGATTGTCATTTCACATTTTTTTTTTTTTTTTTTTAATACAACTGGTCATTGACGAGCTGAGTTATTAAGGTGTTGTAAAAGCCGTTGTCTGTCGTCCATAAACAACTTGACTCGTGACCTTTAGCGATCACAAGTATTCATCAAATTTGACAAAACTTGGTATGCAACATCGTTAGCACAGAAACAATTTTGGGATTGGATTTATGCCCTGCACTTTCAGAAGTATGTGCGGTAGGGTGATAATATTAAAAAACTGAAGTTGTCCATTTAACACCTCTCTTATAAAGATTAAGGCTGAAAAGTGTTATGTAACTCATATGCTACATGTCTCAAGATGTAAATGGCAGGTTGTGACCCATGACATTCCTCATGTATAGACACCTATTTGAATGACCTGTAACCTCTAGCAGTCAAAAGTATTGATCAAATTTGTTGAAACCTTGCATACAGCATCTTTAGGACATAAACTATTTTGTTATTTCATTTTAGCCTCATAGCCCACTCTCAAATGGGTATGGCAGGGTTACAGACCAGTTGAGTCTCAGGTTCACTTGAACCTCTAGTAGTAATTTTTGCTCAACCTTGCTGGATGTATGAATTGGATTCTCTGAATTTACCATTTCAAGAGATAAACTTAACAGAAAAATAACTTAAATTCAAGTCTAAAGAAAACAGAACATAGTAGAAAATAGCCTACAACTAGAGGATGCTAAAAATAATAGAATTTGTCTTTTTTTTATATAGGGCAAGGTGCCATGATATTGTGACATGATGAATCTGATGAGATTGGGTCATCACTTGCCCAAAAGGTTCACAAACAAAAAAAAATTGCAAATGATCCTTAGGAGTAGCAGAATCTCATTATCATTGTGTTAAGAAATGGTTGGAGGGAAGTAGAGCAAAGTCGTAAGAGGGGCCAGTGAATACTGTGTCCGGTTATGGGAGTCATCATTAAGAGTGGTAGCATGTTATGTGAGATACTAAAAAGCAATTTGGGTTCATTAGGTATGCTGTTGCCAAGTACTTGTATCTTATACTGTGTGTGGATGTGTGCGCTAGTGTGTGTAACCCCCACCCCCTTCTTCTGTTGTCTGTCGGGACAGTGCTGCTGGTGAAGCAGGGCTGGGCGCAGACCTCCACCTCAGGGCCCACTGAGGGGTCCTATGACCTGGCAGTGGACGCGGGTTCAGAGAGCAGATCTTACCAGGCCTCCTCTGCAGCATTCAGTAAATATGCCTCCTTTTCTCTGGACATATCCACCCCATCACCGACAGAGCGCACACACTGCCAGGGAGGGGTAGCGGGGTGAGCGGCAATTTTTAGAAAGCAGCGGCATGTGGAGCAACCCGGGAAAGCTTGACGAGGGTCTGCGCCTACGAGGGTTATAAACCAGGTCATCTACAAGGGGTTTAGGATGGTGGGAATGCAGGGGGCTGAAGAATTCTTGAACTTTTGCTTTCCTCTTCAAAGTAATTTTCGTCACATTTCAGTTATTTTCTCTGGAATATTTCTCACTTCACGCTAAGCAGTATATTTTAAATGAAAACCACGTCCTACCCGTGAAAAGAATATTCCTTAGCAAAGTAAGGCGAGCACGTGTTAAAGGCTAACATGTATAGCTCTTAGAATGGTGGTGGGAAATTTGAACTATTCAATGGCTGTGCGTCAACCATAGATTTTCCTTGTATGTATTTTTCATAATGGTGCATTTGTCTCCTTGAAAAGTTTCTGTAGTTTGAAGCCGAGGGAAATAGTCATTTTCTGAATGAAAAGCAGTGGGTAACATGCACTTTGCCTAGCAGTGTGTGAAAATACACTTTTTTGTCCTTGGTAGTGAATAACTCGTCATTCCCCAGGAGGCTGTTGTTAATTGTGTGATTAATTTCTATTCCTTTGTATGGCTGACGCATCATAATGAAGCAAGTTGCTCTCTGACTGGAGAAGTTCTCTTCAGAAGCTCTCAGTAGACTCAACGCATTCAACCATGATTTATGAAGCAGAATATACTGCAGTCTCTTGTCTTGTTCACAGTGACTCTATGGTTTATGGTTATACCAGGTTGGTGCTTCAGGCAATTTTGTGTTTGTGGAGTAATTTACTTCGTGTTGAGAACAACAATGTCAATAGTTGATATATGAGCACAGATTTTGTCAGTTAGTAACTGAATATTTAAATGGAACTTAATCTACTCTATTCTTGTGTTTCTCAACATCAGGTCTGGGGGCTCATTGTGTGTTCTGGTTTTTGTTCCAATTTTAATGAAGCAAGACGCTTGTCTGATTTGGAAATACAATTACAAAATTGTTTTACAATTAAATTTCAGAATTTAATGGACGCTGGCGTCTACTATGCACATTGGGGTTAAACTTGAAATGAAATTAATGAAGATAAATTAACTGCTTATTGTATCCCGGACGACAGGGAAACTATCAGCGATTGTCATGGTGCGTCTGCTGGTACCACATCAAGAGACTTTCTTGTGAGCGCTGAACAAGCCACCCATTTCCACCAATTTGTTTCGTATTTTGAGGTGGGCCTTGAGTGTGGTAAGGTCACGAAGGTCAATGATTGCTTTAGGGGGTCTAGTTAAAATCTAACGATGGCAGTTGCGGTTGGAACTATACCTATAAGCAGAAGGCCCCCAGGACCATTGTCGAGAACCACTACTCTATTGCCCAACCCATTCAACAAAGGGACTTTTGGAAACTGAGGCAGTGTCATGTGTATTTTTGAAATGATCAATGATAGCAGGTGTTAGCACTGTTAGCTCGTACTTGATTATTTCTGTTTTTGCTCATCATTTGCAGAATTATGACAAGTATCTCTATCAAACATGCTGTCGTCACTATAGCGATTTCTGAACAGTGCTGCGGTCTTTGTGGCCTTTCCCGTTTATGCATAGCTGGAAGCTGTGTGTGAAAAGCTCAGGAATTGGTGTTGCATAAGCTTTTCACAGGGCTTTTCGCCGCACGCTTCAATAGGATATTGGTAGGGGCCATTCCGACCGCATGAGCCGGCTTCTCGCCCATTGTCTGGTTAAGCAGTCTGATATCTCTCTGCCAAGCTCTGCAGTGTCTCACACGGGAAAGAAAACGATGACGATGCACCTCATAGTGCAATAAATCACAACTGCTCAGTTGGTCTGAATACAGCCACACTAGCTGCATATCTCTATATGATAACTTGCATAGCTTAGTGATAGCACTTCACCACAGCTCACATGTCACTCAGCTGGCTACAGATCAGTGAGAGAAGCCCATGAATCTTCCTCACTCCAGGTGAAATATGACGCTGCTCGTGATGGCTCATAAATTGGCTGTAAACCTTTCAGACAGCATACCTCTTCATCTTCGCGTGGTGCAACAGCTGCAATTTGCATGTTTCACAGCATCTCACTGCCTAACCTGTGCTGCATGAATCCAAATCATTTTCATTTGCTGTTTTTCATGAAGCCAATGGACCCTCTACGCACCAAATATTTTGCTTCTTACTTGATGCTTTAATTGAGATTCTTCAGTGGTTTCATTTTAGTCATTGCCTGTATCTGCATAATCTTTGAACTTTTATTTTTGAAGTCCTTTGTCCCATTTAATTTTTCTCAGTGTCATTGTCTCTGAGGCTCTTTGCTTGTCCTCCTTCTCATCATGTCATTTTTGATATTATGGATCCATGCGCACCAAATAACTTTTGAGCTATTGCTTCGACATGGTGCTTCTGTGCTGATGTCTGATTGCCTCTGGCAGGACAGTCAGGCTAAAGTGGGTGTTCTGGCTTAAAGATGCTCCTGAACACGTCGGGCCTGTGGAAACATGTTGGGGTCTGTGTTGTATTAAGCCTTGATCAGCGTAATCACACCAGACAAGTAGCAAGCTGCATTATTTGCATTTACAGTAAAAGCCTAATTTCATTGCCAACTCAGATCGGTAAAAATGAGTCCAGTGCCAGTTTATTCTTCAGAACTCTTTTTTTACTCATCAGTGGTTAAGGTCTGTGCTGAAACAGGAAAAGGGGTGCTTTTTACAGTAAACAGAAGTGTGATGTTAACCCAGCCTGACTTCTGCGCAAAGCTCTGGTTTGATATCCTCTATACATAGCCTTCAGTTGAACTTGTTTATCATCCATAATTATCTAGTCTATCCACATTATTTTATACCAGTATTGTTTTCTTTTGAAACTAGCTCATTGCGCTTATGTGTAACGCCTGGAGGAGATGTGATTCCTGGAAGTTCTTGAGCCTGTGGTTTGCATAGACTGACACTAGAGGGAGATGTAGTGCTTTCAAACCATTTGAATCATGGGCTTCAATTACGGATGGTGGAGTATGTATGTTTATCAATTGTTGAATAAACAAGAACAAAGTATCTGTTTAGTGCTAGCTCGACCCTTGAGGTTAAATTTATGTATTGTGTGAACTTGGTTGGACCAAGATAGGACATGGTGAGGACAGGATGAGGGATGTTCAGTGCTGACACAGGTTGACTTTCACTCTTAAGTAATTTGCTTGGTAAATGTTAAAAATTGACATTTTTTTTCCCCACAGTCCTTAAAAACGAATGCAAAACCAAAGAAATTGTGGATAGGGAGATTCTTTAAAGTTGCCCAAAGTGGCAAGATTGAGTTGGACATTATGCAAAGTGTGCTCGAAGCTCAGACCGTTTGAACCAGCTGCTGCTTAGGGGCAGCTCGCAAACTCGCGGGCGCACTTTGATAACCCCATGACTGCTGCCATTGTGTTGAAACACTCCATTCCTGTTCATCATGTGACACGTGAGAAGAGCGGGCTTATGCCTGATACTCCAACTCTCCTCTCTCTCACTAGGATACACCGCTGGGACGCCCTACAAGGTACCCCCCACTCAGACCAACGGAGCCCCCCCACCCTACTCTCCGTCCCCCAATCCGTACCAGACGGCCATGTATCCCATCAGAAGTGCCTACCCGCAGCAGAATCTCTATCCTCAGGTGAGTGCCGCCTCCTCTTCTTCTTCTTTTTTTCTGATTTCATAAATCATTTCTCTCACATTGAAACTCAAAGAGCTGTTTTGGCATGAAATAATGTGCATATATATTACCAAAGCATGGCAAGGAACATGAAACGTTGTTTCAAACGAGGAATAACAACAGAACTGCATGATTTTTGTGGGTAGCATACACGGGGCGCAGGAATTTTTGATAATGTTTACTTGTTGACTTGGTGAACGTTTACTGGTTAATTTAAATGCACATTAAGCAGTGCAAGTGTCACAATATTTGCCGGTTACTGATTTGATGGCCAAACTATGATACAACGAATCTTGACTTGCTACTCCGGAGGAGTGGAGTTAAGCTGAACATTGATTTCATGGTCCAGCCGTTCATACAAATGAGCAATCTGATAATGTATGGTCCAGCGTTGTGCATACAGTTCCAGTCAAAAGTTTGGACATGCTTTGCTAATGTCACAGCGCTCTGTTTTAGAGAAATTTAAATGGCTTAACTTCTCTATATAATCTCAAATGGAATCTGGTAAGAGGTAAACAGAAGTTAAAAGCGAATAATTTACTTTTTTGAATAGTGACCAAAATTTTAGAATTCTCAAAGAAGCCATATTTTGCAAAGTAAGCAGACAAACAAGCTCTTTCCTTTTTCCAACAGCCAAATTAAAGACAAGCTGTTTTGGAACTTATTGAGCAAAAAAGACGATGGAAAGCAAACCACTAGTGCAGCACATCTTTGGGAACTTAGACAGCCGCTCAGCTACTCATTATCGCCATATAACTGCTCTGGTAAAAAAAAAAAAAAAAAAAGTGAGTATGCTCTGTAAATATGACAGAAAATGCTGGTTAGTTTGATGGATTTAAGAATTTGATTTTTTTTTTTTTTTTTTTGCAAAAGAAACAGTACCTATTTCTATATTTAGCATGTCTTGTAAGAAAAATGTGGGTATGTCCAAACTTTTGACTGGTACTATAGGTTTTGCTCATCTTTGGCGTAGCCTATTTCCCTTTAGTCAGCAGCAATCAGCCTTACAGCTATTAATTTCTGACCATAGCCTACGTACAATTTTTCAAAAATATCCTGATACTAAACTAATATCACATCACAGCAGAGCAGGTTTAGTAACCTTTTGTAATCTTGCAATTATGTTCATGTCTTAACACACACTTGTGGTTTCAGTTTAGCCCACTGGTAGTTTGAGATTTGGTCCAACTCCAAACAATTTCAAATCTCAGTGTTATGACACCCATTGTCAAAGACTGGATATAGCCTACATTATTGTCCTCAGATTTCTTAAATGGAAAAATATGACAAAACGCCGGGTAAAGCCAGACCATCAGTAGTGAAGCTGTGTCAAACAATTGTGAAGTGTGAGTCCATGAGAGCACCAGGCAGGCGTGCTACATGCCATCTCACCGATTTCAATGAAACTCTACCAGTTTATAGAGTCTACCCCAAAACTCAAATATGCAAAGTGGCTCGCTCATCTGATATTTCAGGGGGGAGCTAGACCACCCCTCTCACTTTTTTGGGATTTTGACCAATGCAGTAGTCAGAAATTTAGGGAAGAGTAGACAGCTCCAAAGTCAAGAGTTTTTGTAGTATTGCAAAGTGGGTTACCACACATATAGATACATCATAGGAGAGTGTGCACACCAAGTGTCAGATATGTTGATTGAGAGCTTGTCAGTCAAGAGCAAAAAATGTATGACCATGTATTTTGCCTTCAAAATTTAGGCTGATTTCAAAGCCAAGTATCTCTATTTGCCAAACAGGTATCAAGCCGGTTTGAATGCCCTGATTTAATTCAACCTTTTGTCTCTATAAAACATCAAAAACATTTTTGGGCACTACAATTTTGGAGTCACAGAGGCTTTTCCAACACTAAGCCTAATACAAGGTTTTTCACTCCATGTTTTAATGCAACTTAGGGCATTTGTGACCAATGTCATTTTCTTTCTTGGGATACCCGGATAACATCTAGGAATGCCCTGGACAAAAGAATTACCACTTATTTGGTAAGGAAATCATGTTTTCACTAAAACTAGCAGAAGTATGCTGCTGCTACTTCGATTACAAAATTATTGGGTTTCCTCACGACAAACCTCTGATGAATTTATGCCCTTTTAAAAGCTTTGCCAGGAAATTAAACACTCAATACGATTGTATTCAAGTGTTTATTTAAGTAAAAGGTCCACACAGATAAGCTTCTGTCGAAAAATTTTGCTAGCAAGCTGAGATAAACATTATCGCATTCCCATGAAGCGACGTCAACATTCAAAGCTCAACTTCAACTTAATAAGGCTACAACACATTCCTTTTCCCTAAATTATAAACGCTTATTCAATGATCTTTACCAAGATAAAACTAACATTATAAGATGGAAGTACTTGAATAGTATTTTTCACTCACCGCCAGTCACTGTACAAAATGTAGTTGTTCCTGGACCAGGAGAGAGAAGCACAACAGAGAGCTCGATTTGGGCCCACGTATGAAAGAAAAAGAAAGCTAATTCTACATCTCTTTTGATAATGACTATTCCAAGGCTCCACTATTTAAAGAGGTTCTCCCCACTGTAGGGTCCTCTGTTCTGACACTTATCAATAGCAGTTTGTCCTCAGGTGTGGTCCCTGAAAACTTCAAACATGCAGTAGTGCAACCTTTGATTAAAAAAAGAAACAGGACTAGATACTGCTGTTCTTGCAAATTACAGGCCTATCTCTAAATTGCCTTTTATCTCAAAAATCCTCGAGAAGATAGTTTGCAAACAATTAATGGCTTTTCTGGAAGAGCACAAAATTCTTGAGGTCTTCCAATTTGGTTTTAAAACCTTGCACAGCTCTGAAACCGCTCTTTTAAGAGTTTTTAATGATATCTTTTTAGCTACTGACTCTGGTGACTGCGTTATTCTTGTGCTTTTAGATTTAACTGCTGCATTTGACACAGTGGACCATGAACTTTTAATCTCTCATTTAAAACAGTGGGTGGGTATCAGGGGCGCAGCACTGGAGTGGTTCAGGTCATACTTGGCTGATCGAACTTTCTGTGTCAGCCTTGGTGACTCTGTGTCCTCCTCTGCTCGTCTCTCATGTGGGGTCCCACAGGGCTCAGTCTTAGGCCCTCTTCTCTTCTCTCTCTACTTACTTCCACTTGGCTCCATGCTTAGGAAGCATGGTATTTCCTTCCACTGTTATGCGCATGATAGTCAGGTTTATGTCCCTCTCAAAAAGAAAGATGAATATTCTGTCAAACCATTACTCAGGTGTCTTGATGACATAAAGGCCTGGATGGCTATAAACTTTTTAAATTTTAACGAGAAAAAGACAGAGGTGATGGCTTTTGGTGGCATCACTGGGCCCCCCCTTGTAAATCTGGGTTCCTTGGCCCAGTTCATTAAGCCAACAGTCACAAACCTTGGGGTTAAAGTGGATTCTGATCTCAAGCTCGACTGTCAGATCAGTTCAGTTGTTAAATTGAGCTTCTTCCAGTTGAGGCAGCTGGCCAAAATTAAACCAATTCTTTCCAGGCAGCACTTTGAAACAGTAATCCATGCTTTTGTGACCACTAGGCTGGATTATTGTAATGCACTTCATGTGGGGGTTAGTGGCTCCTCCGTCGCCCGTCTTCAGATGGTGCAAAATGCTGCTGCACGTCTTTTAACTGGCACACATGAACACGAGCACATTTCCCCCATTTTAGCCTCACTCCACTGGCTGCCCATACATTTTAGGATCAGTTTTAAAATTCTTTTATTTACTTTTAAATCCCTCAATGGTCTCGCCCCGCCCTACCTCTCCGAGCTGCTGCAGCCTTATACACCCCCCGCTCTCTCAGGTCAGCTGATCAACTGCTCCTGAGTGTACCTAAAACTAAGCGCAAGCTCAGAGGTGACCGTGCCTTTGCTGTAGCAGCTCCTAAACTATGGAACGATCTGCCTCTCCATATCAGACAGGCCTCCTCTCTGTCTGTTTTTAAATCCCATCTTAAAATCCATCTTTTCTCCTTGGCTTTTGACACCATGTGTGATGTTGAATGTATTATTATTTTTATTCTATTGTTTATTTATGTTTTTGGTTTATTGTTTTAATTGTACAGCTGTTTTATGTCTTTATGTCTTTTAATTTATTCTTGTATTTTTTCTTATCTTGTTTTTATTTATTCTTCTGTACAGCACTTTGGTCCACTGTGGTTGTTTTAAAGTGCTTTACAAATAAAGTTGGGTTGGATTGGATTGGAAGGCTCTCTCTGGTGATAATTGATGGGAAATTGCTTACATGTCCAAGAAATAATCTGAAAGAGGATGCATTGCCCACATATGATCGCGAAGTGAGCATGTGAGCAAAATATTGAGCCAATAGTGCTACTGACCAGCGGATTTTCAAAACGTTTCCCGCCAAATCACGGCTGGTATCAGTGAATTGCGTGTGAATACAGCACTCACAGCAACCATGTAGTCTTGTTTGTAAGAAATACAACCAAGTTGGACAAGTACTGCTGTAAAACTATTGAAACATGGCAATCAGAGGTGGCAGACTTCACCCCATTCACGCAAATATTGGCGAGTGCAGACACACAAACACGCAGAGCCACTAGATGGCAGACTTCACCCATTCATGCAAATATTGGCAAGCGCAGAAACACAAACAAACAAACACGCAGAGCCGCTAAAAACAGTACTTCACGTCCACTCCATGGGGTGAAGTAATTAGCGCGAAAACAAACAAAAGAAACAAAAAAAAAAAAAAAAAAAAAAAAAACAGACATGGAAGCAAACATACTATTGTCAAAGACCTTATCTCTGAGCCATTTATCTAGAAAAAAAAACTAGACTGTTTCTTCTCATGAACTAAGCTGTGTGCTATAGCTTTTTTGCGCTACTTTTAAAATTTTAAATATGGTTTTTCGCTGTAATCCCCGTCCCCTTTGGTTAGCTACAGTTCAATGTCTCTCCTAATTTGGCGCCTTGTGCGTAAGGTCTCAGCCTCTGCCTCAAGGTCATCCACCTCTTCTTCCTGCTCCTCACTGAGGTCAACATGAGGTAAATATTTTTTATTTATGAAATAATAATAACAATTAGAAAAAATCAAACAACTGTAAAAGCTCCGTCTTGCTATAATCATTGGCGAAGAGGGAAAGGATCTGCTGCTGCATGTGCCAGGAGCTTGCCTCATTATACAGGGTTACAAGCCTGGACACCAAACTGTCATCCTAGGAGGTGATAGACAGAGCCCTCTCGCTCTGGTATTTGGTTATCACTTGTTACATCAACCATGGGGAATTTCCGGGAGCGATTACCTCAAGCACATCGTCGATAGTTTGTTGTGCCTTCTTACGGTAGTACCGTTGAGTCGATGCGGAGATCGTCATGACATCCGACTTGCACTGGGATCTGAGGGGGCTGACGCGGCCAACGGTCGATTTTAGCAGGTAGCTGTTGAGGTTCTGAAGCTGGTGTTCAACCCGCAGGGTTGGCTGCCACTCGCGTGAAATCTCACCCTCCGTCACGAAACCTCCTTGCGACCATGGGCGTAGGAACCGGGGGGGACGGGGGGGACGTTTCCCCTCCAATATTGGAGACAGGCGCATTTGTCCCACCCAAAAATTGTACCGCGGAGGAGAAAAATATTTGATTTTGACATTTTTAACTTACGTGCTTTTATATTGAAAGCGCAACACAGCGTCATGTCACTGGCCCGCCTCTCCCTCACCGGCTCTGAGAGTGTTTGGGAGGCGGGAGACAGCAGCAGTCGACAGCAGGCGGTCTGATGACAGAAACTCTTTTCACCATTTCCACAGTACTATAAGGGTCAACGAATGTTCATTAAACATGTTCGCTAGTTTCAATTAGCAAATTAAACCTGGTTTCTGTCACATGTTGGTTAGTAATCTGGTTGTTAGCAGTGGTAGCTAAATGTAAGCCAGGTGGATATGTCAAATTATGAGGTGAATTTCAGTGGAGAAATCCCGCAAAGGTGCCATTATTAATTAATTATTTTATATGCAGGAACCACAGCGGCAAGCTCGAGAAACAGAGCAAGCTGTTGGGGATACAGGTGTATCAGGGCTTCAGGTGAGGTCATAATTATGACTTGTTCTGTGGAATTATAGGGAAAGCATTAAAGTTAGTCTCATGATGTTCAGCAAACATAACCTTTGAAAGTCAAAATGTCCCAACCAACTTTGGCTCAATGGGGGACATGAAAGAAACACGTAATCGTAAATCTACATGATCCAGTCTGATTAACGCTCAGTTTGCGGCTTGTCCAATTCATAGTCGGTGGTCCATCTTGAGGTGTTTATCGTGGCTGCAACTGCGTTACCGCATATTAAGATGCTTAATAGTGAGGATTGCGAGCTGGCTTGCTAACGTAGTTATATATCCACTCACTTGGTATCAATGTCCAGGTTACTAGATCTGAGCGGATTTCATGAGTGTGCTGAGATGGTTTGCAGCTGTCACTTAAGGTTGTGGCAAGTTTATGTATGTGGCATCTTTGTATGAAAATTTTGGAGGTACCTTGCATAGCCTAATTAAAAAAATGGAGAACCACTCATTCAGATATTCTCTGTATACAGTAAAGGCAGTATCTGCACTCAGATTTACTATAATTTTCCAGCTTGCGCGCCACGCGCGCTCACATCACATACATGTCCCTACCAATTCTCACATTAAACCTACGCCCTTAGGCCCCCCCAATGTTAAACTCATTCCTACGCCCTTGCTTGCGACGACGATGAGAAAATGTCAGTTTTGGTCACTTTGCTGAGATAAAAAAGAGGAAAATGTTTGTTCAAGCATTTTTCAGAATGGTCTTGGTCTGGGCTCCTCTCCTGGGATGTTTTGCGCTCATGCCAAACAAATATGTTGCACAATACTGCGATCTACGTTATCGCCAGAAACTTGAAATGATGTGCACGCTGCAGTGCCAGTTATTTCTTTACCGTTGTCTTTATAGCAGCTCTCAGTGCATTTTCTGTGTCCTCATGTTCTCGTAGAACGAGTGCAGAAACACATTTTGTGCGCGTTTACCTCACTTGGAATATCTTCTTGGAATCACACTCGTAAACGAGGCAAAACCAGCTCCTCTTCTTTCGCTTGACTCTAGATGGGAAGGCCCGGCTGTCTGGTCACCTGACTCTGCTTGCAAACCCGGCTCGGCTGTCTGATGACTTTCAACACTTTCCTCCGCCTCAGGCTCCGTAACAGGCTCATTTGATAACTCGCGGCCCCCAACCCAACTCGTCAGCGTGCGCACCTCTGCACTGTCTGCATATTCCTTTGAAAATTGGCAAAATAATACAATAGGTCATTAGTGTATTAATGTGATATTATCACCAACATCTCCCCTCCGGTGCCGCCCTCAATCAGCCACATACAGGAAGCATGTGCGTAATAACTTTTTACTTCTTTCAATAGGCCCAGATGCTGACGAGTGAGCTCCCCCTTCCCAAGTCAACCCGAGAAAAATGTAATTAAACTAGCTACGTGGATGAAAAAAAAACTTTTGCCAAATCAAAATTGAAGCAAGTTCTTATTAATGAGAGAACTATAAAAAGTTCCGAAATTAACGGACATGTCTCCGTCATATTTTTTTTTTCTCTATAGATCAAAATTGGTATATCTAAAACTTAGGAACATAAAACAGCGTGGCCGAGATTTGCTTCATAACTCAGCTGCTAATAGCGGTACTTTAACCTATGCCTGCAACCTTGTAAGTATAGAACGGACCCTCTCGCTCTCTTTTACTTCCCCTTAGAGAGTCGGCACACGGGCCGGGACTCCAAAGATGTTGAGCTTTCAGTTTGATGCCCACACGTGTATAACGTTATCAGCCCCAGCGTATAACTATTTTTAAAAACACAAAAATTCATGTATATGCCCCGGAACACCAGATAGTTCGAATTACCTGCACCAGTTGGGACCACAGTGTTCCACTTTGTCTTTATTTCTTTCACCATTTGAAGGTTTATACCTCGCTCTGGTTTTCTTCTCTGGTTCTCGTGAAGGGGATGCTGGCACTTATGCGTGGGTCTAAACCTCACTCCATACTCGGCGTGATGTTTTGGGCAGATCGTGAAATCATCCCCGGAATTATTGAAGATTCCAGCTCGAGCTAAAATGAGCTCTTTCTCGGACCCGACGCATGCTTGTGAAACTTTGACACTCCTTAGGTGTCTCTTGATGTCGTTTGTGCAGGCATTTAGAGGTATCAACCTCCCCCTCCCGGCCCAGCAAGAAGAAAAGTCACATTCACTCCCCGATAGGGCCGCAAAAGAGCAAGACAGTTGCACCTTAACAACGCACAGATCGAGAGCGTGGCGGGAATAAGCGATTTTAAAATACGAAGGACTTTTCATGTCGCAATCGAGCATTATTTTGATTGCTTGCTCCAAACACCATATTTGATGTTGTAGAAATGATCAAACTTATAGTCGACTTTATTGCAAAATGCACTTAGTGACGTGTGGTAGTAGGGTAGTATTCTTGCGACAAGACTCTACACACAAAATTCCTGTGCGCCTGCATGAAAAATAGTAAATACTCAGCTTATAAACTAAGGAAATGGGTATAAGCACAAGTAAACTATGAAACAGCCACAGATAGACGAACTGATTTTGCTGGAATCCATTCGAGGGCTATCAGGTCACGCTACCACAAGAGATTAACGACGGTTGTTATTGTTGGTGGTCTCTCAATCGGTGGTGAGTGTCAAATTAGTTTTCAAGTTCCATCTTATAATTTTAGTTTACACTTGATCTTGGTAAAGATTATTGAATAAGCATTTATAATTTGGGGAAAAGGAATGTATTGTAGCAGTATTATGTCGAAGCTGAGCTTCGAATGTTGACGTCGCTTCATCGTAATGCGATAATGTTTCTCTCAGCTTGTTAGCAAAATATTTCGGCAGAAGCTTATCGGTGTTGACCTTTTAATTAAATAAACACTTAAATACAATCATATTGAGTGTTTTATTCCCTGGCAAAGCTTTTGAAAGGTCACAAGTTCATCAGAGGTTTGTCGTGAGGAAACACAATAATTCTGTAATCGAAGTAGCAGCAGCAGCATACATCTGCTAGTTGTAGTGAAAATGTGATTTCCTTACCAAATAAGCGGTAATTCTTTTGTCCAGGGCATTCCTAGATGTTATGCAGGTATCACATGAAAGAAAATGAAAAATTATTTCCGTTCTTTGTCACGAATGTCAGTTGCATTAAAACATGGAGTGAAAAACCTTGTATTAGGCCTAGTTTTGGAAAAGCCTCTGTGACTCCAAAATTGTAGTGCCCAAAAATTTTTTTTGATGCTTTATAGAGATGAAAGGTTGAATTAAATTAGGGCATTCAAACTGGCTTGGTACCTGTTTGGCAAAGAGAGATATTTGGCTCTGAAATCAGCCTAAATTTTGAAGGCAAAATACATGGTCATACAGTTTTTGCTCTTGATTGACAAGCTGTCAATCAACATGTCTGACACTTGGTGTGCACACTCCCCTATGATGTTTCTATATATGTGGTAACCCACTTTGCAATACAACAAAAACTCCTGATTTTGGAGCTGTTTACTTTTCCCTAAATTTCTGACTACTGCATTGGTCAAAATCCCAAAAAAGTGAGAGGGGTGGTCTAGCTCCCCCCTGAAATATCAGATGAGCGAGCCACTTTGCATATATGTGTTTTGGGGTAGACTCTATAAACTGGTAGAGTTTCGTTGAAATTGGTGAGATGACATGTAGCACGCCTGCCTGGTGCTGTCATGGACTCACACATAATACAGGCTCACACAGGCAAACCAAGAAGGTAATTGTGTAAAATGCTTTCATATCAAATGGGTTACCATCGATCAGCGCTGTTGAAGTATTTCAGCTTCACGTGACACAGTCTACATTTAACATCAGTATGCCAGAGGTCAAAATAATTCCAAATGTGACTTTATTCTTTAGTACAACTACTGCCTGGTGCCAGTTTTTCTGAGAATTTTAGTGGGTAGGATAGCTACTTAGTCTGAGGAAAACTGACTAAGCCAACACAGTTACGGTCTGGTTGCAAGGGCAATGTCATTTCGAATCCCAACTCGGAATTTGTGCAAAATGTTTATTATTATTATTATTATTATTATTGATGTGCAGTTCATTTATTTAAGGGAAAAAAAAACAAAAATGAGGGTGTGTTATTTTATTCTAGTACTCTTTAGTGTATGCATGTAAGCAGTCCTGGTCCTAGCATTCAAGTGCACGTTTTATCGTTATGATCATATACAGACACAAATGGTCAAGATCATAATGGTATGTTTTTTTCTCTCTCCACTCTGTGGTCTCATTGGTGGTTTTTTTGTCCATCCTTTGTTTCTTTCTCAGGGAGCTTATTACACACAGCCTGTGTATGCAGCTCAGCCTCACGTGATCCACCACACAACAGTGGTCCAGCCCAACAGCCTCCCCTCAGCCATTTACCCGGCCCCTGTCCCCGCGCCGCGCTCTAACGGAGTGGCCATGGGTATGGTGGCTGGGACTACCATGGCCATGTCAGCAGGTAACACCCCCCAGCTCCACACACGCTCGAGTAACACGTTTCTCTTTACCTCTTCATTTCTAAGGGCAGTTCTATTCATGGGCCAGTCTCACTGCTGATGCTGTTGTTGAATAGAAGATTTTACATTTCTCATGAATTAAATGGCGCATATTATCAGTCAAACTAGAAGAACAGAGTGTCTTGCTGGTGTGGGCAGTGGCCAATGAGGAAAACAAACGCTATTTAATCTCATCATTCCTCAAAAATCTAATTATTTTCCCACATTACACACTCTTGTGATTTTTCGAAATGAAAATCAAAAAAAAAAAAAAAATCACATCACATTTTTAAGAGAAGAATGACAAATTTTGTGATCTTTTCCAAAAAGGAAATCGGTCTCTGCCCGCAGGAACGTTGCTGACCACCCCACAGCACACTCCCATTGGAGCTCACCCTGTTACCGTGCCAACATACAGGCCTCAAGGGACGCCTGGGTACAGCTATGTGCCTCCTCATTGGTAAACCCTCCTGCCAATTCATGTAAGTTAATGTGCTGTTCCCCAGTACAATGCCTCGTGTACCAATGGCCATGTTAGCTTTGGCGACGATAGCCTTGATGAAGACCTTGTCAGTCAGTGATTATCTCTCACTAAAGGTTTATGGCACTTAGACGATTCATGTGTGTTTTTGGTTTAATTGTCAGGCTTCATGTTAGGAATCTACCATTTCTTTCAGAAATCAAGTAGAAGCTGTCAATCCCACTCAGTCTAATCGTTTTGTGCAATTTTTCACCTCTGCTAATATTTTCAGTAACGCAACCTTGTTGTCTTCTAACTTTTCAGATCTGGAGTCAGTACATTGTATGCAACTACTCAAGTCTTACATCGGTGCACTGTGGTCAACATCAGAGCACTGCGTCTGTTTGCAAGAACAAAAAAGTGCAAGTGTCACTTTATGCATTGTTTTGTGTTTGTAAAAGCTGCTTGTTAAAACTTAAAGTTTTATTTTTTAAGGGTTTTTTTTTTTTGCACTTCTCTGTCATCTTTTATTTAATTTATCCACAATTTCTTTTTACAGAAACTCCAGAGTGGCATAGACCAAACACAGTCATTGAGGTTTTTTTCTTTTTTTTGTTAGTGCTGCTCATGTCTCCAGGCTAATTCCAGCTATAGGAATGTGTTGCCAATAACGTCATGGTTATTGTTGTTATCAGTATAATCATCATCATCATCATCATCTTTCGCTGCCAAATTTTTTCTAAGGATTAGATGTTAGCACAGGGTCTTTTTATTATTCATTTCCCAGCTTCCTCTGGGAAGTTCTGACTGGAGAATTTTTTTTTCCTTTCAAATTTACTTCGGCTATGGTTTCATCCTCCAGTACTGAGAACAAGGGTCGTCTTCCAACTTGTAGCAAATGTTAGGTTGACGTGTTCTAAATATACCCACTGTATGACCATGTAAACGGGATAATTCCTTTGCTAGGTAAAATAATTCTGTAATCTTAGTTATACACTATGTAGAAGATATTTAATTAAATTGGTGGCATAATTAGCTTGTATGACCAGATATACCTGTAGTAAGCAATCTTTTAAATATATAAGAATATTTTATAAGTATGTGCTTGCGTGTATTCACACAAATGCACAAACTGTACACACATAAACACACTCAAAACCTGCTTAGAGTGTATTGTACTGCACGTTGACCAGGATTTAGTTGCGTCACGTTGCTCAGAATCCAGGATCTTATGTGAATGTAGTGTCCGTCATGTGCCAACCTATGGGGGAGGAGTTAGAGGCAGGACTTAAGAATTATTCAGGAATATATCAAGGATTTAAAGGGATTCAAAACCATTCGTTCATCGCGGATTGGACCAATGCAGCAAATGTGATCTACTAACAGAATTACAGAAAGAATTATTGTATAGAAATTCTTGTCAGGTGATATTTCAATATTTTGAGATTATTTCACCCTGAACTTGCTGGTGTCCCACACCCTTCTGTATGTATGGGAGCTGGCTTCAACCTAAAATTTCAAATTTTAGACATGAATAATAGTCCTACTTTGTGCAAATTAATGGCATCTTATGGTGGTAATGCATACACAGGGGAATTAATTGTTCCATTATACCTGCTGTTGTACCTTAGTAGTGTTGGTAGTAAGTGTAACAGTGTAGGTGAGGGGTTGGGAGTGGAGCGGGGTTTGATAATGGTGACGGTGCAAAGGGAAGGAGGAGGATAGGCTGAGCTGCAGTAGGGGGGAGGGGTGTTGGGGGGGCGGGTGGAGGATACAGACTCCCTGGCCACCATTACTGGACCCTGACAGTCAACATTGAAGTGTCAGTTTTTTTTTTTTTTTTTTTTCTCCCAAAGACCCCCCTGTTCGTTGGCTTGAATAGTGGCGATGATGGCGTCATCTTCTCCATGGTGAGCGTTCTTTGGTTCCCTGGTTGGTCCTAGGGCTGGTGGTCGAGAAGCAATTAGAAAGCTTAGTTAGTGAGGAGGGAAGAGAGGCAAGAAAGGGCAGTAACGCTTATTATTTTCCATTGATTGAGTTCAGATGCCAAAATCACTCTGATATTCTGCATTGCTGATTGAGTTGCATTTCCCCACCTGATTTGGTGCTCTTCCTCTTATCTCTGCCAAAAGGAGCACTCTAATCCACACTCACATACTGTGCACTTACTTTCAAACATAAGCACACATTCTGACAGTTTTTTTCCTTACTTCTCCCCCTTGTTTTGTTTTCTTGCCCTGTGTGGTTTTCAGTTTTGGTTTGTTGGAGACGCTACCATTTCCTCTGTTTTGTCTGTATCCTCCCTTGTTACTACTAGAAGGTCAAAGGGTGTATGGTTTAGAAATGACTGGTATCAGCTGGAGTAGATGTTTTGCACAGCAATTTTTCCTCCTAGCGAGGAACACGGAGGTCATGTGATCACATATCAGCATTGTATTAATGTGAGTGCACTGATAAGCTTTGCACAAACATCTATGAATTCTAACCTATGCTTAAAGAAAAGGTACTTCACTTGGGCTCTGGAAACAAGAGCCACTGTTTAAATTTTACAGATCCGATACGGTACCCTGTAGTTTGATTAGTATAAAGCAAATTGGAACTGTATCACTTGTTCTTTTGCTGCTGAGGTTTTTTTTTACCACTAATTCAGTTGCAAGTAAAAGAACGAGATTACTTTTGGCTGCCTGTTGCCCTAAGTAACTACAGCGTTAAATGAGCATATTTGCAGGTTTGATAGCATGTATGGTATGATGGAATGTGTTATAAATGCATCAAGCTGAATGGTATACTCACAAAGCATGGTTGCATCACAAGAGATGCTGGTGGAATTAATAGGTTTGGGTTTTGCATCTAACCCCTCTGAATGTCCATAATCCCTGCATATAAAGTTGTTTATGATGCACACAAACTAAGGGCAGTTGTGCATTGGTAAAGATTGATGCAGTTACAGGCGGCTGTGTAGTTGCACTTCCCATTTTTAAATGCAGTTTCCATTTTTAAATGCACTCGGAGGTCCTACGTTGATTTTACGTTGCATTTTGTCTGAAGATCTTGGTTACCATCCCTCGAGCTTTTCCCCCTTGCAGCATGTAGGTGAATGTTGTATCAGGCTCTCTTCTGAGTGAAAACATTCCTTATCGTTAATTGAACGCGACTCTCCTAAGACATTTTCAGGACTTTCCTTTAAATCTGGGGTGTCAAACTTCAGTCCCGGAGGGGCCACAGAGTCTGCACGCTTTTGCGGTCCCTTTTCAATCAGCATTTAATGCTTTAAAAACGTGACGTGAGAATTCATTACCCCTTTATTGGCTAAAATAAATCACTTGTGTGGAAATACACCAAAAACCAGAAGATGCTGCTGCCCTCCAGGACACCTCTCCTTTTAATGATAACTACTGGAAGTGTTGAGCATCTTGCCTGTCTAACGCTTGGCTTTTTCTTTGCCCAAGGCTCTGCAATCTTTGCCTGTTTTGTACTTTTTGATTAATTCCACCCTGACCATTTTTTAATCTTTTAATGAAAAATTAGTTCTGTGCTTTGCATTTAAAGAGGCTTAATTTTTGCCTATTGTGGTCTGCTGTGGAACCGCTCGCATTATCATGCAGTAGCTCCTATGAATAGACTGATCAGTAGTTGCACAGTCGTAAAGTGCAGTGGTTCTTCTTGCTCAGTTAATTTGGCTACTCAGTGTATCTTTCACAGAAGGCGAGGCAATTTAAAAAATTATGAGAGCATTTGTTCTTTTACACATTTTTTATGTGCAGCTTATGCAGGCTGTAGAGTCGGTTTGCTTTCATGCTCTGAGATGCTCAAGTCCTGAAACTTAACAGAAGCTGTAGACTGCTGAAAAACTTTACCTCTGCCCTGCTTTCCCTTAACTGTGTAGCATTTTACAAAAAAAATTTAAATGTCAAAATAATTGTCATTTTACAACTTGGGATTTAACCCTCAGAGAGAACATAGTTCTCTTATACTATGACTTTTGTATGCCTTTAATTAAAATCATTACATAAGAGAGGTCTTGAACAATGCATATTCATAGTTGTATTGGCCAAATTCTGTGTGCAAATAGAAATGAGGGTAGGTGTGTTGTTTTTGCCTTTTGTTTGATTGGGTGGGTGGTTTGGTGGGGGTGAAGTTTTATCAAGAGATTCAGCCATGTATATGAGTATTGCCTCTGGTATTTTAAACTTAAAAAAGAAAAATAACAAAAATAACTTGGGTTTTGAAAATCAGTTCTGATTATGTAATTTAAGCGCTTTTTACCATAAGTGTTATTTATGTTTCATTGATGATTGATGTTTATTATTCTTAAATAGAGGAACATTATGGTTGAATTGAAGTGGGGTGCCTCTGTATTTGTCAGGGAACATCTCAGAACACAAGTCTGAAGGAAGTGGATTTCGAACAAAAGCATTTTAAATGGTTTGGCCTCCCTTGGGAAGGGCCAGAGTAGTGCTGGCACCTTGGAGCAAAGAGCTGCAGTTGCTCAAAGACCTGGTACACAGTCATGCTTTCATTAACAGACTGGGAAGAACATTTTCCCTTTTGTCCCACTATGATTGATGTTGGCTGATTTTCCCATTTCCAGTGCTCATCAGTAACAAGTTCATTCACCTGTGATTAGGTACGTAAAACGACTCCACAACCGACACATTTCTAAATGACTGCATCTAGCAAACAGTCGTCCCATTAAAATGTGTCCCTTTTGAGTCTCAAATGTGCAAGATGGTAAAGGGTGCAGATAAATGTCATTAAACCATGACCTGACTTGAAAAGGTACTTTCAGAACGTACACCAATACACCAACAGATCTCTATATTGTTGATTGCCAGGTGAAGCCGGATGGACTACCTATTAAAGTAGCCCGGGTCATATGTTACCCCAATATACAAGCTCTGTATCAGCAGGTGCTTTTTGTTTCCTTTGGGTCACTGATGGCAGATGGCTATTTAATTTAGAAGAATTTGCTAAAAGTGAAACCATTCACACAGTGCCAGGGGCCCAGTGGGCTGCCAGAGCCACACTTCCTCTTTCATTGTGGTTTTGGCAGTTTAATTGGACTGAAGCCTATAAAATACTTTATTAGTCCACAATAAACACAGTTTTGGTCTAGTCTCTTAGCAAACCCTATTCAGTTTATTTTGTTAGGGTATTAGCGATGCGTCAGATACTCGAAATTAAATAATTGAATATAAGAACTTACAAATAATTCAGGAGGTGGTGTCCTTTCAGATGGACACAATGTGTAGAAACAGTCATCTTTAATTGAATGAATAAGAATTTAAGGAGCATACTGCCCTTTGTTGTATATTTGGTTGTATACGTATTAAGCTGTTTGCTCTAAGTTTCCTCTTCCCAACTCAACAGTCCCATCATAAAAATGTGAAATCTACATTATAAATTTAAGGGAGTATTCATCATGATAATTGTATGGGTTAACCACCCTTCTTTAAATTGTATGTTTGCTATCTTTGCAGCTAGACATACAACCCCGTTTCCAGAAAAGTTGGGATGCTCTGTAATGTGTGAATGAAAACAGAATGCTGTGTTTTACCAATCATTTAAACCCTATATTTGACTGAAAATAGTACAGAGACAGCATATCAAATGTTGAAACTGCAAAATTTTATTGTCTTTTAGAAAAATATCTTCTCATTTTTAATTTGATGCTGGCAACACATTTTAAAAAAGTTGGGACTGGGGCATCGAAAGACTGGAAAAGTTGTATGATGCTAAAAACACGTCTGGTGGAACAACATCTAGCTTATTAGGTTCATTAGCAACAGGTCAGTAACATGATAAGGTATAAAAAGAGTATCTACAGAGTTCAGGGAGGGCCTGTACACCTTGAATGAGTATCTTGCAGGTGCAGCGCCTTTCAATCCCTAAACTAAAGTAAAGTTAAAGTATCTTGCAGGTGCTGCGCCTTTCATTCCCTAAACTATAAAAAGAGTATCTAAAAGAGATTGAGTCTTTTAGAAGATGTTGAGGGCTTCACCACTCTGCATGGGAAAATATTTAAACAATTTAAGAATAATGTTTCTCAATGTAAAATTGCAAAGAATTTGGGGATTCAGTCATCTCAGGTACATAATATCATGCAAAGATTTAGAGACTTCGGAGAAGGGTACCGAGCTGAAAACCAACACTGAATGGCTATGATCTTCAGGTGCTCAGGCGACACTGCATTAAAAATAGACAGGATTCTGTAGTTGAAATTAATGCATGGGCTCAGGAACACTTCTGAAAACATCACTGAACATAGCTCATCACTGCATCCACGAATATACGTCAAAATTTATCATATAAAGATAAACCATATAAAAACAACATCCTGAAGTGCCACGCTCTCTGGACCCAAGTTCATATAAGATGGATTGAGGCAAAGTTGGAAACTGTCCTGTGGTCTGACCAATCAAAGGATGAGATTCTTTTCGGAAATCATGGATGCTGCGTCCTCTAGGCTAAAAATGAGAGGGACCATCTGCCTTGTTAACATCACACACTTCAAAAGTTAGCGTCTCTGGTGGTGTGGGGGTGCATTGGTGCACATGGAGTGGGTAACTTGTACATCTCTGAAGATACCATTAATGCTGAACAATAGATACAAGTTTTGGAAAACATACACTGCTAGACAATGTCATTTTCAGGGTAAGCCTTGCTTCTTTTGGCTGGACAATGCCAAACCACATTCTGCACATATTATAACTACATTGCTCCATGGTAAAAGTGTTCGGGTGCTAAACTAGCCTGCCTGCAGTCAGATCCAGCTTCAGATTTTTTTTAATTGTCATTTCATGAGTACTTACAAAAGAAGATGAAAATAAATATCTAGAAACAAATTTGATTTATAAATAAAATTTATGTCTTAAAAGTACCTAAAAACACATTCAAACACCAATCAGAGTATAAAAACTGAAAATTCAAACAAACATGAAGACCTAAGACATCCCTTAACAACCAGGTTACAGACAAGTCCAGACCTGTCACCCACTAGAAAACATTTGGTGCATTGTAAAATGAAAAATATGACAAAGGAAGAAGTTTTTAGTGGCTAAAATCCAACATCAAGCAAGAACAGGAAAGCATTTTGCCTTCAGAACTTCAGTCCTTGGTCTTGTCAATTCCCAAATGCTTTCGGAGTGTTGTTAAAAGAAGAGATGATGCAATACAGTGGTAAACATGCCCCAGTCCCAATTTTTTTGAAATGTGTTTCAGACAAAAAATTATAAATGAGCAGATTTTTTTCAAAAAAGAATAAAACTTCTCAGTTTCGGCATTTGATATGTTGTCTTTGTACTGTTTTCAATTGAAAATGGTTTTAAATGATTTCCGAATCAGTTGCATTCTGTTTTTACTTTTTTACATTTTTCAGAGTGTCCCGACTTTTCTGGAAATGGGGTTGTACTATATCGGGTTGAGGTTTATATTTTTCAATAGCAGTTAAAATGTAATAACTTTTTTTTGACATGGCTTGAGATTACATCAAAGGGTTTGAACTATGATTTGAAAGCTAATTGCAATGCAAAAAGTGGAAATTCCATGTCTTCCAAATGCCAGAGTGGGTGGGAACAGCACTTGGAGGCTGAGTACTGGGATCACACTGAGCACGCTCACAGCATCTCTTTTTAAGGCTAGCTTTGTCATGAAGTCATAGCAATGTTGTGGGAACTATTTGCTATGAGTTTGTAAGCTCGGGCATCAGTGGAGCAGAGACTCACATCAGGCTTGTGGATATGAAGTGGAAGTCTGTTTTTATTATTTTTGTTTTTTTTTTGTTTTTTTTTTTTTTGATCAGTTAGTGATCTCAGTGACAGAATTAAGCCAAGTTTGTAATTGTATATTTACTGTAAGATGTAGAACATTCAATAACTATTAAAATCTTTCCCAAAAAATTAAAAGGTTTGTTTCTCTTTTTTTAGATACTTCTCATCTTTTACAACCCTTGACAATGTAAGCAAGCTTGGTAACAGTGATCAGTAAAGATTTCCTGGTGCTAATGCTAGCATAGCCGACTAAATAAGCTGTGTGTCATTAGAAATACATTAGAAATATAGCTCCTTGCACCGAGGCTGTAATAAACAAACATCGATATGCAACCAGTATTCATGTTTCATGAGTTCATTCTTTAGGATACCTCGAGTCTGTTGAATTCTCAATTGTGATTGGTTTAAGGATGTTCCAAGAGTGTTAATTATTTTCCAATGAATGTAAACCTATAAAGTAGTTTCACATGTTAGCCTTCTGACACTTTGTATCAGTTGAAAATATTTGAATTTCTGGCTAAATTTGACCATCACTTTATATTCCAAAGTTGCATACCTCAAAAGTGAAGGCTTAAATACACGCCAACAACACAGTATCCAACGACGCACGAAACAAAAACATTTCACTCTTCATTTAAGAGCAAGCTCTTTGTTCAAAACTATTTAATGTCTTCTCAAAATGGTATTTTTGCATGAGCTGATGTTGCTGTAAATCACTACAGTTGTATGAAAACACATGAACATTTGACACCTGTGGGTAACAGTGAATAAAATCATGGCTATGATGATCTACTGCTCCTGCCCCCGGCTCATGCTTGCGACCAAATCACACCCATGTTAGTGACTATAACACACGGCCTCTTGTGCTCTTTTGCTTAATTAGTCATGTTACCTTGATATTCTATTTTAAGCATGTTTTTTTGCCGCTGGCGCTCAGAGAGAGCTTGTCATTTGTGGTTTGTGTGTAGAATTGGTGAGCTAAAATACCATTTTCAGAGGAGTGTAGAGAAAAATGATGTATACTACTTAACCTCTTGATCCCCTGTATTTGCTGCTTTGGCTGACGTCACTGAGCAGAAGCTACACTGAAACCTGTTTTAATACACACCTTGGCGGCTTTTGCAAGTGCTGAAACATGGCTAAGAAGATAATGGAACCTCCTTTGGCCTAAAAGCATAAAAACTGTCACTATTGCTTCTATTTTTCTGCAATTTTATGCATTCTTAGGCTTGCTTCGTGAACAAATTTCTTCTGTATTGTTTATTTATATATATATATATATATATATATATATATATATGTGTATACAGTCGTGCCCAAAATTATTAATACCCCTAACAATTTTTGTTTTTTTTCGAGATATTTTTTGACAAATCAAATTTATTCTTGCACAAATGACACAGTAAGTTGACATAAGGCTGTAAGAAGTACAGCAAACAATTTTTCAAGAAATGTAATACTTTTTGGTATTTTATTTGACAGATTTACAAAAAATGCCATGTCCAGAATTATTCATACCCTTTTCTCAGTAATTGATGGCAAAGCCTTTATTCACAATTACAGCCTCCAAACGCTTCCTGCGGTTGATCACAAGGTTTCTACATGTTTCCATGGGGATTTTGGCCCACTCCTCTTTGGCAAACTTTTTCAGATCCTTAAGGTTTGATGGTTTCCTTGCCATGACCTTGGTCTTCAGTTCCCTCCACAGATTTTTAATAGGATTGAGGTCGGTGCTCTGGCTTGGCCACTCCAAAACATTCACTTTGTTGTCCACTAACCATTTCTTGACGGATTTGGCCGTGTGTTTAGGATCATTATCCTGTTGGACGATCCTTTCCTGCCCAAGACCAAGTTTTGTGGCGGATTGCTTAATGTTTTCACTGAAGACCTGGATATCCTGGTCCTGTTTCATGATGCCATTAACTTTAACAAGGTTTCCGGGCCCATTCGCTGAAAAGCAACCCCAGAGCATGATACTCCCGCCACCATGTTTGACCGTTGGGACCGTGTTTCTCAGGTTGAACACTTCACCTTTCTTACGCCACTTAGACTTCCCCAACCCAGACACACAAGAACTAGTCTAGCCTTCGCAAAAGCTCACCTGGATGAAGATAAAGCTTCTGGCTGTCAATGTTACGGATGGATGAAACAAAGATGGAGCTGTTCAGGCGCAGAGATGTGGCTTTTGTTTGGCGTAAGAAAGGTGAAGCATTCAACCTGAAAAACACGGTCCCAACAGTCAAACAAGGTGGCAGGAGTATCGTTCTCTGGGGTTGCTTTTCAGCAAATGGGCCCGGAAACCTTGTTAAAGTTAATGGCATCATGAAATAGGACCAGTATATCCAAATCCTCAGTGAAAACATTAAGCAATCCGGCGAATAACTTGGTCTTGGGCAGGAATGGATCTTCCAACAGGATAATGATCCTAAACGCATGGCCAAATCAGTCAAGAAATGGTTTAGTGGACAACAAAGTGAACATTTTGGAGTGGCCAAGCCAGAGCACCGACCTCAATCCTATCAAAAATCTGTGGAGGAAACTGAAGACCAAGGTCGTGGCAAGGAAACCCTCAAACCTTAAGGACCTGGAGAAGTTTGCCAAAGAGGAGTTGGCCAAAATCCCCGTGCAGACGTGCAGAAACCTTGTGATCAACCACAGGGTGCATTTGGAGGCTGTAATTGTGAATAAAGGCTTTGCCATCGATAACTGAGAAAAGGGTACGAATAATTCTGGACATGGCATTTTTTGTAAATCTGTCAAATAAAATACCAAAAAGTATTGTATTTCTTGATTTCTTGAAAAATTGTTTACTGTACTTCTTACAGCCTTATGTCAACTTACTGTGTCATTTGTGCAAGAATAAATTTGATTTGTCAAAAAATATCTCGAAAAAAAAAAGTGGTAGGGGTATGAATAATTTTGGATTTTGGGCACGACTGTGTGTGTATATATAATATGTATGTATTTTTTTTTTTTTTTTTTTTTTCTATAAAGTGCAACCAGCGCTTGGCTTGAAATTGGCCAAGGGAATTGTTTATCTTGCTTTGTAGCACCAAGATAAGTAACAAAACGAAGACTTCATGGAGCCTTCTGTTCCAGCTGTCCGAAAGGGGTCATGAAAGGTGAATTAAGTCATAATGTAGCTTGGGGTGAGGAAAGTGGTTGGGTGTTTGTCGCAAATTCATTTTGCTTTACAATTAGGCAGCTTGATAACACTGTAGATTATGAAGTTCTGCCTCTCATTTGTGCAGCAGATTTTGGTGGGACTGCCCTTTCCTGGATGATGTCCTCCCTCATTCAACATTTCTTCTTGCTGTCAACACCTCATAGCTTCTCAGCAGACATCTTACCCCTTACTCAGCAAATCTCCTATGGCCCTGTCCTCATTATTTGCAACTTCTCATATTGCCGCTTTTCCCATGACATTCAGTTCTCCCTTTTGCCATGCAACCGACGGAGCTCTGCAGACATCTGTCAGCCTTTCTGAATGACATCTTGAGCTTGGATGAGACTTGCTATGACAAAAAAGTTCAAAGTAGTTTAAACTGAGAAATATCATGACCAACTGTTTCTCCAGTATATGACCAATTCCTCGTTCCTCTCCTGGACAACTGTGATCTCCCTCCCACTGCTCTGGTCTTGCTACTACCTCTGTCATTAGACCTTTGGAGCTCATCAAAAACACTGCTGCTCCTTTAACCTCACCATAACTCCCTGTCGTCCCCCGCCCCCAATCCCCTTCTTCACTGTCTGAAGATCATTACTGCACAGTGGACCTTAATCTGTGTGTTGGAGCCTGTATTGTAAGTCTCTTAATGGGAAATGCCAAGAAAAAAATGTTAAGATATTCAAAATGATAGTGTCACGTATGAAAACATGGGGGGCACTCAAGAACAAAAACATATGGGTCTGTGTGTTAAATGTTATCCCTGAGAGAAAATCTACTGAAGTCAACACAAGAAGTGATAAGTTTCTGATTTTGTTTTATTCTTTTCTAAATAAAATATTTTTTTGGCACACAAAATAAGTGTAGAGTAATTTTCACTAACAAATTGGCCTGTGCATTTTTTTAATTCCCCCCCCCCTCCCCCACTCACTGCTAAGTGTCCTTTGCCCATGTGAGGAGAGAGGCTATTTTTGGAAGGTCATCTGTCTCAAAGTTTGTGAACAACAGAAGTATTTACTCTATTCATATTTGGCACTACTCCACTCCCAACATTGTAAGTATATTTGACTTAACCTTTATTTATTTATTTTTTATCCCACCAACTGAACACAATTTGATAATGGGATCTTCAGGTGCAAGATTTCTTGGCACAAGATTTACTGTAGGTACTGCAATATCCTCCAGAAACAACTCGGCCTGTGGCAGCATTTTTCAGTTCCTTTTTCTGAGAAGAGAAGACAGATGTAAACCTTAAAAACACCAGCCATAGTCTACCAAATGATAGTATCGATAAATCTTCTCTGGCTTTGTGACAGGAAGCTTACATCACCAGTCTTCAGTGCAGATGCAAGAAATCATTTCCTGAGACCATTTGCTGTAAATAATATAGGGCCCTTTCCATCATGAAATTCAGTGGGCTGCCATCACCTTGAGATAGATGAGGAAGTGAGAAATGGATGATGGTGGTAAATCTTTCCCACAACAAAAAAGTCAGTTCACTGTTCATTGCAAAAGTGTAATAATTTAGAAAAGAAACCACTGGAAGATGACCATAACTGAAGAATGAATAGTCTTGTGTATGCATGGAAAATATTGTAAAACATTCGGCACAGGAAAACTTTCATGTGCACCACCTATTTAAAAAGAAACACATTCACTAAATTAATTTTCTGTTTTCATACGAAAAACTTTGGAATTCAAGGTTGCTATATGGGGTTGATTTCATTCTTGTTGTTGAGAGAGCATTGATGGTTAGAGGCACTGTACACCAATTGATGATGCAATTGGGACATTTGCTGTGGAAAATCATGGAAAACAAATGATAGGCGTGATTTGCTGGATCCAGATATATTCTGCTGTCCCTAATCACTTGGTTCCTGGTTTTTGCCATTCTGTGTGCCACATGGCCTAGAAATCCAATTATTCTGCTAGATGAGGGGATAAACAAGCATGTACAACACAGCTCTGGAGAATTATTTTGGATTTCCCTGAGACCATGACTTTTTGGAATATTCTTGTTACTGGGGAGACGTGTGGTGTTTAACACCTACTTGTGCCCTGTCTGGCCAGAGTACAGTGGGTGACACGCTTCGTTTACAATAAAGCAAGAAAACCTTTTCCTGCAGTTACCCAAAATTATAGTAACCTGTCCACAGATCGTAAATGTATTTTTAACTACTTAACTACTAAAAATTTCCAGGTTGCTTGTCACTGAGACTGAACCATGGCCAGAATTAACTCCTTCATCGTTGGCTTCTTAGCACCTTAGCGCGAGGAGCATGCTTAGGAAACCAGGCAAGGGACAGCAGGCACTTAGCAAACTTGTATAGCTCCAACTTAGAATAAGCAATACATCCCAAAAATTTGGGACAAGGGATATTTAGGGCTAGTATTGAAGTACAAAAAAAAAAAAAAAAAAAAAAACTTGAAAGCTGATTTCAGAAGGTGATTGCAATTATGATTTAGTACAAAAACAGAAAGGGCCTAGTCCTTCAGTCACAAAAACTGGCCAAGGTTTTAAAACCATTGAAAGGTTTAAGAACAATTTTCCTTAAAGAGTTAGGGGATGATTTGGATATTTTGCCTCAATTTTGCATAACGTAATTAAAAGATTTTAAGGAATCTGGAGGAATGTTTGTGCATAAAGGGCAAATTGGCTTAAGTCTTAGTAGAAAACCTATTATCTCCCATCACTCAGAGGGCACTGCATCTAGAACTTTGGTTTACCCATAAGTGATATAATCACGTAAGCTAAGGATTACTCTAGCAAACCTTTGACAAATACAACAATACCTAGCTACATCACCTAATGCCAGGTGAAACTTTACTGTGCTCAAAGGAAACCTTATATTAACAATTTCAATCAGTGTTTTTGTCTTGTCTGTGGTCAGATGAATCAATATTTATTTCTCTTTCTTTTTTTTGGATGAAATAGCCCATCCAGCTTGTTACAAGCAGCAAGTCCAAAAGCCATGCTCTGCCATGACATGGGGTTGTGTCAGTACCCTTAGCAAGGTTAACTTGGACTTCTGTGAGGGCACCATTAATGCTGAAAATAACACTGAGATTTTGGTGCAACTTTTGGCTCCTATAACATCGCATCTTTTCCAGAGACGTCATGCATGTTCTAACAAGACAATGCAAAACTGCAGTCTGCATGCATTACAAAAACATGGCTGCATAAGAAGAGGATGCAAGTGCTGCACTGGCCCACCTGCAGACCCAACTGGTCCCCAACAGTGACTGTGTGGTGCATTTTCAAATGCAAAATGTGTGATACATTTCAAAAGCACATTTAACAACGAGGATCCCATACTGTTGTTTGCAGGAAGCGTGGGACAGAGGTACACCTGAAAAATTTAATAAATTTGAGTCTGCTGTCTCCAGACGTTTATTAAGTGTTGTAAAAACGCATGGTAAAATTACAAAATGGGAATGTCCCAACAATTTTCTGAAATTTGGCATGAGTTAAATTTGAAATACATTTAATTTGAAAAATCAATTATGTTAATTATCAATAATGTGCTGTTGTATTGTTTTCAATGTAATTGTCAAATCTCACTCCTTTTGTTCATTTTTTCCCCGCAATCCAGCAGTCTGTGTCTATTTCAGTCTCCTTCTTGTTAATTGGTTCTTCTAATTTTATTATTGACTTGTTCCACTCCCCTCCCTCCTTGTTCCCTCTCTTGATTCCTCATCTGCTATCCCTAATAGTTCATTTTTGTCTAGTGTGTATAAGTTTCTGTTTTCTCCTCTCCCTTTGCTAGATTGTTATGTTCCCGTCATTGTGCTATGTGTCCCACTGTGGCATTTTCCTCTCAACTCTTGTATTGAGATTTGTAAGTGCAAGTATTTCCTCTCAAGTTTATATTGGTGCCTACTGGCTTTTATATTGGGCTGATTGAGAATGAGTTTCACTTGTGTAGCTTCTGTGCAGTCTGACCACTCTTTTCCAGCAATTAAAGGTGCAATTTCTAAGATGTGGCAACTAGCTTCAAACCAATAATAGTTTAATCACCATATCCAACAGCTCCTCTGCAGTGCTCCTGAAGTTTTAGACCACAAAAAGGTTACTCAGCAAGGTGACTTTTGGGCGCATTTCAAACTACGGTCCAAAATGCAGTGATCAAAACAAAATTCTGAAAAATTGTGTGCTGCATCTAGACTACATTCAGATTCCTGTAATCTATTTTCACAAAGATTGATTTCTCCATAAGGGACAAACATGCTCTAATTTTCATTGAGGGCAACATTTCACGAGGATTTAATTCAAAATACTGTCAAAGATTTTGTTTTTGAGATGATATTCTGACACCACACTACATATACGATGACATTACAATTATGTCATTGTTTTTATGAACATCAGAGATTTATTTTGCAAGAATTTGCGATAGCTGTGCGCAGTACTGTTTTCGCCAAATATTTTAATGCACTGTGGGCTCAATTTTTGATAAATCAGAAGTCCAGCTGGATTATTTGTGGAGGGCAGTTTTTGGATGCAGTGTCACAAGTTTGGTATCAACTTAGCACAAAATGTGGGAGGAGATAGGTTGAATAAATTTGACAAATTTTCAGAAAAACAGAGTGATGGACTTCAAAATTACTGCTATCTCAAAGCATGTGAAAATTTTGGCTCAAGTTGGGCTACATTTTGGTGTACATCGCAAAGCTGTGTCCCAATTTTGGGCTGAATTATTTTGCATGTACATTTACAAAATATTAAGTCCATTTATGCATTATATTTAATTTAGATGTTCATATTTTAACATGGAGTGTTCCCATCACACAGAAACTTCTATCAAAGGATATATTTTACTCTGTTGTGTTCCTGATTGAATTTACCGTCTGAATATAGCTAATAAGTCTCTACAAAGAGAGCCTATCTTCAATCACGGATTCACTTCCTTGAATGGAATCCATGGTCAATACACCTCAGCATTTTCTGAGCATTTAAGTGCATTAGACTGATGTAAATCTTGGCTTTGGCCCATTGAATTTCAATGAGGCCTTTCTCAGCATGATTCTGAGATGCTGGGACAATCTTTGGCTTAATGACAATGCTTTGGTTCTTAATCTCTACGCAGCATTAGGTGCATTTGTTACATTTTCTATCTCTAAAGTGTGTTGCATTAAAATTATATATATTGAATGCACACAAGAAGAGTTCCTGAGAAGCTGGTTCCAATAAAATGACATTTTCAGGATCAGAAAAATCCTGGAAGAAAAGCTATTCTTAACAAGCAGAATTCTTTTTTTGAACACCAAGCATCACAAACAGCATGCCAACTGTCAGGATGAGCAAAAACATTTTGTTAACATCCTAGCCCTGTGACGAATAAAAAATCATTATTAAGTTGAAGTGAAGTCAAATGGTTTTTCAGTCATGCTGCTAAAGGGGTTCAGGCCATATTTCATGCAGCAAACTTTGCAATGAGACTGGCATTTCCAAGTGCGAAGGCGCAATGAAAGTATAAAAGATCAAACACCCTATTTCTGTTGAACAGGCACATGCAGGGGGTTAACCAAATATCAATAAAAACAAAACTGGACATGTAGTCACTAATGATGAATAGGTCCATTGTTTGCCTTCAAAACAATTTAAATCCTTTCAGAAATGCTGACATAGAGTTTTCGTGTTGTGGGGTGCTGGCCCATTCTTCCAGAACAGAAAGTGCGGAGGTACATTGACAGTGGATTTCAATCATGGAAGTGAATCCTTGATTGAAGATAGCCTGTCTTTGTAGAGATTTAGTACCTATATTCAAAAGTTAAATTCAATCGGGATGTACCCTGCAAAAAATGTGCTATAGGAATCCTGTAGGACAGTTCAATAGAATTCTATAGAACTTGAGTACCTCGAGTCCTATAGAAAAAAAGTTCTATAGAAAATTTCTATAGGAAACAGTTCCATAGAACAGCTCTTGTAGAACTTTTCTCATTTCGGCATCTTCATTCCCACCCGAATCTGGAAGACGAGATACAAAGCAACCATATTATAATACCCTTCCCGGCAAACCCCTCCCAATTTGCATCCCTCTAGCGTAATGGCCAGGTGTGCGCTACTCTGTCCGGGGCTCGAACCCAGACCCTTCTGCTCCGCAACGCAGTGCTATAACCAAGTGAGGTATCCGGCAACTAGGAAACTTTCAATTGTACTTGATCCTGATCAATTTGAATTGCTTTGCTGAACCCAACAGATGGCCCGTTGTTGTCGCGTATCTCAGGGTCTTAGGGAATTCAAAAGGAACTGAGTGCCTTCGCTGAAAAGGAACGCCATGTTAGTAATCCTGTTAGGTGACCATGATACATGTCTAAAGATGGTGGGAATAAGTCTTAGCAGACCTCAAATTGTATTCAAATTAATTCTAAATCTGCACATAATCTGCAATCACATGCATGTAAATGGAAAGGAATAATTTGATTGAATTTTTTAAATTAAGGGAAAAGTCCAAAAGCTCAAACTTTCAACATAATTCTGTCTTCGTTAGCAAAAGAGGAACACGAGTTTTCCATTATAGCATAATAAAGTTTTAATGCCTTACATTTATATTTTTGAATTGCTGCCGAGGAAATGGAAAGAGGTCTTCATATACCGTAACTGAAATACTGCTAAGTTGTGCACTCAGTCAGTCAATCAATCGTCTGATCAGAGAATCAATGAGTTGGTATGTGCCTGGTACCCCATGTGCTTATAAGCACACCTTAAAGTTAAAAGGGGCAAGATTTCCTTGCTACTTCAGTATAGTGGATATCACTGCATATTGCACATTTTCATACCATTAGTCCGGTTTCTCACTTCTAGAACCCGAGTACACATAAGGTAAATTGACCCTTCGACAGAGCATTGCAAGGAGTCATAAGATTTATTTTTATTTTTATTTAACCCTTATTTAAGATGTCTTTCCCATTAAGCTTTTGTTCTATTAGAAGGTCCTAAAGACCATCAAAGTCCTATAGAACAGGTTTTTCAACTAGGGTTTTCTATAGGAAGGTCTTATAGAACCGCAATAATCTTATAGGACTTTCTTTTCCATAGAGGTGCTCTATAGGTTTCTAGCAAATTCCTATAGAACACATGGAAAATCCTATAGAACATGCTGTTCTACTAAAATGTTCTATACAGTTCCATTAATGTTCTATAGAGTTCTATAGAATTCTATAAAATTGCACAGAAGTCCAATAGAACATTTTTTGCAGGGTAATGGCTTTGTCAGTGCACTGCGTAAAGTGCACTGGACAAATGGAAGGTGTGGACTGGTTTTTGATGCAAAGATGTAATGGGCTTTATTATGCCTTTTCTGAGGCAGAAAAGCCAGACGCAAAAACAAATAGGAAACAAGGTTCCAAATCCTACTACAATAATGCACTGAACAGAAGTTTCAGCAATTTTAGTAAGCAAAAAACAAACAGGAAACGTACTTCCTAATACGTTGTGTAACAAAGACACTGGCTGTGTTCGAAATCACTCACTACTCACTATGTGGTGCACTATTTAAGCTAGTGGGTTCGCCATTTTGAAGGGCTGTCCGAATTGTCTGTAAGAATTTTTATCCCCTATATCACGTGTCAAACTGGTGCCATGGAGGGCCAAGAGGTTGCAGGTTTTCATTCCAACCAAAACCTCCACCAGGTGATTTCACTGATTACCTCACCTTCAAGCAGAGAGAAGGGACTAATCAGTGAAATCACCTGCTGGAGTTTTTGGTCAGAATGGAAACCTGCAGCCTCTTGGCCCTCCATGGCACCAGTTCGACACCCCTCTCATTGCATCCCACAATCCACCGCGAAATGTAGTGAACATCCGATGGTCACTAACCCAGCTATACATCCCATCATGCACTGCACACAAACCGAAAAGCTCCGAAAGAGCTGCGTTTATTTAACGGTGTTTGAAAACAGGCAAGAGACATTTATTAGCTTCAGGCGCAATTTTTTTTTTTTTTTTTTTTTTTTAAATTGGAAAACAGCGCAGGAGACCCGTTTTTTTTACACAAGATATAGGCTAAACAGACATTTAGGTTCTATTAAAACAAATAATGATGAGTCAGAGGACAAAAAATAGATGACGATTTCAAAACTTTATAGCAAATTTCATCATTTAAACGATAGGCTACTGGTAAACACAGTGGGAAATATACTCCGTTCGGTTATTACAGAAATATGCCCAAATCCTTCAACTGAAGTTGAAAAGGTACGATTTAATTTTGCCACAGCAATGACGCTATTAACAGCTGCGACAAAACGAGCCTGGTAGTGTCCGAAAGCGTTTCTTCCCTCTGCCAATGAGCTCACTATATAGTCACCTACATGGCGAGTTCCTTTATAGTGAGTAGGGAAGAGTGAATGAGTGAGTGATTTCGGACACAGCGACTGTGCTGCACATTAACAATCGTAACAGCGCTATTAGTACTGGGTTTCTAAGATACGCGAATACACGGTAATAAGGTCTACGCATGAGCAGCACGAGACGACAAGCTTTCAAGGCTTACGAGACTTTGCACCGAATGAGTGCGAAGTTTGCGGTTATATAGGCACAAGCAATAAATTCCACAGTGAGAAACATGCGGTGGAGCATGGAATGCAGGCCGGGTCTTGACAGGCTGATGATTGAGGGCGCTGAAGCCGTGGTGTTACACAGGAACACCAGAGTAAAATATACTCTTTGATATAAGTTTCTGTCTGATGGGAATACTCCATGTTGAAATATGAAAATCTGAATGAAGAAATATGCACAAATATTCATATTTTTAAATTAATATGTAAAATATTTCAGCCAAATTGGGAGCCCTTATGTAAGCATCAAAGTAAAAATACTTAAATACTAAAAGAAAAAAACAACAAAAATATTAAATACCTCCTATTTTATAAAAGACATTACTATACTCATAGGCTGTAATTTTCAAATTTGACCCAATCCCGTAAATTTTCACATTGCCACAATAAACCTTCTTCTATGGCCATAAAGTGATGTTAGCTCACAAGATCCTGTTAGGAGGCTATGAGATAATTTGTAAGATAATAGAATGTGATACAGAGCACATTCATGGTGTCTCAGAAAGCAAAGATATTTTTCTTGGTTTTGCCTTCAAATGTTAATATCAGTCGTACATGGTCATTAAATTGAGCGTAGAGGGACAAACAACTTGCGACTGCAGGCAGGAACAGACTATGAATCACCTACTTGTCTGCCCCCTTCTGTCTGAACCTTGCACCAAAAAAGATCTAGAGACTCTGACCCCCAAAGGAAGGTCCTGAGCGCAGTTCTGGTGTGGAAGAGTATAGAAGTGGAAGTGATGACTCGAGAAGAAGAAGAAGATTAAATTGACAAAGCAGTAAGAAGTCCAGCAATAGTAATGAAATGGTGAATATGAGAGAAAAACTGAATGACTGTGCCATTTCACTGTAGACTATGCTTTCTGTGAGCCCCCATCCCGAAAAAAAAAAAAATGAATCAATAAGAGGCCGATCATAAGTGAACTGGCCTGCATGAGTAATCTCGGACCTGGATCATGCTTTGCTTCTATTCCAACCACAAGTGCAATGGAAGGATTTTAATGCACTGCTAATTTGTCTTTATTGGGTGCATTAATGTTTGGAGCAGTTACTGTATTTATCATCTTAAGCTATTGACAGATATCCTTACATGCTATGAAGAATAAAAATTCCGCATTTTTTAGGCTATCCACACTGTGATAGCCTATATTGGAAGCAACTATATTAAAATATGAGAGAAATTGTTCCGATATATGTAGACAAACAATAGGTTACTTCTTTTAGAGCCTTGGACACATGGTCATGACAAGAATGCAAGGAAATGATAGTTGGACCTGTTTTATGTTGTGTATTTGCTATTAAGTTTGAGCAAATTAAGCAAATTGTTTTGAGAAAACTGACACTTCTGTTCAGCAAACTGATGTGGAGCTTACTGATTTTCTCAATGTCTAATTTGATCTGTTTAAAATGGCATCACCTTGAATGCAGTACAGAGAATTAGACGCAATATGTTTAACTGCATTGATTACTCGTGGCACTCATGGATATTTCTGTCCTAATATGGCTAAAGTTGGTAAATAAATTAGCAGCTAATTATGATCCCATATTACAATGGTGGTTGGAACAAAAACCAGTGTACACAGCTACCGTGCAAAGGAAATTCCTGGTAAGTCCCACTTTGGCTGAAAATGAGTTACGGTCAAAATTGAACTTACTGGGTCTATTCCCATCTTAATAACGTGTTCATTGGAAAAATGTCTACCAGTGTATCAAAACCACAGAGGTAAAACATAGCAAGTACACAACTTAGTCAAGTATCCCAAGGTAAAACCCAATAAGATTTGCTATGACGATGAGATGAGACCACTGATTACATCTACGATCAAAACTTGGAATAGCTTTGTCTGAGAAATGAAATTTATATGTTTAGTTTTTTGCTGGTTGATACTGCTTGGAACAACTTGATCAGTCTTGGCACTGACTGGTTATTTCCAACTGAAAAAATGATGATAGTTCTATTTCATCAACGTTTCAATTTGAGCATTAATAGGCCTACATTTCTATGAATTGTTCTTTATTAATTTATTCTTCATTCATTTCCTCCAAAAACAAGATGGACAGCATTGCTGGCGAAATCGACACATGTAACTGCTCAGAACAGTGATTTACTAGGTTTTATCGTTGCATTCTTACCCCAGTGGGCACACAACGTTGAAACAATGTTGAAACAAGGCTGTTGAGGTTGCTTCAATGTTATATCAACGTTGAATCAACGTCGTGTGCCCACTGGGACAGAAATTCTGACGGTAAAACATAATAAGTGACATTAAATCCTGTTATGTAACATATTTTTGGATCACTCTCAAAAGTATTTCAGAGCAGTTGATTACAAGTGTTTCCATCACCAAAGTTCCCTAAGGTATCATTCCCAATCTTAATGCTGGGGCTGGAAATTGTACCCCATTTTTCTCCTAACTATCAAAATGTGGCTTATTAGGTATTTCCTTTGGACGCTAGTCAGGGGTGTCCAAGGCTCGACTTTTAGGAATCACTGTGTTCGATTATTGCGCAGTTGTGAGCATCCATTAAAGACAACAAAATGTGTGTCTTTCAATCATGCTTTGAGAAATTGGACTGCTTTCCGAGTACTGAAATTGTTGGTTAAAGAAACAAAATTGGACAGACTCCACTCTACTTCGATCCAGGACGAAATATATTTGTAAACTCGTGGTTTTTGCCAAACACAGTTTAGTACTGGACAATTTTTTCCGACTCCCGAAGTCTTTAGACCCTTAAATAAATCTCATAATGTATCTGCCTGCCTGTGAGGGGCTTGTTTTTTGACAATGGTTCAGGCAATTATCATCTCGGATTATTATTGCTTGTCCGTTAGGTGCAAGATTGTCTCTAGTGATGCAGCATGTATACAGTCGATTATACGTAGCGCAGCAATGTCCTGATTTCTGAGGAACGATTTAAAAGCTGCTTTTGGTCTGCAGTTTGTAGAAGCCGAGAAGTTGTTCCGCAAGTCGCCTATTTACAAACAGTTCATGGAAATTCAACCATTTAACTCGTGAATTCTATTCATTTACTAAGGCAAGACATCACATCAAGGGTTTGTATTCAGTTATCGTGATAGGCTGGAAGGACACCTGCTTTAAAACTGCAGCAGGTTTTTGCGGGTGGAAAAACAGCGCTTGAGGAGCAGCAGTGTTGCGATAAGGCGCCGGTATTTTTAAATCGGCCTTTAAGGTAAGGATCTAATTTCATCGTTCAGCCTAGTTGTGAGTGACTACAGCAGCGAATAGCACTCTGGTAAGTTTATGTGGGCTATGTTTAGGGTGACTAACCGATTGCATCAGGTGTCATAGAAAATGGAAGTTTTTTCCCCCTTAATCCAAGTCAATTCATGAACTCGTACATTCATGGAGGCTAGTGAAATTATAATTTTTAAATGCACTATTCTCGTCGATAGATAGAAGAACGACCATTCCAGCATAAAATTTTGAGAACTTTAATTGAAACCGCCTTCACCGAAGACAAATGGTATTCTGTTCCACTTGCCGCACCGTTGTCCGTATGTGATTGAGCTGGTTTATGGTGCGGGAATATTCGTCTTTCTGTGCAATACCTTGCGACTGTCCTCACGTTTATTTGTTTGCTGTCGCCCGGGTCATGTCATATAGACTAACACTGAATATGCGTTTTGATAAAAGATCTAAACATTCAATGATGCTGATGTTTTGTCTATGTCTTCGGACCGTGTCCTTCACCGACTGACACGTTGGTGAATGTAGGCAATTTGGCAGTTACATCTTCAGACTTATTTTCATTTTGTATTTTGATTAGTGTTATGGAAAAAAATGTAGCCTACCTATTTCTGGTTTGATCTGATTTTAATCACAGCTCTGTTATCTTGTGGGAGTCACACGGCATAGTTTTAAGCTTGACTAAAAGGGCTATAATGATCTGTGTGTGGACTTGCATACTATGCAACTTGTGAGACATCCGGACGGCAGATGCTTAGGTTAGCTTTAAGTCAACTAACTGAATGTGTTTAGGGAACATCGTGCGGATGGCTAGCCTGGCAAAGTGCCCCGAGGGATGCGGGTTTTAAACATTGAGTTTAACCGTGTGGCATTTCTTGAGTTTTGCCGTTTGTTGATTGTTTTTGAGGCAGTAAAACTGATAGATTTCATCAATGGGTCATGTGAGGGATGTGGGTTCAAAATTTCATCAATATGTACATGTAATGTATTAGCCCTAGACTGCAGTAATCTTGAAGCACCTGATATCTATGTTTATGTTCATGGTCCTTGGTTGTGGAACAGTAGACAGGCATCCGAGAATGCTGGCAAAGCGTCAGTGTTTTCAGTGGGAATGCCATTGGATTAGAGACGGTTCTGTTCATCCATTCAGTCATTGTAGTGCATTCTAGATTTGCTTTGAGGACCGAGCTAAAGGGAAAAGGCTGAGACTACCTGTGTATTAGAAATTTTAACAAAAAATGGTTTCACAGCTGTTTATTTATTCATATTTTCCCCTCAGATAATTCTGAGGGGAACCAATGAGTTTGGAGGGCACGATTGTTTTTCACATACTCTTCAGAATAGATTCAGCATTCTTTACTGCTTCCAAAAGAATGCTACAGTACGCATGAATGGATGTATTCATTGCATTATGAATTTTCCATTATTAATGAAGCAACAATATGCTGGTATCTATGCTGCAGCCATTCAGGCAAAACCTTTTTTGGTCATTAAATACCATCATTGCAAACCATGGCAACAAGAAGGGTGAGGTTGAGCAAAGCAGCCACTGCTTCTCTTTAGCCATTGTGAGCGCTTCATGTTGCCTCGAGTGCCATAAGAGGCTTCAGAACCTTGGATAGTAAAGGTTCTGGCAGTTGAAGGAAAAGAGCAAACAACCAAGGTGTTCTCCATTGGAAAATACCGCAGAGCTCATCTTTGAAGGAGGAGCTTGTTTGGAGCACTGCTTGTGCCGGCCAGATGTGAGGTCTCCTTATGTTTCTTTTTTTCAACTTTAGAGGGAACAACTGACAATAATTTGCATGTGTGATTTCTTATAGGGGGCTCAAACTGTACCACCTCATATAAGACTGGAGTGGCACTCAGAGGGAAAAGACTTCCACCAATGCCAATTGTCCACTCTTCTTTCATGTGCAAATCTGCGAGGGCAAGCATTGTATTTCTACAGTTGGCTAAGTTTTGCCGCATTGGACTTTACTACTATCTAGTGGATTTTAAGATGTATGGTATTTATTCCACAAAATTCCCCTTCTTGCAATACCACAATAGTGAAGAATCCTTGGAAATTGGGAATTTCGGGTAGCAACAAAGACAGGCAAAAACATGACCCCCTTGGCAGGGGTAATATAATTTTTGGGGTCTATTTGTTGACTTCATTTGGCTGGAGAGAGAGTTGCCCCTGTTCACCTATTATCTGAACCCCCATTTCTGAAAAAGTTGGGACAGTAACTGTAAGTAAAAAAGAAAACAATAATTTGAAAATCATCTTTAATTGGCATTAAATTAAACACAGGACAAGATAAAATATTTAGTGTTTATTCTCATCTACTTTCAATTCATTTTAGAAATGCACATCTTCTGGATTTGAAGTCCACAACACATTTTAAAAAGTAGGCACAGGGGTACTATGAGACTCAGAATTTGTCGGAATTCAAAAAAGCTTTCATGCTTAGGTATAAAAGGAGCATTCACAAAAGACCAATTTATTTTCAAGCAGCAAGTGGTAGAGGTTTGCCACTGTGCAAAAAACTGTGTGACTGGATCGTCCAACAGTTTAAACACAACCTAACAACACCCTCTACAGTGCGTAACATTATTATGAGTTTCAGGCAATCTGGAGAAATCTCAGTGTAAGGATGATATTGAAAATCAGTTCTGAGGTGATAATACATTGAAAACTGCATGGGCTTGGACTCATTTAGCAAACCTTTGTCAATAAACACCCTTCATCATTGCATCCTCTAGTGCAAAGGAAAACTGTATGCACTAAGGAAATCATATGTCAAAAACTTCTGGAAATGCTCTAGTCTTCTCTGGGTCTTAGGTCATCTGAATTGGACTGATGCACGCTGGAAACACTGGTACTGTTGTCGAACTAGGCAACCTTACAAATGGGTCATGGAAATAATAGATGTTGCATTTACCTGGCCAAAAAATAAAAGGACCCTCCTGGTTTTTACCAACATAATATTTAAAACCAGTGTCTGTCATGGTATGGGGGTGTGTTTGCACCCATGGTATTGGTAACTTGGACACATGTGTCCGTCCCATTGATGCTGAAGGACATGTGCATGTTAGAGTAACACATACTGTTCTCTTGTTGACATCTTTTCAGGGACATCCTCGCTTATTTCTACTAAACAATAGCAGATTATCACAACATGGCATCCTAGGCTGTTGGCCTGGCCTACCTGCAATGTTGACCTGTCTTCTGTCGAAAATACGTGATGCTTTAACCCTTTAAGGCCTAATGCAAAAATCCCAGCAGAGAATCATGCTGCCATGTTTACCATAGTAACCTGTATTTGGGCTGAAGCACAGCTTCTCAGTTTTCAGAAACAGTTGGAATTTTTTTCTATTGCGCAAAACTTACAGTAATTACGGCACTTTCAAAATTACGCGCATATCTGTGTTGGCAACGACACGTTCTTAAAATGCGCACACGCTGTCCCGGTTTAAATGGGTTAAGAAATGCAAAATATGACATTGAAGCTTCCAGACATTTGAGTAGCTGAAGGCCGATAAGATCAAATACACTTTATTGAACCCCATGGGGTCATTTGTCCTCTGCATTTAACCCATCCTGTAGTTCGGAGCAGTGGGCAGCCACAGAGCAGTGCCCGGGGACCAACTACAGTTCTAAAGCCAGTTCCTTGGTTGGGGGTACTGGTAGGAGTGTTCCTATAATGAATCTTTTTCTGGGTGGGGGAAACCGGAGTACCCGGAGGAAACCCACGCAAACACGGGGAGAACATGCAAACTCCACTCAGAAAAGCCCCAGGCCGGATTCGAACTCACGACCTTCTTGCTAACCACTGCTCCACCGTGCGGCCCATAGTGTGAATGAAAGTACACCTGTCAAAGTAAAAACTACTTAGTGTTAAAGATTGTAATTCTGAATTTAATTATAATAGAATTTAATATAATATATAATATAATATAATTCAAATTTAATTAACTTGATTATAATAGAATCTAAATGGAATCTCTGCAGGGTCAACAATGAGCCAGCATTTGACTCCTACAAGGATATTTATGAGAACTTGGAACATATTTCCCTGGTGTGGCTGGGGCTTATGCGTGTCTGAAACAATGTATAAGACACACCACAGTGCTAATGTGGTGAACTTTTTTCAGGGGTCAATTAGTCTCATTCAAATACACAGCGAAAATTGCGAAACGGAATCAATTGTGAGTTTTGCAGTGCGTGATGTGTGCATTTTGATACAAAGAGAGGTTGACTTTTTTTAATTAGAAGTTGAAAATTGTGAATTGAGTTGCCTTTTAATTAAATTTTAATGAGATTGATGTAAATGACATTTTACAGGTGACAGCTATTAAAGGAGTCAGTACCTGTAATATCCTCAATCTGATATGAAAGCGTAAGGTTCTTTTATCAGATGATGTTACATTACTATATTGCATCTTCTTTCGTAAATGGCTTCAGGATCATTTTTCTACTGTCACAACAACTGAGATGAACGACCCTATATTAGCTTTGCTATTCACTGTATGTACCCAGGGTACTGTGCTTGTGAAGGAAGAACGGACTAATCTGACTTACCAGCATAGATTTGACATCAGCTCCCTAATTCTGATTTTTCACAGCAGACTTTTGTGTAAAACTTTTATTTTTGTATTAAGTAGGCCTATTCTTTCCCAGGCTTGTGGAATACAAGTACTTCTCATAAATACAGTCATGAAATGCTTATAATGGGCTTTTTTTTTTTCTGTGGGAAAGTTTGTCTTGTATTGCAGTAGTCTGTTCCATGAATCAGTGAAGTGTTTCAATGGAACCACTTCAGAGTAACGTGACAGGGCAGTTTAAGGAATTTAATCAATTCAATTGCTTTGGCCTTCACAAACCTGGAAGGACTGCAAGCCTGCAACTTGATACGCATTTACTCTTACTTTATAAAACAACTTGCAAATATTTTCGGCAGTCTGACCATATATTTTCAGAGAAACAATGTATGAAAACTTCATTGGCACTGATGGCGACATACTTACACTCGCGACCCAGTGACTGGAGGAGGAAGGAAATGAGATTGTGTGGGGAAGTGGGGAAATGGATTTATGCTTGGCCAGTGCTGGTTTCCCTTCCCATTTCGAACGCCTCTCTGTCTACAAAGACAAGTCACTGTCTGAAAAAGTGGGTTGATTTGCTTGAGACGTAGATGGCCATACACTTTAAAATTGGTGGGTGTTCATGCTGTAAGAAAGGATTAGGGCAGCTACGGCATGGAGGCACAATATTATGTGCATTCTGTCTGTAAGACATTCATTGTCATGTAGTCCATGAGAGTATCTTTATGGTTTCATGCCCCAGTCCTATGAAAACAACCAAATATACAATAGTAATTCAGAGCCCTCCAGAAATGTAAGATTGAGCAATTCTCCATAAGTTCATAATTAAATATTAAATGGGTGGCATGGTGATGCAGTGGTTAGTTTTATTGTCTCACAGCAAGAGATTTTTGGGTTTGAATCATGTTTGTGTGGGCTTTTTCTGGGTATTCTGGTTTCCTCCCACAGTCCATAGACATGTATGTCAGGCTAATTGGAGATGCTAAATTGTCCATAGGTATAAATGTGAGAGCAAATGGTGTGTTCACCCTGCGATGGATTGGTTCCCTGCCTTTTGCCCAGAGTCCGCTGGGATAGGGTCCAGCTCCCCCCGACCCTAGTGAAGAGGAAGCGGTATTGAGGATGGATGGATTATCCGCATCTCTGCATAATTGGTTCTGGCAGTCGTGCGGGATGTTCCTGGTAATTGGTTGATTGGCTCATTATTCCCTTGGTGCAATCAGCTGTTGCTGCTGATTGGGCTGTGAATATAGCTTGTGGGTTTTGCCTAATTTGGGGCTGGATCATCATATTTAAAGGGGTTACACAAACCTCTTATTCCAAATTGTAGGTTTCCTCTCTGGTGTACCTTCTAAAGAGCTAAATTATTACTGAGATAGTTTTGTTTTTTTTTTTTTTTTTTTTTTTTTTATTTCGGCATGATTGTATAGTCGTTTCATGACAATTTCAACACAACATGTATCATGACCGAAAGGGTTCGCGGGAGAAGCGAGATCGCTTGTCAAAGTCCCGCCCCCAACTCCCAGAAAAACAGTTTGATTATGGTTAAGATATCATAAAGATTTATAAATCACAACAGAGCTGAGTGTCCATTTACACTACGATTTAAGCGTCACAACATAAGATCATAAAGATTTATGAACATCATGAAGAATTATAATCACAATATAGCTGAGTGTCTATATAAGTTTAGATTTGAATGTCACTCTTGTTTTAATTCATTTAGACTTGGTCCAGAAAAACCTGGACTCCTTTCTTCATCATTTGATTTGTTCCTAGTGATTTGGAGTAGTGGAAAGGTGCAATAATACCAGATCTTTGCATGGATCTCTTAATTAGTCATCATTTCTGTCGACTTGGTTCACCCTTGCCTTATCAGATTTAATGACTTCTCGCAGTATGTTTAGTCCATCATTGCCTTCCTTGACGTCGAATCCAATTTTATTGAGCTTTCTGTCGAGGATAACCATGCTTTTCAAAGTTTTCTTTATCCTATGGTCGATCAAAAACAGACCAAGCCCCAATGATAGCAGGCCTGCTATCATAAATCCAATTAGATAGACGTCCTCTACATCCTCGATGTCCAGGACTGCCAAACACAGCGAATGCCACTTTCCCCATGCATCCATGGTGTAACCGGCCGGGAATGTCCCATCCGGGCATGTCGGTTCTCCAGAACCTGTCCGCCTCGTGGAAATAATTTTGTCAATTGCATTTAACGACCAGTTTATAAGGTCCATGTTGGTTACAGCTGTCTGTAGTAATGTGCTGTGACAGTTGTCTTTCAGACAGATGGCCTGGTGTGTCCAGTAGATGCAATGGTACAGATTTAACAATAGCAGTCCACATATTTAGTCTAAACAACCCCTATTGTTTATGCCCGTTACGGTTCCGTTTAATTTATCCAATGCCATTTTGTTGGATAAGTTTATAGTTATTCAAACATGCACATTTCAATAGATACTTAAATAGGAGTTGATTATAAGGCACAGTGGGGTCTCCTAACCTTCTTCCATTCCTCTTCATCCTCCTCATTATACACATGGCCTATTGGCTCATTGTTTATCCTAAAATTGGCTCCCCATCTACCCAGTTTGTAACTATATACTGTATGTACACTGCCCTTCAAAAAAGTCACTGTTTGGATTTCAATAAGCAAATACTCAAAAGCCTATGGTTAAATCATTATTGCAGTGATGGATTTGTTTCAGCTGGCACTAATTCTTTTAATCCTGACTGATTCAGTGCGTAACTTCTCATTTCTTTGAAAACCATGTCGGAAGATATATCTCATTGTCGCTGAAACATAACATTGATCACTAAGCAGTATTGTGATAGTGAGGAACATGGAATCAGAACTAGGCGAAATTTGTGAAAGTCATTGTTATTTTTTGCAAAGAGGGGTTTTCTCATTGTCAAATCATGGTGGTTCCCAAGGGGGCAGTCATGGCACTCTAAAAAACTGTGCAGAAACCTGATCTGCTGTATGTGTAGGCGCACCAAAAGTGTCCGCACCACCAGAAGATTAATATATTAAGCTTTGTTTGCCGGGAGATGGAGAAGCAACTTAATCGCAGATACAGAATTTGCTATAAAGAGTGCAAGACTCCAATCAACAAAAATACTGTCAAAAGATTGATGACTAGTCATGGTCTCAGAGAATGAGTAGATGTCTTGAAAGGACTTCTCAAGAAACGGAAACAAGGTTGAACACTTGGTGTGGGCTAATGCATACCAGCATTTAACAGTGGATCACACAGTGGGTAACAAAAGTCCTGTTTACAGATGAATCTGAGTTTGAGATTTATGACAGAAATGGAGGGGCGTATGTAGAGAGATGAACAAAAGAGAGATTGATACCACAGTGGATGAAACTATTAGTGAAACAAGGCAGTGGGAGTATTCAAGTCTGGGGTGTTTTGCCTGCACTGGAGCTGGACACCTGCACCGAATCAACTGCACTTGACAAAGGAGAAGTACCACTTCATTCTTCAGAGACATGCTATACTCTCAGGTTTGAATCTTTGTGGAGGATTCCATCAGAATAATGATCCCAAACACTCATCAAAGCTTTACAAGAACAATTTTAAGACTAAGGTAAGTTGACTGTCATGGAATTCTCTCTACTTTCCTCTGACCTCAACCACATTGAATGTTTATGAGGGCACCTGAACACTGTAAATCAGGCTTAGATCATTAAATGATGCTGGGATTTCAGGTTTTGCCCAAACTTTTGGCATCCATGCCAACTCGAGGGCATGCTGTCATTTAAGTAAAAGGTGGGCATACCAAATACTAAGATATTCTGACATTCATACACATTTTCAAAGATTAAGCTTTTCACTCACTGATATAATCATTTGTAATGAAAATTTTTGTATATCAAAGAATGCAAAGTAGAAGCTTTCTCACCAGTGTCTCAGACTTTTTGGACCCCACTTTATATGTAAAAAAAATACTTTGCAGAGTCAGGCGAATCCATTCTGATATGTAATTGTGTTGTTTGAATTGACCAGTCCCAAGTATATTATGTAATAAAGGGGTAGATTGTTATTTGGTTTCATGTTTAGGCTTTCTAGTACATGGATTTCCAAGGTCTTCTGGATCATTGGGCCAGGAAAGCTGTTGTGTTGTATAGTGGCTTTAGACACGAGACATGGCTTCTCAGAAATTCCAGGGAATCATGAGTCGTGAAAAGTGGGTTTATAAGTTCAAAATAGCTGTAATAACTCTTTAATGTGACAGGCAAAATCTTTGGTGGCAGGCCAGTATTCACTGTACACTGTTGCTCCAAGTCTGTGAATTTTCATGATCTGGAGTTGTTTCCATGACCACGAGAGACCATCTGAGATCACACCAGCTGCAACAATGATGCTGGTATTGTTTTCAGAGTAGCTGTCCTCGTGATAACGTGTTCAGTGAGTGCATACACCTATCTTTGAACTTAGCCTTCCTTTTTATCCAAACTACTCACTGTGACTGCATCTTAAGAGATTGCGATACTATCATGTTCACAAGAATTGTCCACAAAAAGACGCACCCGCATACATATAAACACCCGCAAAAATACTCAAAACAGCTTTCACAGTACTTAAAGAGTCGTTTTAGAGTAGTTCTATGAGACAGGCATACTCGTTCATAGATTGACTGAAAACAATACCACGATCGCTATTACGGTTGGTCAAGACTGCTTGTGCCGTCTGAATCTTGATCACAGGGTGAGCTCCTGAGTGCACATTGGAGCAGGCAGCTGGTCTTGCAGGTTCCGCTCACAATGCCCATAGAGTCAAACCCTTCCTCAACCAAGAAGATATGCGATGATTCATGCAATCCAACCAGTCTGGACCTACAGTGGTGCCATAAGACCCTTACAACTGCCAACAACCTTCAAGCTGCCAGAATTAATTCAAGCCATTTGTGAAAATAATTCAATTCAAATCTCTCACTGGTGTGTCTATACCCATACACCATTTCATACAGTGATCACTCCATATACTCCAACATCTAGTTTTCCAGTCCTAGCGAGCTACCATGGCAACTACTCCTTATCGACCTGGCTTTTTCTCTTCCCTCATCGCGGGATAATGAATTACCTTGCCTGATCAGTCAGGAAGGCTGATTCACTGGCTGTTTTGCTCAAATGACTCGGAACTCACCTTTTCAAATGAAAACTTGTTTAAAAAAAGCATTTGTCTTACAGGTCTTGAGCTAATGCCTTGAAAATTCTTGATTTTAGATTCATCTCTAGCACTTGCTTGCCTAGCAAGATGCACTTACAGTAATAAGTAGCGTCAAACACGCACCTGCCAAATGACTCATTTGTAAATTGTGTTTTTGAAAGTGTTCTTTGGTTTCTGATACTGCTTGAAACTTATTATGCTGTGCGACCTAACTTGCGAACATGCTGATTAGATTTGGTGATGATTGTGGTGGCACACACCTTGATAACTACCAGTGGCAAGAGGGTACGACTGTGGCTTCCCCCATATTGCCATTCTGGCACCACAATGGCTGGTAATTTTGGATTGTTTGAACAGAAATATTCCTGTTTGATGGAGTTGCTGCACTTGGGGTTCACACTCGTGCCCATTGGTTTATGGGTGCCCACAGCGTTTTCGACTACATTGGCTCTCCATATGCTCCATATGCATACGTCATGCAAAAACTTACCCTGTGATGAATTACAGCCGAGCTAGGGCTCGTCTGTTTAACTCCAACGCATTTTCAAACTTGTCTGGACAAATGAAACTGCTTGGAAAGTCTCTCCTTGTCTTGTACACACTGGTTTTTTTTTTTCCTTGAACGATGTGAGCGAAGGCGTGTTTTTCCCATGCAGAAGTGATTCGCAGTTTTGTAGGTTACATACAGTTAGAAAGGAGTGAAACTTGCACACTTCTGCCTACTCAGTGAATGGTGAAATGATCAGGGAGTGTGATGAGTGGGTGGTAGAGATTACAATGACAGTGGTGCTGCTCATAAAACTAAAGAGCCGGCAGACTGAGAAATCAGTCACTCTTGAATTTGCCAGTTGGTCTGACCTATTGGGAAACGGACAGAGAGTTCTTCAAGCAGATATGTCTCGGTCTAGAAAAAGGTAAATTAATTTTTCTGTTTATTTCATGTTTCCAAAGTGCATTCCACTGATTCAGAAGTGTTAGTTTCATATTTGTTCATTTAATGTGGGAGGTGTGGCCTTTTTGACTCCAGATCAATCCATTGGAAGTCTCTGTTTGAATTCCCTTTGGTTTCAGTTATTTTTATCCTTGTTTATTTCCTTTTGGAGTTAATCATTCAACTTTTAATGATTTTCACTTAAAATTTTTCACTGGTGTCATTGTCTTTATTGTTTTTTAAAAGCAGAAACTTTTAGAGATTAGAGTAAAATACGAGTTCAACTGATGAGACAAATGTTTGTGGTTTTGTGATAGTGCTGATGGGAACTAAAGCCCTCAACAAGAGTTCATATTTTGAACTGAAGACTTCTGATACCAACAGCACAGCAGCGTTTCATTCCACAACGTTTCAGTGCATGGGCTCATACTCAGGTCATGGTGCATTTGCACCCCCTGGTGGCTATTAAAAGGATGACATAGAGGGCGTTGAATTTCCACTGCATGAAAAGCCGGCGGGCCAAAGGCCTTTCTCCAGGCCTTGTGGAGCCTGTTGGAAGTACCATGGCTTTCGGCCAAGATTACTTCCTGCCTATTGCTCCTGGAATCTGGACGGGAAGCAATAGAGTTTCTGCTCTTCCTGACACAGTTTGCCATTTCCTCAAATGTGTTCCTGAGTGTTAATGAGTTGTTTCCACATCTGTGGAGTAACATTTCTCTTGAGATGTAACTTCATAATTTTTATTTTTAAAAACTGAACAGTAATGGCAGTGTGAAATTAACATTGAACTATAAGAGAAATTTAAGTGCAAGTAGTACTTAGAATAAATAGTCTCAGAATGTAGTCATATTTGCATTTTCTTTTTCTAACTGGAGACGCTTGATTCATATTATGGTCTTTATATGCTTGCCAAATACTCTTTGTGCCCAATGTCCCACATAAATCTTAAATTAAGGCTTCAGCCAGGTCGTATTGGCTTTGCTGTGCTTTTAGTGAAAGTGAGGATGCAGCATTAGAAAGCAGGAGATTACAAAGTAAAAAAAAAAAATTAAAGAAAGAAAAATACCTGCTCTCAGCAATGCAAATGAAAAGGGTTTCCAGTTGTAATGAATATTTGATGATTCTACTCTGGTAAAAGTAGATGTTCTAGCATCTAGCTTTTATGTCAAATTGATCATTTTTATTGACATTGGTTAATTCTGTATTTTTCAGATTATGATGCTGTAAGGACCCCGATGGCCTTAGTAAACGACCGTCTCATGATTAACAGCACAGTGAGTCCGCTTCCCACCTGTACATACAGTGAGGAATTCAAGCGCTATCTCCTTCCCGCCATATACACTGCAGTCCTCGTCATTGGTCTGCCCCTGAACTGCACAGTCATCTTCCGCGTCCTGAGGACCGGCAAGACTCTGACCCGTAACACCATCTACATGCTGAACCTGGCCGTGGCAGACTTCCTGTACGTCTGCTCCCTGCCCCTACTCATCTACAACTACGCCAGCCATGACTACTGGCCTTTTGGGGAGCTGACCTGCAAGCTGGTGCGTTTCCAGTTCTACAGCAACCTGCATGGCAGCATTATGTTCCTCACCTGTATCAGCTTTCACCGCTACCTGGGAATCTGCCACCCACTGGCCACCTGGCACAAGACCGGTGGGCGCAAGTTTGCCTGGAAGGTGTGTGGAGTTGTATGGGTGGTGGTCTTCTGCCTGTGTGCGCCCACGTTTAGCTTTGCAGCCACAGGTACGCAGCGCAACCGGACGGTGTGCTACGACTTGAGCAAGCCCAGCCTGTCGGAGAAGTATTTTCCCTACGGCATGGCCCTCACCTGCCTGGGCTTCCTGCTCCCATTTCTGGTCATCACGGCCTGCTATTGTCGCATGGCCTGCGTTCTGTGCCGGGGCAAGGGAGTGGTCGCTGCGGCCCAGAAGAAGAAGGACAAAGCGGCGCGCATGATCGTAGTGGTGGTGGCGGTGTTCGCCATTTGCTTCCTTCCCTTCCATGTGACCAAGTCTGCGTACCTACTGGTGCGGACCTTGCCAAAGGCGCCGTGTGAGGTGCGCAACATGTACTCTGTCATCTACAAGAGCACCCGGCCCTTTGCCAGCATGAACAGTGTTCTGGACCCCATCCTCTTCTACTTCACCCAGAGCAAGTTTCGCAGCAGCACGAGGTCGCTCGTACTCAGGGTCAGCACCATTCTAGACAAGGGCGCAAAAGTGTAACCCAGAGAATTGACTACTGGTAGCGGCTGGCTGAGTTGAAGCTCTTGCTTTTGAGGGCAGTATTTTGTTGTTGGTTTGTAATTTTTTGTTGTATGTTAAATACCATTAATTTTTTGGAGCCATATCTGTCTCCAGTCATTGCTGGTCTAGCTAAGGTTATTTGATGTGAATTAGGTTATTAATGTGAATTAATAATCCATTCTGGGTGTATAAAGCTCCGAGATACTTGACTAAGTAAGTAGACCGAGAACCACAGGTACTGTAAGACTAAGAACAAAATACTTGTGAAGGACCGGGATACAATTTACTGTACGCATTCAATTGAGAGTGTTTCATTGAGGGACATAAATCCTGACTATGATTTAATATACAGTCCTCAGCATTGAAAGAGTCACACAAAGAATAAAGCAATGCATGTACAGGTTTTCAAATGCAGTATACGGCATTATATTGGAAAAAACATTTTTTTAAATTATTCAGATGGCTCCAAAAGTAGGCTCTCCACAGTTTTTGATTTGTAACAAAATGTACAAAGTATGTGCTCAAAATGCAGATTCTCAACTTTTATTGACCCTTTACCTCCTAAGTGTGCCATATAGCACTCTCCTATAATGCCTTTGTATTCCTAATACCCCATTTACACCGGGCTTACGACTGAGTTGCGACCGAAAAATGACCTCTGCTCGCCCTCACTCGCACTGGAGTTGCAAGCTGGTCTCTGTGCGGTCTCCATGGTCTCCAAAACCATCTCTCTTGGTCTCCATCACTCTCCATAGAGGTTTGCGAGTGTATGGAACTGCTCAAAACACTCGCAAAGGTTGTGCGACCAGTGAAAACGCAAGAGGGTATCATAATCGATCGTAATAAGCTCGCACAAGTCTCAACTCACTCTCAACTCAGTATCACAGGTCGTAATAGACTCGCAAACGGCTCGGCATGCGGTTGCATCAATGATCGCAAATTTTAAGGAATTTTTCACTCGCCAACTATTGCGAGCATTATGGCGAGCTTAATGCGAGCCTATTGCAACTTCATAACAACCGACAAATGTACACGTTTTAAATGCGACCGAATTTGCGATCACGCTGAGACCGCATGCGCGATTAAAGGGATCGAAATGTGACCAATGGCGAGGCTTCTTACGACCGGTGGCGACACAACGACCACAAGTTGTCTGTATAAACACAGGGCCACCGCTCTTTACATCACTCGCCCACACGCTTTCTACGTGTACACACGACAAGTACGAGTATTGCAACCGCATCATGGATAATTTTGAGTTTTCAGTCACGATTCGGTCGCAACTGAGGTTTAGTGTAACCGCAAATAAGCGATCACAGGAGGGAACGGCCGCGACTTGTGTGAGTGACCAAAATTTCACGATCGCGCTGGTTGTGTCGGGGTCGTATCAGGGTAGCGGTTCGGTGTAAACAGGCCATAAGAGTGCCACATGGTATTCTCTTAATTACTATGTTTAGACCAATCTAGACATTTGTTTTATGTTTCTCTTGGTTGCTATCCTGTCTCAACCAATCAGAACTAGCCTTATAGATAACATCACACTGCATAGATACACTCAAAAATTTTGAGATTTTCACCCTCGATTTTTAATCATCAAAATGGCAGAAAATATATTTCACAGTGATTCAGGCACATGGGACTTTGAAGGATCTTGCCAGAGGATTTGCAGTCTAGAGCAGAAGTGGAGATTCTGAAAGTGGCATCCGTTTTTCTTCTGTTAATACAGATGATTTATCTGACTTATCTTCGTGTGAAATTGAGTCTGAACGTGTGGACATTTGGGGTGATGATCGACGTCAAATCAAAGACCTGCAACTTCTCTTTGTAACAATGTTGTTTAGCTCATAGTTTTTTCTGTACGAAGCTCTTTGTGATGGTACCATAAAAAGTCGCTAACTGGCTGAAGCAGCCTTAGGAAGAAAGGGCCTGATACATATTTCACTCCTTGGAGGTTAAGGGTTAAAGGGTATTTTTAGAGATGTTCGTTTTAGCACGTATAATTGAAAACACTGACACCCTAGTTCAGGGGGCCATAAGGTTTGGAACAATTGGTTTTGCATGTTTCCTGATTTATGAAATGTAAATAATTGCTTCCTTACTGCAGGTATGAGAGCTTTCAATATCTAGTTTTCAGTCTGGGCTTCTGCTTGCCTATTGAGCCTTTTTTCGGTATGAGAGCCATAATAAGGGCTAGTTTGTTCACCAAGCTTTCCACTTGGTAAAATTAACTATTTGAAACATGAATAAGAGCACTGGTGGGCTCTGTGATCATATGGGACCTGGTAGGCCAAGAAAACCCCATGCCTTTGATGATAAAAAAAAAAATCAGCCATACTGAAGAAAACCTCCAAAATTCCTGTCATATAGATAATCAAAGAGACACCATCGTTAACTCCTGGATAAGCTGTTTGTTAATCCGTGGTCGTGCTAACACCAAATTGATTGATTGATTGATTGATTAATTCATTCATTGATTAGTGAGCGATGCTTGAGTCTCATCACAACACTCCTTCCTAAGATTTGCTCATCCAGGAGTAAAAAAGATGGTCAGCTTGCCAAAGGGAAATAAAATGGCTGATTGAGTCCTGAGGTCTTGAGCACAGAAGCCACCAAGTTCCATCTTCAGCAGCTTTTCCAAAGGTCTGCAACATCCTTAAAGAAAGATTTAAAATCAAGCTGCTACCTGGCCATCATGTATTTGCAGCTTGCTAATTACATGGACCTTGCTGTATAGCCTCTGTTTTTCTGTTTGCAACATCTTCTGCTGACAATTGTCACCAACATATGACCACAGCTGCTTACTGATGATCTATATTTTTTGTTGTTTGGTGGGTTTCTTGATTATGGCAAGAACTCAGCTTGCCACTGCTCTTTATCTTGTTCCAAATGGTTGATTGTATTAATTCTATGGATAGTCCAATGTGTCTGACTATTTTAAAATGTAATAACTGCACTTAGAAATACACCTGATTGACCAGAAACACCCTCAATGCCAACCATATTATGGCCTATGCAGTATTATGGTTATTAAGTATTATGGACCCTTAAAAAATAGGGAATGATATACTGTCATAAAGCCAAAGAAAAATTGAGAAAATCTGAGAATCTGCATTTCAAGAACATTGCCATGTTTGATAACAAGTCAAAAATAGTTAAAGAGCCAAATTTCAAAAAAACATCTTTGTCCCAAACATTACGCTGCAAACTATATAGAGACTGAATGAGCAACAGTTTTGAAATTCCTTTGGTCTTTTTTATGTTCCAGAGAAGTGAATTCCATCTTTTTTATTCTTTGAAGTAAACAGTGTTTTCATACATTCAACATTTATTTGAAATACTGAAATGATTTGATCCTTGAAATCAAAAGCATTTTGCATTTATTAAAGCTGGTTTGTAATTAAATCAAGAAGTACTAACAATTAAAACTGGCTTTGAGTTAGTTTTGAAATATATAGTATTTGAGAACAGTATTTATTCTTGAGTGGGCTAGTTCAGCTTGGAGCATAGCTTGGACATGTTTTGTGTGTTGCCATCATTGGAAATTCTGACAAATTGGTGGTAGGTATTGTTACCTACATCTTTGAATCTTCAAATGCTTGAAATGTCAATACGCTGATACAGCTCACTACTAAGAAACTATGCATGAATTTATTGCAGCCGAGATAAAACTATGATTTCTTTTGGTTGTCAAATAGGAGCATGATGTTAAAAATATATAGTTGATCAGTCGTGAATCAATTAGTGGACTGTGAAAAAATTAGTTTTCGTTTGAAAGCCAGTTATTCCAGAAACTACATCTTAATGCAGTGAAAAATATGCTATTATTTTTTTGGGCGGCCTAAAATATTTTTTCATGGTAATGACATTTTAGAGAGATCTATATATGCGGTAAATAATATGATAGTATAATTTTTGAGGAGCAAAATACAGACCCAGCAAGTGAACAATTAATTTTAAATATTTCTGTGTTGTTTTGTGAAATATAAATCTATTGCCAAAATATGCTTAAGTATACAGTAATGTATGATAAGATCATACTTTATCAGTTTATCAGTCAGATTTTATCTTGTAATCATGTGGTATCACATACTGTAGGATAAAAGTGCCATGTAAAATGTGCATATATTACTTACCTTGCTTAGCCTGCTTTTACATGTAAAATCAGAAGCGACCAATGATTTATCAAGGTATTTGTTTTGCACCAGTGATCCACTGTGACATCACTTTTGTGCGTGTTAAATGCTGTAGTACTGTGATCAGTGCTGTAGTCAGGCTCTGTATGTATAAAATATACAAATATCTCATTGCTTATATTTTTCATAATGAACGCATGTTCTATATGTTATTTAATTTCAGTGGGCTATATTACAGTTTCTTGTGCAACCCCAATTCAAAAAAAAAATCTTGGTACACTTTAGAAAATGCAAATAAAATCAAAAAGTAGTGACTTGAAAAGTCCATTGACCCTCAACTACTGTATGTAGTACACTTTGAAAACACATTATTAGGTACTTTTTGAATTCAATTGTTTACTGAAAATGTATGTTTATTTAAAATCTAATGATGAAGTCCAAAGATGTTGGCATAGGGGCAATTAAGGACCAATAATGATGTTAAAAGTTGCAATACTAAGGCGATGTGAAAGCAATGATGTTATACAGGAGAGGTAATCATGTTGCAGTAGAAAACGAGTCTCTAAAAAATGGCAAGTTCCTCAAAAGCAAAGATGGGATGGGGTCACCATTGCCAAAAGGTGTGTAAACTTACAATTATCACTTTGTGAACAACATTCCCAAAAGATCGGCGGGATTTTGGGAAAATTGGTAAGATTTTGACCATCTCACCCTCTACAGAGCATAATATAATTAAAGTATGGAAGGAATTCGGTTGTATCCTGGTATATGAAGGCCAAGGCCAAAATACACTTCCAATAAAGCATGATCTACAGTCCCTCAGACTGGTCTTAAGACCATAATGCACCAGATATTACAAAATGGGCTGAGAAACACTTTGGTAGACTTTTGTCAGTCAACATTATTCGCTGCTGCATCCAGAGATGCTGGTTAAAGCTTTACTTAGCAAAGCCAAAGCCATACATCAACATTGTCCAAAAGTGGTGTCAACCTCTCTCAGTGTCACCTCACATGGACAGTGGCGCAGTGATCCAATGAGTCAACTTTTCAAGCAGTTTTGAGAAAAAAACAGCTGCTGTGTCCTCTGGACCAAAGATACTAAGGACAACCCAAGCATCAATGTCAGGTTCAAAAGCCAGCATCTGTCATGGTATGGGGGTGTGTCTGCGCACAAGGCACGGGTGACTTGCGCATTTGCGAGAGCACTATTAATGCGGAAAGATATGCACAAATTTTATGGCAACGTATGCGGAATCCAAATGTCATTTGTTCCAGGGATGTCCCTGCATTTTTTGGCAAAACAATGCAAACCACACTCTGCAATGGTTACAAGGGCTAATCTAGCGCTCTGCTCCATAAGCACAGTGCTAAATTAGCCTGCCTGCAGGCTTGATCTGTCTCCAACTGAGAATGTGTGGCACGTTGTGGAGCGAAATTTAAAGCAACCAAGGCTCCATGCAGGTGCACTGCTGAAAATGGAGGAGTGGTGGAAAATTCAGCTTTTTAGACTTGATCAAGTGGTGTCCTCAGTACCCAAATGCTTATTGAGTGTGGTAAATAGACGTAGTTATGTCACACAGCAGTAAACAGTTGACTATGCTAACTGTTTTGGACTTTGCTGTAGGTATCACATTGTATATTTTCCATAAGGAACTAAATTCAAGTTAGACCATTGAATCCTTTGTGGTGATGCTTTCAATGTAGTAGTGGGTGAATGAACTTTTCAAAGGAGTCCTTTATTTTATTTTTTTGAAAATTTATTTATAGATTTTTTTTTTATTTATTTATTTATGCCCCCCCCCAGGATCAGTTGCTTCTGCTCCTCTAACATCCCAATGCACTGCTAGAGCTTTTTTTTTTCCTTTTCTTTTCAATGAGGCCAATTTCATGAAAATTTGTTATGAAATTTTAACACATCCATGATGGAAATGTATGGTGTCTATGTTGTGTTAAAAAACATACGTGCATTCCACACAATGAGTACTGACGTGAGGGAATTCTGATAGTTCAGGTCACTTTTTTCTTCTTTTTTTCTTCCTGCATTGTTGGAATGTCAAGCCCATGCAAACTCTACTACGTTTGTTATTTTTGCACATCTATCAGCAGAGTTACTAACGTAATAATTTGTTTACACCGGTTAAAACACTTCAGGCCTTAGCCTTTTATTCGTCACCATATAATGAATTCAGCTTGAAACCCATATATGTCAGCCAGTATATATCAATTATCCTGTTCTCGAATGATGTCTACTTATTTTCTTTTTAAAGATGATTATTTAGTTCTGTAATTCATGGAAAGCAGCTGATTTTTATTTTTGTGTAATGGATACAATAAAAACACAATCTTACGTTTCATCGCCTGGCATGAATTTTTCTTTCAAATTATTCAGCCTGTTTTAATGTTTCCTACCTTAAATTACTAATACGAATCTTTTTTTGTTTGATTGATACAGTCAAAACAACATCAAAGGCTATGTATAATAAGAAATAAGTCTGTTCCGAGTCTGGTGACCCATCAGGCCTGTGCTTAACCCCGGTTTTCTGTGGCATGAAGCAATTAGAAGTATAGCTACTCCCTCTGGATGGGATGTCAATCTATCGCAGGTTACCTCCCCAGCTCTTCTCCTGTGATCTGGAAAAACCTAATGCGAATGTCACTTATGGAATTAACTGAGTGAGACCCTCATTTGCGGTATGAATTATGGTGAAAATCTTAAAACACTACCTATTAGTGTAATTTGCATTGTCAAAATCAATTTTCCATTTTTTTTTTTTCGGTTAGGAAAAGTCCAAAATCCAAAAGTTTTAGTTCAATTGAGAGACCCTTGCCCCTGATAAACTAACTAGGTTTTTCCAGATCACAGGAGTCTTGTCAGGTTTCCCTGGCAATTTGTTGGTACGCATTTATAAGCCTGGGTGAAGTGAGGCACTGTGGGGTGAAGTGTTTTGCCCAAGAACACACCGCGAAGGCCGTGGCAAGGACTTGAACTCAGGACCTTCCGGTCCCAGGTCAAGCACTCTTAACCACTGCGTATTATGACCTGGTATTAATTGTCTTATGTAGTGGACATAATCGGATGTAGGTGGCAGTTATAGATTGCTGTTATCGATATTGCTTTAATTTCCATAAAATCTATCAATTCAAGTCTTAATACTATGTATGCGCTTGGTTCATAAATTCGACAAATACTGTTATGTTCGCTTATCATGGGAACACTATACAGATTCCTAGACGCTGGAACTTTCATGATTATGTCCACTAGGGGGATGCAATACAACGTTTCAAGATTCAGAGGAAAGTGTAATATCCTGAGAACAAAGGGCTACTTAAAACCCCAGACTGTTAGAACGAAGTAACAAAAGAGTCATTGTTGGCTCAAATGTAAAAAGTTTGATCACTCAGAACTATTGAAAAGTTGATCAGTGAAACAACTCAATCAATATAGGCTACACGGATTGGGACAATTTCACAAACACAAATATAGACCAATACAGTATTTGACCAATTATCTTCGAAATGTAAATTAATACGATACTCGACAGTAATTGAAAACGCTTGCTACTGCTATCTTGCCTGCGATATGTGCGTTCTCACATCAAAAAGTGAAAGCTTTTTCCCATACTTAACGGGCCACTTAGACTGCACTTACCATGTTAATCCCGCCCACATTGGAAATGAGTGTTTGCTTGTAAAAAAGACTTGTGTCACGGAAAAATAATTTCAAAAACAAATACACCAATTGGTCAAGATTACAGTATGGGAGCAGGGATTCAATTGGAAGGTACCACACAGGAGTGGAAATGGATATACACTTGGAAAACTGGTTTTTTTAGAAGTGGATGATGAGGCATCAGAATTGAACAAGCAGAGAGTTTGGCCAGACTGCATGGTTGAGAATCGAGCGCAAAAGAAGGGGAAAGTGCTGAAAGGTCAGAATGCAAAGTTTTCTCGCTTGGATTAGCCTTTAATTAACCAGTTTTCTTGCAAAACAATTTCGCCTTCGTCTTTATTTTTCACGCAAGTTACTCCAGCTTGTGACTTACAGGGTAAATGGGGGACTGAGACAGTTTTCTGCATTATCACGGAAGAAAACTAGCCAACTTATCAATGAAATAAAACGCGGGGAGAAACAAAAGAGGGACATGCACTATGGCAGAGAGCGGAACGGAGAAGAAGCCATCTGTATTCAGAAGCGTTTCTTTCAAAAAGCTGGAAAGCTGGAGCGCAAATAGACCTCGGTCTGGAACGGAGGACCAACGGCACAAATCAAAAGATTTGCCGACTGTCGCCCTTCCCCCTCCAGAAACAGAAGTAGTAACAGAGAAAGAACAGCTCTCGGCAGGGCAGTGTGTTCGTGCTTCAAGAAAAGTTTCCAAAATTTCTGCAGCCAGTCTGTCGACCGCAAAGCTAAAGAAAGGCGCTCGTTCTGTTTCTCCCTCCATACGCGAGCTCTCTGAGAAGTTTAGTTCTAACTCGGGGCGGGCGCACGTTTCGCCTTCTGTCAATAGTGGGGCACTGAAAAGTACAACCCAGGCAAGAAGTAAAGTTAAACATGAGTGGCTACCGTCTCAGAAGCTGCTACTGGAAGACAGCGGTCATTTGCCCGCTCGCGATAAAGATTTGGTAGAATCTGAGTCTTCCATCCATAAATCTGTGGACCAAAGTTTGTCTGTCTGGGGTGGATCAGTTGCGGAGTCTGACACTGAGAAAACTCAAGGACGGATAACTCGCTCTACTGTGGGTTCAGTTGCCAGCAGTGCAGGTAAGAGACATTATTCGCAAATCACGTCTGCTCATTCTAATTGCAGTGAGATTGTAACAGCGGATGATGAGTCATTAAGTCGCAGAAGTCCTTTATGCAAGTCACTGCGTGGTTATGTTACAACCCATGGAGACGCAATTCATGTTGACTTAACAAACTGGCCCAGTGTCACTAAAATAAGAGAAATATTTGGCGACGGTAATAGAAAACGACACAGATCATTCTGTGGTGCTGACGATTTAAATTCTGCTAGTCATCAAGTTGCTAGAGTGAAAGAGACTGCTCACACTGATGCAGGGGTAGGACAGTCGCCCCTGCAGCCAAGAATTTGGCAAGATGTCAGTTGTACTGACGATATCAATGTGTTCTCTGTGGAGAGACAAGGGGCTATTCTAAGCAACCAGGAGAGTAGACACCAGGATATGGACCTTGCTCTTAGCACTGAGCAGTTAGATGAAGCTGTATTAAGCCACAGCAGCAGAAGCCATTTGCACGAGGAGCAGCAACCCCGTGCTTGCAGATCACCGAGTCCAAGCAGCAAAGAGGGCGTTGAAAAGTGCTCAGTGAAGTTAAACAGTGACCCTAAGCCCCCTCCCCCAGCACCCCCACCACGCAGTAGCTCCATTGCTCTACCTCTCAGGACACACTCTTTTGCCTCTGGTCTGCAGCAACAGAGACAAGAAGCAAGACTGCCATCAGATAGTTTACATTCCTTGCATAGCTCTTACAGACCGCAGGCTACCCTCTCTGCAGCACCAGCCAGTGCTAGACTCCATTCAGGTGAAGAGGACAGCACGGGAAGGCGTGGCAGGGGCTCCAGGACTGGCCTCCCTTTCATTTGTGGAGGTGCCTCTTTCTCTAAAAACAACAAGAATGAGTCCTGGGCCAAGCCACCTGGACGGTCGTCAGGCAGTGATGAGGACAGCCCAGCACCAGTAGCTCACAACCGTGAAAACATTAGACGCAGGTCACTGAGGAAGAAAAAGAAGTGCAGCGCTGTTGCTGGGGTTACCAGAGATGACGATGATGGGGATTCAGATGACAGTGATGGCACACCTGTGATGGAGAAATTTGACCGACGCCAACAGCCAGGTGATGTGGAGCAGCCTGGCCACAGAACAGATGGACCCAAATCCAGACTAAGTTTTGGGCACCAGCCCAGGGAATCTGGATGTCCTCAGGGCTCTTTTGGGCCGGATGGCTACAGGCAGCATGTCAGAGGTGCATCAGATGGAGTTATTCCCCCAGCTGGCTCTACCCCTATCCCTATGGTCTCCAGGGTGTCAAAGGTTAACATTCCTTCATTCATTTCCAGCCCCAGTGGGTCAAGGAGCAGTAGCAGGTACTCCAGCACAGAAACACTGAAGGAGGAGCAACCGTGTCCTGCCAGCAGCACAGCTGGTGCTGCCTCGCCTTTGATGAGTAAAACCTACCATGGCAACTTCACCATGTACCGCTCCCCCAGCTTTGGTCATGGGGATAATTTTTCCAGAGCCCCAGTCCGCATTCGACCACGGCTGCCATTTAACACTGGGTTTGGTGAGGGGGCAGGTCTTGACAGTGGGCGGTATAGACAGTCCCTCAGCAGTGAAAAGGACAAGGCTAGGATGTCAATGTCAAACCCAGACATTGCCTCAGAAACACTCACACTTCTCAGCTTTCTGAAAACAGACCTGTCAGAACTCAGGGTTCGAAAGAGGGAAGCTCCTGGACCTGATTCAAGCAACGACCGCTGCGGTGTGAATTCTGGTCACCATAGCACAGCAGGCACTTCCTCGGTGTACAGGATGGGATCGAGGTCCCAAGGCTACCCTCACAGGCGCCCCTCTCTCAAGGATCTCACAGCAACGCTGAGACGTACAAAGTCTTTCACCTATTCTGAAAAGCCACGCGGCGGGCAGCACTGCACCAGCAGTGGAGCTAAAAGGAGCTCCTCTGAGCTCCGTCTTGATCAGTCTGAGGATGGAGAGGTGATGGTGCCTGAAAGGGAAGTGGAGAGTGACGATTGTAAGAGAGGTTATGGATATGAGGAGCCAATGCCAGTGCCTCTACAGGACAGGTATGTGCTGGAGGCCCAGCAGGTGATCCGGGACATATGTCAGATGGGTGCTCAGGATGACTCATTTGACATGGATCGTGATAAAGGCAAGGATTCCAGACTGAAAGTAGATGAGAAAGCAGCTGAGGATGAGGAAGGAGAAGAAGAAACACTAATGGTGAATAGGAGGAGTGGGGAGCAATCAGAAAAAGTGACTGATGCTCCGTTTTCAGACGAAGGGAGAGAAAGTGAAAAGTGTTTGAGGAAAGGTGAGTCAGATGAGAATGTGTCTTGCTATAAATTAGCGGATGAACTGTCTGGACACGAGTCCAGTTTGACTGATGAAGGAATAGTGACAGAGCCAGAGAGCGGGTCATGCAGGGGATCTTTAAACAAAGACATTTTGGGTCAACCATTGACAGTGTGGAAGCAGTCTAGCCTGTATGAGGAGGAGGGGCGGGATGTGAAACCAGAGAATGCCTCAGTGCCTCTCGTCCTAGCGGTAAAAACAGAGTATGAGGGTGTGGCAATTGTGGGGGAGTCTGATGGTGTTAGGACTATGGCCCAGGGGTCACTGGAAGCCCCCTCTACACCTGGTGCATTCGACGACGGAGGAAATTCTCCTCCTCGGGAAACAATGGCTCGGACTCCAGCAATGGGAGTAATTGTGAATCGAATGGGGAGACTTACCGCTCCCTCAGTGACCCAATGCCTCAATGTCGGCGCTCTGTATCTGATGACCCAAAGAGCTTCTCTGTGGACAGCAACCTCCTGGGTTCCCTCTCTCTCAGCTCGAAGAGCGGCATTCCGGAGCCGTCGGCTGCTGAGCTATCCGAGTGCACGGGCAGCGCGGCCAGCGACCTGTCGGTGTGCAGTGATGGGCTGAGGGACTACAGCGCTGTGATCCAGAGCATCATGCGTGAGCCCGGCACCATGGACAAGCTGAATGATGAAAAAGCCAATGGCAAAGCAGTGAAGAAAAAGTCTTTCAGTGACCCCAGCCGGCGGAGTGAGCCATCAGATGGGCCCGGGTTCAAAGGTCCGAGTGAGCCCATCAGTGAGCTAGAGCAAGCCATCCCCCCATCAAGCAGTGAGCCCATCCTGTCTGAGCAAAGGGATGAGCTGGGTGAGCTGGAGGAGCAGAGGAGGCCCAGGGGAAAACCGCGGTCACAGTCTGAGCGTGTGCTCCCCTCACATCTGGAGCAGGAGGTGACCGAGGGGGCACCCTGCTTCCCCTTTGACCCCAAGCTTGCTGAGGTCCTCTCACCTCGGGCAAGCCGACGTAGCTCTAAGAAGCGCAGCAACCGAGTATTGCAACCGCAGCTGTCTGACCCTGAGCTGCAGGTGGAGCTGCCGGCAGAGTTGCTGCAGCAGCCCCCGCTGCACCTGCCAAGGCCCCGGCCCAAGCACGTGCGCCATGCCAGTGAACCCACCACATTCCTGCCCATCATGCCACCTGAAGGGCCCCAGTCCCAGTGTCAGTCCATGCCGGTCAGTGCTGCAGAACACTCACACTCCACTGCGCACAAGCTGTACCATGCCGATCAGGCACCCTCCCTGCAGGATGTCACCAAGCAGTACATTCTGACCCTGAATACTAGTGATGCACCTGCTGTCGTTGCCCCTGAATCCCCGAGATCCACTCCCGCCACCCCAACCGCAGTGGAGCCCAGAATTTCTCGGAAGATCGGCGAGGACCTGGCACTGGCACCAGCACCGACCAAGCCTAAGCCTGTGGTGGTGAGTGAGACTACAGTTTTGTGTGTGTGTGTGTGTGCGTGTGTGTGCACATGTACATTTTTGTGGTTGGCTGAGCTTCCTTGTCTGTTTGAGATTTTCTGAGCACCAAGGAGCAGAGAGAACCACTTGGGAGTGGTTTGAATAGAACCAGGCGTTTGTCTGTTAGTGGTTTCTTTTTTAGGCAGTATAAACGCAGAAAATTGGGAAGAAAATGTACGCAAATTCAATTAGATGTGTTCAGATTCAGTCAATCTTATTAGTTACTGTATATTTACTCTCTGAAGAGGATATTGATTAACCATCATGGTTAATCATCATGTTAATGATGACTATCATAATCATTACGTTATCATCAGTAACATGATCAGTCTTAAATAATTAAACCTTAGACAAGATGTTTTCCAGCTTTATCTGAGTTGCGTGGCATGCAATGTTGGATTCCTGAGACCAGAATTTATTAACGGGATATTTAGTTTTTCTCTTCACTTCACTGGATGGCAAGCTAGAGTACATATTGATAAACGGACTGCATTTATATAGTGACTTTCTAGTCAGATGACACAAAGCGCTTTACAATTATGCCTCTCATTCACCCTGATGGCAGAGGCTGCCGTGTGGGGTTCAGTGGGGTTCAGCAGTGTGGGGTTCAGTGTCTTGCTCAAGGACACTTCAACACGTTCTCTGGAGGAGCCGGGGATTGAACCAGGAACCTTCCAATTCCTAGCCTAGCCACTCTGCCTCCTGAGCCATGCCGCCCCACTGTATCTAGGGGCTCTCAGAAAATCAGCGGCTCTTAATTTACACAGTTGTTCATCCATTTATTTAGGCCATTTCTTGCTGTCTGTCTACTGTTATCTGTGTCTGATGGTCCATGGCTCTGTTTTCTCTTACCTGGCTGGCTGTGCCACTAGTTGTCAGGTTTTGTATTGTGTGAGTATGTATTTGTTGACTGACACAATGCATAGAGTTCTGTGACTCAACATCTGAAGAGATGATATCAGCAGAACTAGGTGGCTGTGCTTCTCAGTAGGGCTGTGGACTTAGACTTTCTTTTTGTGGGCAACAGTATGCATGATTGGTTAGTCCAACACACACACACACACCCATACTCACACACACAGGACCAGGACAGACATGGTGTCTGATAAATGCACACACACTAAATTGCCCAGCCAAATGTGGTGGGATCAAGGGCCTTTGTCATGAAATCTGGTTGGCGGTGTACTTTTGCTGCTGGCAGATCAGAGTTTCTGTCCTAGTAACCTATCTGAACTCCCACTTCTTGAGTGGACACTCTGAGCTCTCACTACCGTTTGTTCTTTGGATGTATTTTTCCCAAAATAAATGATGCGGAAAGGCCTGCCATTAAGCAGCTCTTCTAGTCCCCATGTCCTGATGTGACCCTCGTTAGCACTTGAGGGGTGGGGGTTGGGATGGGGTGCATTGGGGTCACATGGTCCTCTGCACTCTTTGGAAGGAGAAAATCCCCTGGAATGAAGTTCCCTGTTTCTCAGTCAGGGACTGGAAACAAAAGGCTCCACATATGGGATTGTCAAAACTGCTGCGCAGGAACGTCGTAATTATGTGGTGTTGACAGTCCACAGGATTAATTTTTATGTGTGTGTGTGTGTGTGTGTGTGTGTGTGTGTGTGTGTGTGTGTGTGTGTGTGTGTGCGCGTGTACGCGCGCGCGAATGCTGATGGCTTTCGGACTGTGCTGACTTGCATTGACCATGGTTTGGTGTTTTGATGCGGTTGTAACTCCAGATAAGATCATTTCCCTCAGATATCAGCAATTTGACATTTTTGTTCGCAGAGTGAGAAAAGTAGGGTGCTAATTGCATAATTTATTTGTTCTTTTCAGTTTATATCATTCTGCTTTTTAATTAGAGCTTGGAGGAGTAGTGTGTTCCGTGAATAGAATAATAGTGGGTTTTAACTATTCGCTAAATTATTTATTACTTATATGTTGCTTCACTGGAAGGCCTAAAGGTAGAGCACTGGTCCTCAGAGTACTAGGTGATTCCGTATTGGGCTGGATGGAGTGCGTGGACGTAAGATACAGCTTATTTAGTCCTGGGTAATGGCCGGATGTTTGTTTTATGAGCATTTTAGTAAGTAAGATGGGATGTCCACGCAGTCCAGTGAGCCAAGGGGAGCAGGACTGTACACTGAAATATTTCTCTTTGTGTGTGTGTGTCTCTCTCTCGAGTGTCTTTTTTAATAGACGTGAGCTGCTCTGCCATCATATCATTTGTGTCTCACCCTTCAGGCATGGCGTCAAAGAAAAAGTGTGAGAAAGTAATTGTGAAACATATTCCTCTCCCTCTCCGTCTATCCCACTCTCTCTCCCTCTCCATCTTTACCCCTCTCTCCCTTTCAGTGTTCAAACTCAAACTGCATCTCTCAATACCTTTATAATGTATTTATCTCCAGTATTGTACTGTGAGTGGGTCCATTTTGCCCCGTTGGCCTGTGTATCAGAGGTGCGAGCATGGGATTCTGGGAGGATTGAGGTGAAGGTCCATATCACAGACAGCTCATGTCTGATACCAACTGCCCAGGCCTCAGTACGGGTGCTGTGACAGGTTGCTGAAAAGTGAAATTATCTCGAAAGGAAGTGGGTGTGCATTAACAGGAAGTTGTTTAAGTTACAATGGTCAGATAAAATCCAGCAACAGCATCCAGTGTTTTTGGTCTGGGCAGAGTCAGAGTGTCAGATTGAAGTTGTTTGCCCTGCCAGCTTTCTGTTTGACTGCCAATGCATTCCAGTCTGGTCTGGCATCCCTTGGGTTTTTTTTTCTTTCTTTCTTTCTTTTCTTTGTAAATGCATTTTTTGTTCCATGTCTTAGTTTGTTGTGGGGACTGACAGGTACAGTTATTATTTTCTATGCAATGTTGGTGGGTGTGTTTGTCATGCAGTAAACCTCTTTCAGTACTGATCCAAATTCGCATGTCAGTTCCTCAGCATTCATCGGAAGTATTAGGAGTTTGCATCTTTGTTCATCTGCTCATGTTTACTCCGGAACTGCACATGAAGTTGATTAGGTGCTGCTAGACATTCATCTCCTGATTCTCCATTCTGGTTTCGCTGGGTCTTGAATGAACATGGAGCAAAGCAACTTCACCCCCTCTCCCCAGGTCCTCATGTCCTGGAGCTAATTTCAGAGCATGAGGGTGCAATGTGGGGACTGGATGACGCCATAATAGCTCTGATTTAAAAATAGCATTTTGATTGCTCTTTGCTTGCACTGTAAGGTAAATGGCAGGCACTGGCTAAGTTCAATTTGGATTACAGTTTGAATTGTGCATCATTATATGAATCACTGTTCATTTTATAGTAGGCAGTGTGATTAATTCCACATAAAACACCCCTACCATCAAGCTTTCCAACCTAGCTCAATATTATGTCAAGTTGGGGAAACCTTGAACTAAATTTATTTACCTGAAGCTTAACTTAATTATCCTGGGTTTTAAAAACAGGGTAAGGCATGTGTATATTAAGTTTGCCAGAATTGAGGAAAGAGGGACTGTTGGCACTGTTTCAACCTGCTTTGGCCCCCCTACAACGTACAAGCAGCCTATGGGAGTTGCCAGTTTAGGCTAGCAAGGGGCTGTCAAGTTGATGTGAGTTGAGCTTAAGAGACGTTATAATGTTAGCCCTTGAGGCTACAAGTTGCGGCTCCCAGTGAATACCCATTTGCAGATTAACTTTTGGTATGTATATGTGCGTGCAGTAGCATCTGTCAGTGTTGTTGTCTGCGTTTTTTGTCTTAGGATAGTCATTTACAATAGCCTGGTAAAAGGGGGTGGCGGGCGGGGGGTTGTGATCCAACTCTCAGTCAGGTGAGAAGACTTGAACTGACTCATTCTCAGTGTGGTTACAGTAGGTGGGGTTAGTCCAGACACTGATGTCATGCCTGAATATGCAACTTGCCTGGATTATTTTCACTCTTAAAAGCTGCCTCTTCCCATTTCTTATAAGATTTTTCACCACTGGGTGCTGTTGTTCGGCCCATTTTTAAATCGCATTTGTTCCTCCGTTTTTGTTTTGGGTGTTGAGCATCAAACAGTTCTGTAGAATGTTCTGGAAGTTCTGCAAAGCAAGGGGTCAAAAGGCCACTGATGGCTGTGGCCAGACATAGTGTTTCAGCCAGCAATGACATTTCCCAGCCTGTCCTCATATGATGGGTGTGTTATGTCTGCACACTTCATGAGAGATTGCTGTAAAATGGGATAAAGTCCATTTTAACAATGAGAAGCCTGTTTCATTCTGAAGAGCCAGTTTCTGCAAGATTCAGGCAGGGTAGGATACACCATCTGACTCATTTTGACCAAACTATTTTTGAAGGTAAATGTATGGTAGCAAGTTAGGAAAATCATAGTTTTTTTTGAAGATTATTTTTTTTGGGATTTTCACCTTTATTTGACAGTTGCAGTGCAGAGAGAGACAGGAAGGTTGGGGAGAAGAATGGGGATGACTTGCGGCAAATGACCCAAGCCACAATCGAACCCAGGTCGCCGCAAGAAGGACACAGCCTTTATGGTGCGCGCGCTTAGACCGATGTACCACCGGGGCACCCCGGAAAATTATATTTTTAGTCCTCAATTCCCCTTCAATAATGTTTAGGGGTCCCTGAGCGGTCAGGGTACACACTGACCATTTGAAGAAAATTAGAAGTTTTGATTTTTCAAGGGCTATTTTTTTCATTGCGCCCCAAGTCATTAGTGAAAATTATCTCAAATATGGTTGTATGGGCTGAAATAGTTACTGTGGCACCAGATTTTTTTTTGTGGGTGACCTGGGGGTGCAGCTCATAGGGGGAGCTAAAAACTACCACTTTTGCTATTTTTAAATTTTGATTTATGGGATCATTTTCACTTGACTAGATGCCCATCATGATTCATTCTTAAATGGATACCTTAGTATCTGGAGTATACGTTCAAGTGGTAGCTACTATGGGTGATTTTGGGTTCTTGGGTATGGGGGTCACTTCTGTTCACAATAATGTGAAAATTGGTCATTTCTGCAGCTCATTTGCTCCATGCGCCCCCAGTCAAATCCAACGGAACATAGTCACTTATGCTCCGAGATGTGTCTAGTATCTTGCACTAGAAAAATTGCCTTGAGATCTGGTTTCATTAGCAATTACACCACATTTTCTTGGGATAGTTTTTCTGGATTTCAATGCTTTTCACCCTCATCCCAACCATTTTCCTGTGTTCTACCTATGTATACAATGACCATTCCTGTTTGGAGTTGAGGGTGGCTGTGATTCTGACTAACAAGTAGGGCAGTTTGCTTTTAAGAAGCAGGCGGGGAATTAAGAATTCATACGAGTGCCACAAAATTGAGTTCAAATAATCTGGCCCTAGAGAGATAAAGGCATCAGGTGGTAAAAATCAGAAGTTGGGCAAGGGGCCTTTTTTGTGGGCAAGCACAGTGTGCAGCAAGGTCTTAGAATTGCTTTGTGACATTTTCTGTTTTGTACTGGCATGGTAATGCAGGGCAAGTCATTATGTTACATGCCTTTCGTCATGCTGAGCTGTCTCACTCTCGCTGTCCCCTCCCATCTCATGTTGCAGAGAGCTCTGAATGGGAACAGTAGCCGGGAGGTGAAGTCATCTGCTTCAGGGTCAATGAAAGGATATTGAGCCTGGAGATCAGGTACACTATAGGTGGGGCATTTGGGGCTTCAGTTCATGATGTTTTCACATAAGTGGGCTGAAGGAATGTGGCCCACCTTCTCCTCCCTTATTACATAATGGCCCTGATCCCCGCTAAGGGAGGCAGGGGGCTGGAAGTGGATGGAGGATCTGGAGATGCGTTCGATGAGCATGCATCCTCTTTTAGTCCGCTCCCGAGGTACTTTTTAATAAACGAAGTATGTATATTGACTCCCTCTGATTCTCACACACATGCTCTCACATCACTTCTCCTCAAAGAACCAGTTTGTGCTCGGTCTTTTTTTTAGTGATACAGCAGAAAGACCCGTTTATTGTGTTGTGGAAGTCTTTGTCTGTGGCCAGCTCAATCTTTTGCTGTTACCAGTACTTTTGTGTGTGTGTGTGTGTGTGTGTGTGTGTGGGGGGGCGAGACCTTTGGTCATTTGTGTTTGCACTTGGTTGTCTCACGGTGACAGATGCCAAAATGCACCTCTTCCTTTTCTCCTCTCTCCCTTGCTTTAAAGCCTCACAGATAAGCTTACTGTAATGTGACTGGATAGCTTGTGGCACATTGCTTGGCCTGTGAGTGTGTAATAAAACTGCTGTGGTATTCCGGCATGTCTTCTGTAGCATATACATGTATGAATTCAGCAGGGTGGCTATTTCCCGAGGCAGGATCTCTGATTCAACTGGGGAACTATATTGAGTAGATCCCACTTAACTTTTGTCTTTACTTTCTGTCTCATGTTTCTTGAGTCAGGGCTCAGAGGCCCGATCTGACGTTTGCCAATACGTTCGCAGTGCAAGGTCTCTGAGTATGGAGTACAATAGCGGGTCATACTTTTCACATTAATGTAATGAGAAAGGACAGCGGCTTGTAGACTTTGGCTTGAAATGTTCCGTGCAAACTGGATGCTTTCTGTCAGTTATTGGAGTACAGGAGTGATCATTCATTGTCAGAAGGCTTGGCTGTTGGCACTCGGAGTGGTTGTGTATTTTCTCTGTTCCTTTTTTTTTTGTATTACAACGCACGCGCTTATCCTTTCTTCGTTTTTGACAGATTTTTCCTTAAGTGGTATTGGAATGTCTGCTAGTCTGTGAGCAGACCTGATAGCAGAATTCGGCTGAAATGTAGCAATGGTGATTTGAATTTGCTGTGTTTTGCAGAAGGATGTGAGAGTTATTCTCTCAGACCTCCTGCTAATCAGCCCACTAATCTGTTACCTTTCCTCCATATTGATAGTGAATCTCTCTCGACTATCTCGACTGTGTGAACCAAAAAGTTGCAAACTGGGACATGGAGCCATTCAAGACCAGTGGGTGGAGGAGTAGGGGAAGCTGAGATTTACATGTCTGTTTTGCATTTTTGGGAGTAGAACCAAGAGTTCCATTTCACTCTCAATGTTCTCAGAGAAAGAGCTTCTCATGAAAACACAGTTTTATGTAGAGGAGAAGCAGCCTGCTGGCCTGTGTTATCATTGGTGGTTCACTGTCATAGTGATGGTGATGAGGGGGTATTCACAGACACTGAAAGGCCGGGGGAGCCCGGTTAAATGCTCACTGAGTGTTTAGGGTTCAGACAAAAGCAGTAATGGGAGAGAAGGCTGCCAGGCTTACGGATGAGTAGATGGATTGTTTACTTTTTTTTTTTTTTTTTTTTTTTTTTTTTTTTTTGTTCGATCAGCCCACCCACCTACATTTGGACCCAATAGTACGGGTTTATATTGAGTGGCTGTTGGGCTGGAGGGCATTTTAACTTTAGAAAACCTCTGGGCTTTTGAAACCATTCACATATCCCTTGATGTCCTTTCAACTGGGGCCATTCTATTTGAAGTGGCCCCTTTGTAGTGTTGACTTAATACAAGTGCCACCAGGAGAAGACTTTTGGGGTTTGGGCGTCTGAGATTTATAAATGTCCCCCTCACCACTGCTCTAGGCTGATGACCATAAATCAAAGGCCAGTTAGATGTATAGCTGTATCGCAGGCAGTACTGTTTTCGGTGGTGGACTTGAATCACTACGGATTTAGTTTGTGGAGGTGGAATGATGCAGCCATAAATGAATTGACCTATGGCTAAGCCCTGCCCTCAAATGTGATGAGCCAATCACAGTGCATATTCTCTCCCCATATACTCGGAAATTCTGAGCCTGAACTTCCATTGAAACGCATTACGGAAACTCCGAATCGTTCGCTTTTATGGGGTTTAAAAAATGTTTCTAAGTTAAAAAAATAGTCAAATGCTGTGCTTGGGGTAAATGTAACTCCGATACGAGGTATCCCGAGAGGCTGGGCGATGGGGTGTATTTTATACCCTTCTCAAAGCCACATCATAACCGAGAGAAGTGTCTCCTCTGGATAAAGCTTTGTGGAAGACCCCACTATCAGCTTAACGTAGCAAACAAAGGTCAACAAGGATGTCTACATTTGTTCCAAGCTAAGTCACCATCTTGTCACTTTGCTGGAGATTAATGTAAAGTTATCTTTTACATCGCTAAGTTAGCTAACGTTAGCTAAAGTTAGTTAACTCTATGGCTAACTTCAGTGCTGACGGATGTTGGCTTAACATGAGCTCCTGGCTGTGTTGTTCACCATGTCACCTTCTTTACTTAGGAGTTCAGTCACGTCAGGTTAGATTTCTTAAATTCGGTAGCAATAATAATACGTAGGCTACATTAAATTTATTACCCTGCAGTGCACGAACAATGCTGATCCTCTATCTTGTTGTGTGAGAGGGTGACAGAAACGAGAAGCGGTTGATTGCATTTGCACTGAGACCTGATAATTTTAGCTTCTAATTTAAACTTTTCGTTGACCACCTCCACTCTAAATTCATAAATGTATCCCTCCAATGCATAGTGTAACCCTTATTGCTGACTTCTTGATGATATTTGAGCCTTCTATCGCCAAAAATCATCGATAGCATCCTGAAAAATATCTCCGACTGTGATACCAGCCATTAGCGCCTGTTCTAAAATGTTGATTGTTTGTCCGAGTCAGTGGAGGGGGCAAGGCTTAGCCATAGGTCAATTAGATCCTAAAGCTGAGCATTTCACTGCTAGGCTGCTGCAGTCTTGGCCTTCAGCCTGATGTTGCTCCTGCTTCATTGCTGTTAATATCCAGCTGTGTAAATGCACAATAGTGTAAAATATGCCCTCTGGAAGTTTTCCTTTTGCGCCAAGGAAATGAGTAATGATTGAGGGTAAACTTTCGACTACCCTCCACAAGGGGGTTGTTTATCGTGGTATTTTGGACACTCTCACTCTTTGGCACATTCGGAGCTTGAGGCTCTGTGCGAACAGCATACATTGATGCCTGGAGACGGATGTTATTTTTAGATCACCAGCCACATCCTAACAAGCCTCTCCGGGTCTGACGATGGCACCGACAGCTGTCTGTGCTGACGTGCATCTGCCCAAGCCCCCAAATTGACTCCTACCCTGTGGTTCCTCCCTCAAGCCCTATTCACCAATTAAATCCCCCGTCTTTCCTCTCCAGGCTCCTCCCAGTGCCCAGTTAATCTTTTCCTCAACAAGAGGGAGATTTCATGCAAATATGGGCCTCATGGGTGGGGATTGTTCAACTGACATCCTGTTCTAACCAATATTTAAAGCAATTAAAATTTAGAATCTTCCCCTTTTCACAAATGAATGCTCTGGATGCTTTTCTGTCTTGTGGAAGGTGCATGGTGGCAGAACATGGGGTTGGGAACTGATAGAGACATCCAATGAGAGAAGCCCAGGTGGAATTACAGTTTTTGCTATCCACTATGGGGTTTAGCACAGATGAGCACCATGTAAATATTGAACCCCTGGCCTTCATTCAGACTGAGTGAACGTTTTCACCCCTGGATTTCGTATTCTGTATCTTTGATATCTGGTTTGATGTCTCTCTCAGGATTTCTTGGAGCCTGCTGTGTTGATGTCACAGAGCATGCAAATATGTTGGTTGTAGATCGACATTGCAGCTGAAGAGATGTTTCATGTTCATGGCGCAGAAAGGTGCGGTGCTCTGGATTATGGTAGAAGCACTGGAGCAGTGGTCATTAAAAGCGACTGGGTGCAGTGGGAGGCCTCTGCTTCCTGTTCCGGGCATGCGCAGCGGTACAGGAGAGCTCCCTTCCTCTCTGCTGGGTCCCGACGCAATCATGAGAACTATGCTTAGGGGTGACATGGAGCAGGCAGGTTCATCTTTTCCCATGGTAGCCCTGGCAGAGCTCCAGATTGGGCCGGCTCTGGGAGGAGGGGGTGTGCAGGATGTCGGGGAAGAGAAGACGCGGGGATTTTCGGGATGCCCTTTTTTCCCCCTCTTCGGCAACGTAACTCATGAACTTTCTCTGTTTTGGAAAAACGCATACAGACAAGCATGCAAGTGCACATGAAAACATACAAATACTTGCAAATATGCACACTCACACCCATGCAATCATGCACATATGCTCAAAAACAGACATTCAACCTGTCCTGCCTTTAAAGGAGAGAGAGCATGAATATGGGAGAGATGGGACTTCATTTATGGAGCATCTGTTATCTTTCATCTGTTCATTTCCAGGGTAAACGAAACACGCGCGCACACATACAAACACTCGATCTTTCCAAAGAACTGTTTGGTAGGCTGCTTTTTGCAGCTCTCCCCACTTCCTCCCAGACTCAAGTGAAGAGACAGACTGTTCTTCTGTGGACCTCGGTCCCTTGTGGAACACTGTTATTTTAACCACAGCAAAATAACTCCGACAGGGCTGTCTCCAAAATGTGATATCAATTGGGTATTAGACTATGGCCTAGGAAATGACATTGAGGGTAATTGGTCCAGACTAGCTTCCCAAAAAGGAAGACAGAGTTATTATTTTTGGGGCGAGTAAAGATGATAAAGAGGAAGGAAAAAAAAAGTTGTGTTTGTAAATGTTAAAATGGTTTTGACCCTAACTGATCATTGGAGCCCTCTCCGTCAACTCTGGCCCCAAATGAACTGCACTCATAGCTGGAGACTTTCTATTGCAATAAGGGCATTTCTTCTAACAACATCTTTCTAATATTTATTTATGGCCTCTTTAAAGAATGTTTGTTTCACATAATTAATTACAAAGAGTTCTTACTATTTGTGGCTAGTTGGTTTTTTACGATGTGGAGAGTTGAGGGTAGTGTACCAGTTGCTGTGTGCATTAGGGCTCAGAGTGTAGTGCTTTGCGAGATTGTGTTGTTGGTTTTGGGTCTCTGGATGGTCATACTCTCTCGCAGCTGGTCCATTTCCGAGACGGCGATCGTAAATACAGCATGACTGGAAACCGCCTGTTTAATGTTCAAACTGTTCTCTCCCATCTTTTTCAGTGGCCAGAATGAAGCTGCAAAACAAAGTCCTCCAAGACAACTGACCTCTTCGTAAATGTTTATGAGGGACAGCTAATTATGGTGTTTGGATGGAGTAAAATATAATGCACACCGGCATGCATCTTCAGGGAGTCCATGTACTGCATCTGTGGACCTCCTGTTCAAGGCCAATAGATGAGTGCCCTTTATTTGAGCATTGATAAGAGCCGCTGTTTTCAGCGCAAAATCTCTGGGTACGTTATCGTTTCCTCATCCCGCACAAGTTTACGCTCTCTGCCGCAAGCGCTCCTCCTGTAGGTCATTACTTTGGAAGCCACCCCACTTAATTACAGAGCAGCTCCCTTATGTAAGCGGAGGCGTTCCGCAGGGCTCGCTCTCTCCACCGTTCCTCAAGGAGGCGTTTCTGTTGTTTCAGAAGGGCGTGCACCGTGATTCAGGGGCGGGGAAGGTTTCTCCGAGTATCATTGTGGGGACATCCCTTTGGTTCTGTTAATCTTAGTCTGTGGTCTACCTGTTGTGGCTAGCTTTTTTCCTCTTTTCCCTCTGATTAAAGAGCTGTGATGTTCATTATTTCTCTGCAGAAAGGCTTGCTTGTTTTTTCCCCGATTTCATATTATTCTTTTGCGTCTCAGAGAGCTGGTCTTGCCCTCACCAGAAGAAGCTGTACATGGTCGCTTTGGTCTGAGGATCATGCCTTTCCTTTTTTTTCTCGTTGTTGGGGCTGTCTCAATAAAGCTTTTATCCTTGCAGTGCTGCGGGCCTCACCTGTGGTGGAGCAGTCATCCCTTCTGCATTGATAGTGCAATTGGCTTTATCCATTTCTGAGGCCCTCCCAGTGTTTTGTCACCATAAAATATGCTTCCAAAGGCATTTAAGTCACTTAGCATTTGCGCACAATGTGCCCTCTGTAGCCCGTGGTGGCATAGTTCGAAGCCCTACGTGGGTGGACTTGAGCCGGACGTTCCATGGCTGGGGGGTTTAGCGCTGAAGCGCGTGTTTAGCAATCCTTAGATGCGTTGCACTGCGGGGTGGACCATCTTTCTCTTTGCGGATGGAGTCTGTTGTTTCCTTGGGCAGATCCAGGGCGGTTTTTCCAAAAGGGCGCAGCCCTTTTCGGGTGAGGATCCGAGAGGATGGGCCTCGAGCAAAAGCCAAGGTTTTCTGCCAGAATATTACTTGTTTGTGCTTATTTTGTATTTATTTAATTTAATTTGATTGGGTCAGGAACTTGGGTGGTTTTACATTGGGATGTTGACTTTGTATAGTTGAGTCGCATTTGAGGCATATTTCTGATGTTGGTATTCCTGTTGATTTTATGTGGAGGTATTGCAAGCTGAGTGCTCTGTGAGGTTTTGCCTCGTTTCCTGACTGATCTTCTTAAAGTTGGGAACTCTGCAGTGTAAGTCTATGGTAGGGGCCAAACTTGTTATTGTGTTGTGGTTTACTGGTCTGAAGTCTTAGCAGGGTTTGTTGCTTTTCTAATATTTTGGCTGTATCATTCTCTCAAATTATATGTGTTGAGAAAGAGGTGTACTTTCTGAACTTATTGTGTTGGGAACAGTGTGAAGGGTGGGGTCACTGCACAAAGCTCATTGATTGGCATGTTGAGTGGAACAGTGCAGACATAGGTATACTTAGGCTAGGTGCACTGTAATGGCTTCAGCAGCTGAATGGTTTGTGAACAGTAGTTTTGGGAATTTTGTGATGAGTATTTGGTTGCAAGATGAAACCAAGCTTTTATTTTCTTTTTTGTGTAATTGGACTATGAATTGCAGAATATTAATGAATCCCTCAGATTTAAAGGCTTGCCAGGAATGCTGCTCAATTCTATTGATGCCTTGACCTGTTAAATAGTCTCTCACCCCTGTCGGAGTCAGGCCTGTTTAAATAATGTCCCTTTGTGACTGGCTGTCTTGCTGCTCGACTAAACTGAATGCATGAGAAGGCGACGTGGCACACTTGCATGCTAGAGACCAAATTTCATCTCAAAAGAGTGGTGCCACTTCGATCGAATGTAATGGAATGAAAAATATTGTAATGCTTTCCTTGATCAAAAACTTAATCTCATCATCCCTTTAAAATACTTTTGTGTTGCTGCAATTTGATGGTAATTTGAACGCAGCCGCATGTTCATCATAAATGCAATTGTGTGATTTCACGCAATTAGTGGTTGTGCTTGTCTTTTCCAAAGAATTTGTTGTGCTGCTCTGTAAAACAAAAGCTTAAACCAATGTAGCTGATGATGTTTGCTAAAGATGTTGTGGTCCCAGGAGAATGGTGGCAAAGAATTTATTTTCTTGGTGTTAGCGAGACAGAAAGTTAACTGGCAAACATGAAATCCAAACGAGCTGTCTGGTTGGTAACAGTAAGCGACATTCATTGGAGCAGGAGTGGCTGACGGTAAACTATCCCTCTTCTGTTTGGCTTTAGCAGTTAGCACCAAATGTTATTATGCCACCTAACATTTAGAGGATGTATTTTAACTTCCTTGACTGAAAGCTTGGTTTGAATTTTTATTCAATCGTGCATCTTAACATGCCAGTTCGGCATTGTTTTGGAGGTTTTCATCTCGTATTGCTCTAAAATTGCTTGGCTGTCATAATCTACTTCTGTTAATGTCCAATTATAATATAGTGTTGAAGGTTTTATACCTAAATGTAAAGATAGAACCAGAGTGAGTTACATTGGCTTGCACTGCATTTACAGATTTAAACGGGAGGTCAAAGGCTTGAGTTATTTTGAGGATAGCAATTTACTTAACCTATTGTGTCCCACATAGATGTGGAAAGATGACATAGAAATGGAATTAACGTGAAATTGCCTCGGTTGTTGTGGTTATGGTAGCTTCTTGAAAATTCTTGATTTCATTCTGTAGGTCTCAATTTTTATGCAAATTGATTAAAATTTTGTTTGAATATGGTTGAAATAGATTGCTAAAAAGTGACCAATTTAATTTTTTTTTTTTTTTTGAATTATGAGGAATTTTCTAATGTTTCTTTGTTTTTTATTTAAATTGTGAATTTACTTTGTGATGAAAATAACAAAAAAGACATTAAAAATTTAATGTCACAGGTTTTCAAGGACTTAACATCAAACTGTAATGCTAAACAGGCAAGTTTTTACCAACATGAAGCAATTTTAATGGGCTTGTTGGATCTTTGCTATTTTCAGGAATTTATTTCCCCTTAAAGCTTTGTAATATACAGTAACTCTGTCGCTCTTGCGGGTCCCAGCCAAGTGTCCACTTTTACATGAAGCAAGTTCATCACCATTAAACTTTAAAGTTGATTTTCCAAAGATCATTATTTGGTGACAAAAGTATAATTGAAGATATCAAGAGTAAATGGATGCATTTGGCATCACTAGAAAGTTTGCAATCTCCTCTTTTGAATGGGATGTGAAATATTGACTCCAAAATGTGCTTTGGAGTCAAAACATTGATTTTGACTGAGCTGTTAACATGAATGGCTCAGTTAATGAATGGTGTGGAAAATTATTATTAGCTGTGATTTGATTTAGTTTTTTTTTTTAACAGTACCTAGCCAGCTTGGTTATTTGGTTTTATTTAAAAAAAAAAAAAAAAATTCAATAAAAGAGTAGGTAATGATGAACCACTGTAGCTTGCTTGCTTGGTTCCTTTTTTACGTGCATACTCCCCATGGCTACTAATGGGTTTTACCGCCAGGGTCACCTGGTCTAGTCTTGGGAAGGATTTCCTAGTCATTGCTCTCAGGATCACTATTTTGGCATTTATCTTGGAGCAGAATTGACGACTTGGTTGGATAATTGCTCTAGAACTCTTTCACTTTTCTCCAGACTTTAATCAGTGGAGCTATCCAGCTCAGTAGTGCTGCTTTATTCTACATGTTGCAAGCCTGGCAGGATTCTACTGATTGGATTCAGAAAAGTCATTAGTCGATCATTCATTGGGGCCAAACTGAAACTACGCTTTCCGTGTGTTTACCTCTGTTATAGTTTGATTCCAATAGTGGTATTTGTCACAGTCCATTTTAAACCAGTTTTGATGACCCTGTTTCTGGACTTCCTGGTGTCATTACTGTGCAGTTTATGGACTGTAAGCCAGCCTGCATGCCAAAGGGTTTAACCTAGCTGCATTCAGAAAATATATTAATCTTGTTTTTAATTAACCCATTTAAACCGGGACAGCATGTGCGCATTTTAACCTTTAAAACCGGGGACGCTGTTACGCATTTCTACCCTTCAGGCCGGGAAAGCGGATACGTCATTTTGTTGTTTTCATTACTTTTCCGACCATTTCCGTGCTCATAGCTGTTCTTTTACTGGCACTTTTTACTTGGGCAGATGCCATAGTAACACTTCAAGACACTTTATTTTTTATATTTTTATGTTTATTTTTATTTTATTTGAACGGACACTTTATCATGCCTGCCACCCAGTAGCGGAGCTACAGGGGGGGCAAGGACACGTCCCTTTTAGTCCTGGCTAGATCTCAATCATTTTCCTTTATTGATGTCTTTTCCAATTATCGTAATTGGCAACTGAAGACACGGTTTCTCACCATATGCAATCTAACAGCGATGAAATCATGGGCTAAATTCAGTGCAGAAAAATAATTTACTTATTAATTGGCCAGTGCTTCGCGTGATTGAACTGGTCCGTGTTCCAATGAAACGCTGACTTTCACTCTCGATATTTCGTGGGTTGATTTAAAAAAAAACAAAAAAAAAACAGTGGCACTCGGCAGTTAAATAGCCTAGGTTATAACAAGCGTGCGGCTCAAGTCATTTGCGTGAGAGTCGACAGGTAGGCTATGCAATTTTGAATAACGAGATTTAAATACAGCAAATACGGCGTCCAGAGGAATGAATGTCGTCTTACCTAATCGGGAGAACAAGCAGCACCTGTTAAGGCGGAGCACTCTTGGAGTGAACCTTTTTGTTAATCATGAAGATGACTGAGAACAGGTCAGGATTTATAATTGTTTTAAACGGCTGTTTTGTGCAACCCAGTTCTCTGTTCCGCCACTGTGCTGAATTTAACCCGCGATTTAATCGCTGTTAGATCGCATGTGGAGAGAAACCGTGTCTTCAGTTGCCAATTACAATAATTGGAAAAGACGTCAATAAAGGAAAATGATTGAGATGTAGCCAGGACTAAAAGGGATGTGTCTTCGCCCCCCCTGTAGCTCCGCCACTGCTGCCATCTGTTCCAGAGAAAGAAAAAATGTTTGTTATTCTCTAGTGCAGAGCTTATACTTTTATTTGTTAGGCCTCTTTATTCCATTTGAGTTGTGCATGTTATGTAGATAGAGATTTGTTATTTATTTTATTGGTTTTATTATATTTTATAGTTTGTTATAGTTTGTTCAGTGTTTTAAATATTGTGATGAAGATTTGCACAAATAAAAAACATAGTTCTTATGAAAGCCACAGGTGTAAGCTCTCAAATACTTTTTGAATTTTGTTTCTATCTGCTACAGAGGCTGAGATATCAGCTTTTTACTAGACGTTGACACCTGGGTGCTGTTTTCCAGAAAACCTCAGGTTTTAGGGGTTCTTTTCAAAATCGCCCATAGGTTTTCATAGGCGTTTTTTGAATAGGCCTCAGCCCTAAATGGGTTAAGATAACACACAAGACTCAAACCCTTTAACATGCTACATTTGTTTTGAAAACCTTTATGTACCTCATTAGTTTGTCACGACAGGTCAGGTGCACTGGTCACAATGCCACTTTTTTGTCCTTTTCAAAAGGTGATGAACCACTATTACTTCTACAGCCTTGTGCAAGATGTTGTGAACACTCGACAACTGGAAGCAGGGACATGGTACCTGCTGTGTGAACATTTACAGCAGCAGTCTCCGCTGGCCTTTTCTCCCGAGCCAAGCAAAAAGCATAGCATCCCACATAGTACACATAGTACTCCACCTGTTCAAGTCAACAACATTTGGGTCTTGGGTTGTTTGTAGATTTTGTTCGCCTGTTTTAGATGTTAGCTTCCTTTCTGCTCTTTTACAGATGTTGATCCAGAGGATCCTTAAGGCCTGCTGTCACGTGCATTTGTGCCCCTTGAGTATTAAACAGGCTCCTTTAAATGGCTTTCCAGAACATTCTCTGTCATAACCGGTCAAGGAAATGGTCGTGTTGACCACTAATTGATCTGGGAGCTCTATGTGTGGAATCACAGTAACACCCACACATGCAAGCTGCAGCTGGCCTCCCTGGTCCATTTGCCAATCACATTCGGCTTGTCCTTAGGTGGCACGGCTGTTGTGTGAGTCCACTCAACAGCCCTCCAATGGCACTAATAAACGTAACTGTGCTGGGTCCTGCATGTACGATCACTTTGGCTGTCATCACTCTGTGAAGGTTATTGCTCTTATAGAGTTTAACTCCATTACTCAACGAGGTTTTGTCATTTATCTGATGTTTCAGTGTTATTCTTCCTTCTAGCACTGTGGAACATTAGTCTATGTTTTTGTCTGTCTCCTCTGAAAATGTTTCTGATTGGTTGATGGTGCTTTCTGAGGTTTTACTCCTTAGCTGAGCGCATCTTTGTGGCCCATCACTTTTCTTGTTTTAAAGTTATGGAGCCATTTTGCGATGTCACCTCTGAAAATAAATGGCTAAACGAAGTAAAAGTTTTACTGAGGTTTGCTGAGAGGATTCACACCTCCGCATCTCCACATTGGGGATGCAGGTTTTGCAATTTGCGTGCCTTCTAAGGAGGGATAGCTCCTAGATGGAGGCTCAGTTCTTTGCATGCATGGTAAATAAGTACACATCACACTTGTACAGTGAAAATAACGGTGATAGCAGTTGCAGTACGGTTGTCACCTAGCTGTGGGTTAAGTTGAATTGATTTCTGATTTTACAGGTAAAATAAAAGCATCCAGACCTGTGCATCTTTGTAGCAGCCTGTGTCCTGCATCTGCTCATTGTTCCAAAGAAAGAGAGTCCTCCTGGTCTATAATTACTGCCCAATCTGGCTCCCTCTGTGCTACCTTCTCCTCTGTGAGATAACATACCTTGCCCTCTCCATGCCTCCTCCCTCCCTCCCTCCCTCCCTGTCCTCCTTGCCATCTTGTCCTCTCTTCCTGAGCCTCTTTCTTTCCCTCTCTCTCTCTTGCTCTCCCTGCCATTTTAGTCTCCCAGTGTCTACCTCTCAAACCAGCCATCTCATCTCCTCCTGCCCTGTATTCCATGCCCACTCTGTTAGATGGTCCAGAGCAGTCCAGCACAGTCCAGCTGGAACAACAAAGAATGTTGCGGCTTTGCTTTTTGAATGTTTTAAAATTCATCTGTTTGAACCCATTAAGGGGGTAGATTATTTTTGGATTATTTATTCTTACTCTCGCCCAGTGCACCCAATTATATGCTGTGTATGAGCCATACGAATTAGAAACCATAATTATAAGTTTCGCATAGATTTGTTTGAGGGGAGGGGCAGGAAGTGATCTAGGAATGTGGATAAAGAATACACTAGGCTCTAATAATGCTGCCTGCGTGTTCATGGTAGCCTACCCAGGATTAATATGCTTTAAATGGTGCATCTAGCCATCACTTTAGAATATTTGTATAGTTGATGACTCTGGGTCAGCATTTTGGATGACCGATTTGGAGTAGCATAAAGTGTAATATGACTGGTGCTGTGAGTTTATAGAATCCCTCCACAGTAGATCAAACCAGAAGCAATTTCTGCTAGACCTCTCCACTCTTCCATCTCTGGTCTCCTGGCACGTCCCTGTACTCCTGCAGCTCCCGGTCATGTCTGCTGTCTGTCCTGGCTCAGAGATGGTGCAATGACCTCCCCACTAAGGTCAGAACAGCAGCTCCCTTGGTCTCCTTCAAGCATCATTTAAGGACTTATTCTGGCTATAGCTTTGTCCCACCCTTAAAATTTGGGCAGCTGGTATGTTTTATATGTTCTTTAAGTTCATTGTGGCTTTACTTGTTATGGTAGGATTACTACAAGGTCCAAGTTTTGTGGCCACCACTGGCACAAAGATTGCCACCTCCTTCCAGGGTTTCCAGCACTTTTGGTGCTTCTAAAATGCACTCTGTGCTGTAACTCTTTGTGTTGTGTTGCTTTTGTGTTCTAAAATGCACTTTGTGTTGTGTTGTAAGTGGTAAGAGCGTCTGCTAAATTTTGTTATGTAAAAACACACTGACTCACTTGGTTGTATTCAGCTGCTGTCATCCCCCTAAGTCTCTGCATGACATGGGTCTCAGGGTTTGCATATTACATAGCCGTATATCATCCCCAAGTGGGGCTTTTAGTTTGAACTACTTGTTGTTTCATGTGCCTAGTGGAGGTTACGTATTGGAGAAGCTCTGTTGGTATCGGAGGTTTTGGTGTGGGTGGCATACCTAGTGGTTCAAAAGCATTGACTTGACAGCCAGCACATTTGGAGTAGGCACCCATTTTCTTTACTGGGAATTGCAGCACAGTTACAGTTATGATTGATGGAGTATCATAATGGAGCAAATCCTGGTGCTGGTGGATGGCTGCTACAGCGCAGGCGAACGTAATCCTGGCAGAGAATGATGGCTGGCCTGACCTGCCCACTCTGCCCATTAATCTCAGGGTTATTTTTATCTCATCAATTCTTCTTTGTTTTGAACTTGACATCTGTTTATCATTAGCTGGCAAGGCATCCATTCCATGAAACACTAAGTTGCACTTTGCTGTGGAAAGATCCACAGTCGCTACTAAAATATCGCTTCCTCCTCTTTGTGAGCTAATTTGAGGGACAGTGTGCTGATGTTTCACAGGCTGAGGCATTCTGAGAGACTGTTTTGCTAAGTGTGTGTGCTTGTGTATGTGTATTTGCGTGTGTATGTGTGTGTGTTAGCGTGGGGTGCTTGTGTGCATTTACGTGTGTTTTCGTGTGTGCATGTGCTTGTGTTTGCGTGTGCATGTGTTTGCATGTGTGTGCGTGCATGTGTGTGTGTGTGTGTTTGGGTGAGAACACGTGTACGTGAAGGAAAGTGGGAACCAGACACCCTGTAGATTTTATTCTGAGTGTTTTTAGGACATAAGGGTGTGTTTTTTATTTACTCACTCAGCATTTTGTCTTTGCCCCCTACAGGGGAATATCTTGTTTCTTCTTCTGGAGAGTATGGGAGGTGATGTCGACAGTGAAACTCACTTTAGGGTATTTGAAATTTTATGTCTCTCAATTTAAAAAAAAAAAAAAAACCCTTAGGTTTACTCTGACACACTGTACGATAAAATAAGGAAAGAATACTCATTCAGATTTTACATTGTAAAAAATTTACAAGTAAATATATCCATTATGTAAGGATGCCGTGTCTTTATGTTCCCTTACACCAGCTTTCACAATATAATAAAAGAACTCCAAAGCACTAAGCCATTTAGCTGCAATTTGAATGATCATCTACAATTATCATCCTTCTCAGGCTCTGTAAGACATCATGTTAATGTAGTACTATGTAATCAAAAACTTAATTGAGTGTAAGTTACTTAAAGAAGTAAAAATAATTTTTTCCTTAAGTTGACTATTTTCTCTCCAGCTTTGAGCTATTGCTGCTTGTTCAAACAATTTAGATACCCTATTCTGCACCTTTCAAAAATTCTGACATTGAACAAAGATAAACCAAGACATTGATCGCAAAAAAATTGCTACTACTGTTTGAAATAATGGTTTTATTCTTTATTTTTATATATTATTGCACATATGATTACCTCAAAGATGAGCACTAATTGTCTTGAAAGAAGAGCACAAGATGGATATAAACAGGACTGAAATACAAGTTGTCAGCTTTGATGTACAACTGGGTCTTTACAGCAGAATCTCATCACTGAGAAATGGATGCCTTCTAGGTCCTCCAGTAGCAGCTTTAATTGAGCACTACTCACCAAACATCAAGATCTGCAACAGTCATGGGAGAAGAGAAGTCATGGGATTCTGGTTTCATAGGCCTTTTTGGCATTATATCGATCCAATGTTTGCATTCTTTTTCTCATTTTAACCTTTTCTTGTTTGCCAGTTTGGGAAATGGCTTTTTTCTTTGAAGCTGTGCCTATATGGCCCGTATCCCAGACTGGTCTTTTCGCTGTTGCAGCTTGTGAATTTTGGCAGCTATGCTATTTGATGAAGCTGTGCCAACTGAGGACCTGATGAAGCATCGGTTCCTTAAGTTAGAGACTTCGATGAACTTGTCCTCTTGGTCAGTTGAGCATCTGGACCTTCCAGTTATGTATCTGAGCTGGTTAAACCAAGTTTCTGCTCTTTATTCAACACTTGCAGATTTTTATGAAATATGCTGTTTCTTGGCAATCTTTTGCATCTGGGAGAGTCTTATTCTCTAAAAACAACATTGACTGTCAAGTTTCTTATGAAAGCCAATGTTTTATTGCCGTTATTAAATTAAAATGGAACATAAATGTCAGTATACTAGATAACACAGGAACTGAAAAATATATAGTTTTTGCTTCTGCTGCACTTAATATGTTGGGGTGAGTTTCTCAAGCGCCAAATAGGCAAAATACACTCATACACTGGAGTAACATCTGCTCAAAATTAAGTTTTGCCATCATACATAAAGATCTCATTCTAATTCAAAACAACAAGCATAATTTGTAAAAATTGTCTTTCAAAATAATCATGGTATAAGTGTAGTCGGTATGAAAAAGCAGTCTGTTTTAGTCTAAGGTTTAGAAAAAGTGTGCATCGCATGCAGAAGGGAATTTTACTTTGTTTAATGCACTTAATCTGACCCTTTCACAAAGCATAGAGAAATTGGATTCGTAAACCCAATGGTGCATGCAATTCAGCTGGTTTGTGGGGTTTGAACTATGTGTCACCCAACCTCATCTGATGGCCTGGTCAACATAGAAATGAGCGTCATTCCAACTAACTACTTTTTGATTCCAAAAACATAAGAGGAATCACTAGTAGCACCTAAAAACCGAGAAAGCGCACCTTTTTCCGAGAGATTCCTGCAAAAACTTAGAATACACCAAGGTTTACTGAAGATTTGAGGCCAACTCTGTAAACCTCGACAAAATTTTACTGAGGTATCCTGAAGTCTGTCCGGTTTACTTAAGTTTGGACAACACCTCAGTAAACCTCGGTTAAATTTTCCAGAGACACACCGAGGATTGTCTGGCCCAAGTTCAGAGACCACATCGGTATTCCTCTGGAAAATTGTGTGCGATTATGTGCTTAATTTTCTCCACTTTGCCCACCCACGCTTTTCTTACTCTCAATGTTCACTTTCTCTTAAGGTGCCCTCTTTTAAAAATTACATTGTGTATCTGATTTGTTTGTAAATTGGTGCTTTTGCAGATTAAATATATTCTGAATACCGAATGTGTTTTTGTTGTTCTTGATATAATGGTGGTGGTTTGCCCTTTGCCAGTTCCTGTATGCAGCACAGACACAGCAGGCTGAACTGGGCAATTCCAAGGTATTGTCAACCAAATGGCCCCTCTGGGACGGAAACTAAAATGATCCCCACATGGAAATGAAGGAAAAAACTGAGCTTTTTCCTCCCGAACATAATGGAGCACTATTATACCTATAAATTGTAAAAAAAAAAATTACTTTTTCATACATCAACAGAATTTCGTTTGGAAGACGGTTTAGTGTCTCGTCACGGAGGGGACATTTTGATAAAATACCTCAGAATTGCCCAACTACAGTACTGACCATTCCAAAGTTTCCTCGAAATTCAGCGAATATTCATGTTTTTATACATCTGAAAATTTTTCGGTGGCTGAAAAAAAAATTTTTTGGATAGTTTTCCATTAAAAAATTTGGTAGCCGAAAAAAATTCAGGAAAATTCGCAGAACGAATTATCACTGAAAATTCGGCGAATTTTGGATTGGGGAACTTTGGAATGGCCTGTACTGTAAGACTGTACTTCATCCAGACTGCATATTGGGCCTAGCTTAATTACACTGCACCTCCTTGAACATGCAGTACTGGTAATTTGCATAATTAATTGTTGTTTGGACTGCAGTACTGGAGGGAGGTCTTTAATGAGACATGTGTTTTGACTGTCTTCACACCTCCCCTTTGTTCTGATGTGAGCATAGGCCTAGCAGACAAACGTTGGTCTATCTCGGTGAAATTTTCCAGAGGAATACCGTTGTGGTCTCTGAGCTTCAGTGGGCCAGACAATCCTCAGGGTGTTCGGGAGAATTTAACCAAGGTTTAATGAGGTGTTGTCCAAACTTAAGTAAACTGCACAGACTTCGGGATACCTGGGTAAAATTTTTCCAAGGTTAACTGAGTTGGTCTCAAATCTTCAGTAAACCTCAGTGTATTCTAAGATTTTGTAAGAATTTCTCAGAAAAAGGTGCACTTTCTCGGTTTTTGGGTGCTACTAGTGAATGGTCTGATGCATGATCTCCACATTTGTCTGGTTTCCTGGATGCTCCTGATACATAGTTTTTGATCTTAAGGAATGCAGTATCACAATTTTTTTCCATTCAAAAGGAAAATATAAATATGAGTTTTGTATACTTATTTCATATTTGAGCGGAAAATTTGCATTGTTTAAAATTGAAGGATGTTATTACCTCCATTTTGAACATTCATAGCTCTATTTAAATATTGACTGAATGATTGCCTTGTCAGGATGTAATTGCTTAAGTATGTGACAGTAAATCCCCCACCCCACGCCCCAAATCATTACAAGTGACCTCATAATGCCACTCTAACTGGAATGTTCCTGAACATGCAAAAATTTTCTGTTTTTTGCGGGAATGTTGTCAGATTAGACTTCAATCCTGTGGATTTTTGGACTAGTGAGAGAGAGATCACTGTCAGGATCATGACAGCGTGGCAGTGCCAGCGAGGAATGTCAGGTAGGAATTTCTTGGCGCACTGCTGTTGTTCTCTGAGTCACAAGAGAGGAGACTGGAAGAAGAAGGGGACAGCGTTTACCTTCACTTCAGAATCTAGAGCCTCAGGCTAATCCCGTTGGTGTTGGCCTTTATCAACATAGATTATATTCCCGTAAACATGCCGACAGATGTAAACCACCCTTGTAAAAGCACATGCAGACTTGCACACCCCCATCAAGGTGTATGTTTTTTTTAGACCCGTCAACTGGTATTATCTTGAGATTAGCGATTAAATGCTTTCAGCTAATAAATTGGCTCAGCTATCGGTTGTGGTTATGCTTCAGCTGTAGCACTGGTAGTTGAAGCGCTGTTGTGTGCTTATATGAGCAACATCTGTTTAAGAAAAGTGGCTGATTAGCCGCCTAAATGACATCATCTCTTATTCTCAATTCATTGGTATTTGTAATTTCAGATAACCCCACCATATTCCAATAACTCCGGCAGGAAATACTTTGTGTCTAGGAGCATATCAACGATCTGTGAGCGACACGTCATGTCTCATGTCTGAGATGGTGATGAAATTCCATGTCTCCCAGTCTTTTATTGAATGGTTTCTTCTCTTCCTAATAATGGTCCAGTCGTTTCACCCACTGTATAGTCACATTCAATGCTTAAGGAGCATAATTTGTTTGGCCACCTGATAGTACCCAGAAGCGCTGTATTTATGTCCTTGAAATTATGGAAATAAAATCAGCTGTATGCCAAAAGTTTTGCGATTTGCTCATGCTTAGGGAAATGGGATGTCACTGATTGTATGCGGGTGCTTATATGCAGTCATTTCTGTACAAAAGGCAGAGAAAGGATAGCCGAGCAGGTTAAACAGTAATTTGGTAGTAGTGATCGAGAACTTTTATTTAAGCTGGCACTGAACCAAAGCAAGGAGCTAAAAGTATCCCTATTTCAAAGGCTCTGATTTTCTTGCCTATTTTGGTCATATTAGGAGAGCATCCTTATTATATGATTCCTACCTTGGTCTAGCATTGGGTTTATACTTGTGTCATTTCTTGGTTTTCATGTCATGGATTTGTATTTGAAACTCACTTTAACCTGCAAACATAAATTGATCTGGTTGGGATGAATGAACCTAGTGGGATCTTTCACCTTCTGTTGCCCTTGCCTCATGGTAGAATGATCATTTATGAACCAAAAGAAGTGGCAAGAATTGCTTGTGAAAGCAGGTCTGAGTGAAGCAGGAAATGGAGAGCAGGTCTCCATTGAAATTTTAAGTCCGTAATTGTGTAATAATATCTAATTCTAAATGCTGGCGCGCGCACACACACACACACACACGTGCACGCAAACACATACTCTTGAAAGAAAGTGGAAAATGAATGTGGGGTAATTTTCTGGCTACAGTCAGGAGCTGCTGCCCATATCCTACTTTGAGCAGCACTCTCATCAAGTCCTCTCAGTAAAGGTCACTAAGTTAGTTGGTCTTTGCCTAGGACTTTGCTGCAGTCTCATTGAAACTTTTGACTGCGATCGCATTTTCGTTATTCATTTCTCAACAAGTTTGCTTACCGAAGTTGCTAAATTGTGACAAGCTGTAACCTTTAAGTGTATTCGATGTATCATGTCTCAAAAACAATTCAGATTTACTCTTATATTGCTGTTATTTGACATTATGGATTTTAATATACACAGTTAGGTCCATAAATATTTGGAAACGACACAAATTTCATGGGTTAGGTTGGTATGCAACTGCAGTGGGCTTGAAAGAAATGATCAACATGCACTTGAAGTGCAGACGTACAGCTTCCATTTAAGTATTACTACAAAAATATTGCATGAATCTTGAAGGAATTACACCCGTTTTATGCACAGTCCCCTCAATTTTAGAGGCTTAAACGTAATTGGACAGGCCAGCATAATCACCAATGAAACTGTCATTTTTAATACTCCTTTACAGGCCCTTTGCACTCAATGACTGCCTGAAGTCTGGAGCTTGTAGACATCAAAAGACACTGTTTTTTTTTTTTTCCATTGGTGATGCATTACCAGGCCACTGCTGCAGCTGTCTTCAGTTCCTGCTTTGTTGTTGGGGCGTTTTGCCTTCAGCAAGTGGATTCAAGTCAAATGATTGACTTGTCTTTTGTGGACCATATCCCTTCTTTGTCTTGTAATATCAGCTTGCTTTTGCAGTAGTATGTTTCCAAGCCATCATGCACTGTGAAGCTTTGTCCAATGAGTTCTGTAGCATTTGGTTGAATCTGAGAATAGAATAAAGCCCTATGCAATTAAGGATTCATTGTTCAGCTTTTCTCAGCAGTCACATCACTGGTAAGTACAAGAGGACCAGTTCAATGGGAAGACGCGCTTGCCTACACGATCACTCCACAAAGAAGAGGTGGGATGTTTGGATCTTGAGAATTTCCTTCCTTTCTCCATATCCTTCTCTTCCCATCTTCTGGTACAAGTTGATCTTTGTCCCATTTTTTGGCAAATTTCCCATTTTCAGCCTTACCCGTTTTACATAATGTTATAAACCCCTGTAATATGTATGATATCTTCTCTCGATTGCTGACCTTGGAACTCATGCGTCTACCTCTTGGACAGTTTTCTTGATCTGGCCAACTGTAGTGAAGGGTTTTTTTTTTTTTTTTTTTTTTTTCCTTGGTCTTTGTGGCCTTTTTGAATTCCTTAGCTCATCCATGCTTTCTTTCTTTTTGGAAATATACCAAATGGTTCAGTCGACTATACCGTGTTTGATTTTTCCACCTAGTAATGGCTTGCTTCTTTGGCAATGACAGTTTTTTGGATTTCATGTAGGAAGTTAACAGCAGTGGATTCCAAATGCAAATGCAACACTTGAAATCAACTGTTGACCTTTTATGTGTGCATTTTTAAATTAAATTATCCAGATATATAGCCCCCTAGCCATGATGAAACAGCTGAGCAGCCCAAAGCTGGGAGACCTCAAAAAAAAGTGCCGTAATTCCTTGACTATCCACCCAATTTCTATGTGTGTGCCCGCAAATTAAAGCTGAAAGTTGGCACTTTGGACTATTTAAATATATTTATTATTTAATTTAATCACCAATATTCTATGGTTGACTGCTAAAATGGTAATGTGGAGCAGCATCAAGCAAAGTGCATCTGCAGTCGACAGCCTTTCAAAAGTTTTTTTTTTTTTTTCCCTCAACTAATGTAGAGAGCTATGAACAGAGCGTTTCTTTTTCTTTACTTTTGGTTACTCCTCTGGGATGTTTGCCTGAGAGACCGCAGTGAGAACATTGAATGATAATACCAAATAGTCTCTGAATTACCATCAAGCTCGCTATAGTTGCAAAGCTGCGTTTTGTACTAGCCTGATCCTGTCTGCTAGTTTCTGGAAGGTTCTGTCTGTCACTGACTGCTTGTGAGACCTTCCTTTGGGGTATTTCCCATATAAAGATATGGGCTGTGGTCTTCTCTTGTTTATTCCCAAGTAACCATAGTGAACAATGACCTAAGAATTTTGGAGGGAATGGCTTAATTTCGGAAAGGCTGTACATTGCTATAAATAGGAGGCAGAGTTGTATGGCCATGGGAATAGTGCTTGGTCTGAAAAACAAACCACTGCCTTGCAATGCCTGTGAGAACTGCTTAGGAGAGCAGTCCAATGATGGACAATTTTGTCTTTGATGCAGCCATCCATTTTAGCTGAGGAGAGACAAAAGATTGTTTTTATTTAGCTTTTTTCTTGTCGTCTGATTTTGTGATAGGCATCACACTTGTTGGTTCTATTTTGTTTTTGTTCTTGGCCTGTTTGGTTATGAAATATTTCATCCTCTCTTGGCTATGATGGAGCTACAAGCACACACTGGCATGCACGCACCTTCATCAAAGAATTGCTGTGAGGTTTCTTGAGTTGTTCCTCTGCTCCTCTACCTGGCATGCTTGACGTGTAATTGAGCACGGCATAAAGCCTAGCACGCACCGTTCTTTTGTAAAGCCTGTCTTGGCATTTGCTCTGGCTTCAAACTCTGTCTTTTAAGATGCCCATTAAAACGTTTCTTCTTTATGTCAGCATAGACCCACCCTTTCTGTCCCAATGTATGAGTAATATGAGTCATCACTCCGCCTGGCCTCTGAATATTCAGGCACTTCAATCTCTCCCCATCACACATCAACCTCTCCCTCCCCCACCCACACACATACACACACACACACACACCACTCCACGTAAGGGTGTGAATTGTGTGCAATTGAAGCTATCACTTCCACCTGCATTTCTGCACTGCTTTTTTAGCGGTGGAATCTGGCCAAAACATTGCAAAAACGGCACATAATTCAGCCCCACGAGATTTTGGCCTCCTCTGAGTCTGCTTAACACACCCAAGCAAATCTCGCAGTGATTTTTTTTTTTTTGTTTCCCCCTGTTCTGAGAATCGGTTTCATCAAGCAGAGCTTCATGTAATTATCACACATTGCTTCTCCTCGTATCTTCCCATTTTGGTTTTTGGTTCTGGGCTATGCCAGCTCCAGAGAGGCTGCTGCTAGATGGGCGACGATAAGACCCGCTGACAGAGGTAGGGTTGTGGGGTGGGGGCAGGGGGGAGGAGGGGAGCGCGGGCTCTGATCTAATCATCTGGAGTGTAGAGTCGCTGGGCTGGAGCCCGCATGACTGGATGTGAGGGAGAAACCTTCCATATTTGGTGAAGGAGCAGGCAGCGAAGCAGGCAGGTTGGCAGGCCCTGTAGAGCAGCTGGCCAGGGGCACACAGCGCGATGTACACTTCCTCAGTCCTCTCCCTACTTCCTGTCTGCTCCCCCCCAAAAAAACCTCCCCTCTTCAATGGCCCCGTCAGTAGTAATGACACTGCTTTCAGATTTATTTTAGAACGTGCACAAGAGCAGATGTAGCAGCCCTAGTTTCATTGAAATCTGTGGGATAGTTATTTTTTCCCTCTCTTGTTCAGATTTGCTCAACTAGGATGTACATTCATGCATTTTGTAAATAAACGCACCACCAGACACATATATTTGGCCACCTAATTCAAGTTTTGTTCCACATTTTTACAAAATATAAGCAGTTCTTTAAATACCTTCAAATTCTTCAGTGCAAGATGGAAATTGTGTGGAGTGAAAAAAGAATCCATGAATTTAGTAACCTAAATTTTGGAGTTAATAAAAAATTTGTATTTGGCAAAATAAACAGGTGTACTAATTATTTTTGTTTTCTAAGTTTCAAAAAGATAAACCTAGATTAGTGAAAATTGGACCTAAAAATCAAGAAGAGGCAAAGCACAAGTGCAGTGCATCCTCGGGAACTTGGAGAGGCGGGTTAGGTGTAAGCCTCCAGAACAGTATAACTGTTTTTCATTTTAAAAAAGTCCTTGAATCTGCTTAGCAGTTTTTATGGCAAAAGCTGAACACTTAGGTGAATCTGAGATTTAGGTTTTTTTAAGCAAAAAGCATTTCAGTGTCATTTTTCCTTTACTTGACTGCTTTTAAATTGCATGTATCTACATATTTTTGTCGGGTAGTGTATATCAAGGAAGTATAGGAAGTGTATATCAAGGAAGCGTTAAGTTAATGTTTCAGTATCCATCTGATTTGGTCATCTGTTCTGATCTACAGTCTGCTGCCAGGTGTAATAATACATCTAAACTATGAACAATATTAGTCAAGTAGAGTATATTGCAGTTATTTGATGGTAACTGAGATGGTGGCGTTCAGCATGTTTTTATACTGTGCCCCACTAAAACCTAGAGCAAAATTCCAAGTTGGCAGTGAAGTGTATGGGCATGAGATACTGGCTCACTCTCGACCAGGGCAGCATGATGGCACAGTGGGTTGCTCTGTTGCCTCACAGCCAGAAGGTTGTGGGTTTGATTTCAGCCTGGGACATTTGTGTGCGGAGTTTCAATCCTGTCTTATCTTGTGTCGAGAGTACGCCAGATCTCTATTCTGTATGTGATGTGTGTGTTTATGCAGAATTCATCCCATGCTCACCCTTGCGCTTTCTTTTTGTTCTGTAAGTGATGCGTTCATGTAGGTACTGTATTCCTGGTGCTTGCAGAGGTTGTAATAAAGGAGTGTTTACGATTGATGGCTCCCTCTCCCTCTCTTTCTCTCTACATTTCTATATTTAAATGTTGTCTATTTCTCATTTCTCTCTATATTCCCCTCTCCTGCTCTATCTGTATGTCACTAACTTTTTATCTTCAGGTCTTACACAGTATATTTTAGCTGTTAGAACAGATAGCTTTGTTTTTTAGCAGGAGATGTCCAGGAATCTTCAGGGCGGAACGTGAGTGCTTTACTCCAGTTATAATGAAGGAGATCTGGTTTCCTTCTCTCGAGTATCTAGTAGGAGACACACCCCCCCCCCCCCCCTCCTTTTAGAGCTTACTGTACAGGAGTTGACCGTGTTGGCTTAATTCTTCATGCCCCTCCCAGAGTCATCCAGCAGAGAGTTATCGGAAAGGTGTTGGCCTCTCCGACATGGATGGAAGCTGTGTACTAAACCATTTTTTAGATATTTTTCTTTTTTGCTGAAGCAGTCGCTTCCAAGTTGTGACTCCTTGCCAACGAATGAGATGGTATTGGTCTGTTCCACTATTATTTTGGAAAACATCTTGTGTTGGCTTTGCGTGCAGCCATTTCAGTACAGAATAAGACCGTTTTCCTCTCAGTGTAATGCGGAAGGGTCTGAATTGGTCTTGGAACCTCACCACCTCACACCTTGGTCTGGTACAGACAGTCAAGTCTCGCACACCAGCCTTTGGGATTCAATTACTTTATAATTGCGTTACATTGGCTTAAGGCCACTTGTGTTCAAGGACATGCATGCAGTGTGTTTTTGCTTCAGTCACTTATACCCACATGTTTCCTGGATTTAATTATGCTGAGGGCATATGTGTGTGCTTCTGCAGGTTGCAGTGGGATTGTCACACTTTACATAGAGGCTTGTAAGTTTGAATCCAAACTGCTGCACTCTCCCCTGGTGGAATTTATACCTGCCACTCGGCCAGTTTCTCCCTCTTCGAGCCTCAGGTCCAGCTGCCCCATGTTTCAATTGCCCATTAAATAAACATTCTCATGGCTTAAATTGACTGCCACTGAGAATTATAAATGCCAGCAGAAGTGTCTCCCCAAATTTGCCAAACATCAGTTGAAGACTAAGCGGATAACTAGCTCAGTTATACGCTTGTGAAATATTTTTCCTGGTTACAATGCAACATAAATGCATTGACATTGAATCTTATCCACAGTAAATTGAAGTGCTTACAAACATGTATGACTGGGCACTTTAGTATTTTCAGCGGTAGCATCATAGGTTTTGTTCCAGGGCTCAGATGTCATGCTACATGTTCCTGATAAAGCAATTTTTAACATTCATTGGTACATGCAGCAGTAGGCGACTAGAAGATGGTGATTGAGGTGCCGTGAGAATGCGGCACGTGAAAGGCCGCAGGGTCAGGTTTACATGGGACCCTCAGCCCAGTGTTCTCTTTCATCGCTTGCCTTTTACAGGCTCCTAGACAAACACACCGATGCCACGAGAGCCACTGTGCTATAGAAGTGCATTCTGGGCCTTGAGGGAGGAGGGTTGAGAAGTCCACAGAAGGGCGTAACTTTGCTGCTTGGGTGGGTAGCGTGCGTTCATAGGAATTCTAATGCCGCCCTTCCTCATCCCTGCTCAAACACAGCTCAGGTCACCTTCCTTTCAAGGTATTGCAACGCACAGTAATTACAAATTGGCTCTTTTTCCCCTGATCTGGGCCTGGGTGTGCATGCGTAAGCAGCAGAGCCAAGAAAGCTGTATTACTTTTAAAGCTATATCATCCTCCGCCAAAGGGGATATGATGTCGTCACTTTTGGGTTTGAGTCTGTAAGGCAGCAAGGGGTGGATGAACTGCTGGCAGACCTTCACCCCCACCTTAGCCACTCTGCTATAACCCAACCTGACCTGCTCAACTTTCTCTTGACCTGACCCACTCCACTTTAACCCAACTGTCCTGCATCACTTCAACCTCGTCTGAATCGTTCAACTTTTCCCCCGATCTAACCCACCCCACCCAACCTGACCCAACTGACTTTCCCCTGACTGGACCCACTCCACTTTAACATAGCCTGACCCACTCGATTTCTCCCCAAACCTGACCTGCTCCACTTTAACCCAACCAGACCTACTGTACTTAATTTGAGCCTGGCCTGCTCAACTCAAACACAACCTGATCTGCCCCACTTTAATCAAACTTGATTCGCTCCCCTTCATCCAACCCAACCATCTCCACTTTAATGTAGCCTGACCCACTGCACTTTAACCCAACCTGATCTGCTGCACTTTATCCCAACGAGACTCGATCCCCTTTAACCCAGCCTTAACCTCCCTCCTCTATCTGGGTCTAGTAAATGTCGCTGTTTGGGCAGCATGTAGAGCCAAGCCTGACCTCTTGGAAAGCATTTTTGTGGCTCAAAATGCAGAAATGATTTTCTGTGGGATAGCAGGGTCAGAGAGCACAATCACATGGTTTTCTGGACGAACTCCCGGTTTCTGTGTCGTGGTTTTGCTGGATGTACTCGTGTTTCTCATCGGACAGCCTACTCTCAGGCTTGGCTTTCATGTGCATTTTTTTGGACATTTTTTGGAAGATTTTAAAGAGATTGAAGATTTTTTGTCATTTATCTCTATGCTTTACATTTACTTTAGGGGAAAAAAAGGGAGCCGATTTCTTACGATGTCCCTTCAGCTCAATGACAATGCAGTGAAAATGCAAGATTAGTGTGGTCGATGCTGAAAGATATGTAAATCATTGTTCTGGTCCTTGTATTTGGTGTGCATCAAATGAACTACAGTCTGACACAGGATTAGCTCCTCAACTTCATTTATTTGGATGCTCTGGATATAAATTATTAATGTAGTTGATCACCTATTCTGCTAATGGCCCCACTTAAAAGTACTCGCACATGCAAATTCTCTATTGATTTTCTAGAGATCAAGGATGAATGTTGAAGTATTTGAGAAATTTCCAGAAGTGTGTAAATAGTGAACCTGAGAGGGAGTGGATACCAGAGCCAGCCCCAGAGAATGGTGGCACTTTCTCTGATAAGAAGTAGGACTCTTGGACTGTTCTCCATAGGGTCGTGGGGGCCTTGGACCATACTCACTCCTCCATTCTGTGCCCTTGTTTGTTTACAATGCCTGTATTGTAATTCACAGGCCCCGACCAGACGGACTTTTACTCCCAGTGTGGGATGAGGTCGACCTGGGGGTGGAGGGGAGAATTCACATTTACTACAAATGGTGTGTAGTCTGCACTGGGGAGCCATGGAGTCTGAGGTGTCGTGACTGTTCCCTGTTAGGGTGTTGACCTCCATGTCCGCAGTGTGCTGCCAAAGACCCCTCTCGCCCACCCTTCCAGACCCCGGGACAAAAGCAGCCCAGCCAGCAGGACCGTGCCCTCTGGAGCTGGGCCAGACACATCGAGATTGATGGCGATCCAGAGCAGACTGGGCGCATTGAGGGATGATGAGGAGCAGATCAGACCAGACTGTTGGCTTTATGGCTGGCCTGAATGGCACAAATCACATGCAGATAATGTAAATCAAGGTCCACTGGGTCAGAGCCTCGCCCAATTTCGGCTGCACCAAGGATGGCAGCACAGTTTACGAAATCTCAAATATGATGTATGGAGTGAAAATTGTTCACAATTTTTTCTTATATTTCAATTTCTTATTCTATCCCCGATATGGGGTGTTCAGGAATATTATGGATTCCCCTTGGCCGCTGCTAACGGCTCCACCGCCACCACAAATCCTTCTTTTTAGTGCGGTAATGTAAACAGCTTTTATGGGAATTGCGTTGAACTCCTTGTGTTCACTGCTGCCACATAGAGGACAAACCCGAGTATTTTTTCTATGGCCCCATGACCTTCCTAATAGCGCCACCACCTGGTCAAACTTTACATTTCAAAATGCAACAACTCACATTGTTCTGATGGGAATCATGTCACTCGTCTTGTCATAGTTTCCGGTGCAGAGATAAGGGCTGATAAGGTCACACTATGACCTTTGTTGCAGCACCACCACCAGGCTGAACTTTTTATTTTAAAAAATTGCAATCGCTTGAACAGCCGTAACCCCTTGAGTGCTCATTGTTCACTTAAGTGTTCCCTTAAGTAGGTTCAAAGTTAGAGAAAGCATTTTTTCCCATTTTGTTGGGCAATCTCACTTACGTTTTCTTTAAACTTAAATTTTTTGAAAATTCAATAAGTTTGTGTGGGAATTGGGTATAATTCGCTATAAGAATTCCTGAAGCCTAGAGTACTTCCCCTGTTTTACCGTAACGCCACCACCAGGCTAAACTATGTATTTAGCCTACCAGGAAAATTAACCTACAGTTTCATGCTGCTGCCATCCACAGAGAGCAGTTGTCAACTTAAATGACAGAATTAATACTATATTTAAATTGGCATACGCTGCTATCCATTCAAGATATTGCTGATAATTCCCCTAATGATCCCTAAGATATTAGGGCCAGTCAACCAGTATTAATTCTAAAACAAGCCTGCCTAGAAGGCCTTTGTATGTTCATTCATTAAGAGGGCTGAGCACATGGAAGCTAGGCTCAGGAATTACGGGAGTGGACACAGGAAGTATGGGATTGTACATAGGAACTGAATGTGGAGGAGAGTTCATTGCTCAGTATACTGCAGAGCCGAGAAAATCTGAAGCAGCTTAATCTGTTTCATGATTGCAAGAGTCATAGTGTCCTGAATAATATTTATTTACTGTCAGGAAGTACTGTCGATAAATATTTATGTAGATGGTGATCTTCTGGGACATATTTCAAGGTGGTTTACCACTGCTGTACTGATGCTTGCTGGAATCCTACCTCGTAGCTGTTGTGTACAGTTAAATTTTTCATTCTTATTGAAAACAAAATGCTGAGAGGGTGCCTTTCTCCTTGGCTGCATCCAATAATTAGGAATTGGAGCAAATTTAAAGAGAAAATGTAACAGCTTAGCAAGATATGAACTGACTTCTCAGGTTTCCTCACTCTTGTTCATTTGGGTCAACAGCCATGTGCAAAGTGTTTCAAGATTGGATACCAGTAGACAGATATTGGCAGCACTGTGTATGTGTTAATATTGCTGCCATTGTGTCCATGTTGCCATTGCACCTACGCATGAAACGATTTGGAGCCATAACTGGGGGCTTCTGCAGGAAAGAAGAAATAAACAGTTGAGTCATTCAGCTGCCTGCTATTATAAAGCTCAATGCAACAGGCAGAAAGGTCACATACAATTTTCATATGAGCATTTCATAGCTGAAAGTTTGTTCTCCCTCGATTGCACTCCTGCCAGGTAATGAGGAAATAATAGCCACATTCTGCCCTTATTAAGACATGGGCCGCTTCACTTTACCAATTCCATAGCCTCCTCTGTCTCGGGGTTTGATTAAGGACTGCTGGGCGGCCAGTCCTGAGTTTATATGAGTCGAAAATCAGGGCCTTAAAATATTTTTAATCAGTTTGGATGCCTTACATGTGGATGGGGGTTGGCTTAACTCTCACAGCAGATTCTGAAGTTATTAAACGGAGGCCTCTCCTCCCCCTTGCTTCTCCGCTCAGCCTTACCATTACCGTCTGACATATCGAAGAGCGTAGTACATAATGATGAGTGCCTGAGGTTTTCGTTTCTGGTGGGGCATGCATAATTTGAACTGAGGCAAACTTCTCTCTCGAAGCAGTCTACTCTTTTTGTTGTGAAAAATGTAGTCTAATCACCTTTCAGTTGATTAACTGTATAACCTTGTTCTGACAGCTAGAGGGCTCAGTGGAGCTGTGTGCTGTGAACATTATTGATCAGGGAAGGATTTTAACAAAATAGGCACATGAGCAATAAATATATTTCATTCAGCCAAGTCATTCACGAATATTTAATTACAGTATTAACAAATAGATACAATGACTGGTTGCCATCTAAGCTGTAATCTTGACTCATCTTGCAGCCCACTGAGCTTGAGCAGAAGAGAGCAGGGTTTAACCCACTCATTCAAACCTCCCCCCTGGGGAATATTCAGAGGCCTCAGGTAAACGCTTAAGTACAGATGGAATGTTAACCTGCAGCAGAAAGGAGTGATGCAGCAGCAGGTTAAAGTGACTGGCTGCAGTAAAGACCAATGCAGCGTGGCAGCAGGCAGATGCATTTTGTGTTACTGAAGTGAAGCAGGTGAGCAGCTTAAATAGTCTGTTTTGCAAAGTAGTAAAGCTGTCACAGATTTGCATGAAAGTATCTATGGGATTGAGGGTGTGTCTTGAGTTGTCTGTGTGTACTTTCTCTCAAAGCTGCACCCCATTTTTGATAATGCATGGACACTTTCTGTGGGTGTAGAGCGGTGGTAAACAGATTTTACATCATGGTTGATTGTTGTGAAGATTGCCTCGATCCATTTCTCTTCTGAGTTTGGAATGCCTATGAACAGGCTAGTCCTGTTGCCATGATGTGTGGAACTGGCCTCCATTTATTTTCTGCACTGCATCCCATCAGCTGCATTCTGCAGACATCATAAAATTACTACAGCGGCCATGTGCATAATAAAAACACCAGAGCTGCAAGGGGGGTGGAGAGATGCTCTACTAAGTGAAGTCTTCCCTGCCTGGTGAACACTGAAGTCCATCACGCGCTTCCTTATGGCACTCAGACAAGTATGGAATTGACATGCACCATACTCTGTTTTTGACCACGGCACATGACTTAATGGTGGGCTAGTGCTGTTGCTGACCTCATCATCCGGCAGCCTCAACACGAGGATTTCGACAACTCTTGCAACTTTTTGTATTGTCATACACTGAATATTCCAACCATGTTTGCAATATGTTTTAATTATAATGGAGGAAAAGATATTTGTGTTGCAATAACATGCGGTAGACTCGCACTCTCTCTGGATGGTAGCTGGCTCTGATTGATCACTGGGAAACCTTAGATGGTCAAACTGATTGATCTGAAACAGTTACTGGCTTTGGCTGTAGTTTGCCAAGCTTTGTTCTTTGGTTTTTTTTTGGGTTGTTGTCCTTTTTTCTCTCATTAAACATCTCAGTGACCTTTTAAAGCCCTGTGAAGACCTGCAGACCCTACTGAAATGGGGAGATCAGAAAGATCAAAGCAGCACTTTGTTCAAAGGGTCAGGGATGGGGAGGCGCAAAAAATAACCTCAAAGAAAGGACATCGTTCTTCCTCATAAAACGGGAGTGGGGGATGTTCAAACATTCTGCTGCTCTACAAACTGTACCAATTTACATTTCAGAAAAGAAATCGTTATATTGTGGCCTTGTTGGTTCGCTCATAGAAATTCTTGACATTCAAAGGCTGAATAGACTATTGCCTTTGAAAATCTTCTTGGCCTCTGAAATTAATTTTCATTTTTGTCTAAAATGATGACCCTTCTAGGATGTTGAGCTGAATTTTAATTCTACTCTACAATAAAAATGCAGATTAAAATATTTAACTGTAGAGTTGCGGAAACCAGGCTGCAGAAATCTGGTAGCTTGGTCAACTGTGTTTCACTCCATCAAGGGATATTCCCACTGCTTACATTTTGTGTCGGATACATTCATGTCGCTGGAATTTTGCAAAAGCAGTTGGAGATGGGTGAGCTGCTGAATGTTTTTTTTACTGATCAGTTTTCTTATTCAGTTAGCATACTGCTGCTTGATATTACAGACTCCGAGAAGCTGCAGAATTGTGCAGAAATGAAGGCGTTTACAGGGCGTTGGTTGGTAGTAGGCTTGGAGATGACCCGCGATGTCAAAATAGTGTCTAGCATCAGAGAAATCCTCTGAAAGTGGAGAAGCAGCAGCGCGGGATTCATGCTAAGCCCGAGGATATTGTGGTTTTGTGTTTGGTGCTTGTTTGGGTTTTCTGACGCAGGTGCAGATCTACGTTTGGCGCTTCCCCTGTTCCCTTTTTTCATTCCGATATCCCCCCACCCCCTACCTCCTCTAACCCCTCTCTGTAAGGATCAGCCCTTGGTTTTTATGAACATCTTAGAGGTGAACAGTTGGATGAGAGTTGAGAGTTCTCTGGGGGCAGTTTGAAATGAGAGAGCAGCTATTTCCCTAAAAGTTCTTTCAGGTGTTTTGCAGTTTATTAAATCTCTGGCAGAGTATGTGAACATCAGTTCTTTAAAGCCAGAAGTTCTATGAAGCAAAAGTAAAAAAAAAAAAAAGTAGGATTGGACTTTGCAGTTTCGGGAAATGAGAGAAGAGGCACTTCGTTATTTGCTGGTTGTAGCTCAAATGTCAACTAATAAAATGACCTAAAAGGCACGTAATGCCATTTGGTTACTTGTTTCTCTCATTCCACACGTTCGCACGACAGTGTGAGCTGGAAATTGAAGCAGGGCCAACTCTTATCTGGCTTGTGTTGGTCACCCTTTCATACAGCGAAATGCAGCACATTTATAGCCTACTCCCAGCTAAATTAAATGAGTATTCTCTTCCGTCCACATCTAGTTCCTCTTGTGATATTAGATGCTACATCCAAAGTCCCAGGCCCTCAGCGCAGACAGGGTGATTTTAGAGGGGCTGTTCTGAGTCTTACCAGATCTATTTTTAAAAGAAATGGGTGTTCCTTTGCCAATAACAAACTTTTATATTTGTGGAACTGGCATTCATGTTAAAGTCTGCCTTTGCTAGACCAGCAGACATTTTTTGTTATTATTTTTTTCTCTATAAATAAAACAAACTGAATTACTCATTGTTTTCTATGTAGCCACCTTCACTGTGGACCTCCTTCCCTGGTAAAGTGCTTTGCTTCTCTAATTCATACACTGACAAACCTGACCACCTGACCAAGTCCTCTGGGAGTGTGTGGATCAAGAAGGGGCACTTTGTCTTATTTCATTCATTAATCATGGCATGTTTGATTAATGAAATTCCCGCCTACTGTAGAGGGCTGATGCACACTTTTCTGAAGGGAAGTTTAGCCCCCTCTGGTCTTAGTTTGACTGAATTCCATTAAGATGTTTCTGTGGCAACCAGTGTCACATAGCAACCAGTCCTCCAATAGCTGGGCAGGGCCATATTGGAACTGAGAGTAAGCATTGGCTTTGGAATGCAGGGAGGTGCGCGTGAAACGCAGCCAGTGAACCTTAACCTTGAACGGTGTTTTTTTTTTTTTTCCCAAGTAATGGACTCATTCTGTTTCTCGTTTTTTCAAAGATTCTTGGCCCTCTGTCCTCAACCCCACACAGAGGCTAAATGTGGCTTTTAATAAACTGGAGGAGCCGCACAATTACAGTACTCCTCTGTCCCCATCTACTCCTCTTTCTCAGTCTCCCTCTCCCCCCTCTATCTCGCTCTCTCTCCTCATGTTTTCATGCTGCTTGTTAAAATAACCCCCGATTATATGATTTGAAAGCAGCATTTTCAACCTCAAGTGTGTTGGGTAAATTCTCTCCTCTATTTCATTACTGCTTTGCCAAAATTGTGTTTAATGTAATGAAATCTATTTGCTCAAGGTTGCAGGGCCCAGCGATCCTTCAGTGGATGCTGAGAGAATCAAGATTAGGATGTACTAAATGGATTATGCGAGTGAAAGAGATGGATTTGACGTGGATATGCGGGCGGGTGGTTGCGGTAGCTTGGGGAAGAATAGTTTGCTCTGGCGCATATCAAATGTCATATAAAAGAACAATGTGTTCTCACCTAATGCTCAATGGCAGGGTCTGAATGAAGGGTGTGAGAATCGCTGCAGGAAGGGTCAGAGCGTTGAATAGCAGGGCGGATCGGGGCGCTGTGAGGTTTGTGGAGGTGTGGGGGCCGCCTGTATCTTCCGCACCGGCTGCTTGACAGGCTGTTGTTATGCTTCATCTCTATTGGCTCCTTTACTGTAAATTGCCCTGTTATGTAATCTCCATTTTTCACACCTAATTAAAGTTCATGTTCATCTCATAAATGCCCCCCCGTATAGTGCTCATTGTTTCTTTTCTGACTCTTTTGAGGTAGGCATATAAAAGGTTTTTTAAATCGTACCTAGTATGTGGAAATTTTACTTGTATGATGATACAGGTGTTTTCTTTTTGTTTTTTTTTTTTTTTTTTGAGGGAGGGGAGGATTAATGTCATCAGGCCTACCTCTGCCTCTCGAGGCCAGGTGTGTGTTTTTCTTTTTAAACTTTGTACCATAGTGGAGCTCGAGTCCGGAGCGGCCCAGGTGCGCCCGGCTTCTCCCCGCCTTCGTCTCCCCACTGCTCTCTCCCAAATCTCCTTTGCTTCTCGCCCAGATCTCTGGCGGGGCTGTGGAAATTGTGTTCCTAAAACAAACCTGGGAGGGTGATGGTAGTTTTAGATTTCTCAGAAGCGCTGCTGCAGCTTTATGTTGATGCGCTCCCCTCTCTTAAACAGCCTTTGATCTCTTACCCCCCCCCCCAGACTAGTATAATGCTTTCTGGTTTAAAAAAAAAGCCTCTATAAGGCCTTGCTTTTGTTGTGCTGCTCTGCTGGGTCATGGAGTGAATTACTGATGCTAGGCCCATACATGCTTTAAAGACTATCATGACATTTAAGGGACCCCACTATGATAATTTTGTTAACATCCTTGCTCTCTGCTGCCTGTTTTAGTTCTGCAGTAATGTGCATTACCTGGCTATTATTTGCAACTATTTTCAAGGCGTACTGACTGTTAGGAGCACTTCCCTCCACAAAAGCAAATGCAGTCTCGTGGCAGAAAGACGTTTCTGCTGTCTGTGAAACAGCATGTGCTGTGAGATGAAGCGCCCCTTTTTTCCTTAATTCTTTTTTTTTTGTTGAAAGAATGGAAAACGGCCAGAGTTCTCTCTTGGTTAACTCAGAGGAATGCACACATAACAGTCTCGCCCTCACCTTGCTCTGCTAGACCCGCTTCCAGCTAGGCTACTGAATTAAGATCCATTTAAGACTTTGAAATTGGCGTCGGTCGCAGCCATGTGAATCCCTAATAATCCTCCACCTTTGAACTTTGCCATGTGGGATTGTGGTTCTGTTTAATTCTGACACAGAAAAGAAACCCCCTTGTTCTGGATACACCGCAGAACACAACAATGCACCACCATTTTTTGCTTCACTGTCATGTCTGCTTCTTTCCCCGTCTTTCACTTTTAATTTTGAGTTCTTCATTTACAATGCCAAAAGATTCTAACTGGGAGCCTATTGATTAGTGTGGTGGCAGAAAATTATTGGTAATAGCTCTGCGATGTATTGTGACTGAATTTCTTGTACAATTTTTTTGCGCTATGAATTGCTTGACCATTATTTCAAGCTCTGAGTATTATGGGTTACAAATTTGATTGTTGGCCAACCCATGTTCGTATGTGAGATACAGTTCTTTTTGGTAAACCTGTTCTTTTGTAATAATTTCTCTTCTTTGATCTTTTTTTGCGAGTGCCATGCTTGTTCTGAAGGTGTCAGAAAACATTGGCACGCCAGATTTACTCATGTGTAGTCATTTGTGCTTTTGCAAGGCCAGGACCTCTGATATGCTGACAGCAACCATTTTATGGCAACATGCAAGATGAGTACTCCAAGCTGTTACGGAAACTAACAAATGCAGATTGTGGATGGCAGCCATGCCACCTGTCTATTTGCTGTCTAACAGTTGTCGTGAATGACATCAGTCAGTCATGAGTCTTCTGGAAAATTCTGGCTAATGCCCCCTTCTCCAGTCCGTGTGATGTAGTATCCCAGTGATTTTATTCTGGGCGGCCATCTTGATAAGCTTCACCCACTGACACTAAAAGGTACATGAAAACGGGCCCATTTAAATGTTGACAGTTTAGAGCTGTGCAAATGTCGTAGCATTCAGAGATTCGGCCACTTTATTCTGAAGCTAAAAGGGGCTGCTGGCGGAGATTCTGAAGATAAACAGGAGGGGAAGACAAAGCGTTTTAATGGGGCTTATAAAAAGCCCAAGAGAGCGCGATTAGTAAAACTTCAGGATTTAACTGTTTGCAAGTAGGGACTTGAGCTTTTAAATGCTTCTAGGAGATTTGTTATTCGTTGGAACATAAGAACAATCATTCTGGGGCTCCTTACTCTGTTGACTCATTATTGTGCAGACGTGATGAATTCAGTCCCTGATCTCTTCCGTCTTACTGCTGTTCAGACGTCAGCAGCTTAACGGACTGTGTAACGGTCGCGCCGCATGCTTAAGGCATGGGGAGAAAGATGAGGGCGTGGGATGATGTAGCAAATGACAAAGGCGTGGCGTCCTTCTCTCGAAAATAAAGTATGGAACATGTTCCCCCCTGCATGTTTGTATGGGTCTTTTATGACTGGCCATCTACAGGTTCTGAGCAGTTAAGGGTTCATGTGTGAAGTCTGTGACATAACGGACAGATTCTGATGAATTGTGCTCCATAATAGCCCAGCTTACAGTGCATTTCCCGCAGCGAAATGTTTGCTTGTCTCTCTTAGCCTTCAAAGATTGCAGCGGTACCAGAATGGCCACAGCAAGCGGTCCGGAGAGAAAAGAAAAACGATGGCGTCAGGGGAGGGGAGGGGGTGCTGGGTAGGAGGGTGGGAGGGACACATTCCCCCCGTGTTATTTGTACATTCCTAAAAATAGCTCGCAATTTTTCATGCGGAGGATAGAGAACCTCGGCAGGAATTTCCGCCACAAAGTTTGCTTCTTAAATCCAGGGTTGGCCATTTTGCTCGCATTAACTGCAGTGAAAATTTGTTTGAGAGAGGGTGGGCGGGTGCAGGCTTCATGGCAGGGTCAAGTTGTGTTTGTCCTCTCCGCATAACTGCCTTCTGAAAACATCACACATCCAGCTGTTTATATTTTTACACGTTTTGAGGATTTGCATCATTTGTTTCTGTCTGATTCTAGAGGGCTGCTACCAAGGAGTCGCGAAAGCTGGAACCGTTGTACAAGAAGTGTTCGACAGGGATGCGCTTGGATGTTGGTAGTTGAGCTGTAAATCAATTTTATCTTAAATGGGCAGTAATGCACAGGATTTAGACTCCTACTTGGCCCTAGAGTCTAACCTGCCTTCCAAGTTTTTAATACCTCTGATTATATAAGGCAGAAAAGGGACTTCTCTAAAGCAACACCCCCTAGCCATGGTCATGGCACAAGATACGTGCAGTGGATCATGTTGGTTTTATGTTGTCCACTGTGTGTTTATGTGGGTGTATTTCCAGTTGATTCTTCTTCTTTGTTGTTTGCCAATTTGCATGTTTTCTCTCAACCCCCCCCCCAATTCCCTTCACTGCCCAAACCCCACATTGAGGGACACATCTTGGACACTTGTGTAAACATCAGAATCCCTGAGGAAGTTGCTCAAATTGGGTGTGGCCTGGCCCGAAGGGATTTACTGTAGTGAGCCCAAGTGTCTGAGTGAGATGGTCCAGCTGTGAACATTTTGCCTTCACTGTTCCTAGGCTGAATTTTGCAGTACATTTCTAACCCTGCTCTATATAGCACTACGGTATCACAGTCAGGGATTGAGGGATGCTGGGATTTTGGTGCTGTGGTCATAACACCTTTTATTTGATACAAGTATGACGATGCAAAAAAAATATGTACAGCTTTGAAGATTTTGAACAGAACAATAAGTTGAGTTACTGCATAGCGTGTGATATTACATCATCATTGCTGTTGCCCTTCAGTGCGTACTCCTTACACCATGCATAGCATGTTTTTCAGGAAAAAAAAATTCTGCAGTTTAGCTGTTATGATGGTGAAAAAGTTAATTGACTTCTTGCCTGCCTGTCTCCCTCGATGGAGAGAACGAGCAGGTTGGCAATATTGCCTGAATTTCATACCTGTGCTCACAGATGCCCCCTGCTGGTGCGGTTGGGCCAAAATCATTTTAGGTGATGTAGATTTCTTTGGATGGCAGTGAACCTGTCAGCTATACACTGTAGGCTTTTAAAAGCCTCTATTAAAATGGCAGCGAGCAGAACTGTGTGGATAGGCTCCTTAGCCAGGCCATTCTTGTAAGGCTGCCGCTGGCATGTTGGTCTTCGTGCTGGGTCAAGTGGGCACCAGAATTTGTTGAACGATGCCAAATGAAAACCACTCCGTTCCAAGGGCAGTGGTGCTGCATTTGCTGATGAAAATTAAATCTCCTGAAATCTGAATAGTTGAGAGTACATTTTTGAGCCTGGAGACAACAAACACTGTAATGGTTGACTGCGCTGCCGTCTCTCTCTCGCACACTCAGGCACACATACACACACGCGTGCACACACACACACACACACACACACACATACACTCACATGCAGTCTCCAGCCTTTCCACTCTGCGGCTGCAGCGTAGGGCTGATGCCAGGGAATGCATCTCGTGCCGCAGCAGAGTAATATTTTGGGAAAGCCAGCGGCCTGTGGCGGGGCTAGTTTGGTGGGGCTGTTTTCTTTAATTGCGCGGGAGAAGCCTTCCTGTTGTCATGGTGATGGTCGAGCTTCTCTGGCCAGATGGGGAAAGCTGTCCGGAGCCGGTTGGAAGCAGAGGAAGGGAGTGAATGAGAGGGACAGAGCCATTGAGGGAGGAGTGCAACTAGCAGGAGAGCCTGGAAGATTGATGAATGAGAGAGTGGTGTTTGAGGAGCAATGGCAAGCAGAAGTTTGCGATGGTACTGTGGGGTCCATAAGTATTTGAATAGTCACTATGAGTAAAAATGGCTGTGCTTGGTAAAATTTCCCCATTTGGATGTAGAAAACCCTTAAGGGCGACATTTTGGATCTGAACCTTATTTATTGTTTATTTTCTATTTGCTTGACCGCCAAGCCAATACAAATTGTCACATTGTCCAAATACTTGTGGCCTGCAGTGTATTTGACTGTGGTTGAGGGAAAGGTCAGAACAACACTGAAGGGTCGGATGGCTAGTAAAAGAGGGAGAGACGGAGGGAGAGGAGGCCGACATGTTTGGGGAGTGAGTTTGCGGGAATGAACAAAGGAGAAGGAGTGAAAGAGGGATTGTGAAAGGGCTGAAGAGGGGGAGTGTTTTTAACTGTGTCTGATGAGACTCTAACATCTTGAGCACATTTTACCCTCTCATATGAACCCACTTCTCTGTTTATGATAACTTTTAATATGATATGGATAACTTGGAAAAACTAACCGTAAACTCAAAAACATTTACTGACGCCCGCAACCCAGGACCACTTTATCCCCCCCAGGCCTTACCGCGGAACGAGCGATCTGATCCAGAAGCTGCTTCGTGGAGCCAGAATGCCTCCTTGTAACTGTGTTGAATTTTGGCCTGTTTTCCTTATTTGGTCTGTTGTTCTGTAGAGCCAGGTTTTATGTTTAATGTTCAATCTTGGCGCTCCTGGGGGCCTTCAGATAAATTAAGTCCCTCCTTCTCGCTGTCTTTTTCGCTCCCTCCGAGACACTGTTAGTCCCTTTAACTGTGACCTTGCTTCCCATAAAGCTACAAGTGTGAAACTGTGACATTTATAAATGTTTGGTTACACATTATATATGTAGTGTGTACACACACTCTTTCTCACGGGCCTTTTCTCCCTTTCCCCACACTCTTTGTGTATATTCACGCATACGCACACGCAAGGATGCTTTCATTCTTTCATTCCGCCTCACACGCACTCAAACTCAAACACAAACACACACACACACACGCACGCACACACACACACACACACACACACACATATATCCTTGTATCTGTATCTTTGTGAGGATGTTTCATTGACTTCCACACATTTTTTTTTGTCTCTACAGCCTTTCCCTAATCTTAACCTATCCCTAATTCTACCCTTACCCCTAACCTGAAGAAATAAGTGACAGTTAGCCTTTGTAGTTGTGAGGACATTTGAAAATGTCCTCACTTCCCAATAATGTCCCCACTTGTGGGGGAAAAAAAAAACATTTTTTGGTTCCCACTTTGTAACATGTACAAGAACGAACACACACACACACACACACACACACACAGTCACACAGAAAAATTCTCTCATTCCCTCTCAATCAATTTGTACAGACCCCCCACATAGCATCACTGCTGGGGGTCGCCTCCTCTGGAGAAAGTTCTTGGAAACTCAATCACGGGCGTGTCCATTACCTTTTATAGCTGACACGCACCTGGCTTGGTGACAAGATCTCTCTCTCTCTCTCTCTCTCTCTCTCTCTCGCGCTGTGTCTAGACAGAAGCAGGAGTGTATGTGTTGTTTGATGGTGAGGAGAGGGACCATTACAACCCAAGATGCAGGTGTCCCACAAACTGAACAAGACGTAGCTTGACTGATGTGTCTGAACTTTTAAATTATGATTTGCATGGAAGACGAGCGTGCAGTGCACCTGTGCAAAAAGCTGCACTCATTAAAAAAAAATCTCTGAGCCCTAAACAGGGGGCTTTAGGGGCCGAAATGTTCTGCGGGCCATCTAAACCCCTGCAGATGCCATACAGGCATCTTTGTGTTAATTAACCAGAAAATCTGGGGCATGTCTGGCCAAGGCAGAGAGGAAATGTGAGGCTTTAGAAACCAATCCAATAACCATTTATTAGCAGTCCATTTCCACTTGTAATTGGCTAAGGCTGTTTTTGGCAAAATTTGTGCGATTTACGTCCTGTTTCTATAAGCACTTGCTTTTGCCCTTAAAATCTGCACAATTGAGTAAAAAACCAGTAAAAATGCTTTCAGCACATTTTTTTAAAATTTAATTGTAGTGAAATGTTTGCTTTTATTCTTTCTGTGCCGTGTTTTTATTCCAGATCATCTCTCCCTGCCATTCCCTTATTTCAGTTTATAATGGGCTGAGAGACGGGAGTATAATGCAGGCCATGATGACCCAGCCTGTGTTTTTCACCCAGTTTTCCTCGACTTGTTTGTCGTAGCTGAGGTCTACAAGGGATGGATTTTTTAGTCTCATGTCGGCCCCCTCCTGCAAGGATCTTTCCCACACCCACCAGCTTCCGCAGAGAATTTTTGTTCTGCTCCTGCCCTCATTACTTTTTTGTGTCCTGTATCCTGCCCGTCATGAAGTGAATCACGTTTGCTTTAGGCTGTCTTTATATGTTGCCCACATGAAAATGAAACGGTGGATTCTATTACAAATATTGGCCAGTAATAAACTGAAAATTGCTTTAAGCTAGATTTCTCCAACCCTGTTGTTGGAGCGACCATTGCAAAGGTTTTCACTCCAACCAAAGCAAAGCACTCCCCATTTCCCAGGTAGAGATTGTGATGAGCAGCTAATTGAGCAGCTAATTGGCCAGGATGAAGCAAAAACCTACTGGATGGTTGCTCTCCAGGATCATTGCCATTGCCTGAGGCTATATGCAAAGAACTAAGAAAAACATGTAGCATATATATACCTACAATGAAAAACAGTCCTAATTTAGGCTGAATATCAATAAATCCAACCTATAAAACTTTGATGTTGAAGTACCTGTTGACAAACTAGCTTTCATGTGTTTTGGTGTTCTTTATAACTACTTAGCTATGATTACTCATCACCAAATTTTGCTGTACAAACCTGTATTGATGCCCAACATGGCCTCGCTGTTAAAAATAACATTACATTGCACTGTGGTCAGTGGCCTCATTTGACTGGCACAGTCAGTTTAATAGTGGAGTTTTGACAGATATTCAAAACACACTGGGGATTATTTCCAATTGTGAAATCTACTCCTTCCTGCTAACTTAAGCATGTGTAATTTTGGAGAAGGATGACCATATTTAATTTTGTCTCTTTAGAAATTCTCTGATTAGCGAACTGTTATGGGAGAGCGCCGTTGATCTTAATTCATTTCATGAGCTCCCGTAATCTGTGTAATAGGCATCACATCACAGGCTGCATACTATGCCGACCCCCTGTGTCACGTCACCCGAAGAAACAAGGTTTTGACACCCACCATCTCTAATGTTGCTGAAGCTGTCAGATGGTGTGCACTAATGAAAGAACTGTTTTTTCAGCATTTTTAGCTTACCTGGACTGAAGGTCCTGTGAGCTCATGCCATGGGCTGCTTGTCCGTTGTTCGTCGTCATTGTCATCCGTCATCGTCGTCATCATCCATCTGTTAACATCTTCTTCTCAAAAACCATTGAGCCAATGAAGCTGAAACTTGATATGCATGTTCCTACCCATGAGGACACCAAATTTTGTTTGAGGCGTTCTGATCTGATTTCAATATGGCCGCCAGGCAGGCATATTGAAAATAACATATAGAGCCATTAGTCAGCCATTTTTGCAGCTGTCAAGCTGAAATTTGGATTATGGGTAGCCTGGAATCCATACTGATAAAGTGCTGGTCGCTCCCAACGGTCACTGACTTATCAGTCTGGCCTCAGTCGTATAGCCAGCGTTTAGCCCTTACGTCACTAATTAAGTGAATATATGAATATTCATGTGTTCTGCTCTTGGTGAGAACCACCAATCGAATATGAGTTAGCTGGCCAGCAACGGCATTTGTGAATGTTATTTGACATGAGCTTAAAAATTAGATTGTGGCTTGCTTGCGTTTACTCTTGGAGTGGTTGTTAGGTTTTGAACAGGATAATGTTTGGCCATATCTGCATTTTGTTTATTTCAGTGGGATTCCCCGCTATAATAAAGGCTAAATTAAATAACACTCAAATTACATAACGTATTTCACTGTAATTGGCATTAGCTGTAGCTCGAAGGGCATGATTGCATCAGCTAGATTAAAGTGATACTCCACCCAAAAACTATAATTTGTTTATCAATTACTCACCATTAGATGTCTTGAACGGACGAAGTTGTTCTTCACCTGGCGCAACTTTATGGCCACTGGAGAGTGAAAAATTATCCAAATTCCTTTTTTGCTGGAAGCAAATGGGGTCACGCAGTAGCAATGGGAAAACTCCACAAAACGTCCGTTGACAAACTTTCAAACTATCGTCCAACGCATCGTCCAGTATAATCCAATTCAGCTTTGTCCACTCGTATCCTCAGAACTCCAGAAACATGGTTATTTTTCGCTGAAAATAATAAAATACCACAGTTCTGCTTCAAGTAAGCTCGCGCATTCAACGAAGTCCCGCCTCCCGGCTCGTTCATTGCCCAGAGACTCTGCTGCCACTCAGATGAATACTCATATAAACACGAGCTGGGAGGCGGGACTTCCGTTGAATGCAGAACTGTGGTATTTTTATTTATTTTTAAGTCTGTCTAAAGGGGGGAGGGGGGCACCCTTGCGACTGTGAGCCAATCACAGATCTCGCATGGATTTTGTGCAAATATTTGAAAGTCAAACGCTGGCGTACCGACTGAGGCCAGACGTACAAGCAAGTGACCATTGGGAGCGACCAAAGCTTGATACGGATGGATTCCAGGCTAGATTATGGGTAGCCGGCAGCAAACCCTAACACATATCCAACGGGTTTTGCCAAATTTTCAATTTTGACCTAGATGTGACCCTTAGGCTTAGGCCACGCCCACTTTTCCAGTTGCCACTGTAAACATCATCTTCTGTGAAGCCACTGGACCAATGAAGCTGAATCTTAGCACACATGTTCCTACCCATGAGGACAATAAAATTTCTTCATGTATGCCGATCCAATTTCAAAAATGGTCGCCATGATGGCCATCTTGAAAATACCATTTTGGCCAGCTTGCAGCTAATTTTGCAGGTATTGCAGCCAGAGTTTGTCTGTAGATGGCTTTCCATGGACTTCAACATATTTTCTGGGTTTTGCTGCTTTTTGACATTTGACCTTTATTTGACTTTAGCACTTGGGGCACACCCACAAAAGCTGTAAACATCTTCATCTCAGGAACTGCTGAATAGATGAAGCTGAAACTGGCTATGCATGTTGCTACCCATAAGGACGATAAAATTTGTTCATGGTGTTCCAATCCAATTTCAAATATGGCCACCATGTTGGCCATCATGAAATTATAATTTTTGCCATTTTGCAGCTGATTTTGCAGATATTGCCGCCAGAGTCGGTTTATCGCTAGCTTTCCATGGATTTAAACATATATATTCTGGTTTTTACTTCTTTTTGACATTTGATGTTTATTTTTGCACTTGTGCCACACTCATGAAAGCTATAAACAACTTTGTCTCAGACATTGCTGAACTGATGAAGCTGAAACTTGGCATGTTGGTTTCTGCCCACGAGGACACCGAATTTCCCTCACAGCATTCTGATCTGATTTCAAATATGGCTGTCATAGATGCCATCTTGAAAATCCCGTTCACGTCTATTTTGCTACTAATTTTGTAAATATTGCAGCCAATTTGGTATATGGGTAGCTTTCCATGGGCCTCAACATATTGAGGGTTTGGAGCACAATGGTGATATGTCCAAATTTTGTGATTTTGAGATTTTTACCTCCTGTCACACATTTCTATCAGCTAATTCTTGGAGCGCAATAATTATATGTCCATGCGCCTCAGTTTTAAACAGAATTCACATTTTCATTTTGTGGCATGTCCAACAAAATCTGCTTATATGAATTAAACATTGATATTTTGATGAATAAACATGAATAGTATTACAGAATCATCTGTCTTCCATTGCAAACAAACTTAACTTCAAACTATCACCATTGTGTTATGTCACATCAAGTGCTAGAATTGTTGGAGCACGGAGGTGACATGTCCATTTTGGCAATTTTGGCCATGATGTCGCAGTACCACACTTATAAAAACGTACATGTTCAGTATCCTTCTGAACCATGCCGTAAAAGAGTGACTGACATAAAAATCATGTAAATTATGTACCTGGTTTAATAGGACATTTGCAAACCTAAAAATCAATTTTTCTCAAAACCTCTAAAATGGACATATAACCATTGCGCTCCAAACCCTTGATATATATTCTGAGTTTTGCTGTATTTTGACATTTGATCTTGATTTGACCTTTGCTCTTGGGACAAAATGAAAATAGTAGCCTCTTTGAATTAGCCTGTGTGTAGCCATTTGTGGAGATATTGCAGATAATAATCCAGGTGAGCTACTGCACCTGTGGTGCTATTTTTCAAAATGTTATTGATTTCATGAATTTTATTTATATGGGTCTAGTCAGCCAGTTTGACTGCAGATTCTTTTTTGTTTTTGTTAAAACTCTCAATAACCTTTGACTCAGATTTGGTCCATTTGATGTCTTTAGAGAACCATGCAGGTGATCATGGTCATAATAGTGTGATAAATTTGATGATTTAATTCTCCTGTCACAAAAAATAACCATAACAACTTTCAATGAGAACAGTCTATCAAGTGCACGGATATTAATTTTAAAAGTTCAGCATCATATATCTTCTCCCAGATGGTGGAACTGTACTGTATAGGGTCTCATTGAATATTCAGATTGTGGGCTACAGAGGCTTAATGAGGGATTTTTGGTTGTTGTTTAGGATTTCTTGTCCCTTAATGAGTATTACAGACAAAACTAGTCAAAATCATAGTCATAATTGTGAAGTAAAAAAATGAGTACAAAAAAAAGGCATCTGCCATCAAAATGGCTGACTTGGTCCATATAAAGTCGCTATGATTCCTGAAACCAATTAACTTTTCTACCAAACATGTTTAAAGAATACTTCCTTCATCAGCATATACTATCTGATAGTTTTAGCAACACCTGGGATAGTGGATGCCAGGCCTAGGAAACTTGATATGGAATCACCAAACTTCCATCTCTTCCTCCAAGTCTTAGCTTGGAGCGTGAAGCCAAACCCATCCCTGGGATAGAGAGAAACTGCGAAACCTATTATTAGTGATATATCAATGATGTAACTTGTTGGACCCGCACTGACATGAATATTGCTCATCTTCCTTTCCTCCCACTGACACATCTGTGCTGTCCCACATACTCCCTCATTCCATGATGGAAAATAGTCCCACGCCTCAAACTGGCTTGCTGAGTCCTGCGGGAATCCCTGTGATGCAGTGTAAGATGGCTGAATGTCTCCAGGTCACACATGATCTTCAGAAGGTCCACGTGGCTGAGAGCATGTAGCCTGGCACAGTGCAGTATCCCACAACATTGGAGCTCCTGAAGTGTCCTTGACATGTTTATAAATCTGGGTCAGGTATTGTCTGGAAGTGCGCACAGCAGTGGCTGGCATTTTGCATCTGGTTGTTTATCGCCATTTCCTGTCACAACATCGTCCCTTTCACCCCAGCCTCTTGGCAGTCAGTTTGTTCCTCTGCCCTCTTTCTGTCCAGAGGATGCAGGTAGATAATTAACAGGAAGTGGCGAGCCTGGTGTCCTGTTGTGTTTGGTTACCTCGGAGACAGTTGAATTGTCAGTGGAATCAGTTGGCTTGGTGACTGTTGTAACAACCTGCGAGAACCACTGACTGACCGGACTCAACCTTTATGGCGATGGGTTTTGAACATTTGCTATCAGTCTGTTAAATTGCTTGCATTTCTTGCATTCTCTGACATTATCTATTAAGGCAGATCATTCGATAAGGCTTTGTACTGTTCTTTTTGTTCGCTGTCCATGGAATGATCTTTATGTAGCTTATTTTGCCAATTGAACTGTATTGGTTCATTGCCCTGTGTCCTTTTAGCTTTTGTCTTTGCATGCGCACACTTTGTGAACTGCAGCCAAGCGCATTCTTTCAAAGGTCTTACAAAGCACTTTTTGTCCGCTTTTATATCCATGGAATAAATGTGGGATCCACATGATCTTGTTTAGAATATATTTCGCCCTCTCTTTACTCCTTGTTTCCGGTGTCTCCTCCTTGACTGCTTTCCCCTCTCCTCGTAGCCTCTTAAATCTCCACCGGTGGACAGCTGACGGCACTGCACCTTCTGACAAACACTTCCCTGGTCGTGACCCTTGTGATTTACTGGCCCTCAATAGGCTCAGCCAGCAGTGCATTGTTTCGGAGAGGTGAAGCGAATAGCGTGCAGGAAGAACAAATGCCAAGAGGAGGAGAGAGTGAGATGAGGGGGGGAGGGGACGGAGACATGGAGAGAGTGAAACACAGTAAATCCAACCATTACTCTTGTTGGTCCTGATTTAGTGGTCTCTTCATTGCGTTGTTGAACTTTGGCATAACTGCCTCAGTCTTGTGGTGTATGTGTGAGGGAGGGAGTAGAATCAGGGCTTACTTCTGGCTGCTGAGCGGACCACTTCTTGGCTGATTGAGTGGTATATGGAGTCCTGGATCACTATCTTAAGCTGTATGAGAGAGGCTAACCACAAACCAGACCTGTGGAGAAGACAGTTTTACACTTAGGAGCATCCTTTACTGTTTTGCAGTCCTCAGAGCTTTACCTTCATCTGCCGATAATGGATTCTAATGTAATTCACAGGCCAGGGCAGGTCCACCACGACCTTCCCCGTATGGAGATGTGGAGTTGAGATGGCGCGTCTTCCTGATTTAATGTATCGCTTTTAATGCATCAGCTCTATGTGATTAGAATGTCTTACTGAACATTGTACTGCTGATGATGTATCTATCACTATTGGTGACTGAAGGTGATGTGTGAGATCTAATGCATTGATTTTGAATTAACTTTTTAGAAAACCTTTTTTGGAAGGGTAAAAGGTCCAGCTCACTGATGGGATGCTGAGAGACTGACAGGATACTTACAAAGTAATGAAAAAAGAGAAATGCGATTAGATTGGAGAGAGGGTTAGAAGAGAAGAGAGGGATCAATAAAATGAATTTAGTGTAGTTCTGACATGAGAAATGTGTGTTGGCACAATCCCTGCACCTTTTGAAAGTAATCTGCTTTGGTTTATGAGATGTGTGCACATACCAGAAGAAAAACCTAAGACCTGGCAATGTGGGAAAGTTTCCTCTCCGTATCTATTGAGAAGAACATGCATGGGAGGGAATTTCCGAGATGCACAGAAGTAGTGCTCAGTGTGTTTGTGTTGATCAGCTCTCTCTTGTAAAACAGCAATTTTTGAATGACAGTGTGTTTGCCTCTTCTTCATTTCAGTGCCACTTTGTTGGTGATCTTCAAATGCCACAGAGTCTTCGAGAGCTGATGTTTTTGGTCTGACAATTTTACACCACCATTCCTGCTGTAGACCGTCCTCAAGAATTAACACTCGCAAACTCTGTATAATTATGAAGGATCCCAAAAGGAGATTCCTTCTTTCACTCATTGAGAGACATGCATTCTTTTTGTCCATTGATTGCTGGTAAATCAATCCTCAAAATAAGATTTTTTAAAAAATGCTGAATGGTCCATAACTTGTTTAAAAAATTAGGCAAGTCCATTCTAAACTAATGAGAACTCGGCCAATTTATTCTGCATTTTGCTCTAACTGTCAGTCAGGAACCAACTCTCTCCAAGATGGTTGGTGGCAGGCAGGCAGGCAGTCCATTAATAAGAACTTGTAGGATACTGTTCCTGGTTAAGTTATTCTTAGGTAAAGGCAAAATATTAGTGTCTCAACTGGATAACCCCAAAGCCTCCTTTTTCTAAGACTGAAGAGATTAAGAGTCTTAAGTTTTTTCTAATAACATGTCTTTTATACCAGGAACTAATTTGGTTTCTTCTTTGAACCTTTTTCAAAGCCCATATGTCTGTTGCAGTACAGTCCTCAGGACTGCACACACCACTGTAAGGTAGTGACAAAGGTATTACATGATAAGTGTGAACTTCTGGGATTCATACCCATTATTTTTCACCACATAAATTCCAGAATCTGGTTAGCCTTCTTAACTGCTTCAGCACAGTGACAAAAACCTGTAATGCTTTGATCAAATATTACTCCCAAGTCTTTTTCATTGTCATTATGAACCTGCCACTGAATAATCCTGTTGTGTGTTCTTTCCCATACGTATAACTTTAAAATTAGCTTCTGTACTTTGAATCTCATTTGTCACGCTTTTTAGCTCCGCTGTGACCATAGTCAGCAGTCAGCAGAGCTTTTCTAATGCCGAGTCGTCCGGCGTCCGTCTGTCCGTCTGTCCGGCGTCAACTTTTCACTTCAAATTTGAATGTCTCAAAAAATGTCTAACTTTTTGTCTAATTTGTTGTGAGCCTTCCTTATGATGTTCTGATGATCCCCTGCGAAAATTAGAAAATTTTACATCCTGGTTTTTGAGAAATTCAGCATTTTGAACTTAGAAAATCAGTGTTTGAGCTCATTTTTTCAGTCTTTCATTATTATCTCAAAAACTGTCTGATAAGTTTTTTCCTAATTTGGTGTGAGCCTTTCTTATGATATTCTGAATATTCACTGTGAAAATTAGAAAATAAAACTGTCTGAAAACTTATTGTCTAATTTGTTGTGAGCCTTCCTTATGATGTTCTGATGATCCCCTGTGAAAATTGAAAAATTCCACTTCCCGGTTTTTGAGAGATTCAGCATTTTGGACTTAGAAAATCAGTGTTTGTGCTCATTTTTTCAGTCTTTCATTAATATCTCAACAAGAGCCCTGTCGGCCTTGAGAGCTCCGGTGAGGATGACTGAAATGTCCATGTCATAACTTAATTTCAGAATCCTTGAAAACTCTTCCAATGTGAACACCTATGACACATTTGGTAACCAGAATATGCTGTGAACCAGTTTGGTGTCTCAATTTATGTAGTATAACAATAGAACCACACTACAAATTGCAATCATTTATTTCAATCATTTTACCAGCAAGCAATACTAACAACCAATAAATACCCCCCACCCCCCCTCGTACAGATTAGGTCAGGTTATTGATTGCAATTTGCAGTGTGATTCTATTGGTATACTACATAAATTGAGACACCAAACTGGTTCACAGCATATTCTGGTTACCAAATGTGTCATATGTGTTAATATTGCAAAAGTTTTCAAGGATTTCTGGACTAGCTCTGGACTAGCTAATATTGGCTCAGTTAATGGAGATTAGCCTGGCTACATAGTGTGTTTTGGATCACTGTAATGGTGGCAATCATAGTTTATACTGTAATGTGGGCTGTGTAGCTTTTCTTTAGAAGTTTGCATGAGTGTAGTACATCCCCCTAGTGGAAAAATTCTGGAAATTAATTACAAAAAATAGTGTTTCAAGTGAAATTTTTGCATTCGTTGTTGATATTAATGACCCAAATTACAGGACATTACTCAGATCAGCCCACTTGTGAACATGAACCTGATCTCCAGTAAAGTGTACTGGCATAGACAATTTACAACCGGGACTGCCCTGTCTGCTGTGCTGCTGACAATTTGTAACCCACTTCCTACCTCAAAGAGCTGCATCACTCATAGGTTCATGGTCTGTGTGGTATATTATCAATTTAGTGTTTTATAAGCAGGGCCAATACAGTTGCAAAGTTTGCCCATGTATGATGCATACGACATTTCCAACATGCCAATGTGACCTATTTGGATACATGTTTTTCGTCACATTTTCAGCACAGCTGCACAAACTGGGAGTTGGCCTATGTACCATGCCATTTATTAGACCTGGATGCCTGATAGGTTTATATAGAGTTTAGAGTTTATTCTAACCTGCAATCTTAAGGATACTGATCAACTTTTTAACTCAACACTTCAGGTAATATGGTTGCATCATACACCTTGGTTAAGAACAGGCTCCTGTTTGCATTTAGATTGATCTAATTGATTTCTTATCTTTTTTTGGGCTTTTGGATGTGTGATTTAACAGCAACATATCTGAATGCAGGTGGTACAGCTTATGATTGGTGAGAACTGGAGCATGATAATAATTAAGAATGACTCCCGCGTAGTGGGACCGTTGTCGAAATCGACAACGTCTGGTGTCTGACTCGAGACTTCAAATGTCCGCCAGCATTGCTGGATTTGTACTTTGGCCTAAATCTCAGCTGTACTGTGGCCTAGATATGCCTAAATTTAATCACTTGTTCCTCTTGTGCTACTGTAACATCCTGCAAAGTTTGGTTGAAATCTATGCAGCCGTTTTTATTATTAGCTCACCTGGACAAAGTCCAGAGGAGGGTATGTCATGGCCTGCTTGTCCGTCGTTGTGCGTCGTCGTAGTCGTGCGTTGGCGTCTGTAAACATCTTCTTCTCCGAAACTACTGGGCCAATGAAGCTGAAACTTGGCATGCATGTTCCTACCCACGAGGACACCAAACTTTGTTCGAGGCGTTCCGATCCAACTTCAAATATGGCGGCTTTGGCAGCCATATTGAAAATGCTATTTTGGCTCATTAGTCACTCATTTCTGGAGCGATTCAGCTGAAATTTGCTGTGTATGTGCCAAATGGCAAGACTGAACATATGTATTACGGGTTTAGCTGTGCATCGCATTTTATGGCGGCTTTGGCAGCCATATTGAAAATGCTATTTTGGCTCATTAGTCGTTCATTTCCGGAGCGATTCAGCTGAAATTTGATGAGTATGTGCCAAATAGCAAGACTCAACATATTTATCTCTGGTTTTGCTGTGCATGGCATTTTGACCTTCATTTGACCTCTGTCATGGGGCCATGCCCCTTAATTTCAGAAATATCTTTACAAATCTTCTTCTCTGAAACTGTGTCACTGATCGAGCCGAACCTTTGTATACACCTTCCTGTGGCTAGGGAGATTAAAATTTGTTCGAGGTGTTCTGATATGATTTCAAATATGGCAACAGCAGCAACCATATTGAAATTTCCTTTGTAGATGCTAAGCAGCAAGGCTGAACACATGTTAGAGGTTTTGCTGTGCAATGCATTTTGACCTTCATTTCACCTCTTCATTACGCCATTGGGCCACACCTTTTTATAGAAAATAACAATAAAAGCACTTTTGTCACTGATCATGCTGATAGTGTTCAACTGTATGATAAGTATATTATTGCTACTGGAAAATATAGAGCTATCTAGACTAAAATTCACTATGAAGCCAGCTGTTGTGGGAAGCCTCAGGAAAGAATATGGTGTGGTACAGTGAAGCATTAATTGGTAAGTAAACTGTTGGATGCCTGTTGGAAATGATTACCACAGAACATCCCATCTGTCCTCTTTCTTTCGATCCTGGAGGGTGTATGAATCTAATAAATACACTTTTCCAAACATGTCACATTTTTTATTTTTTCCCAATGCATTGAAGGTTATTTTAAATAGATCTACAAACATGATCACTTACTCTTTAATTTAGATATATGGATCTGGGAACAGAAAATATTTACAAAATAATTCTCATTGAATTTTTTTTGTTTCCAAAACATTTTTATCAATTAAAAATTGTGCCCAGCTTACAATGTACGCTGTAAGTTTTTATTTCAAAAATATTTTCATTACCATGTTAAACCATGTTTGTGTTTAATTGGCAACTGAAATAATACCATTCAATGGTTGACTTAAACAAAAGGACTGAAAAACTTTGGTGGAGTGAATGTCCAGGTGAGCTACAGTGTCGTGGCACTATTTTTGAGATATCCTGCTAACAGACAGACGAACAGAAAGACAGACGACTAACGGAACGAAGTGACATGGTTGTCAATTTCGGCAACCAATAATTGGCAAGTGTAATACAAATAAAGAGATTAGAAGGAAGAGAATGATAACCTACATGATCTGCGTACATGTCTATGGGCCAGTTCAAATCCGCTTAGCATGTGGTTATTCGTGGAGAATGTGTTTAAATGGTGGTGTGTAATTGTGCATAAGATAGGATGTGTGCTTGTTGGTGAAATGTCTTTGTCTTCTGAACACTTACAGCCTTTGATGCTGCGGCTGCAGGTGTTTTACCTTTGATGCGGGTCAAAGCGGTGTGTAAAGTCCCTGCACACACTCATATTACATCAGTGTGTCCCAGTAAAGGGTGCATACACTGGCCCCGGGGCCCTAGTGATCCATAGATGATATGGGAACATCCTACCTCCATAGTAAGATAGATGGAAGTGTCTTAATTCTTGCCCTCTCCCTGCCATCTGTCGATATAAGTTGATATCAGTAATGCTGAGCTGTCTCTCAAACACATGAGCTGCAATGCAGTGGTGGTTTCAACATGTGATAGGCAAGGACTTGAGAAAGACAGTTAGTTGCCGTACATTTGGATTCTGCGGTATACTGTATCTTTCTTTGTTACTCTGTGTGCTTAATTACAGGGTCTAAGCTTACAGTTTTAATCTATTCGTGCAGTAAGGAAGTGGGCACTGTATGAATAGCTGCCTGTCAGTGGTTTCTTTGAAAATTCCTAGTGCATGACATTAGCTAATGTTAGAATTTGTTTTTTTTTTCCTTGATTTTTTCCAGGAAATGGCTCTGATATCCTTATATGGCTCTAGGTTTTAGTTCTTGTCACATGAGTTAATCCTACTTTTTGTATTCCCTAGTTGCATACAACTGCCCCAGCGTGGAGATGTGGGGGGTGAGGTACCATTTGGGATAAAAGTGAAATTTATTTAATTGGCTGTACTGCCTCACAGCAAGCTGACCGTAGTGAGCACAATACAGTCCGATCAACCCCCTGCAGGCATGTCATTTCAGGAAAACATTCCTCCAGTTATAGCAAGTTGCAGGGGATTTTTTTTTCACTGAAATCCACTGAATGGAAGTTTTTCCCCATTCAGGTGGCACAAGGTTGGCATTCCTTCCTGCTTGAATGGTTCACACAGTGGACTGCCTACTTACAGAACAAAGCAAATCAGATAAACCAGTCCTCAGTCTTTCTTTCATGTCATTCTGGCATTATCATGCCTGTTTTGCCAGGCACATACCTAGAAGAGCCACTGTTTGATTATGGATGACCAGCTTCTAAGTACAACTCACCCCTGACTCCTACTTTATTGATGGAAATGGCATTCTTACACTTATGGGAAGAATAAGCATTTTTTTCCTCTGTTTAAGAGGTTTCACTTTTTCATGAGACAAGACAGGAATACACAACAGGAAGCTCCTGAATAATTGATCAGTGCATACCCACACGCTTAATGTGAGCATAATTGACGGTGTTCCGAGTTTATCTAAAATGAACTTAATGCATTGAAATAAGTTGAAGTAGAACCTCACGACACTGTGTTAAGGCTTCTGGAAATTTAGTGGCAAACTAATTTCAGCATTTCTTTTTTCATTTTTCTCTTGACATTACATGCTGTCAAAGGAATACTGAGTAAAATGATGAATGCATGGGCAAGCTTGCTTCCATTATCTGGGAACTCGGGAGCAGTGAAGTGTAATGGCTCCAAAAATACTTGAGATGAATAAAACCTGCATTTTTTAATTTTTTTATTTTATTTTTTCTGCTCAGCTTTCATTGTAGTGTAGATGTTGAACATAAAATGCACTCAAATGCCCTACACCTGCCTTGCAATTGATTGTTAGTTGGCTCTTTAATGCCACTTTTTTGTGCAAATAGAAGAATTCAGGTATTGGCATCAGTTTTCCAGACTCAAGTGAAAATTTTAGCAATCATGAGGCTGAGCGAGCTTCCTTGGATGGTCTGCTTTACTGCAGGATTGATACTCTATGTCCTTGAACAAATTAAGTAGTTTGTTTAGGCTTTGAATTCCAACCTGGACAGAAATATTCGTTGCATGTATATGCACTTATACACATGACTACACTGATAAATTACATATAACGCAGGTCATGACATTACACACATAAAAGCTCACAATGAGCACCATAATTCATTGGACAGTGACATATTTTTGTTAGTTTTGTTCTGTTGGCTGAGTCAATCATTGTACCTAAATTTTACATGCTGTTTACATGCTGAGGAGGGGAGTGAAGGGAAAGAGTCCCTGAAAGGAGCAGGATGCTGTACAGGCCTGGCAGAGCATCACCAGGGAAGATACTGAGCATCTGGGGACGTCCATACATCACAGATATAAAGCAGTCATTGCATGCAAGGGATATGTGACTAAATATTAAAAATGATGACTTTATTCTACATTATGTTAGCCAGTCCAATAGTTTTTGTTGCACCTGAAAATGGTGTGGACTATGTAAAAAGGGTGCTGTCATTTCTAAACAGTTCTTCAGATATCGATAAAAGCACCCTGAAATAAAGCGAGCAGTCTGCACTTCGGCCTCATTGTCATCGGATCCTTTCGAACTCAAAGTGCTAGTGTGCAGAACTAAAATAAATAGTGCACCGCCACGCGTGAATTATGGTGCTCACTGGCTGTGCTTTGCCAACTCCAACGATTGCTCACCAATAATGTCGTGTGGCCAGTTGTGTCGATATCATTCAAAAAGTTCAGCAAAATGGGTGTCCGTCAACTATCTGTATTGCTGTGTCAATGAAAACTCTGATCCTGGGAGTGTAAGGGGGCAATGCAGATGGCTAACCTTGGAGCCTATACTTTCATCCTGCAAATTTTCACTGAGTAGATAATTGCTGTATTACAGAGTTTGTTCTGGACCTTATTCTTCTGAAGTAGTTTGCCCTAATAGGAAAACGCCTCCTGGAAGCACAGCTGTTCTTGGCTGATTTTACCCAAGGTATGTCTCTTGATGCAGTGAGTGTGTGGATTAGGTGTTCTGCACTGCCGTTGTTAGTGCAAGCACATCTGCAGAAGACTCCAGATGAAACGTCTGGCCTAACGGGTATTGTACTTCAAAAGATGTCAAACAAGGACATAAGAATACCCCGGTGAACACGACCTGGAGCACCGCATGCAGTATATTCCACGAGAACTGCAGGTCTTTTTATGTCACTCCATGCCAGTACAGGGCACTGACTGAACGCGAGTCCCCTGTTGTGAGCCAGTTATAGACAGGAATCCTATTAATCCCTTAAGACATATCCCAGTAATCCACAAATCTACCACAACGCGTGACCGCAGAACAGGGACACCATTATATAGCTATTGAAAATGAGAGATGTTGGTTTAGAACTGTTTATACCCAATGACGGTACATTACTACATTACAAGTAGTAAATGAGCTCTGTTTGAACTCGAACTTTGTCCTCTGACCTCAACAATGACGCAATCAGACAGGTGATCTCAGAACCAATCGTGGTCAGGAGAAGATATCAGAAGTTGAAAAGATACAATACGAAGTACGGCTGTGGTAATTGTGCACGAGGAACACTGAAAGAACAGGAAATGTTGCACCTTGCAACACTGCTTTTTGCCCCAAAGGTTCTACTTGTTTTGAAGTATACTGCCTATTTCATAGGTATTGGAGAAATTGTAGTTTTTTTTTTCTTTTTTGTGGTCCTATCTACAAAAGTTGAAATCAATGCGGGCAGCATTAGGCTGTGTTACTGTGTTATTTTTAAGCTTGTTCTGGAATTAGGGCTGTACCGAATAGTTTGAAGCGACAATCTAATTCTCAATCAACACTGGAATGCTTCAGCTTTTTGTTGTTGCATGTATTCAGTCTATTTAAACCTGGTATTTCTGTTTAAACCCGTTATGTCTGCATTGTTGCAGACAAAACTTGGGGTTTACTGATATTATTAGTATCGTACTATTTGATGAATTAGATTCCAGTGGTGGCTGCGTAGCATTGTTTTCGGGTCTTATGATCCAAACATTTCCGGTTACTCAAAAGCATTGTAAAGTCCAAATTCAAAAAGTAAAGATTTTTTGAAAAAGGATTGGTGTAATCATTTTCAAAATCCACCTCAAAGTTTTATCTAACGAAATCCCGCGATCCGATCCGTGGCGATTACCTTTCAAAGGCGAATCATTATAGAATGCGGTCAATAACTGCTCTTCCACTTGCCTCATGCACGCGGACGCTGGTAATAGATTAACCTGCTGCCTGCATGTATTCATGTTGACAAAACTGACAAGCTACATTCATTAAAGAAAGTTGATTTTAAAAAAAAAAAAAAAACTAATTTAGTGCGAAGAATCCCTTTATTTAAATTGAGGATTTTATCCAAGGATATTTTTTTTTTTTTTTGGGTGATGACGTCCTGTTTTTCACAAAACGGCACATAATAGCTAAGCTTATAAGTGATGCTGTCAGGGGAAGATATCAGAAGTTGAAAAGACTCAAGACAAAGTATGACTGTGGTAATTGTGCACGAGGAACACTGAAAAAACAGGAAACGTCGCACCCTGCATCTTGTAACACTGCTTTTTTCCCCAAAAGTTCTATTCTACTTGTTTTGAAGTATACTGCCTATTTCATAGGTATTGGAGAAATCGAATGGGCTCAGGCCCTGTTGGACCAAAACAAAATCTCATGGAGGTCCTCTTGAGCCACAGTGTGTGCTTACTTCCGTTGGCATCCTCTGAGCTTCCTGGGCCTAATGATAAATGTCTGTGGGTGAAGCCGTGAGAGGATTGAGGTGGACCTTTTCCTATCAGCCGTCTGTGATATTCTGCGGCAGGGGCTGGAAGTAGGCCCGTACATCTCCATCCCCCTACAGCTGCTACCTCTGGGTGGGATTTCTGATTGTCTCCACTTATACCTGCTACATCCTGTATTGATCCCTCCCTCTGCTCTGATAAAGACTTCCATCCACTGAGGAAACATTTGTGAAGTCACCAGTGCCGGCCACTCTCACTTGGTGTGACCAGGAGGCCGTTGTCTCTTGCTAAGCCAGGTTCTGCAGTGGTCGAGTTCATCCGTTAAACTTAAGTGACAAGCTGCAGTAGTCTGGAGAGTCTTGTTTTTAGTGTCTATTCATTTTCAAGGACATTCTCTCAGCGCCTTTAAAAGAGCAATTGGAACTCTTTAGTTTGCGACATCCCAATCTGCTACTTTTGTCTATGCGTGTGTTGACTGTGCACGCACACAGCCTCCTACCTCGGTTGAGTGCCGTCTCTCTGTTGCCATGGAGACCCACTCTTCCCCTCCTCTTCCCCTGGCTCTGCAGTGCGCTGTTAGTGTCGGCTGCTCAGTCTGCCTGGGATCAGGATCTGCTATTGATTGGTTGAGTCTGGCCTGCTGGTTGGCTGGAGCCTCTTCCCCAGCTTGCTGCTTCTCATTACAGACTGTGCATCAGTCGCAGCAGTACCTGGCAGAGACGGCACAGGCTAAAGGATACGGTGCAGGGGAAATCGGAAGGCTGCCTGGTGGTTCCCCAGAGCCAATTCACACCCCCCAGACCGCCTCAGAGATTTGAGGTGACCGGGGCTGGGGGCGGGAGGCTGAGGTGTAGAGTAGGATCATTATTGGATTTAGTGGTGGGGGGGGTGGGGTTAACGGGGTGGGTTGGGTCGGGTGGAGAACGGTGGGGGTCAATTTTCCAGGGGGGCACAAGTGTCGGGCGACACACTGGGCGCATCTCGCATGCTGCAGATGGTGCGGACCCTTGCTCAGTTTACCATCGCTCTGGAGGAGATGCAGGAGAACGGAGAGAGCGCGAGCGATGACGGGGGTGCAGGGGAGGAGTCCGGACAGGAAAGGGGTGCCGCCGAGGCGAACGGAAACGGGAACCCCGCGACTACTGGCGAGGTAGTGCATGCTGTCCATCCCATTCACGCGTACCTCTCACGACCCGTGTGTCTTGTCACAGGTGTTCAATGGGAGGATCTGATCTTAAACTTTCTGTTGTGAAAGATTGTGTGTCCATGTGACATCTAGGTGAGTGGTGGAAGATCCACCTCTGTGTCTGCCATCTTGAGGTGCATGTTGTGATGAGCAAACAGACATGTGAGTGAGGCTGGAGCTGGGTATGGAAGGTGTGATGAAGGTATAGGCCGACATCTTTCTTTTGCTGCTTTACTTTGAGGGATGCTTCATCCACAAGCTGAGGTATCGCTGCTAATTAATGCTGTAGCATGTGTATCTCATATATAGGGCTTCAAATGGCATGAGGGAGCATCTCTCCCCATCTCCCCTCCTCTCTGAGAGACTCCTGTGGTGTCTCTGACTATGGTGCAGGTTACCTCTGAACGGTCAAACCCTTAATTGAATTAGACTAGATGATTCACGCCTGAAAACACGATTAGCATTTCGCTCGAGGTCAGTCCAGCGTTAAATACCTCATTCGCCGCTTTGAATGTGTTCATTCATCTACGTTTTTGTTTCCCCTCCCCACCACACACTCAGTAACATCCCTACATTTCCTTGAACATTGTCTTCGAAGTGTCTAGCGCACTGTTGTTAGGGAAATGGGAGAAAACCATGTGCTCATTGTGCATATGTTGAGAAGGTGCATGCTGATTGGTGGGGTTATTAGCGTTCCAGCGTAGCCGCATTTTGTTATATTTTTGTCATGGGGTGTGCCTTCGGACTTGAAGTATAGAGTGCTGATGGCATGAGTAAAGGGAAACCACTCGGGTGCAGTGGCTGTGCGTTCCTCTGCGTCACAGTGACCTCAGACACACAGACTGTAATCTTCCCTAATCTTTCCCTGTCTGCTGAGGAAGACCCGGAGACTGTGGGGCAGGCTGCTGCTCTGCTGGTAAGAGCATTAAGTCTGCAGGGCACTACTAGCCACGGTTGCCGCTTTCTTTTTTCACGCCCAGTAACAAGTGTGCATCTGCTTGGTAGTCTTGGGGGGAATGTGGGGCGGGGGGTGATGATGCAAGATGATGCAATGGCTTCTGGTTTGTCCTCTGAATGGACCCTTTGACCCCATGGGCGAAAGCTGCCAAGACCTATAGTCGGGGGTGCAAAAATTCAGCATTTTCTCTTACCGAATACTCCTCCCATTGTGTGAAAGAGTATTATAATAACTACTTTTGTAGTTTTATTTTTTTGTGCTCCAGTCTACAAAATTTGGAATCAATGCGGGCAGCATTCGGCTGTTTTTTAGTATGTTGTTTATTAGCTTGTTCTGGAATTAGGGCTGTACCGAATAGTTTGAAGCAAATTTCAAATTCTAAATCTAAACACTGGAATGCTTCAGCTTTTAGTTGTTGCATATAATCATTTTATTTAAACCTGGTATTTCTGTTTGAACCCGCTATGTCTGCATTGTTGCAGACAAAACTTGGGGTTTACTAATATTATTAGTGTCATACTTTTTGTTGAATTAGATTCCAGTGGTGGCTCTGTAGCATTGTTTCCGGCTCTCGTGATCCAAACATTTCCAATTGCTCCAGAGCATAGTAAAGTCCAAATTCAAAAAGTAAATATTTTTTGAAAAAAGATTGATGTGACCATTTTCAAAATCCACCACAAAGTTTTATCTAATGAAATCCCATTTCAATTCGTGGCCATTATGTTTCAAAGGCAAATCATTACTGAATGCAGTCAATAACTGCTCTCCCACTTGCCTCATGCACGCAGATATTGGTAATGGATTAGCCTCCTGCCTGCATGTATTCATGTTGACAAAACTGACGAGCTACATTCATTAAAGAAAGTTGATTTCGTTCAAAAAAACTCAGTGTGAAGAATCCCTTTATTCAAATTGAGGATTTTATCCAAGGATTTTTTTTTTTTTTTAGGTGATGATGTCCTGTAACTCATAAAATGGCACATAATAGCAAAGCTTATAAGTGTCGCTGTTCTGCGCCAATGGTACATAGGACTCAACAAGAAGTTGATTCCGTTTTAAATGTAAAAAATGCTGAAATGGGAGATGGAATTCAAAGAAAGTTTTGGATTAATTATGTGTATTATTGTCATCCTACAATATCGCATGTATTATGTGGACATTTTAAATGCAGCCTTTCGGTGGTGTCTTCCAAACTAATAATTTCATAATCATTATGAGCTTATGTATTGGTCTTAGAAATTAAGTAATTAAATTGTTCAATTGTTATTCAGGTGATCTCAAACGAGGTCAAGTTGTGATCCGTTATGTGTAAAAGGTGAGAGGCTTCTATCCGATGGCACTTAACTGAAAATCCAGTTACTCCAGCATTACCAGGAGTTGGGGTTGAAGAGGTTGAAACAAATAAATGGAAAAGCGATATAGCTTTTTAAATAACACATATAGGCCTACATAGTGCGGAAACACAGTGGGATAAAATGTAGGAAAGTAAAGGACTATGAAGCAGTTATCAATCATTCATTTTTTTGTAACTGGTTATGATTCGTACGGCGAGTACTCATTTATTCGAGTACTTGTTTGCACCCCTAACCTTTAGCACATCTAAGACATTTTTGCACATGAAGAACTCCAGTGATTGGTCGCAGTATTTGGTTTGCCCTACTCAGTGGTTGTGTTTTTCACTTTACAACATGCAAAAAGTTTTGGCAGAAGCTGTTGTCTTACAACACTAGAATTATAATCTTTTTTCCTGTTTAAGAGAGGAAATCCAAATTTTGCACTTGTCAAATTTTTGCTGCAAGCTCTTTTAGGAAAATGAAGCAAATTATCTTTGGACACTGTGGAGTGCATGACCTCTGACATTGAAGATAAGGTTCCATTTGTCAGAATTGTATCCCATTCAGAGTGAATTTATCGTTTCTGAAATCATCTTGGTCTCCTCAGTCCCCTGCTGACAGTGGATGGACAGACCCGATTGGGGGATATTGCTGCTTTGTCACACCATTTTACATTGCAGTGCGACTTTGCAGAGTAAGCACATTTTATAGACCGATGGAAATGGCATTTTCTCATGCCTTCATCTAAAACACTCGGGGTATTTTCTGTTTGGTTTGGCCTTCTGAGAATCAGCCTAACCTTGGGAAATCCAGGCATGCAAAAGAATTTTAGGTGAAATTCCGCCAGCACCCGATTGTGTTTGATATTCCTTGGAATGATGATAATCCGTACATCCTCTTGGGACCCAGTGGGAGTCTCAAGAAGTGGGGCTCCTTGGGTATAAATGGGTTTGAGACCTCGCAGCCCATTTATTGCCTGTAATTCCTGCCTTCACTGTGTTGGCTGGAATGGTTTGGGTGTTCATGGTTGAGGATGTGTGTGTGTGTGTGTGTGTGTGTGTGTGCGTGCATGTACGTATGCTTGCGTGAGTGTGTGGGTATGTGTGCAAACAAACGGATGTTTGTGGGGTTGTAGATGTGCGGGTCTGTGTACTTATGTGCACATTTGTATGCTAATGGGTATGGGGGATGGGTCTTTTAATACTGATTGCTATTATGTGCTGTAGTGACACACACACACACCCATGTACACACACCAAGAACACAACCCGCCTCAGTTTGTGGCACTGTTAGCCTTACATCCTCTTGACAGATGCCTTTTGTGAAATGGGTGATCGTGTTTCCTACCGCAACACGAATCCGTCGTGCGGGGAGTCCGGTGTGAATCAGGCAACATAACAGATTTCGCTGCAGTGTGGGTGGGCTACCAGGGAGGAGAGAGCTGGGCAGCGGGGAGGGGGTCGTGTGCGCTTCAGCTCCGCTGCTGCAGTGCTGTCGTCAGTCTCTCTCCCTGGAAGAACACGCAGGGCGACGAGGGTGAATGACAACTTGAAATAGGAGTGGGTGGAGGGACTTGGCCACAGGTGCGAGGCAACTCGCCTCCATATTCCCCATCACTTTACCCTCTCTCCTTTATGCTCATCTATGTTAGCTGTGCTGCCTCACCAGTTGTTCTAACCTCCGAAATCAGTGCTGGTATACCGAGCAGTATCACAATGCTTATGTACTATTAACCTGTGCTCTCTGTAGTTCCATTTACTGATTCTTTAGGTTAATTTATACTCTTCTTTAGGAATCTTATTTCTATGTTACTTTGAAAAGATTGAAGTAATATCAGTCTAACAGATCAATTCTGTGAATGGGGCTTTACCTCACCAAATTAGACTCGCTGACTGATTTTTAGCCCGCTTGGCCAAAAGGCCCAAAGGGGCTTATGCTATGCTCGGGGTCTTTAGTGGTGGTCTGTCGTGCGTGCGTGCGTGTGTAAACTTTTGGCTTGTCTGCGCTCTAGCGTCTTCAGTTTTTGACCGATCCTTTTCATATTTCATATGTGTATGTATGATAATAAGGTCCGAGTTCGATTTTGAGCCGAATCGGACCTATATTTTGGCCAATAGGGGGCGTTCCATTTTGGCCATGTTTGGCCAAGCGGGCGCAGTGGTTTTGCCATTATTTTTAGTTGTTGATGCATTTTGTTTTCAAATCCAGACTGTCTGTCCTGTGACTTGTAAAGCTACCGTTGGCACGGTTTCCTACTGACATAAGCACCATACTGTTTCTGCCAGCACTTTGCATTTAAGAGGAAATTAGATCTCTGTCTGTCTCATAAGAAGGTGAATACTGGGATGCAATCTAATCAAGTCCCTTCTGCAGCCGTTACATGAGAAATGGGAAAACCCCAGAGTGCGTGCTTGGAATACCATGTCATTTAGTTCTAATGACTGTGAAAAATTGAGTTGCGTTTGAAGAGGACCCAAGTCTGGATAAATATGTATGGCAGAAAATTTCTGCTGGAGGTTGGTGGATCTGCTGGCCAACTCCCAAGTTCTTCTGCTCAGGCACTCAGTACTGAAATCCCAGTCAGTGGTTTTGAGCTTTGCCCTCAGGGCCTGACGTTTATATCCTTGATAAGACGCTGACATTGTACTGACAGGGCAATGTTGATATTAAATTTCCAATTGAATATCATACGTCTGCCGAGAGAACAGATTGCGTTCTGTTGACGTAATGCGATACTTGTGGGGCAAACATTCAGCATGTTTTTGGGAAAATGCATGTAGAGCGTGATGAATTGTAATGTTTGGGGTGTGATGCACTCACTGAAATGTTCGGCATTCAGAGTATGAGGTATTGCGAGATGAATAGAAGCGTTAATGTGATATAATTTGTGTGTTCTCTTGGATGGGAGTTGAATTTGAAGCAAGCAGATGATATAATGTAGTAACATGTGAGGTCCTCTTTCACATAATGTCTTGATGATCTACAGTAGGCCCTGGGCAGCCGAACATGAAAAGGACTAGCTTTGCTATATGGCAGGGGTGGGCAATTGCAGTCCTGCAGGGCTGGCGTGTATTCAAGTTTTTTTTCTATTAATTACCTTGACTAATTGAGTTAATTGATTGCATACACAAATATAGATTTGTGCAAAGAGTAGATTGAAGAAAAATGTTTTATGTAGGGAGACAAGAACAGTCTTTGGTGAGCATTCATGATAATTTAAAGAAATGCACCTGAAATGTCAGGTTTCATAAATAGTTTGGCTAATTTAGATAATCAACTAATTGAACGCCAGAAGTTGGTGTGAAAACCAGGGATAGATACGGCCCTCGTTGCCCACCTCTGCTCTATGGTCATTACAGCTTCCCATCTCCATGGTCAATCACAGAGCCCGCCTTGTTTATTTATAGCAGTTCACTTTTCTGTGGAAAAACCGTAGCCCTAACCATCAAGCTGCGCTGGTGATGTTCTTGGCCGTTCATTTTAATCTTATGTTTGTGCGCTGTGCTAACCTAGTTAGCATTCTCTTTGCATGAACTTTGTGAAACAACTACCTTTGTCTTTCTTCCTGATTAAGCTCTTTTTTTTAATCTTTGTTGTGACCTCTCCCCCTTTCCCAGAATAACCACAATCCAATATAGGCTCTCAAAAAAGACAAAAGAATTTGTCTTTGTTTGGAAAATGGCCTCCTTCATTCACTTTATTACTATCCATTGCAGTAAAAACTAGTACTCCATTACTGGTATGTACACTCCAGAAGCTTCTCAGCTCTGTGAAGATGTAAAAATCCAGTAAACTGAGATGTCAGTCCCACGCAGCAAGGTATTGGAGTGGCATGTTTTTCTTATTTTGGAATAAAAGAAAAAACTTGCATAATTCAGACATTTAAAATATATTATTTAAATTTTACTGATGTTTTGCATGCTGCTACTCTTCAGAATCACCACCTGTTACCCAGCCACCATATATTTAGATAAATTGCTTTAACTGAATTAATCAATGCATGATGGAAAGGTTTCATGGGGTCTTAACAGCAGATGGATTTTTATCTCCTCATTTTGTAAAGGAATGGTTATTCTTTTTTTGCATTTCATCTGTGATGTGAAGAAGACTACATTTTTTTCTTCCAAAATGACTGACTACATTAGTCATCTTATTTTTACTTTCTATATTAAGACTTCTACTTTTCTATCAAGTGCCTGTAAGTAACGAGGCAACGTTTTCAGTCTTATATCTTATTGCAATTACAGAGATAGATGTGAACCTTGATTGAATAAACGTATTATATAACATTACATAAGAAATGCTTGCTTTTTTTGTCTCAAAATGAAAATATGGACAGGTTTTGGCAAGCGTATCATGTCTTTATGTGCTAGGAAGCATTTAGCTAGTGCAGCAATATAATTTGTTTTCACTCTTATTTTCCTGGCTTGCTGTTTTCTTTTTAGGGAGTGTGTACTGGTTGGTTTATCATTGCGGAACTGTCATTTTCCTTTAGCCTGTTGTGTTTGTTGTACATGGCAGCTTTACCCTATAGGAGTGTTGCAATGCTCTTCAATTTATTTTGTCTGCCTTTAAAGTTCTCAGCCCTCAATTAGGCCAGCTTGTGGGTTTTGCTGTGTGAATCTGTCCTAATGACTTTTCAACCTCTGAAATTTGCATTTCATGCAAAAATTTTAAAGTTGGTTCAGAAGGTACCGCTGGCAGATTCCTCGCTAATGAGCAAGCTAATCACTGTGGTTTTATTATGAGGCATATATGATAAGAAATTGAAATGTCTGAACTGTTCACTGGCTGAAATTGTTTTTCTAGCACACAAACATTACACTGAGTGTGGGTGTAGACTCCTAGGTAACATTTACTGTCAGATCAGGCTGACTTCACATCATCTAACCTGTGGGTGTGCAAAGACTCGGTGTTTCCAGAATGGAATTGGCCAGATCTTTGAGTGGTGACCATTAGTGCAGAACAATCTAACATTGTGTTATATGACTCATTGTTCAAATTCTCCTGCTGTCAGAAAATCAGTGAGCAAACCCTTGCACTCTAAAACAGCTGTTAAAACTAATGGCTATACCATTCTCAAGTTGGCTTCATTACAAGAAGGAAAAAAAAAGATTTTTGCTGATCTTTGTCTGATGTATCTGAGGATTTCTTGGGTTCAGTGACTTGGTGTGTAGGAGTGATGTGTGTATTCAGACTGCGTGAAATAAATAAACATACTTTTCGTGTGCAGGGCGTACCCGCACATTTCTACCTTGGTACTTAATGGGTGAGTTTGTGTGCCCAGTATTAAAAACAAACACATTGTGTATGTGTGTGTGTCTCTGTGTGTCTCTGTGTGTCTGTCTGTGTGTGTGGGAAGAGTGTACACAGAGTGCAAAAGCTTGGCCGTGTATTACTGCCCACGGTCTCTTTGCTCTCTCTGTTAGACAGACTTCCCCAATTCCCTTACTGCACTCTACTGCCACATTCTACCCTCACCTGCTAAGTTTGGGGCAGGGGGTAAAAATTCAGTGTTCTGCACTCACCCCCTCGTTGCTGGCTATGGTGGGCTAGTGTCTGCGGGGACAAGTGGGCATTGCATTGACCGACCCTCGCTGCTGGAATTTACGCTGCGTGGTCAGTAGTAGTGGTGGATAGCTGGCCTTGTGTGTGTCCAGGAAGTAATACCGACGTTACATAACCAACTACACAGTTGAGTGCATGTATTATAAATGTGTGTCGCATAGGTTACACTGCCTTTCTTGTCCAGTAACGTGGGGTCTTCTTCTTGACAGTACTGAAAAAACCTCGAGTAGGCGGAGACTGGCTCTAGAACATGAAGAATTCCTTCCGCGATCCCATCATCTCTCTCCTCCTCTCCTCTCCTCTCTTTCAAGCGCACAAGCAGCAACTGAGTATGTGCAGTATCTTAGATGTAGATAATGAACTGCATTTTTCCTTATTAACCGGTTGGCATTCTCAGACCTCACTTTTCTTTGAATCGGTGACTAATATATTTCAGTATAATATTATTATGCGTAATTTCGGTGCGCCTTTATTAACAGTGAGTTATGTTTCATGAGTAATACAGCTTTGCAATGCAGCTCTTCACTTATGTAAGCGCTGTTGCTCATATCGCGCAGTTGACTGGAAAATTGGTTGAGATTCATTCGTCAAATTACCGTTAGGCTTAATTCTTTTCTCCAAATGCAATTCCCCTCTTCAGAAAAGACATCTTTAAATGAATGGGATAATTGCCTTGTTGCTGTGTGCATTCTATTTGTGCAGGCAATATTGAGGGAGCTTGAAATTAAAATATCCGAATTGCAGAATGTAGTACTGGGATTTTTATTTGTTGTTTTGATTACGCACTCCCGCATATTGGATTTAAAATAATGCAATGTGCAGAGATTTAATTGCAGGCTGTCCGGTTTAACTTCACACCACTTACATAGATGGAACGACAGCTGTTTATTGATATTTCCTTCATTTATATGGGCCGAATTTATCAAGCACATTAGCAAACTTGATGTCTGGCTGCAACCAAAATTGCCACCGATAGACGATACTCAGCATTCTTTGATGTGGCGGCCATTTTAACGTGCTGTATATTTTAACCCTTAGAGCACTATAGGCAACTATATTTGCCAAATGATGAAAGATATCAAAACCAGATGCTTTTGAAAACCTATCATGTGGTAGCTTGTTTAAAAGAGCTCCCGCAGGAGAGCTTAAATTGCCACATGATAGATTTTCAACTGCTCAGGATAATCAAATTTTTATTTCCTTGGAAAATTTATTCGGCACTCTAATGGTTTGTCTTTCTATTTTAATTCTTGTGTTCAGCAGGTGAAACTCATGTTCAGTAGTGTGTTATTCCATCATGGCTGTGCGCAAACAATTGAGTTTGGAACTGTTATAGCCCTGGCTCCATCGCATATCAGTTGATTCTTATTTTACAGCCTGGTGTTGGTCTGCTTTGCTAAGACTGGTACTCCGTTGTTCCGCATGATAATGGCCCGTTACTGCAGATTCTCAATGTAAATTCCACTTCGAAAATCTGTGCTCAAATCTACGCTAGCGGTCTGAACTTTATCCTCGTGGTCTTTATTGAGATCCAGTGTGCTGTGGCACAACACCAGCACATCAACAATGGTGTCACTGGTGTTACGGACTGAACTACAGAGTGCTCTGTATTCAGGGCCTTGTTTCTCATGACTGAAGTAACTTCACTTGCACTGGTCATGGTGAGGCCTCTCCCTTTCTCTCTCTCTCTCTCTCTCTCTCTCTCTCTCTCTCTCTCTCTCTCTCTCTCTCTCTCCCTTTCTCTCTCTCCTGGCTGTAGAGACTTCTCATCCTGCGTGATACATGCTCTATTCCACTGTGAGTTCAACACTGTTTTATTTGGTCACCGCTAGAAGGTACCAGAAATGTGACTTGGTCAGACAAGGACTTTATGACCTCACATCTCACAGAAGAGCTTGTTTTCCCAAAGGGCTGGTTGAGTGCTGTGTACCTCTTCCTTTCTGTCACAATAGTAGCTTTTCGTATTCCTTCTGGAGAAAGAGTTTATGGGCATTGTTCATTCTGAGAGATCTGTGCAGACAGAGACGCATTCGAAAGTAACATTTTTGTCGAGGTGATGTCAGCATTCAATTTTTGCTGTGCTAATTTGACTGCTTCGGTTAAGTGTTTACGCACCGAGGTGTTAAGATTTGCCAAATGTTTACTGCTTGCTGTTACTCAGTATCATTCAGCCAGTGTGGGAAAACTCTGTTTACTCCCCGTACAAACAATATCATCAGATGCAACAATACTTTTTGATGTGCTCGTCCACTGCCATTGTAGTAATGCAATTCTGGCTAAGTTGGGAGCCAGTCCTGACCTATACCAGGCTGAGCAGACCTACTGCTGAAGTCATGAGATCTTGAGTCTTCTGTGTCGGTGTGAACAGAGAGCCCTTAATCTGGCCTTTTAGCAGAGCCCCTTTGGAACCCCTGTAAAAATCCACTCTGTGGTTATCTGCGGCTCTTGGCCGACAGAAGCTGATGTATTTACTGTCCCTGACTGTGTGGAGGGATTCTGAGGCATTTGACTGCGGCAAAAACTGGGAAGCCAGGGACGGAGCAGCATTTACCCGTACCGGAGGTACATTCCTCCCCCCTTCCTACCCTAATAACTGCCCCTCTAGAGGGTCAAGCCTTGAAGAAATTTCTGTACCCACCCACCGAGAGACGCCGAAAGCAAACCACCCTGAACCGCTAAATTTGGCCATCTGCACTGCTGTGTTTTTTTCTTGTTTCTTTTTCAAGATTATTTAAAGAGTCATGAGGCTTTATTTTTAACTCTAAGTTGAAGGAGGACAAAAATGCCTGGCGTGCAAAGGAAAGCTCTGTGTGATACTGCAGCACTGCGCTCGACAGAACAGCGGGAAGGCTGGAGAACGGATGTCATTTGCTGTGAGGGCCTTTTGTATTCCCAGTAGCCCCAAGCTATGCACTGTAAATCAAAATCTTTATCGCACAGCTCAGTCTCTTACACAAACACACCTGCACCAATGAAATGCCTTCACCAGGCAGAAGGTATTAGACCACTAGACTCCAGACAATATGAATGGCGAAGTGTTCCCGCATTGATGGTACTGGGCTTAGCGGGATGCTTTGGGTTCGTCTCCTATGCTCATTTTAATCCTCCACCATCATGCTTTTAGCTTGTTTTCATTTGTTATTAGAAGGCTTTGGGACTTTCCTGGATAAAGTCCGATTTAAGCAGCTTTATAAAACGCAACATCTAGAGCACATCTAACACACAGCACTGCCATGTTTTTTTTTGTTGTTGGGTTTTTAGGGGGGGTAGTCAGGACTTTAACATTTAACACTTTTTGTTGCTCATGTATTAGACTATGAGATGATTGATTACGCGTGTAATAATTGTGCAGTTTTCGTTCTGGTTGATATTCCATTACAGAGTTTAAGCCAAATATAAAGTACTGTAACATGTAGTAATTGCATTATTATTTCCTCTTCTGAAATATGCCTGACTACTGATCATGCAGAACGATTTTCTCTCAGAAGGACAAAATTGAGTCTTATCCACCGCGAGTGGAATACAAGCTTTGAAACATCAGTTGGTCAAAATTGTTGGCCTGTGGAGCTGCAAAATATGTAAACGTACTGTTTGTACAGTGTAGAATCTGTTGGCCATAACATTTGGAACAGTGTCACCCGTTGGAAAAGGCAAATGCAATGGGGCTGATGCCTTATGTTCTCCATTTCCGATAGTAACACGGATTCAAGATGTCCAGTGACCAAGGCTAATACCATCAGGATGATGTCTGTTGCTGCCCATAGTTTCTCATAGCAACCAGTTCCAGGGATTGACAGTCACCAGATAATACAATGCAGAGAAATGCGCTCAGTGATGTAGCTGGTTGTCATCAGAACCCATCACTATAACAGGCAAATGGATGAAGCAACCTGATTTCAGAGGTAGCTGTTAAGAGGAGGAGATGTTGATCCATTTCTTACAGCGTTTCACAGTAGGTCATATATTTCCACCCGATATTTTCCTCGAGCCATTGCGTGCGCTGAATGGGGGCATTTGGAGTTTGATGTGCTGTAAACCTGATTTCATACCACTTATGCTTCTTTACGGAGCTTGAAATGCATTTTATGGGCCTGCTGCAGGTGTAGTTTACAAGACGGAAATGTCAGATTGAGCCAAACATTATGGCTTTGATTCTCCCATTCCCTCTAATGTTTTATTTCGGTAAAGACCACTTTCCCAAACTGCCTCCTGTGCCGAAAAAATAGATATTTTATTATCAATATTCAGTCCGAGCAATAATTTCCGGAAGACAAGTATCAAAACATGGAAAGACACCCTTGATTTAGCAAGGTATAATACTAAAATTGTTTGTGTGTTAGCGTGTCTGTCAGTGGCAGCTATCTCTGTTATGAGCGTGTCTCCAGTTTTCTTGTGTCGGTGTGCAAATAGGCATTTCCTGAATGTTTTGTCTGTCCACTGCAGGATATGAGAAGACATGTCATGATGACCCTTCTCGACACAGAACAGTCATACGTGGAGTCCCTTCGCACTTTAATCCAGGTGAGAAGAGCACTACCCCATCACACTGGGCACCGCAGACATAGCCATTCCCCCGAAAGCCCTCCCATAAAGCCCTTTTGAGTCCTCACCCCACACAACCCTCACATTCCTCTCATCTTTTCCCCTCCTTTTCTGCACCCTCCCTCATTCACCTCAGTCCCTGTTTCATCCACCAAGTCTCATTCCAGATCACAGATTCCTGATTGATTTTTCTGTGTTGCAATAAATTCAGAATGATACTTCCATAGTTGGGGCAAATGTGTTTAACTTCTGTTGAACACAACTGAAATCCTTTGAAAAGCATTTCAAAATTCTTAGTCGTGTTCCAGAAGTTTGTTCCAACCCTGACTGTGATAAAATGACCATAAATGGATGATACACGATTTTATTTTAAAATGAAGTCTGAATCGGACTCCGGTACCAGTAATGCTAGTTTCATCAGCATTAAATGTTCAGGTGAGAGCGCATGAAAAACATATGCGATCTTTCTCTTTAAAGGGTCTTAGCATTTTCAGTGTCCTGTAGGTAACCATACAGGCACAAAATGAGGCACATAATCTCTCACTTTCTCTCTATTTCCCACACTTTCTCTCACAGTGAAACACAGTGAAATGGTTTCCTCTTGTAATAAATTGTGTGTTTATAAAGTTTGTTGCCACCCTCCCATATCCCACTTCCTGTCAGGAGGCAAACGGATTCTTCCTCGTCCTCCTGCCCTCGGATTCTTGCTGTTAGAAGATCTGACTGTCAGTTTTCTCAGGAACACTGCTGCCTCATTCAGTTGCTAGAACCGTAAAAACCGTTTTGGTGCTGCCAAAGTCAAATTTGTCCTCGTCATCATTTAAGTCGTGCTGTGGCGAGGGTCCAGTTTTCATTGGCGAATCTTTGGGGAGCAGTCGCCTTCCATTTCACTCTCCCTGAGTCATCTTCCACATCACAGCCTGCAAAGTGGCAGGTGCACCGTCACCATGGCTACGTGGTGAGACCAGCTTGAAGCAATGCAGAACACGCACAGCGGCTACCTTCGCCCCCATCGGAAGGCGTGAGAAACAGCCCAGTTTGAGCATTAGCGCTAAACGGTTAAATCTATTCTCAAGGAAGAATTGGTTGATGGTCACCACAGTAGTCCGTTTCATTCATGTCTAAGCGTCCATCAACCAATTGCTTTGGTGCTCAAAAAGGATCTGTTGTGATGGATTGTCCGTCACGGTCTGAGCATATTGTTTCATATGAATGCGAGCTCAAGTGAAATTGAGGTCATGATGGCATGACACATAAATAACCTGAGGAGAGATATGGCTCCAGGCAACTTTTCTTGCCTTACGGGGGAATGGGGGGTTATTCGGGGGTTATTCGGGAGAGGTCGGCTAAGGCCATTGGACAGGTGGTCGCATAATATTTGCGATTGTTGGTTGAATGGTTGTGACTCAATGGTATTTCCGTCCGCCCCTCTCTCAGATTTAATGAGTGCATTAACCTGAGAGCGGAGGCGCATTGTTGAGACTTATTTGAAGGGCTCAGTGCAATAACTTGATAAATGCCAATCTCATGTTTCATGGTATTACTCAGATTATATTTTCACCATGTAACAATATTGTGTACTGGTCAGAAATCAGTTTTTCTCATGATACATTGTTTCTAAATCTATCCATGGGGAAATTTAACTAAAATATGTAATCTTTTTATCCTCCTCTTTCATATAAATATGAGATTGGAATTTATCAAGTTATTGCACTGAGCCCCTCATTTGGGAATACGAATCATGTGTTTGGAAAATGATAAAAGATGCTCACAATGACCATTTTTAATTCTGTCCGGTAGACGGGTATCGTATCATTGAGCTGCACCGCCACGTCACTTGTCCTCATGGGAAAGTAAAGCTTGTTTTGGTGTGATGTATATGGACCTATTCCAGGATAACGTCTGGGATAATAATGTGTTTCTCTAAGCTTCTGACAGATTCCTTGGTGGCTTCCGGTAGCGCGAGCCTTGATAAGAAAGTAGAATTTTCCAGAAGAATGTGTTTATATGTTATGTGTGGATGTAGTGTCTGTCTGTGGACCAGCTCTTTCCTTTTATGTGTGTACGTGTGCGTGTTTGAGAGTGAGGGACCGACAAACTGTGTCTGTGTTTCTATGCATGTATATGAAAATGCACATATTTGCATTGGTGTGTGTGTCACAGAACTGTTCTGGGGTTGCTTTGATGAAAGGAAATTCCTCAGTCCCTCACGGATTTTTAGAGAAACAGATCAGGACATTATGACTGCAGTTCGCTGTGTTTTCGTTTCCAAATTGGAGGATATGAGCGCAAGGGTGTGGCCACACTCCCCGTGCTGCCGAATCTCTCTGCGGCTCACCCGCGACACCAGCTGAACTTCCAGGCCAACATGTGGGAAGGAGAGCCACTGCAGGAAAATTATATACATTCATGAGCGCAGGCTTATGTGCCACATCAATTATGTCCCCTCCTAAATCTCTCAGACCATGTCAAGTGCAGGTCAGATGGGCCAGATATTTGGGAGAGTTCTGAATTAAATTTGGGCCATCCTGTTTCATTTTTTTATTGCAGTCTCTTTTTCATCTCACTCTCATACCTTTGCCTTTGTCATGTCTGTGCATCCTTTTCATTCCTCTGAAATTCTCCCTCACCTCCTCTCTCTTGCACAACGTCACATTCTCTCTCTCTCTCTCTCTCTCTCTCTCTCTCCATCTCTCTGTTCCTTTCAGAGTTACATGAAGCCCTTGAAACACCCAGATAACACTGTCCTCTGTGACCCTTCTCTGGTGGATGAGATGTTCTACCAGATCCCTGAGATCCTGGAACACCACGAGCAGTTCTTGGAGCAGGTCCTCAGATGCGCCAATGACTGGCATGACCGGCAGACAGTTGGCCAGCTGCTCATCGAATCGGTGAGTCCTCTGTTGCGCACGGATACGGCCAAGCCAATAGGCCGATAGCCTTGCCCCCTGAACCCACCTTCAAAGTTTCAGCTCGAGTTTTATATCTCATCAAGTTTGGAATGTAACGAGGGTGAATGTATGTACTTTCTATCGCTGTGGAGGATCATATGTAATGGATTAATTTTCCCACAAATGGAGACCCCCTGCTCAATTAATTTTGTCAAAGTGTTTTGTTTGTTAATAGCAATATCATTGAATAAGATACTCTCAACCATCCCTTGGGAAAAGCCATCGACATGTGCCTTTTGAGGCTTAATTATCCATGATGGATCTAATTGAACAGCGCCGTCCCACAGACGGGACGGGTCACTGGAGAACAGAGTTGGAGACAGCAATAGGGTTGTCAGCACCTCTTAACCTCGTGTTAGAAGCTTTTAGCACGGCAGCACTGAAGTGCTGTTTTTGGTCTGATGAACATAAGGTTCATCACAGGCCACTATCCATGTGTTACAAAAATGCTGAGCCACTGCAGCATGCGACATCAACCCCCACCTTGCAGATGTTGATGTAGCTCCCAGTTTTCTCTCTTGTCAACTCTTCCACCCCAAAAGTATCTTGTTGTTTCACCCCCCAATCAACACTTCCACCCCCAATGCTACCTCGCTTTTGCACCCCCTTATCAACAGTTTCACCTGAAATGCTATCTCACTGCTACAATCTCTCATCAACACCTCCACCCCCAATGCTGTCTCTCTGCTTCACCTTCTCATCAACACCTCCACTTTAAATACTGTCTCTATGCTTTACCTGTTCAATAAACACCTCCATCCCAGAGGCTATCTTGCCATTTCTCCTTCTCATCAACACCTCCACCTCTGAGGCTATCTCGCCATTTCGTCCCCTAATCACTCTGTTTCACCCCCTCATCAACACCTTCATCTTTAATGCTACCTCTGTGCTACAATCTCACATCAACACTGCTATCCCCAGTGCTGTCTCTCTGCTCACCTGCTCAATAAACACCTCCACCTCCGAGGCTATCTCACTGTCTCACATTCTCATCAACACCTCCACCTCAGAGGCTGTCTCGATGTTTCACCTTCTCGTCAGCACCTCCACCCTAGAGGCTATCTTGCTATGTCATCCCCTAATCACTCTGTTTCACCCCCTCATCAACAACTTCAGCCCAACGCTATCTCAATGCTTCACCCTCTGACCAACACTGTACCCCCTCTTGCCTCTCCCAGAATTTTTGTTCCCTAATTGAATGCTCACATCCACAACACAGGACTCATTCTCAGTGGTCACCTTCTCAGCTGCATAATAGGTGATTGTGATTGCCTGTGAATGGGCTGCTGGAGAGGATGGGGGTTAATCACCTATTGAGGTGGAAGCTGGGCGTGTCCCAAAATTTCTTGCTGCCAGCACCCACATCCAGTGTTGCTCATCACTGATTGTCCCAGGTTCCAGAAACTTGAACCCGGGTAAAAAGAGTCTGATTGGCAACTGGTTGAATTTCGCATCATGCCGTGCATGTGTGAGAGGGTTCGTCCCGGTCGACACAGCTCCTGCTGCACTATGCCATGCCTGCTTGGTCTTATTTCAGTGTCACAAGGACATTATTGTCTACAAAAGAAGACTGTCTCAATTCCAAGGTCAGGAAACAGTTGCTTTGGAGTCTAATGGATCATACTAAGCGGAGAACAGAACTGCTTGGCGGAAATATCAGCAGTTTAAGTTTGGCAGTTTAAGTTCCCCAAGACAATCTGTGCAGTCAGGAGGTGCAAGCACCTCTCATTAAGGTTTTGTCTCATGTGTTTAAAGTTCTGTTTCTTATTGATTGGGATATCTGAACTTCCAATGAACCATGTTGGAAGATAGGTTCTGTCTGAATGCACCTGATATTCGGCAGGTTCTGAAGCGAATCGTTACGTTCCACCACGTTTCTTAAGTGAAGACATGTAACCTTATAACCCAGAAGAATTCCACTCTGTCAACATAGTTCAGACTTTATGACACTCTCTGGTGTCTACTCTGTCCTGTTTAATCGGTAGAAGTAGTGCACTGGTTTTAAAGCCCTGGAATTGTGCGTGCAGGCATTTGTTCCAGCCAGACCTTTAAATCTTATTTAACTTAATGTCCCCAATTGAACTAGTTCTGCTTCCCAGTCTGAGTGTGTTAACCCTTTCAGCGCCGTGGTAAGATATCAAAGTCAGATGCTGTTGAAAACCTATCATGTGGCAACTTGTTTAAAAGAGCTCCCGCAGGGGAGCTCTTTTAAACAAGTTGCCACATGATAGGTTTTCAACAGCTCAGGATAACTACATTTTTAATTCACTGAAAATGTATTCGGCGCTCAAAGGGTTAATGCTGGATCAGGGCTGGAGTCAGACGGTCTATCATTACATCCATGTTTACAATCCCACTGTTCTGGTAACTCAAGATTAGGAATTATGGAAACTCCACTGCCACGGCTCCGCACGCAACAAGCTTTTTAAAGGTAAATTCCTCGCTACATATCTGTATTTACTGCATCCCAGAAATCCAACGGTGTAGCTATGACTAAGAGAGTCTGTGACACTTTGCCACCTCACAATAACTTGGTCACGCTAGAATTCCTGGAGGCTGAAGGTCGTTTACGACTCAGCCTGGGCTGGCGTGGAAAGTCACGAACTTGCTTACAGTCATACAGGCCGCACACAGGAGGCAGGATGACTTGGAACAAGGAGAAAGACCATAAATCCCTTCCAATGAAGAAAATGGCGAGTGAGTTTGCTGCAAACGAACCCACTTGTACGATCGAATAACTATTTTGAAAGGATGCCTGTTCACTGCAATGTGTTTATTTATAAAAACAATTATTAGAAAACAATTGAAGGTTGAGGTAGCATTAAGTGTAAACAAGCATAAATCATGGTGAGATGTGTGCTGCCTGGCAAGTTCCAGTGATTTTGGCGCAGTTTATTTTTTCGCCTTGTTTAAAATAGGTGCTCTGCAAAAATCATCAGCATTTTAAGCTCCAGGGAATCTTCTATGCATTTTATCTGGCACCAAAACAAAGCGCATGGTAGAGGAGACTAAACAAAAAGAGCACTAACAAAACAGTGCTTGTCAAACTTCATCAGTTGTCTGCTCCGCACTCTTGCTTATTTTTAGGGATTTAGAGCATCAGAGAAGCAGCAGTATTGTCCCTGTAGACATGCAAAAGTGCCCTTTTATTTTAAGTGCCTCTATCCATTTAGATGACTGGAAATGAATGAACCAATAATACATATTCGGTGCATTGCATTAAATTGTAACAGTGGTCTTCTACGGTATTGGCTGAACCTTTAGTCTTCTGGAAGGCAGTCAGGATCTTTGATGGCTTCATCACACCTCCCTCTTGGACTCCATCAGTAATAGCAGCAGCAGCGTCATCGCCAAAGTTTCAGTCCTGACCGATTTCACACCCAGCTGCCACTGCGTGCAGGGACGTCATCCTACGACAGTGGGGGCAATGGTCACCATCCTTCCAGAATCACTGTTCAAACACTGACCTGAGAACACCTCGACATGTTCACTCTACTGTGTGTGTGTGTGTGTGTGTGAGATCACTGTGTGTGTGGAAGCTGAGTCCAACCTTTGTGCGCATGATGGCGTCTCTTTTCCTTTTTCTCTCTCTGTCATTATCTCCCCCACACATGCTTTCTCTGTCTGTCTGTCTCTCTCTCTCTCTCTCTCTCTCTTTCTGTCCTGCTCTCTTTCTATCCACCCCTCTCTGGGCTCTATGACCCCCTTCTCTTTTACTCTTTTCTCTTTCCAGCTTTGTCACCGCTCCATGTCTTTCACAATGAAGGTGTTCATGTCTCGATCCCTTTGCTGCAGTGTGTTGTGGGGAAATCAGGTCACAGTCAGGGCCCTCTTACAGTCAGCAGGATTTCAGTGACATCATTACCTGACCTGATAAGTAATAAAATGCCTAAGAAGCCTGCAGATTGAATAATGATATTGCTGGATGTTTCTTTGCTCAGCAAAGGCATAAACTCAGTTGACCTGAATGCTGTGCACCCATGGGAAAATGGAGGATTGTGATTTGTCTTTGCATCTTCAGTCTATACCATGACACATAGTGGTATCAGGGTGGCCAGACATTGGGAAACATACAGCCACAGCATTGACATACACTCGTATAGTGGCCTGTTCTTAGGGTGGAAGGAAAATTAGCTTGAGGTGAAAGAACAGGGATAGACTACAGTGCTGAGAACTCTTCTGGCCCTCGGCAGTCCCCAGGTCACACACTGTTATTGACTTGCCATTTATCAACCCCCAACTAAAATACAGTAGCACGAATCATTAATTCATGGACCCCCTCCCTGAGTTTCACAGTAGTCCTGACCTCTCATTTTATCTAACCCCTTCACACATATTGTACACGTTTATAATAGAGTTACATAGTACTCGTAAATTGTTTTCTTATTGGTGACCCGGGAAAGAGTTTTTCTTCAGATTCATGGTAAGTTTATGCAGAATCATTGTTGCGTAAGCAGAATTGATCAGGACTTAATCCATTTCTCTCCCTCAATCTCTGACTCTTCCTTTTCAAATCAATATTTTTTATCACCCCGGCATATAGTGCGGGAGGATAAAGTCTTGGATGTGGTTGTCTGTCCATCCGTCCGTCTGTCTGTGAACATTTTGTTTCTGGAGCATAACTTGAAAACCGTTCAATATTTCTAACAAAACTTAGTGTGCACATTAGTCATGACCTGAAGTGGTGCCTTTTGCTAATCCCAAGATGTGGGGCCGGGGGGATATGCCATCTCCTGATGGCTCTTGTTTCAAACTGTTACAGCCTCTCCCTCTCTCTGACACTCTTGCAGTTCTCCAAGGAGATTTTGGCAAATATTTATTCTGCGTATATCGACAACTTCCTGAACGCGAAAGACGCAGTGAGGATCGCCAAGGAGGCCAAGCCCGCCTTCATGAAGTTCCTGGAGGTGAGCACGCTGCTTCCTGACTGTCCGCCTTTCTGGCCTAGACCTTCCCAGCACTGTAAATACTTTCTGTCGGGAATTCACACCTAAGGTCAGGAATCTTTCTTCAAAATTGTCTGGAATTCTGACTCCTACCTCAGTTTTTGTTGGGCATTCCATAAAGAGTTTTCCCAGAGTCCCTGTGAAACATGGGGTGAACTCTCTAAGCTCTATTTCACCTAATTTAACTACAAACACCAAACACTTTGCGTGTCGTGCAACCTGGTGGCTTCAGCAACAGAGAACATATAATTCTTGCAAAAGAATATGGTGAGAATACTGTGATATTGGGAGGATATTGAGGGATTATTGAGCCCCATGGAATTTGGGGGAATCTGTTGTCTGTCTACAATTTTGTAAATAATTTAAGAGTCCAGAATTGGTTATCAGGTCCTTGTCTCTCTCCTTTTCAGAACTACACAACATCATTCAGATTTACACTTAACTGGGTAGACTACAGGCATTTTGCATTGCCAAAAACAGTTCTTCTGTCAAGATGACCCAAAGATACTCAGAACTCTAGTGTGCTTTATAACTTCCTATGGACCTCGATAAAGTAAACACTTTTGAACCACAATGGCTGCTTTGCCTGTCTGCTTACGTCTAAATTCAAATATTGGTCCTTACTTCTGGCATACTGACAATATTTTTCAAAGGAATTGTTTCAGGGGAAAATGAGTTTCCTGTGCTGCTGCTGCTGAGATGTTGCTTGGCATTGCGTGTATTGCACCGCCCCCTAGTGTCTGTATTGACATAATATGTGTGCGACAGCTTGGCTGCAAGTTGGATCTCTGATTGTAAAGAGCTGGCTAGCTGGCATGAGAGAAAGTTTATTGAAAAAAGATCATAACCCAGATTTCCTCATACTCTGCGGTTTCCTAAAACCTAAAGAGTCAACTGTACATTAGTCACAGATATCTGTCCTTCGCACAGTTATTATATGTTTTTAATATTTTGTCTCATCAACAGCAAAGTATGAGAGAAAACAAGGAGAAGCAGGCGCTGGCTGACCTCATGATCAAACCAGTACAGAGGATCCCAAGATACGAGCTGCTGGTGAAGGTGAGCGCCCCCTGTGATGCTGTAATGCTGGTGTATTAGGTCTGTAATTACTCTTGCTCGCAGAAATGGATTCCTGACTCATTCTAGTGAATCATACCTCTCTGCTTTGGGGCTGAAGGGGCTGAAGTTCTTCCAGTTCACTTGTACTGAAGGACCTGAGCTCTGTCAGGGTAAAGACTGATGCAGGAGCAGGTGTTTAGACTGGCTAGCCAAGAACTCACAGCCCTTTTTTATATGATCTAAAATCATGGTTGGAGAGTAACCCTCTGCCCCCTTGTTTGATGGTTTGATTGACCGAGAGGTAATGTTCCAAGAGAATGCAAATCAAATTAACAGGCCTACCGAAAAAAAAATGGCCAAGCTGTAACAAAAGTTTGTCAGATGTCTACCATTTTCAAAGAACCAGCAACACACAATTGAAAACTCATTTGGTTCATCTCTGGGTCTGTTACAGGCTGTGCGATTTTTTTTTTTTTTTTTTTTTTGAATTTGGTTCTGGTGAAAATGTTTCGACTTCAAAGTGTTGTGGTGCAAAGTTTAGCGGGAATGTGGCATGTTTTCGATTTTGTGTTGCTGGTTATTTGAAAAAGGTAGACATCTGACAATCTTTTGTTACAGCTTGGCTGTTTTCTTTGGTAGACCTGTTTAAGTGCCTTCTTCCCTGCCTTTCCCCCAGCCTCCCTCATACATTTCATCCTTCACCTCCTCTCCTCCGCTGTGTTTGGAGGTCGGGGACGTACACATGTCCCATGTCACCCGTGGTAACGGAAGGAGGTTGTGTGTTGTGTATGGAGGCGCGCTCGGCCATCTGTGAACCATTCAGTAGACACGGGGATTATGTCACCGTGAGCTGTGCTGGCTCTGTGCAGCAGACCCTGAAGCACAATGATTGCACAGCAATATAAAGTTACGGGCGGTGATGATTAACATGTGTGACCCATATCTGCTGCTACGAGTTCCTTTGCTCAGATCGAAAACATTTGTATCTGTGGATAATGCTATGTGGGGGGTCACTTCCCGTGTAACTAGAGACGGTTTTTTATGTTTAACCTGCTCTTTAGATGTTTTACTTTGTTTTGGACCCTCAATAAATAGCCTATTAGCTGCACAGGTACGTGGACTTACAACAAGTTGTAAACATGACATGGTGACCACATGCCCATTCTTTAGAGTGGTAGAACTCTGACGCTATGGCAGGGGTTCTCAGCCTTATCTATTAAGGGCCGGTGTGGTGCAGGCTTTCATTACAACCTTGCAGTTACACTCCCAGTTCTACTAATAAACCCCTTTGTCTTTCATAAAGACCCTCCTTTGTACATTTGGATAAGTAAACTCATGTTTGGAATGAAATCCAACCCCCACTCCAGACCTTTCTGGATATAGTTGTGAACAGCTATGGCCTCCCTGGTATGGTGTTTTTTTTCTTTGCCTCTTCTTTGCAAAATGCTGAATTGCTGTCATTCCACTGATTGTTTTAGCGTGTGTGTGTGTGTGTGTGTGTGTGTGTGTGTGTGTGTCTTGATGTGCGGGCATTCTTGTGCATTAGGACCTCCTGAAACACACATCGGAGGACCACCCGGATCACCCCTTCCTGCTAGATGCACAGAAGAACATTAAGCGTTTGGCGGAACGCATCAATAAGGGTCGGCGGAGTGCCGAGGAGGCGGAGAGGGAGGCGCGCGTGATGCAGGAAATCGAGGCCCATATTGAGGGCGTGGAGCACGTAGGGCACCCTTCCTCAAATGCACAAAGTCAGTACCAGTGGCAGCTAGTAAGCAGAAAATAGAGGGGTATAGAACCTCCCTTTAAACTAATGATTGTTCCTGACTCGTTTTCAAACATTTATTTTAATTCACGAGAACTCCAAAACCACTCAGCACTGTCAGGTGTGGCCAGTTCTTCTTGTTAAGGTAAGATGAAATAAAACTTGTAATTTTGTTGTAAAAATTAAATTTTAATGTTATCGTATCTCCCCGATGACGATAGTCGGGAGATAGTATGGTTTAGTTCTGGGCTCTGAAGCCACAATTATTACCGCTGCGCCTGCAGAGAGATTTTATGTTCCGGGCTCTGAAGCCACAATTATTACAGGAATGTTTTTCAAATTTTGCACAGGCGAAAAATATATATATGACAATGCTCAAGACCGATTTTCAGACGTCAATTTTGGACGTCCAATTTTTATGTTGCCGGCGGCCATTTTGTTCGAAATTTGGGGATCAATGGACCGATTTTCATCAATTTTGGACGTCCCTGTGCCATTTTGTTCAAATTTGGGGATCGGGAGAGTTATCTAGTTCAGATGTGGATTCTTGTTGCTAGTTTTTATCTTCTTTTTTGTCATTTAAGCAATCTTGAAGTGCAGGTTAGGTAGCCTGCATTGCAGGATGTGCTAAATACAAAGGTGGAAATTAAGATTTTTTTTAAGGTTTTGGTAAGTTTTTTTAATTTAAGTGAATCAAACCATTTTCAGTATTGATTTTAGTACAAGTTGTATTTAGTCTCCACAACATTGGATTAAGAAGCAATGTGTTTAACTGCCAATTGATTATTCTAATCATGGAAATGCTTGTTAAACAAGGAAAATGAGTGAAAACAGATCAAGACAACTTTTAATTAAAAAAAAGTAGTTTAATCGTCCTCTAATTTCAGCAAAGCAGCTGTCACTGGTACATACATTGTATATACTCTATGTAAATTAAAGCTCATATTCTACACCTTCCCATTTATCACTCATGATTCCCATGTTATTTTTAATCCCTCCAGATTCTTAACCCTCTTAGGAAGTTCCTGAGACAAGAGATGGTGGTGGAGGTGGTAAGAATACTAATGAACATTTTCTGTTGTTTGCTCTTTTTCATGAGTGCAACATGCGTAAGTTCAGTCACACAGATCTGCAAAAATGCATGTCTATTTTCAGCCGGGGAAATGTAGTTCTACAGTGTTTCCATCACAGGATCAGAACCACTGTCAGAGCCTAATGATGTTGGCCAGTTTACTGATTCTGTTCTTCAAGTTTATAAATGACTGCAGTAATAGTATCAGAAATATATATGTTTTGGCTGTGATGCATACAGTCCTGAACTATAAAGCAGAAAAACAAACAGTCTAAACTCCCCTTTGATGTTGGAAAGCTGATTCTCAAATGTTCCTTTTGATACTAATATTGGTTTACTTTCAGGTTAATTTGGGATTCGATTACCTGTGAAAATAATATTTCAAAGTAGTCTGTACTAATTGTAAATTCTAATATTTTATTCTCTTTTTGAAGCTGTTACTGTATAAATCGCCATTATTTGGTCATCCAAAATGAAAGAAGTTGAGCTGAAACCAGCTATATAAAAATGACTTGGCTATAGTTGCATGATAAAATATATTGTCCAATAAAACCTACTTTGAATGTGTTGTCGGTGAGCAGGTGGGTTTGGTTTTGTCTGAAGAGAGGGATGTTGTCTAACTGTTACTAGAGCATTAGAGGATGAGTGTGTGACCGTAACTGGAGCATTAGAGGATGAGTGTGTGACCGTAACTGGAACTCTCTGTGCAGAAAACGGTTGGGGGAAAGAAGGACCGTTCTCTCTTCCTGTTCAGCGACCTGCTCATCTGCACCACCCTCAAGCGCAAGTCAGGCTCCCTACGCCGCAGCTCCATGAGCCTGTGAGTCCAGCCCCGAGCAATCGCTCTCAGAGACCGACATCACTGTTTCCAGCCCAAATCGGATAGTCACAGTCTCTCCCCAAATGTTCTTCACCATCATACTGGAGTAGCGCCTCTTTAGGTTGTTTTGATGGGATTGCAGCAACATTGATTTAAATGGTTAACATGCCATTTGATGTTAGATTGAAAGAATAAATAAAGCAGTATAAGAGATGGTACCCACCTTTGATGGCCGTCTGCTGTGTCCCACATTGTGTCCACACCCCAGTCCTCTGGGTGGGGTCGCGATGGCAACCTGTCTCAAAGGAGCGAGGTTCTACGTGTGTTTTCAACTATTTTGGGGGAATTTTAAAGCTTCACTGTTGTAATGCCATAGTGAAGGTAATGTTATTTGGAAACTAGTTGGTACAGTCCATGATTCCTCAAACTAGCTGGGTATATCCCTGTGCTGGGATTCAGGTCTATTTTGCGATGTTCTCTGCACTGTGACGCCATCTCTGTCTGTAGCCCATTCTGCTTTCCCCTGGTCTGAATTAAGTGAAAACATACAAGACAGACTGACTGCTCTCCTTCCAAATTCCTAAAGATGTTTGCAAAAATGTGACATTACTTCAGATATTTCTCCTGTTTGAGGAGATGGGAACAGATGGATCAAGTCTCTCGGGTATTGAGATTGCAGTTCAACTTTTCCATTGCCTGACAAACCCTGAAAATATTTCTGTGACCTCAGCCCACCCCTTACCCCCCAAGTCGTGAACTCGGTAAAGATTTGATTAGATGGATGTTTGTTTTAAAATTTGAGGATTCCAAAAAGGCTCTAGAGTTACGGTTAACCCTGCCATTTCAGACTTGTATATTTTTGGATATATTTATGTGGTGTTTACAGCAAAGCTGGACCTTTTTAAATTTATACTCTGCAGCTCCCTCAAGTGGATGTGATGTGTTTATGTTCTCATGTCTTGTTCCCACTGCAGATACACAGTAGCCAGTGTTATTGACACCTCAAGTAAATACAAGTTCCTGTGGAAACTGCCCCTGGAGGAAGTGGAAATGGTGAAAGGTGAGGCCTGTCTTCAACAGAGTTTTCAGACCACTGCTCATGTATTTTTGAATGGATTTCTCAAAATGGCAGTACTCAGGGCAGCCCATTGGCTTGGAAGGTTGGTGATTTTTGGCCCATTGTAGTCAAAATTAGAAATCGTTTCAACTAGTAGCCCCTTAACAACACATTTCTTCAAGGGGAATCTGGCCTCTGCTTTGTCCAAACAACCGTTAGTCACTTTTGGTAAACTTTCTGCCAAGTAAATGACTCCTGCATGTGAAATAAAATGTAGTTGAAAGATATTTAAATCAAGCTTAGCTGTAAGGGTTGTGTTACTGATTTTATTTTTTTTTTATTGAGGTTGGCAGTGCATCTCTACCTTTTTTATGGGTGCTTGGGTTACATCTCGAGTGAGGTTCCCGCAGTAGAATGAGCATGTGTGTGAGAGTGTGTGTGTGTGTGTGTGAGTGTGAGAGTGAGAGAGAGAGAGAGAGAGAGATATGTTTTTCAACTGGTTGATGTGCCATTACTTGTCTTTGTGAATTGGTAAATTTCAATTTGACCCCATCGTTCCAGGATCCTCACAGGCTGCCAACCGTGAGAACATCCAGAAGACAATTGGCCGCTTGGATGCGGACCTCAGCACTCTGGGCCAAATCAGCAAGCTGTCAGAGACCCTCAGCTTTCCGCACCAGGTGAGACACAGTGGGGGGAAGCTGAACAGTAAGCATACATGCTGTTTTACACACACATCTGTGTGCATAATGTTGTTGTGCTCTGACCTAAATGGTGGACTTCAGAGCCAAAACAATGCTTATAAACTGTATCTGGTGACGAAACATCTTCTACTGACAATATTTGCGAAAGACATGTTGTGTCAATAATGAAAAGAAATCTGATCACATGTCAACGTAACAAAGTAGCTGGGTCACTTGGGCAGAAACCAGCTATTCCACCATCTCTCTGTTGACTGAGTTTCTCTCAACCCCTGAACCTGTTTACTGAAAGCTAATAATGCATAATGCGTGACATTTCTGAAACCTGATGACTGAATGATAGATTTATTCAAGCACCTGTAAACCCACTGAATCTGTCGACTCTTATCTGGAGGGAGAGACAAGAAAAGGTCAACTGTTATGACACAATGATGTACATACAAAGTACCCTGACACACTGTGGTACGTTGATAATTCAGTGATCATAACCTCACAGCTTACACATGCTGTCTGATGCACTAACCTTAACTTCAGTTCTTTCGTGATATGAGAACAGCTGACTGGTAAAGGGTCAGAATGGTTAGGATGTCCATTGCGGTGAATGGAAGTGACGTGATGGCGTTTAACCGCAGAGCCTTGACGACGTGATAAAGGACCTGATGGCGTCAGTGCACCGTGAGCTGGCCGAGAAACAATCTCTGGCCTTCAGCATGACCTTCCTGCCCACCAAGCTGGAGCTTACCACGGCCTCAGCCGAGAGCACCTTCGTCTTTGAGTTCAGCAGTCCTGATGCGCGCAGCAACTTCGAGCAGGCCTTTGAGGACGCCAAGAAAAAACTCGGTAAAACCGGCGCATTCACTCAGCGTCTCAACACTAGGGTCAAGTCTTTGACATTGCAGCTCTGAAAATATATTCACTCTCCCTGGAAATTTCCCCTAAAGCATTTCCCATGAGGGTTTCTTGCCTAGACTTTATTTGCAAAGCGTATTAAAATCTTTTCTTAAGTATAAGCTTTTAGTGTATTTGAGCCTGGAAGGGCTTTGCCCTGGATCAGAAAAGGTTCAAAAGCACTGCTCTAGGGTAATCACAGCATCTTTACTTTACTACCTCAAGGCAATAATGAGAAATAATGAGAAACAAGATGTCCAAGAGTGTGAACAGAATCTTTTCTGTGTTTCCATGTGGCTGATTGGATACTGTGTCACGATATCCTTTACCCTGTGTATTTTTTTTTCACTCAAATTACTGGCTAGCTTTGTAATGTATGTTTCTTTGCTTGTTGTAGTCCATGATTTAGTATCTGCTTTAAGAAATAGCTCTCACCTAAGCTTTGCAGCCCTGAGTTTACATTCTCAGTTCGAATAATCAGCATCGCATGCTGCCACTATATGAAGGTACATTTGTGTCTTTATTATTCAATCAAAAAAAGTTGCTTCAACCAAAAAACATTTTCAATCAAAAAAAACTTCACCTCAATCAAAAAAAAAACCATTTTCAAAAAAAAAAGGTGTTTGAATGCAAAAATAAAATTGAGACCCAAAAAATTGCATTTAAACACTGTTTTTCTCTGATTGAAAAGGTTTTTTTTGATTGAAGTGAGTTATTTGATTGAAAATATTTTTTTTGGTTGAAGCAACTTTTTTTGTACCATATTATGGGTATGACATTTGTTTTTTTGCACATTTTGAAGTCGTTTTTTCCCACAGTGGGTGGATGCTTCCCCATTGGTCAGACATGTTTGAGTGACAAGTGTCTACACCAATGACGTTTGAAATAGGAATCTCTTTCAAGAACAAGGAAGTCGCCATTTGCAATGTACAGGTATGCGGTGAAAATCCGTCTTCCGTCCTTTCGATATGCACAAACTTTTCAAACAATGACGGCGGATGGAAAAGCGCACAACTGTAAGTTGTAATTACCGATACAATATTGATGTTTGAATGTAGTTTCAAGTGTGTCCATTCGTAGTTTAAACTCCAAACCCGTGGGCGACGTATAGAGCCCACTTGAATGTAAGGTCTCAAACCGTGTTAACTGGGAAGCCTCAACGATGACCGCGGTGTTAGCACTCAGGCTTCCCACCGAGAGCAGCTTCTCTCGGATAGTCCCTTTGAAATTCGTCGCTGAACATCATGTGTCTGTAGTGGTTAGATATGAAATGTAATTTGTTTTTGGTAAATCTAATGCAGTGGGTCTTAACAATTTCAAAGGGACTATCCGAGAGAAGCTGCTCTCGGTGGGGAAGCCTGAGCGCTTCCCCACCGAGAGACCTTACATTCAAGTGGGCTCTATATGTCGCCCACGGGTTTTGAGTTTAAACTACAAATGGACACACTTGAAACTACATTCAAACATCAGTAATGTATCAGTAATTACAACTTACTGTTGTGCGCTTTTCCATCCGCCGTTGTTTGAAAAGTGTGCATATCGAAAAGGACGGAAGACAGATTTTCACCAAGATACCTGTTTCTAAAAACAACCCAAATTGGGTTGTTTCTGCTACCCAGCACTGGGTCTAATATGGACAAACCCAATGGTTGGTTACTTTGACCTTGCATAATGGGTTGTACAATCAACCCAACTGCTGGGAAGTTATTACTCTACACTGGGTTAAGATAACCCAAATTTAAGTTTTGTGTTTTAAAATACAATACTGGTGTTTCTGAATTTTCAATCCCCTATTACAACTCATATACATTACTACTGACCAAGTAACACAGTGTTTTGCATATTCTGACTCTTCATCATAGGCAACAGCTGCTTCCCATTCAAGCAGGATTATATTGAACTTGCAAAATTTCTAAACATATTTGAGTTAACCGCAATCATTAAAGCAGACAAGTTGAGGCATCTTTTCAAATGATCAGTGTATTTTCTTTCTCAATGAAAACAGTACAGCATTATCCATGAAAGCAATCTCCTTTCAATTTCCTGGTCAGAAGTCTTTAAACCTTACACAGTTAGTTATATACAGTAGAAGTGGAAGTTTATGTAACATTTGGGTCAAGACGGCCATATAGTAGGCCTATTATGTGGTTAAAATACTGCTCAGGCAGACAAATGAAGAGCCTTAAGATCACACACAACTGTTTGTGGAAAGAATGTCCAGTACATTAAAAACTTCACACAGTGAGTCATCAGTATCAAGGAGAGTGGGTTTGCTTAAGTGCCCATCTTCAAAAAACAAATACTTGAGAGCATTGGCTGTGGTCTTTAAGGCCAAGGAAGAAAGGGAAGGGAAATCAACATAATAAAGAACCACAATATTGAACATTAGACAAATAAATGTGAACAAATATAAAATCTAAACACAGGGTGTAAACTGCTTCTGAAGATTTCAGCCACATCTTGCGGCATTTCTCAGTGGATGGAGTAGCTCAGTTCTGAAGATGGTCTGATGTTGGATGTAAATGTCCTTGAACTTTCTTTGACCGTCCATGAAATCGTGGTTGATGACCTTTGACCACTTTGCAGTGGATGGAGTGGTTGGGTATGGTCTGGTATTCTGACACCTGATGTATTTCCACAGCCCTTTATGTTCCTTTGGCAAAGCTGTAGAAAAAGAGGAAAAATTATCAAGGGATACTGTAGCTCAACTTACTCTATGTCTCAATAGGCAGGTTATGGAGGCAGAAGGAAATGCATTGCTTTGTCTAGATTACCTTGTAAATCACAATACACCACCGAGTTAGTGCCAGGGCTTGGTGTTATTACCAAAAATAAAATGGGTCCATTTTGGTGAATGCTGAGTATGCTCCAAAAATTGTTCCCAAAGTATGTCCAAAGACACTGTTTCCTCCTCAGTACTTACACACATTCGGCTGACGCATCAGTTGATTTGCATAAATTAAACCAATCACTCTAGCTGAGAGAACTACTCGATCTACCCGCTGCCATTCTCGTTTCCTGCCGCATTCGGTATCCTATTGATTAATGTCATGTTTATATAAGTCGCTAAGTCGGTGTAAAATTGTTGCTAGATTGTTCTGCCTGACTGAAGTTTCCTAGTCAGCTCTTTATCTCGAGTCCTAGTGCTCTCCATCTTCAGTTATGTAGGTAGAAGTAGTATAACTGATGCAACTAGAGCAATTTAATAGGTACAGGCTCTCCCTGTTCTCTAGATGCCTCCAGAGCAGAGATGGACCCCACTCCCACACAGGCACCAGTGGATGCCTTGTTCTGCAGGCGTGGCAAATCATCTTGACCACCCAACATCTGACCCTGAACTGTTGATGAACACGGTGTAGAATCGCCGTTTCTGACGTTGTTTGCCGATAGCCTGAACTGGACTTTCTGACCACTGTTCCAGTCTGTGTTCCTGTCACAAGTTGTCCTTGGTGTTTTCAGCTCATTAAAAGCCCTGGAGGCATCTTCTGCTGATCTGCACTTGGTCTCGCTCACTGGCAAGCTTTGAATTATTTTTTGAACTGAATGAAAATGTAACATAAGTTTAAATGTAATTACTTGGTAATAACAGTCTGAGATCATGCATGGTGACTGAGACAGCAGTTGTGTAGTTAGATATCTTGGGTCATTTTATGGTTAGGAAACCCGTGTGCACCATTGCAGACTGTACTTACATGCTTTAAGTCAGTGAAAGCCCTCGTGTTTTCTTCAAAGCGTGGGTCACATACGTCTTCCAATTTCTGTTGTCAAGGGATGACAGCATCATGGTCAGGAGTCTTCAGGAGAGGGACCTTCAACATCTGAATGGATAAATTTTTGTATCATTTAATGATATATTAAGTTTTTTTTTGAAAACAAAACTAGCATTGTTATTCCAAACCATTCCACCAGGCAGTCTCTCTCCATGGTGAACCAAAGCTCCTTACTAGGGCTGGGTATTGCCACTGATTTCCTGAATCGATTCAATTTCGATTCACAAGGTCCCGATTCGATTCAATATCGATTCATTGAAGGATATTTCAGCTACAGTACCCGTTTTGCTTGAATATGAAAGGGAGTCTTAGAGAACTAATGGCAGAAATTATACTTTCAGTTGAATTATTAATAAGAAACGTTCTAACTGGACACAATATTTAAAATATTAAAGTTCACACTAAAAAGTGACCCCAAACTTGTTTCCTGAAAATACTTTTTATTGACCAACACATTGGATCAATCAACATAATAAAGTGCAACATAGACTTAACAGTCAGTAGACTATTATTCTCTGAAACTGGGTCAATATTACATGCTTCACTTTGCAAGTTCATTTTCCAGTAAATGTTAAATATCCTTGCCCAAAATACCCCATATGGACATGTTCGACTGTACAGAAATAAATATTACGATACATTCAACAAAGAAAATGATATTGGATTTTTTATTCGAAAACTGGTTGAAATGGTGGACGAAAATTGGGACATGTTTTATTACTAAACTTCTACCCGATGCTTTTATTGAAAATATATCTCCCAACACATGTAGTTGAGCTTAAAATAAAGATCTGATACCGAAATTTATATCCAACGCTGATTTTGTTCTCCCATCATTACTTGTAGCTTGAAAATCCGGCCTCAATTTACCGTTCCGTGCGTAAGCAGTCGTGTCCACTGCAGTTACGAACGGAACACGGTACATTTTTACCGTCAACAGGTAGTTTCGCGTTTGCAGCATGCTTTCTATCAATGAAATACTGCTCGATGTACATTTATATGACAGGAAGTAAAAATACCTCTACCTGCAATTAACTTATTCATTATTATCCGTCACGTCGGGAAATTCATTACTTCAGTAGTTTTTTTTTTTTTTTTTTTGAGGATTTGTACTTGAGTTTTTTTTTTTTTTTTTTTTTTTGAACTGGGACTTTTACTCTACTACATTTAAAAGATAAAAGGTATAGGCCTACTTTTACTTCGTTACTTTGACACTAGCCACTTCGCTACTCGTTACAAATTAAAATATGAATGTAATTCATCATTTAAGGATTATCTGGATTTGGCGTGTTCGAGAAGAACAATGGTGCTCGGCAGGGTATCTTAAGCGCCTTGTGCAGACGTGTCCGCCAGCAGACATGGAGCTGCAAATTTATGCATGCAGAACAATATTGTATCACTAGATACACTCCCGGATCAGTTATTGAATATTCACAAGCAAGATGGAAATGCACCAATAAAAGATCGATATTTGAATAAATTAATCGATATCGAAAATTTAAATAAAAAATCGATCAGAATCGGAAAATCGATATTTTTTTTTTTTGAACCCAGCCCTACTCCTTACCCAACCTTTTCTGGCTACAGAAAACTGGAGAAGCCATTTCAAAAGTGCATTTATGTCCCAATTTATGATGAGCACCCCCTGAAAATGTTTACTTTCCATTATTGCTATATATACAGACAACAGAAGAGAGAGAGCAGATTTCATAGATAAAGAATTAAAGTATTTTTATTCTCAATGAACAATAAAATTGCATAATATAAACTGGAAAGTCACCCAACTTCTTATCAAAAATCTTTTAAAAAAATTATGACCTCTCAATCCATCTCCATTCAACCAAATTTAGCTGACAAGACTTATAAAAATACTTTAACAGTTTCTCAATTCTCCTCAATTAATCCACTTTCTGTTCATAAATCTGAATTTTTATTTCACAGGTACAGCTTTCTTTCAGCAGTACATCAACATTGGATAAATAAGCTTAACAAACTAAGTGGCCATGTTTAATTCTTTCCACTATCTCAACTTCGTTCCCTCAGCCGAAAGCGTTGACGTCATTCATCATAAAGTGCTATTTTACAGTTTGAAAAACTGAAGTTACAGAGATGCAAAGTCTCACGCATTCGGCGTTAGGCTTATTCACCGTAGTCCGCAATTATTCATTGAACGCTTAATGAGATTCTCACGCGGTATTGAAATCCTTGTGCATTGAAGTTTCAGTTTCACTTGCGTAAAGGCGGACCTCATCACAAGTAACATGGAAAGCGAATGACTCCGGACTTCTCCTGCTTCTCTTTACACAGGGATTGGAAACAATGCATGCATTTCATGATCGTTTAAATTGTGTATATGAAATAAGACCATTTGAAACGTCTTTATGCAATTCCATTGCTTTCAATCCCTCAGTAAAGACAAGCATGAGAATTCCCGAGTCATAATCAATTTCTGTGTCACTAGTGGGGAAATCTACCGTGATGCACATGAAACTGATTATCTTAATGCACAATGACTTAAATTACGCGAGTGAATTTCTTCAGTGCGCTTCGATAGAATAATTGCTGACTACAGCTAGACCCTGCGTGTCACTGTGGGTGGGTATTTATAAATCTGACTTTCAACGTACACCCACAGAGACACTGCTTGTTCCATTCAATTCAGGCATACATTTTCGCTCTATGTCTCTAACATTTCCCCAACTCTTCGGATCGAAACAAATCATACGCACATACCTTCCCAGCTAAGACAGCTAGACTCAGCCGCGAGTACACGTCGGTAGATGCCTTCCGTGCGGACATATGAGCAAAAACTTCCACCGAAGCGACGCGGTTCAAACAGTTTCCAACACTACCAGCCATTTTCTAATCCCGACATGCAACGGTACGCCAGGGAATTCCCAAAATGACGGCATACATTCCTATTTCAAACGTCATTGATGTAGACACTTGTCACTCAAACATGTCTGACCAATGGGGAAGCATCCGCCCACTGCGGGAAAAAACGACTTCATAACTTTTTTCACTTAAATTGGAAAAAAAAAAAAAAGGACTTCAAAACTTTTTTCACTTCAATCGAGAAAAAACGACTCCAAAACTTTGGCAAAAATAAAATTGAGACCCAAAAAAATTCAGTTGAACACTTTTTTTCTTTGATTGAAAACATATTTTTTGATTGAAGTGATATTTTTTGGGATTGAATAATAAAGACACAAATGTCCTACCCATAATATAGCACAAAAAAAAGTTGCTTCAACCAAAAAAAATATTTTCGATCAAATAATAACTCACTTCAATCAAAAAAAACCATTTCAATGAAAAACAGTTATCAAATGCAATTTTTTGGGTCTCAATTTTATTTTTGCATTCAAACACTTTTTTTCTTCGATTGAAAATGTTTTTTTTTTTGATTGAAGTTTTTTTTTTTTTGATTGAAATATGTTTTTTGGTTGAAGCAACTTTTTTTTTTGATTGAATAATAAGGACACAAATGTACCTTCATACCACTACCTCTCCGGATATGTTTGATCCCCAGTCTGCCCCTTGTGGTCAGTCTTTGTAAGTGCACAACTAGACACTCAGTTGGTGTTTCTGCTCACAGCCATGAACAAAGACCACTGGAACCCTGAGTTCCTGAAAGCTATTCCTATCATGAAGACACGCAGTGGGATGCAGGTGAGTGTATCTTCTCTGAAAAACGAGATAAAATGTATCTCTGTGTCTTTCTGTCTCTCTTGGAGTCTGCAATCCTCTGGGTATTCTCATTTGAATGCAATAGGTGTGCAGAAAAGTACAATTAGCAGGCATATCTTTAAGTGAGCGACTGAATGAGAGGTTTTCTGTCAGGATTGGTGAAATTTAGTTTTGCCTTGAAATTTTTCTGGGTAATTTTTTGCGGTTCTGACAACGAAATGACTTAGCCTAGATGCACCAACATCTGTATTTGGCAGGCCAGTGACGGTTGTAGTTCGCTTATGAAGTGACGTTAAGATCCAATGACTCAAGAAAAGCAGAGTTACGGAGCCTCCGAAACTTCTGTTTCACATGCGAGTGCTGGCCAACGCAAACATACCCTGAGTGTGGGAACGCTCTCTCTCCCTCCTGCACCCAGTTCTCCTGCGCCTCTCCGAGCCACAGCTGCCCGGAGAACACATATGAGGTGTGGGTCTGTAACAGCGATGGATACGTGGGGCAGGTGTGTCTTCTCAACATACGGGACGAGCCCACAGTGGAGGCCTGCATTGCCGTCTGCTCCGCCCGCATCATCTGCATCGCCGCTGTGCCAGGCCTCAAGGGCAGGTCAGCATATTCCCAGAACAGGGCTGGCCAGACAACAGCTTTTATAACTTCAGTTTTATCACCAGTGAATCTTTCTCTACATTTAATTAGAAAATATTGCCTTCATAAATAATCATCCTCATACTGTAGACCAGAATATTAATGTGGTGAATTGTGAAGCCCTGCTGCTAAATTGTATTGACACTTTGATTAATGCTTGTGGTTTATATTTTTGGGGACTGACTTTGCTCTGACTTTGTCGATCTCGTAGAGAGCGTTCGGAGGCTGGTCCCAGCGCCCCTCCCTCCGATGCAGCCCCTGCCCCCTCTGCTCAGCAGCAGCTCCACATCTCCATATCGGGGTCTCTGGAGCTGTCAGAGCCCCAGGGGGGCGCGGGCCGCGAGCTCGTCCCCTTCGACAGCGATGACACGGATGACGAGGATTCCCCCAGCCCCTCCTCCACCCTGCAGAGCCAGACCAGTCACTCCACCATCTCCTCCAGCTTTGGCAGTGAGTCATTATTTACTCTTTAACTCTTTACTACTTTAACTCACCTCATCTCAGACACGCCGGCACATATGTACATACTGATCTCAAACACACACTACAGATAATGCACCCATTCGCTTCAGCAGTGAGATACTGTTTACTGTGTTCTCCCCAGATACTGTATAGTCCTAAAACAATCTACTCCTGAAAATGTACTGTTAAAACACTATGCAGTCTCCTTCAGCTCTTGATTGGTCTGGGACACAGCCTTGCATTTTACACAACTGTCCCTGCCTCAACTTTCAGTTTCTGCTGCATGTACTGTAAACTTTACACTGCTTCCTTCAAATCGCTGGAAAAATTTGGTGGTCAGACTACTTATTTTTGAACATGTAGTTATTGAGCTGCTTCTTTTATCAAAAATGACTTAAATTAGACTGATCTGGGCCAATCCCCCAGAAGAAATGGGGGTTAGGGGCCTTAGACAGGGGACCTAACAGTTGGTCTTATCATGACTTCACTGGGGCTTGAACACATTAGCTCCTGAGCGGCTTTGCTACTGTACTGCCGTCAAGTCAGACTGTGAATCATTGTGCTTTTGTAGACCTCCTGGCTATGAATCTAGAATTGAGGGGGCTTGTAAGTAGAAAGAGAATGTGCTTCCTGGTTGAAACACACGAGATGGGCAGACATGAGGTCAGAGTATTCCTGTTTCTGATGTAGATGATGAGGCCGCAGGCTCGAAGGACATGGCGACGGAGACCACCAGCTCGGAGGAGGAGCAGGAGTTCCCTGTGTCGTACGGCCCCCCGCGGCTCAGCAGCGACAGCCCCATGGACGGACGGGCCATGCGCCGTTCCAGCCGGGGCTCCTTCACCCGCGCCAGCCTGGAGGACCTGCTCAGCATCGACCCTGAGGCCTACCAGAGCTCCGTGTGGCTGGGCACTGAGGATGGCTGGTAGGGCGCCACCTGCTGGCTGCTCATTGTCATTTCACCTTTAATGTTGGTTTTTCCTTTGAGCCACGCCTTTATTCAGTCATTTTCAGCATCACACTGTTCTCTGAGACACCCCTCTCTGGATTATGAATCAATGAGATCTGTGTTATTAGGCCCCAACCCCATCCTTAATATCCATGGGTTCTTCAGAACATGACCTGTGATGTAACTGGGCTCTGCTCTCCCCCTCCCACAAATACACTTCAGCCAGTCACAATTCTCCCTGTGAGACAATATTTCTGTGAAAACTGCATCTTGGCTTTAGCTCAGCATTCTCTCATTGATTAAACTGTAAACAATTTCATGCCACATTGTTAATGAAGCCGGATTTTTGATTCGTAATTTATACTTATTATCCGGCAGCAGTGTGGGGTAGTTTTTACAGACCCCTCTGTACATGTTTATAAGCTCTTATTTGGCTTATTGAGATCTTTAGCTCATGACCAATGTTCTTACTTTGGATTACTTGCATAAATAAATTCAGCTGTGTAAATACACAAATGTTTAAATCTTAAGCTCTTTTGATTGCCCGTAATAGGGTCATCTGATGCATTACTGAGCTAACAAAGCTGAAAATGGTTTGTGTATATTTTGGCAGCATCCATGTTTACCAGTCCTCTGACAATATCCGGAACAGAAAGAACAGCATGAAGATGCAGCACTCGGCCTCCATTTTGTGTATCCTGTAAGTGGCCAGAATACCCAGCAAGCTGTTCCAGCTGACATTCGAATCCTGAGGAATATTTATTGTTGATAAAGAACAGGTTGGGTACTCTATCCTAATTTCTATCCTCCTCTCTTATTTTCCAGATATCTTGATAACAAAGTGTTTGTGTCTCTGGCCAACGGTGAGATTATCGTTTATCAAAGAGAAGCAGGTAAGCAGGTTGTGCTGTGGTTGGTTTTCAAATTACAACTCTGGGTAGCTCACTTGATAGAAGCACAGAGTGCAGGTGTGAATAAGCGCCATGGTCTTGGATCAAATTTGGCCTGTAATCCTGTTGGGGTAGTGCATAACTGGATGAACTGGTGAAGAAGTGATTAAGTCTGTGAGGGCAGCTGAGTTAATTGCCTGAGTGACCCCTCTTAGCCATCTGGGTGCCTGTGGCGAGCTGTCTGGGTACATGTATGACTGGGGGTGCATCTCAAAGCGTAGGTTACAGCCTTCGAAGGCTGCATTTTTAGGGGTTTTCACTTACTTCCATCCACCAAACTAATATTTAGGGTAAGGGATTTGGTTAAATTTAGGGTTAGGGTTAGGTTTGGGGCTAGGTTTAAAGTTAGGGTTTAGAGTTTAGGTTACAGTTAGGGAAATCAATGACGACTCACTTAAACCAAAGCTGTTTAACAGAGATGAAATGATGTCATGTCAGTTTGGCAGATGGAATTAAGTGACGATCCCTAAAAATGCAACCTTCAAAGGATGCAGCCTATGCTTTGAGATGCACCCTGAGTCTCCTCCACCCCTGCTCTGCATGTGAGAAGCTTACAGCGGCAGTGTGCAAAGAAACAGCTGCCCGACACCATGTATACATCGAGTTGTCTTCACTCTCCTGAGCTGCCAGCAGGGGGAATGTATGAACTCACTTAATGAGTGTTTTTTTTTAAATGGACCTAACACATTCAGGAGGGTTTGAGGTGACTTTTTCATGAAAAAAAAATCCCATTTTTAAAATTAAAACATTAAAATCGGTCACGGGGATTGAGTGTTGATAATCTCACTGTCACTTGTCTTTATTTACAGCTCAAAATGCATGACATTAGTCGATCTTCAGTGAAAAATGAGAAGTAAATCTCACAGTGAAGTTACGTTTACACAATTATATAACACAGCCTTCGGAAAAGCTTAATGCAACTCTATCACACACGACAGCCAGACACAGGGTAGGAATATCAATGTCCTGGGCATTGGCCTGCTTAGAGCTATAGGACAGTACAATGAACTTGCAAATCACACGCTGCACAAAGTACACTCAGTCCTCTGACACAAGTCAGGGCTGAAGCCCTTTTGGATTAAACACACACAGGCCGAGGACACAGTCTATATGCTGAATGAGCTAACAAAAGCCCTCAGGAATATGAGCTCTGTGCTTTGGCCATTTGTGTGACACTGAGCCCAAAAACAGCACAAGTCTTCACTATCATGCATCAGCATCGACTGAAACATGATCCACTCCAATTCTTTTCAGTACGTTTACTGAGAACAAATGGTGATTTTTCTGTTATTGAAGACATTAATTTATCACAGTCAAATTTTGGATGTGTCCCGTCCTTTAAGCCTCAAGATGTGCTGTACTTATCTTAAAAAAAAAAAAGTGAGAAGGTCAAACAAATGTGTATTTGTATGGAGGATGTTTATCTATTCACAGGTGTACTTTTAAGGGGCCACACACAGATAACATTGTCTCCAACGCAATTTAAGCACTAAATCAGATCTAATGGCACATTTCATAAAATCGCAACATGCCTGCCAGAGAACCTTAGCCTTAACCCCCTGACAAGAACAAGCCTGAGGCAGCGGTGGCAAGGAAAAGCTCTCTGGTAGCTGGTAGGAAGGATGTTAGGAGAAACCAGACTTCAGTGGGGGAAGCCCATTCTCTTTTGGCAGATTCTGGTCATATTTTTAAATGTACAGCATGGTGGAATATGAAGCCAAAATTATGAAAATTGTCGCCATCCAAATATGTGTGAACGGACTGTAGCAGTAGGGAATGTAATGAAATAAAAGGACTCAGGTTGCCCTGTGATTAAACTATGGCTGCATAGCTACTTGGTCAGGGATTGAGAATCTGCCAGTCATGAAAGGGGGACAACCTAACCTAGCACTCAAGAGCCAGCTGTGGAGGGTGAGGTCACGGCTGATTAACAAGTGACAGTCAGGATAGACAGTCATACTACAATATTCAATGACTACTGGCGTCTCTCACCTGTCTCCAGGCTATGTGTTTTTAATCCTTATGGTACTGGGGCAGTTTTAATCTAGAATTGAAATCGTCACAGAACCATCTGACTCTCATTTACAGTTTGGAAGGTTGGTCCGCAGTATTGGGACTTGATCACCCAACCCTGATTTTCAGATCCAATGATGTAAAATCAATGAAAAAAAAAAAAAAAAAAGAACCGGGGCAAGTCATCTTCCAAAATCCTTCCACATTATTATTATTATTATTATTTTGTAATTTTTTGTATGGGCTCAGAGCCTTTGTTTACATTGAGAACGAGAGTGCTCTTGCAGAAGGAAAATGGCTTCCTCCAGTCAGTGTTGCTCCTGTGTGGCATATTATATAGCCCCTAACAGTGATCCCCCTAAGGCATTTTACACATACTGTACAGACAGTCCTCACTTTGTTCTCTTTCCTCCGTGTCTCCACTGCGCCCACATCTGTTCCTTCCCCTGCAGGCAGTTTCTGGGACCCCCAGAGCTCGCAGACCTTGTGCCTGGGGACCCCTGGCAGCCCTGTTACTAAGATGGTGCCGGTAGCAGGGAAGCTCTGGTGTGGCAGTCAAAACCGGGTGTTGATCATCAACACAAACACACTGGCACAGGAGGTACGTGGAGCAACTGTGCAGCATAGTGGTGTGTCCTCAAAGCCTGGGTGTGCAAGTCTTGCACGCTAAAAATAAGTTATGTCAGTCTTAAAAAGTGTTATGCTTTTGTCATTTAGACCTCAAATATAGTTTCCATTACATGTTTAGAATGGAGGTATGAGAACAGAGTGGGTGAGATGCAGCAGGCAGCATGAAGTTTTCAATATGACACACCGTCACAATAGATGCTAAATGTATTAATCTGCCAATGTGTTGACCAGGAGTAATTTATATGCAGGATTTCAAATAGTCATTTTCCCGGTGTGTAAACTCTGTACTGTTTGAATACTGGTGTGGGAAAGAATGATTAAATGCAGGATTAAAGTTAATTGAATCCTCGTAAACTGTTTATCAGATGTAAGCAGATTCCACTGGTTGTTTAAGATAGTTTATCGTCACTTTATGGGCTATTTAGTGCTGGTTTATAGTTACTTCATGGGCTGTTCTATGATTGTTATTGTTGGATTACAGACGGTTTTTTATGATGGCTTATTTTGTTACACTGGTTTATGTTGGCTTATTGGCATTTTATTGGCTTTTTTATGATGGTATGTATGCACACTTGCAGTAAATAATCTGGTATGGCCTAGTTTGAAGCATTGTATTTGGATGTTATAGTTGTGAAAGCATCAGCCGAACAAAAGCTGAATTACTCAATGTTCCTAGCAGCTCTCTTTGTGCAATATGATAGCTGTAATTCATTGTACTTTCCTGTACCTCAGTATGCAATTCAATAAAGCCGTTGTAACTGTCGGCTGAGGGGGCAACCTTAGCTCCTATACTTTTACAGTGTAACCAGATGTGTAGAAATGTTCAATGCATACATTTAGCATAAGCCTATAATTAGTGATCTGGACAAGATATACCATCTATTTTTGCTTGTATCTGCAGGAGATAGTGGGCTTTTGGACAGTGATAAAGAATACATTTTTAATTATAAGTTTTGGCTCATTAGCAGGTTTTACTGTGCTCCAAAATTTGGATTTTTTTGCAACAGAAAATTTTCATATGATAACTGGAGGAATAATACAGGAAAAATATACAAATATACATTATGGTTTCACTAATTTTTTAAAACTGTCTCAGTGGTAAAAATGTTGCGATGGGCTTTATTGTTTGCTGTTTATTTTATTGTCAATACTCTGCGATGAGATTTTCTCCAATTCAGCGTCTTCAATTCACCACAGTACACAAACATGCAAGCGAGGCAGAGATGTAAATGGAATGGGTTTCATAAATCAATAATGGATGCTGATTCAAGTAAAGACTAAAATGGAGTGCTCTTTGTCCCAGCCAGACTACATACTCATTAATTATAGTCAATGGTGCAAATTGAATAGAACCCTTGGAATCTATGTTGTACAACTCAGCTGTTCAAGCCAACTGTGCATTAATGCGAGTGGATGAATTATTATATCCAACATCTATTCATATTTTGATGTAATGTAATTTGTAATTTGGCTGTATTGAGTGTTCTGTTGATTAGCTTGGAATTAAGGCACCATTTATTTGACAGCACTATATATCTGGCTGTTAGTGAGATTAGCAAATGCATAAATGCGCAGCAAGTCACTCTGGAAAAGGGTGTCTGCTAAAGATCTCGATCAGGCCACGATTTATGTTCATTGTTAGTATTTAGACATTAGTAATATTTTCATGTTTTAAAAATAACAGGTACGTGGAGTTTGCATTATCTCTCTTCTTACAACTGCTTGCATACACGGCTCGGAAACTCTGTAATTTTGGTTTACATAATTATCATTTAAACTAAGGTATGGTGTGAACTTTTTAAACTGCTTTAATATTTAGTACCATAATACTTATAATATTGTAGGTACACTGTGGAGTATGTGCAGCAGCTTAATTCTGTGACTCTGCCTACAGAAATCGTTCCAGGTGGGACAGGATAGCAGCAGGTGTGTGACCAGCATGGTCAGCTATGGACAGGGTGTGTGGATCGCTCTGCAGGGCAGTGCCCAGGTGCGTCTGTACCACGCCACCACCTTCGAGAGCCTCACTGAAGTGGACGTGGCCCCTGCCGTACACAAGATGCTTGCAGGTGCGTTCACCTCCGTCTGATGCCATTTTTAGTGTTTCTGATGATTAGACAGACTTGAAATAAGGAACTGTGTCCCTTGTGTTTAAACAAGCAAGCATATTCATTATAAGAAAAGCACAATACAGCAAGTCTCTCGGAAACCATTATTGTTGATACTAGGATTATTGTAGCATTTAAATTAATTTTTTTTCCTGTAACATTTAGATTTTCCATTGTGCTTGCAGCTCCTTTTTTAGTTGAATAAAAATCTTTATTTAGAAAAACCATAATTATTTTAGATAATTATCAAAATATCCTGTGCAAGGAATGGTGAAGTGTTGACAGAAATTTCACTATAAGACTAAATTGGATCTCCTGAAATATTCACCCTTCTACACTACAGGGCATTGTTGTACACTGACTACCTTTCCTACCTTTCTGTCTGGCTTGTAGGTTCGGACGCCATCATTCGACAGCACAAAGCAGCTTGCCTGCGTATCACAGCACTTCTAGCCTGCAAGGACCTGCTGTGGATCGGTACCAGCGCCGGGGTGGTCCTCACCCTGGCCATCCCGCCAATCTTATCCAGCACCAGCTCTGGTTCGTTACGCGCCCCGCTCAACCCCACGGGCTCCGCCCACGGGCACACTGGGCATGTGCGCTTCCTTACCTCCATTGAGCTGCCTGAGGGTTTCAACATCAACTTCCCCCTTCCTGCAGAGCCAGGTACACTTTATAAACACCTTCCTTCAGAGCAGCAGTCCCCATGGTTATCTCTTCCTTCTGCACATTTTCCGGAACACACTAAAACTTATGGCATAACGCTCTCTAAAGCAAACTGTGTTTTGCTGTGATGTTTCACAAATGGGTCTATTTGTATTTTTTATGGTTTAAATAAAGCAATGTTCACTTTCATGCCATCTGTTTTATTTGGCTTTTATGAACAGGATTTGTTCATTGAGGTATTTGAAGTTCATTTAAACTTTTACATAGTTTTAAAAGGATTTTTCTCATCGCACCTACCTAGATTGCTGTGGTCAGCTGGTTGGGAAGCACTGTTCTGGTTGTCCTAGTTATTAGTCATCAGCAGGGTGAATTTTTTTCCGTTTCTTTTTTTTTTTTGGAAGAAACTACGCTGTCGCATTGTCCAATAAAATGTCCGCCGTGTGTCCCAGGGAACGCGGCCCCGAGCGGAGAGGCTGGCGGATCAGGGATGCAGAAGAGGGACTCAACTCGCCGGCGCACTTCCACCATCCTCCCAGCCAAATCCAACCTCCTGGTCATCAGTGGAGGGGATGGTTACGAGGACTTCCGGCTGACCAATAGCAGCGAGACAGTCGGGCGAGACGACAGCACCAATCACCTGCTCCTGTGGAGGGTCTGAGTCTTGGACCCGCACTACCTTCCAGGAAGCTCCCACAATCCTGTCTGGTCTCAATGTCTACTCAGACATCTGGTCGTTGTGTGCATGGGTGTTACCTACAAAATGGAGTCACTTCAAACCAGGTCTTCAGCTGCATTTTTCTTTTTGTTACCAGTTTTTGTGCCATTTCTCTTCAATCAATTCTTTTTTTTTTCTCCATTTTGATTTGGTTTTGGAGCTTCACCCGAAGTGAACCTTGCTGAGCTTGTGTTGTCCCGTGTTGCTTGTGTATCATGGTCAGACTGCCTGGACTCGGAGCTGGTGGAAAATCTGCAAGAGAAAGATCTAGAAAAAGGACAAAGACAGAGCATTAACTTGGCTAAAAGCACCACCTGAACTGCGTTGCGTATTGAAGAGTGTGTTGGGTGGTGTTGCTCTTCGCACCTGTAACTCTTCGGTGCTTCTTGGTTTTTTTCACTATGGCTAACTGTGCTCTTTCATGGCCTTTCTTTCAGTTCCTTCTCCAAAGCCTTCGCAGCTTAAGCCCCTAGAGTTATGAAGAGTCAGTGTGGGCTGGATTTCCTGGATTTAACCAATAAATGGCCAAAGAGCATGAGCAAGAGACCAAAAAAGAACAAAGGAGGAATTTGTATATCCAAGGGCATTGTGTGTTTGGTGGAGTGGGAGATGATTCACTGGGGGAAGGAAAACCCTGAGGATGGCTAATGCTTTACTCAGGCCATCAGTCTCACGCTTTCCCATACGCAGTAGACGGTGGCATCACTTCTGTTCTGACCACACTGCCACACTGTGTTCTGTCTCTGAGAATGAAGATGATTTTATTTAGCGTTTTTTACTATTTACTTAAGGAGGTAGAAGAAAGTAACAAAGAAACAATGTGCAATATATGGCAAGGGTACCAACTAAGACCATGTCTCTCACACACTGCAGTGCTTGTGCGCAAGAATACAACTATAGCCTTTCCATAATATTCAGATATACAATCAGGTTTATGACATCTTATCTCACTTTATGCTTAAAATTCCATTTGAAATTTTTAAGAATTATGTTTGAGTACCCCACTACAAAAAACAACTTGTTTTGGTATGCAGCTGTCATCCTGTTGTACAGTATTTATGTTTTAATTTTAGCTTTGTTTATCTTTTTACGGCACTTAATTTATATGTTATTTTTTTTCCCCCCGCTGAGAGAGCATGACACTGCCAAAAATGAGCTGAATTGGGGGAGTTGGCTGGTGAGGTTATTCTAGAGCTTATTGACAAATGGCAGTTTTCCACAGTTTTAATGAACTCTTTGTTTATTGTATTTTACACCATATATCATCCCTCCGTCACTAGGTATTAGTCACCTTCCTGGCCTCAAACACACAGGCATTATTTTGGCCTAAATGCGATGTATGTGTTTTTTTGTGTATGTTTGTAGAATTGTATGATAGAGCGATATGTATATTTTTGTATGTATTTGTGTGGGTGAATGTACTGGAGGAGTGTGTGTGTTCATATATTAGGTAGTTTATGTTGACACATGCCTCTGCGTCTGCGGCCAGGTAGCTGTGTATTAAAGGCTCTTTAGCTTGTTCAGAGTGTGTAAGCCTTTCATTTCTGTTGGCCTGCAGCTGGTATCGGTGAGCCCCTTTCGCAGGACAGAAGATGGTACAGAAGCCACAATGGTTTTATTCTGTCAAATGACCCCAAGCCTACCAGCCCTTTAACAGAAAGAGTAATAAGGTGGGGGACTGGGGGTAGATTTTTTTTCCCCCCGTGGCTTCTTGGTAATAATTCTGTGGGTATTACCAAAACCACTGCGTGAAATCAGTACACGGGCGCAAGCACACACACTGGCATGCACTTGCAACCCCAGACACAGAAGTTATTTGATTACAGCAGTACTAAGTGTTGACCCAGTGCCTTATTTTAGGTGGCCTATGAGCAACAAATCACATGCGTCATTTAGAACAAATGTTATTTAGTTTTAGAGAGCAGCACTGAACAAGGAAAAAAGTCAGGCAGTGGCCACTTTGTGATTTGTACTGACTTGCGGCTCTCCGAATGTTGGGAAAGCAGTCCCCATGTTGTGCTTTGGTATATTCCTGCAGTAGAGTGATGGCTCTTGTCTTTGGTGTAAGATAGTTAGGTTATCTTTGGTCCTAGGTTCTTTTGCTTCTTTGTATAGCAATTTTGATATGCGAAAATGTGTGTGACGTTTGGAAAGGGACAAAAATCATACCTCTTTCAAGCATTTTGAAATCATCTGCCTATGACAGAGATATGGATATTTCACCATTCTGCAGGAAGTCCTGTATCTGCATGGGGAAGAATAGCTCCCTCCCTCCTCATCTAATTAACCTGCAGCATGCTCTCTGCTTGAGTCAAAAACCCCGACAGTCTTCAGTTCTATTGAACATATTGTGAGAACACTAGGAAAATGTGCTTGTATACTTGTTGCCTTCCTCGTGATCAGTCTCAAATTGTATTTTATGTGTTCCATCATAAATTTTGACGGTAGACTGACAGCAGTTTAGAAGTCTTTTTTCATACAGAATGTTTTGGTATCTGCTAATGAACACCATTTCAGGAGATCTGGTTACCAAATTACCAAGCATCAGTATACTATGCTTAATTGAGTGGTCCAGTGCTCTTCAAAACATAATTCCACTATGTTTGAACATGGGCCCTATTTTCCCATCTACTTGTGTCTAAAAGATTAATAGGTAAACATTTTCATTAAACGGTCCGACATTGAGCAAGAATGGTATAACACAAAATCCAGGAAACTGCTGCTATATAATCCAGTGGGGAATTCAGAGTCAATTACATGTGTCCACTAAAACTGTGTTTTCGCTACTGACAGGCACAGATTGTTATTTTACAATCATTCATGACTCAATTGATACTTTGTCCATACTACTGGCTCATTGATTTATTGATTGATTTTTTTTTTTTTTACTTTATCCTGTTATGCTTTCATGTGCACTGATGCCAGGTCAACACTATAAGTTCAGCTAATAACATCACCTCCAGTCTGTCTACATTTGGTCTCTGTGCTCATGGAATAGCATTTTTCTTCAGGAAAAAAGTATGTTCACATTTGATTTCTTCTCCTATTAGACTGGCAGTATTCATCCCTGTCAAATTGGTCACTGCAAACACTATGACAGCAAGGTGCAGTGTACAGACAGGAGTGTTTTCATACACAACTAGCCACAACTCCAGCAAGACCCTCTTCCCCAAGGGTGGCGTACGGAAGCTTCGCAAAGTGTTGCATGTCATTTTGTTGCCAGAATTGGAATTTCGCAAACACGAACTATCGTATATTTTGTCATCTTTTAGATAAAACTAAGCTACGATTTTTGTACTCCCTGACTCAACTCGACTCCTCTCTTCTCTAGTCAGCACTCACTAACTCTCTCATCTTTAAACTGTTGTGTTCCCGCAACAACTCACCTCCCTCTATTCAGAGGGAGTATTTTCCTTGAGGGAGACTTCTGTTATGTTAGTCACACATCTATCTTCGTAGCGATCCCTTCCATAATGTTGTCCGAGGCTTATGTTGCAATCTGAGCCTGTCAGAGGCGAAAACAACACACTTTTAGTGGACATAATTTGACACATACAAATGCCGTTTTGGATTGCGTAGCAGTCGTTTCCCGGATTCAGGTTCATAGCATTCACACACTTTATTGGATCAACTAAAAATTTTGTCCTATTGATTATTTAGACACTAATAGATGGGAAAATATCGCCCAGTTTCAACAGCACCAGAATTATCCTTTAATTTGCACAGGAGAATAAGAACTTTTGCCTCTTTTGTGAGCTTAGTGCTTCATTTTTTATAAGTAATGAACATATACTTTATTTTTGTTATCAATTCTTGGCTTTAGCACCCTTATGGATTCAAATTTTTCATTTTACAATGAATATGAAGTGAATAACATTAGTCCGTTCTGAGTAAACTCTTAAAAAATGCGCCATGTATTCAAAGAACAGGCATTGGCTCCATTAGAATCCAGTAAAAACGCCAATTCAAATCCAATACTATTATTCTATGACAAACAGTAATGTGTTCTTGTAAGTAGCCTTCATGCCCATTTGTGAAGAAGTCCTTTCTGTGCGTATTGTAAATATTGGTATATATTGCCTTCTTTGTACATAGTGCTCCCCAGTCCTCAATTGTTGATATGAATCTAATGGCATATTTTTATATACAGTACTTGTTCTTTTTTTTCTGGGCTACAGCTCCTGTGCCATCACATTTAAATTATAACTACTACAGTATTTTAAAGAACAGAGAGAAACTTTTATGCCGAGATGCAATTCATATAACAGACATCATGATTATATCACATGCTTCCTGTTATGGTTCTTTTGTCACTGTGGTTTATTTGTAATTAAAAGTTCACTGGTGCCAGAGTGTTGAACTCCCTTCCATCATTTCATTTTAAAAACTGGATGCACGTGTGCATGTGTGTTTGTGTGTGTGCGTGTGTGTTTTGTGTGTGTGTGTGTGTGTGTGTGTGTGTGTCTGCTTGCCTGTCTGCCTGCAGTGGGTGGTGAGTTGGAAAAAATTGGACTATGCGTAACATCGATTTATATGAAAACCATAACATAAGAGGAAATGCAAATTTTGAGAAGTGAGTGATATTTTATTTTTTATTGTGCACCCCCCCCCTTTTGAAGGGAGGGGAGGAGACTGATTGTTTTTGGCTCAGTTCCTGTCAGCATTCTCAAAGTGTTTCCAGACCATAATCAGAAACTGCTCAATATTTCCTACCTGAAATAATACAGTCGTGCATTAGCTTAATATGTGAGCATGTCAAATGATCACTGACATCAATCAGAGCAGCCGTGTTTGCAAAGCGCACCTCAGGTCATTACTTGCATGTTCCATGTCCTATTTCTTTTCTTCACAGCGTTGGTGTTGAATAACACCATCATTGGTACCTGCGAGCAGTGTTGAATATATGGTCAGCATTAGTGGGTATATTATATTTCAGTGTTGTTCATTGCCCCAGCTCAGATATTGAGTTTGAACACAAGGTAGTGAGCATATAAATGGCACTTCATTAGTGAAGCACACAAGCTCGCTGCAGATTCATCAATGGGTCTTTGTTGTCTTTCATACAATGAGTTGTTGAGATGTCACCATCTTGGGGTTTTTCATATGCCTCTGAAAAAGAGACTTATTGTCTGCCGCCGCGTTAGCACAAAGGCGGGGGACGTGGTTTTCAGCCACGTCCAAACGTATGTACATTTTTACGTCCAAACCTTTTGTTAACACAAGACCTCAACAACAATTTTCCAGTTTCATTCATATTGGGCACCAAAGTTTATATTGTGGATGTGCAGACCTTAGTTGACTTTGGTGACCTTGATCCGATTTTCAAGGTCATTAATAGCATTTTAACATTTGCAATTTTGGTTTTAACATGACAAGCTGTCGTTCATGTATTATCTTAGCAATTTGACTGACTTCAATCATATTTGGTATGAAGGTCTATATTGAGGATGCGCAGACTCCTGTTGATGTGGGTGATCTTAACCCAATGTTCAAGGTCATTTTGAGCCATTGAACCTTTGTAATCTAGGTTTTAACATGACATCTCAAGAGGTATTTGATTGATTTCATTCGTATTTGGTACTAAGGTATATATTTGGGGTGCGCAGACCCCAGTCAACTTGGTGACCTTCACCAAATTATGTCTCCCTCCCGGGGGGCGGGACATAGTGTTTTTGGCCCGGTTCCTTTCAGCATCTGGGTTCCAAAAGTGTTTCAAAACACCAAAATTTGTAGGTGCATTGATTGGCAACTAAACTGGTGGCGGTTGGTATTTTGGAGTTTTCAAGAGATTGGGTGTAAAAACACTCTAGTTTTCAAGTTCATTACGAGAAATTGACTGTATATAGTGTTGGTTGTTTAAAGATGGTATCTCAAGAACAACATGATGGATTTCATTCATTGGTATCAAGATCAGAGCCCTCATTCTTATTTGGTGACCTTATATCACTTGAGAGAGGGGTTTTAACAAAACATCACAGCATCACTTCACTCATCTGTTCATTTGAAACAAGAAAGCTGACGGTTACAACAGACCTATGATTGCAAAGTTCCTACATGATCTGATTAAGAAGACGTAGGATTCCTCTTAGGATCAGGTAACACATGCTCATTCCAACAGCTTACATCAACAAAACACTAAAGCTTCCATAATTATTTTCCAGCGACCTATACGACAACCACACTAACTGGAGACCAGCACGAACAATGATGCTACCCAGCTGAACTTCTGCTGCTGCATAAACTTTAATAGGCCACTCTGTGCCCAACAGAGTGTTACACAGAGTAAATAAACATGTAGTTAAACATAGGATAAAATCATATCAGCGCTGAGTCGCTAGCATTTTTACTGAATTTGTGCTAAGCATACAACAATACCACAAATGAAAAAGGAAAGTCCACAGACTCTAACGATATAAACCCTGTCATTTTAAACCACACCACACTCAAAGAACAGGCGTACACTTTACAGTTTTCAGAGACAAGCAAAAAAAAATTCTTAACTTTGATATTTTGTAATAAAAAACTGTTCGAGGGTAAATCTGCGCTTGCTATTGTTAGCCAAATGTGTCCGTGTTATAACGAAACTAGATCTTCCAGACTCCAAGCATGTTTTTTTCCAGGGCATTGCTTCAAAGATCTCAGCTCCTTAGCATTCAGCTTGTTTACAATGAATTTTCCTCTCTGTGATTGGCTTGTGATGCTGTCAGTAAGACTTTGCCAGTAGCCATTTGATTCTATGGGTTCTGATGTTTCCAACGAGCTCTAAACCACCTTAATCGCACAAACCCAGCCTGGGCTAGAGCCTTGCGTTCCCAGTGCATCAAACTGAGTCCATGGGCCATTCGCATGTACTGGAATACCGCGACAATATAAACACTTAACCGGTTTGTCTGTGGTACTTTCTGTAAAATTATCCGCTAAATATTCAACAGTCGTTTTCAAAGTTGTTTTCTAACAGAATCTTTACGCCATTCCGCGTGAATACTGACAGTACAACAGTATAGTACGTGTTTTCTTGACTCATTCTTTATATCGGCAATTTGACAGGAATTTTATGCTCAGCTGATGTAGCCTAGTGGTTAGGATACAGTGCTGCATCATGGACTGTCAGGGGTCAACGCCTGGTCTCGACATGTATTTGGTAGGGCAATCAGAGCATTTTTCTTGTATAAATAATTGCTGGGTTTTTTGTTCTTTTTACTTTTTTACCATTTTTTTTACATTACCTCTGTATTAATAATTTTATTTATTTGCTTTTTATAAATAAATCTGCTCCAGTGGAGTCAAACTTCATTTTCTTTGTATGTATTATCTTTGAATGGGAAATTGTATAGGCTACAGGACTGCCAGAAATATTGATAAAACAAAATATTAAAAAATAAAAAGTGGTTGTATTTGGATGGAATGTATGCCTGTAGTGACATATAAGTGAAATTAAATGAGTTTTACAGTTTGGTATCTGAGAAATATGAAACGGCACACAGTGTTAGCTTGAAGAGGCCACCTAGACATTCCCAAACCAAAACCTCCCTAATTTTGCTCTGATTTACTTGGTTAGAATAAACTTTGGCACAGATAATGGTGAGATTCCGTGCTGTAATTTTTTTTTTTTTTTTTTTTTTTGGGTGGGGGTTCAGACTGCAACTGAGTCATTTTACGACAAATAAAAGTAAAACATTGTTTGGTGCAAAAAAGATGTTTTGTTTATGCGGTGTTCCATCTTCACTTACTCAGTGACATATACACTGATTTTTGCAATATGGCAGAAATCCCCAATGTGTTACCTTTATTATGATACCAAGATTATTCAAATCGATCAATTTGTTGCGGAGATATTCACTTCATTTTGGGCATGTCATTTTCAAGCCAGAGGCTCAGGGCTTAAGGGGTTAATGAGTTTCCATGGGCTTCAATGCAGATATTAGCAACGTCTCAAAGATTCTCAAATGTTTTGATGGATTAATACGCTAAAACATAAATGGGAAATAGATTATTTCACTTTAAATCTGAAAATGAGGAATTTGAAGATCTCTGCATGTTTCCTATACTTCATCCCATTAACTGATTTTCAATCCTCTTCACTTCAACAACAGCTTTCACAATTATTCTCTTTTCTCTACTGCTATAAATGCAAAAGAGGTAAGGATTCAGGGTAACATTTTGAATTCTAAAGACATCAAATAATATCAACTCTGCATCTGAGTATTAAATTGGTCTATCATTGAAATATGTAGTACAGGCTGGTGCATGTGTTTATTACCAGAAGAAAAATTTGAAGACAATGAGAAGCAGCAAAAATGGCTAAAATGAGAATACTGAAATCACTGTGGTGATTTAAATCGCAGATTTAAGAAATCAATTTCACTGTTGACATACTAGCATAATGCTGCCCACTCAGGATAGGCTAGCAGTGGATATTCTATTAAGTTACTGTAAAGCTGTATTACCACTTGCTCTAAACAAAAACTGTGAAACAGAACTCAAAAGCAATTATTTGGCTTTGGCACCTTTGTCAAATGGCGCCTTATTGAGTTTGCACTCTTTGCACTATATTGCTTAAATAAAATTGTGCTACACAGAAATGGAATATGCGGGACAAACTGCTTCGGAGTTTGTACAGGTTCAGAATGATAACAGGCAGGTTATCATATCCTCTGTGGAGGGTACTGGAATATTTCTGTTTGTAAACTATGTTAATGTTCTTATTTTTTCCCAAGAAAACAAAACTAAGCTGAAAAACTAGTTGAGAACCTCTAAAGAACAATAAAGGGGCTTAAAAGGATCTCTACTGGTTCTTCAACTTAGTTTAGTTTAGTTTAGCTTGCTAGGAAAAGAACCAGTAGATGACCTCTAAAGAACCATACAGGGGCTTAAAAAGTTCTTTCAACGGCAGCGGTGCTATGGAGCTACCTCAACCCACGCCAAATAACTGCTGAATAACCAACATTACTCAGAGATTGACTTCAGTAGTTTTTGCTCATTAAGCTGGTTTGCTCATCAGAGGCTGGGGTCATGAGTACCAGCTGTTGGTGGATTCCAGGATGAGATTTGTGCGCACTTCCAAAGCAGCTTTCTCTCTCAAAGCCTCTATGAGCTCTGTTCCATCTGCGGTCTCCATTGCTGGATCCTGCCTCCAAACGTCATTCTCTCAGCTATGAATTAACAGATAGACTATACATGCCAGGTCTGCAGCTGCAGACTAACACTAATTCACTGTCCAGAAGGAAGAAGATTGTACTGTCCCTCCCCCCTCGAATACATCAGCTAAACCACAAAGAAATACTCTGCTACTTTTTAAGTCACTTATGAGGCCAAGACATGCTGGGCAAAGGCTGTTCTATAATTTCCGCACCGCTAAACCTCGACATTAAAATTATATTCATTTTTTCCTAAATGTTTGAATATGCTGTATAAGTAGTAAAGTACACGTGTATGCGTATGACGACAAAGTGCTTCAATGCCGAAAGGCTCGGGTGACGCTCACCCTGAACTGGGCTACTCCCCGGCAGCTGACGATGGTGAAATCAAGCGCGTGTATTCCCCGCATTGACTCGTGAGACGGGGGAAGAATACTAGGGGAGGAGCCGTCGAGCTTCCGTCACTGACGTATCGCCCTTAGCCAACCATTCAATGTCCTGTATTCAAATTTCGGATGTCCAAGAGGGGAGCTCGCCAGCGTTCTTCCTACCGGCGTTTTCTTCTCATATAACTGTTGCCACAGTAATCGTTGGCAAAAAAAAAAAAAAAAATAAATAGCTTGCTTCATTTGTAATTCTGTGAATTAAAGGATGACTGCTATGGGACAATAATTTACTCCTCGTGTCCAGCAATCTGGTAAGTTTGGAACTTTTTTGAGATGTTTTAATGTAAAATTGTTCCGATGTTGCGTGCTGTGGGTTTGTTTGGCTTTAATGTTAGCTACCTAGCCTGCCAAGTTACCATGCGGTGAAAAAGGTAGGATTTAATGCTAACGTTTGCAATGGAATCCCCATATAGCGGAGATGGTCTTGGACATCAATAAGTTTGCAACAGTGAACATTTCCGCTATATAACTTGGGCTAACTTTAATTTGCCACGTAACTCGGGGGCGATGCTTTTTATTAAGTCATATAACTTTCGTGAAAGCCTGAGCTGGTGGTTGTAGTTAAGCCGTTTTCACACTGGATGCGAAACGCATTTTTCGCACGACAGTTTAACGTTACATTCAAAAATTCGCGTCTTTGCATTGACTTTGAATGTAATCTTTCGTGCGAAAAAATCGTTTCGCGTCCGGCGTGAAAGCAGCTTTAGTCTGCTAAGTTTCGGGGCACAAAATGTGTTCCGTTTAGTCATAACTTGACGTTGGGTGGGTACAATAATGCCACTTACTGTATTTCTTTTTGCGATTGTTCAATGAATTGAATTTCGTGTGCGCCTGGTCGGTCAGCACCATCATTTACAGCTGGGTAGCTATATTCGTTCTTATCAGTGGTAATTAATTGTGTTGCTGTATCAAAACGTAACGTTAGATTTCCTTTGAGCACAACGAGTTTGTGTTTTTGCCTGCTAGCATTAGCTAGAGAACTTCGTTATCTTTGTCATTCGCTGTTGTTACTTGATGCCAATTTAACCTTGTGATGGCGCAGAATACTCACGCTAAATTTAAATTGGGGATAATATGATAATTTGTGTCTACTTGTGACTTGGATATTGGCTGAAAGTGAATCGCACGAAGTTTGTTCAGATGTTTTTTTTTAACATCCGATCACGTTGAAAAAAAGAATTGCATCCATGTGCGGATTTCATGCCGCTGGGACGAGCCACAATGTCAAATTGGCCAGCTGTATCCGAAGATCTTGGGGACTACGGAGCATGCGTCTACCTCTTTCTTTTTGATAAAGGTACACCATCGGCATAGCTGAGGTCAAATTGTTTCCACAAAGCTGCTAATTGTCACTATTAATATCAAACTGGTTTCAACTTGGCACTGGCAGCATTAATTTCATCTATTACGCCCATCCCTGTAGTGTAGCTGCTCACATGTTTACTTTAGTGACGCTAGAGAGTTAACACTGCATAATGTATCCCGGTGTTCGTTTCAGCTGCGTTGCTCACGGATATGCTTTTTGACGTAGTTTTTACCGTTCATTTCCAATGAGCAAAGGGCCATGAAGATTGTTCTGAAGCGTTCTCAAAAAAATCAGAATTCATTTACATTAGGCCACCAACTGTCATTTTGGCTAAACTAATTCCTTGGTTTTAGCTAAGCTTTGAGTGTGGAAACCGCGAATTTAGAAACCTCATTTCATTTTTGGCCAATTTATATTTAAAATGATTCTTAATATTTTAGGTATTGGAGTTTTTCTCTTGACGCTATATTGTAAAACACGGTTGTGGCGTAAGTCACTGTATTCCACCAGGTTCGTAGGCCGCGTTCCATACCTTCACCAACAAATGTGGAGGGGGATTATGTTTTCCTCCGTTTGTTTCGCTGTCCGTCTGTCTGGCTGTTTATTTATGTACACGATTACGGGAAAAGTTCAGGACCGATTTTGACGAAACTTTGGAAGGCTTTATATGACAAGTCAGAGGTGATCCGATTTTCACTGCGCAAGGTCAAAGGTCTTGGTCAAGGGTAAAAAAATTCAGATGCTGGCCAAAGTATGCACTCTACTGGATGGCCTAGTTTTTAGACTGACATTACTTGGTGTCGTGGTCTGATAGTGCCACCATAAGATAAAGCAAATCATCTTTGTCATAATAAGTATTTTGTTTGTGCTAGGTACTAAGAATATTTCTGAGAACAGCATAAATTCTTTAATGATCAGAATCTAAAGGTCTTTCTTCTAACCATTGGTTGTGATCTACCATCCATGCTTGTCTCATGATGTTGTTTGTTATAGGCTGCTTCTACATCTAATGTGTCTTGCATAACAGTTTCCCTCAAAGTAGCCTCTAGCTCTCATGATTATCCACACCCTAAAATAAAATGTACCGTGCTATTCAATTTGGATGTGTATTTGTTCGCTGAAAAGAAGCTGTGGTGACTTATGAAACCCAGAGAGTGTGTTGACTCAAATTGTTGATGCAGACAATGATAAATAAAGTGGTAGGTGCCATGTAATGTATTTTTGTAACTGCAGTTAGTTCCTACATGACGCTTCCTGCTCTAGAAATTGTGAACACCATACGTCACAAGACCTTATTTACAGAGATGGGTCGTGACACTTTTTTTCCTCTCAAAGCTTTAAATGGCCTCTGTTTAGAAGGCTCACCTCTATTTTCTGTCATGAAATGCACATCTATAAGTGAAGTTACCTTATGTATACTATTACTTTACTCTTTGATAACGCTCCAAATATTATGTGCTGCAGGAAAAACAATGCAGTCTTCCTGATAACTGCAGCAAACGGCTCCTGCAGGGCGATAACATTCACTACCCAAACATGACTGATGCCTTTTGGTCTTTATGTCATTACCGCAGGTGTAAACCAGGGTCATACTATGATTATGCCCTTTGTGTAAGTATTTCACATTGATGATGTAACCATAGCCACAGTCACAAGCACACTGCTTGTGCTGTTATTAGCTATAAGGACTTATTTTGAATGGGGATCTGAGCTGTTTTTGTGTGATTGTGGAGAGCTGGGCAGGCGTAAATCTAAAAATGAATGCTTGGTCTACCCCAGCATTTCATAAACTGTTAGCAACTGCCACCACAGATGCTGCACTGCACCTCTGTGGTGTTGTTGCAGTTTCCTGATTGATATTTTTCAGCATGTGTAGGCAAGCTAACTGAGGGCATTGTTGAAGTCCCTAAAATAGTATTTTCAGGACTTGTTACTTCATGGTGTATTTTAATGCTCTATAAACATGAGGCAAAAATTTGTATGTGTTGAATGGTGTTAACAGGGAAACAAAACGGCAAGTATTCTTCTCTCAGGGAGAGAAACAACTGCAACCTCCTTTTTCCTACTGCACAATTAACTGCGGGACTGTTCTTTTAAATGGCTGTGTGTGTGCGTGCGTGTGTCCGGGAATGCCCGAGTTTGTTTCCACTCAGTCAACATTTTTGCTTATTTTTCCCAAGTCCACTTACTGTGTGGCGTTCTCACAAAATGGTCTAAAGATACCCGTACCATCTCCCATTTACGTTCCCAAAAAAAGTAAAAATATTTTTTTCTCCCGTGATGCTTTCACTGTCTCAAGACCTATTACTGTTCCTCTGGAACTTTTATTTTCTCCCTGAGGCTGTGTTCCCCAGTTTGTAAGGACTTAATTGGTTTCATGGACCATTAAATGATATTCTCATCTAAGACACACACACATGACATTAGCCTCTCTGCAGTTGTAAGTCAGTTGAACCATCTGGTACTGTCAATACACATCTTTACCTATTGCATCATAATGTAGCCTTTGATGTGCAACATGTGCAACCAACAGACTTTTGGTGCTCAAACTAATGTATTTTTTACTGTATCCCCATTTATTTCAGTCTGTTTGATTGCTTCTATCTGGGCAGATGGACTCATTGACATATGAGCATAATGCGAAAGGAAATCCATCTCACTGTGTAAACGGAACGCCTGGAAAAGGGCGATATGTTTGTTACATTCAGTTCCGCAAATGATGGTCTTCGCGAGGTGTTATGGTATTATGATTATGCTGTTTGTGCTGTGATGGTTATGGCCTTGTTCTCTCTGCTAAAAACTCAACTTCCCAGCAGTACGATTTCATTCTTGTTTTCCCTCCCAACTTGTGGTCATGGTATAAGTGTGTGTATGTGTATGGGTGCTCATGCATTTGAGTGCATATGGATTGATATACTGTAATTTATACTTAAAAGCATTATACAGATTTCATAAACTTATACACATGATGCTGTGTAATCGGTCTGTGCTATTGCAGTAAGCTATCGTCCATCCACTTTCCAGCACTCACGCTTGCTACAGCTGCTACGTTGTTACTTCATAGTTTCAGGGCTTTTAAGTGCTGAGCAACGATCATTTAGTAAGAATAAAGTCACTACATGAACTAACTGGGGCTGTCCTTTTTTTGGGTTGGTTTCTGCTTCATCACAAAATCACGAGAGTAGTGATTCAAACTGGTTTGAGTTGCTGGCATTCTCTGCATTTTTATGGATTTGGTGGGTTTGTCTCTTCTTTTTCAAATTGCTGTCATTCTGGACCCAAACTGCTCTAAATTGCTGTGGAATTTCCTGTTGCCCGCGATGACGCGAGTGTGTAATGTTTAATTACAGGACATTCGGACACCTCCGCTTCAGTGAATGCGTTCCTCACATTGTAAACCAGGTCTGCAGTCATGTGGGCACATAGTCAAAACTTTGCCTTTAAAGGGATAGTTCACTTTTTTTGAAGTGGGGTTGTATGAGCTACAAATTGCCACTATGTACATTAGATGCAGTAGTAGCTCTCCGATCTCCCCCAGGTAGCCGCACCAACGCATAGTGCTGGGCGGAGATTTAGGCAATACACTGTTGTGAACGGTCCCAAAGTTACATCGTATTTTCACGGCCTAAAAGAGGTCTTACCTGAAAATAATACACCACTTTAATTGTACGCTATATTACAAAAATTTACAGTGCTTCAGCTGCTTGGAAAAAACACAGTTGCTCTTGAACTGACCAACTCCAGCCAGTGTTGCCAACTTGGCGACTTTCTCGCTAAATCTGGTGACTTTCCAAATCATCTTGGCGACTTTTTTTTTTTGTCAAAAGCGACTAGCGACAAATCTAGCTACTTTTTCTGGTGTTTTGGAGACTGACGTGAAAGCACGCTTCGTTCTGCAGTTACTGTCCTCAACGAGCAGCGGGTGCTGCCGTGAGCCCCTCCCCCGTTCCAAAGCACTCACTCTTTAAATTAAAGAACTTAGAGGGTACTGGAAGATCTTGCGATTGAATCATAATATGAATGAAATTAACGCGTTCCCCCTTAAGCTGAACAAAATACACGCCGTCTTCCCCCCCAACACTGATTCCACCCGCGCAGAGGAATACGTCAGTTAGTTCAAGAGCAACTGTGTTTTTTCCGAGCAGCTGAAGCACTGTAAATTTTTGTAATATAGCGTACAATTAAAGTGGTGTATTATTTTCAGGTAGGACCTCTTTTAGGCCGCGAAAATACGCTGTCACTTTGGGACCGTTTACAACAGTGTATCGCCTAAATCTCCACCCAGCACTACGCGCTGGTGCGGCTACCTGGGGGAGATCAGAGAGCTACTACTGCATCTAATGTACGTAGTGATAATTTGTAGCTCATACAACCCCACTTCAAAAAAGTGAACTATCCCTTAAAATTGGAGAAAAATCTTGGCGTTCTCAAGTATTTTAGCAAATACTGCTTTGTTGGCATCGCTGGTTATTTTTAATGAATGGTTACATGTATTGAAAATGGTATTTTGAGCCTCCTGGTAAGCAAGCTCTGCTGGACATCCTCAAAGGACCATTGTCAAAGGGTACACAAAGCAGATGTCAGGCAACTTAGCAACCAAACTCCATTTATGGTTACATATCTGTAATTACGGAATTCTTTAAGGTTGGAAGGGCCCAATTTGACCTTTGAGTTATTTGTGTTGGGATTCTCTCTGGCAGTGCCATGGCACATAGATTAAGAGAGGTGGTTTTGTTGGGCTTTGTACAGGAGATTGTTGACTTTATGGGAACCCTGCATTAACCATTGGGCACCAGGGTGCAAAATGTCTTCCCTTGGGAAATGTATACAAAGATGAATGTTTTCTTCGGTTGAAGGTCTGAGCATCAGTTGAGCCCTGCGACCACAAGAGCTGTTTGATCAAGGCATGTACTGACCTGCTTTCCTTATTTTAGCCTTTAAACGGGTAAGTTCCGTTAAGAAGGTGCTTCTCTTTTTCAAAGAGGCCCTGGTGAGAAATGCTTGATAGAATGGTTACAAGTAGGAAGGGACAGGGAGACTGAGGTTAAGCCCTTAGAGCAGTTATGGGTTAGCGGCCTGGCACTCAAGGGCTCAGAAGCAGAGTCCTTCCCAGCCTCATCCCTCTAGCTGCAGCTCACAATCCCACACCCTGATGGGGGGGTTCAAACCAGTGACTCAAGAGTTTTTAATTAAGCACCCTACCCCTCAGCTTATCTGCCACCCCTTCCCCACCAGCCCTTCAGTGGTGTTCAGTCACTGCTTTCTTCAAGCACTATGCCCCCTTAGCCTCACGCAGTTGAAGTCTTCGGAATGTTGTAATGCCCACTTGTAGGCTCTGAAACAGCTGAGGAAGATATTCCAGGTCCGTTTGAAGCTCTAATGGTGGGTAGGGCTCAGTTTGGTTTCTCACACTCTTCCTTCTGCCATTATCAGTCCCCTGGAGTGGGCATTGGAGACCAAACTGCAGAGAATATCTGGCAGTGCACTGTTGCAGAGCACGTATCAGAAAAAAATGGGGGCCATCTAGGGAAAGTCATTCTCTTAGTGGCTTTTCTGAGTACCTTTTGAAGGTTTGTTATGCCCTTAGTGAAAACTGCATTAGCATACATACGTACACACAAACACACACACAAACATAAATGGCAAACTTTGAATAGCTAAAATATGCATTGCTCAGCCACCTTGCTGTTACTCACCTCCTGTATGCTCACCTTTTGTTTTTGAAAGTGAGATTGGATTCATTTGTAGTTTTTTCCAAATTTTTATTTTGTCTGTGTTTTACTCATGTAGTAGCCTCTTGTGGGCTATAATCGCCCCATAGCATGGTAAAGCATATACTATAGCTAGACCAGACAGAAGTGCACTTGGAGTCAAGGAGTCTTGAGTTGGATAATTTGGAATAGTTGCAATTTTTGAAGATGTCCATTTGTAAGCAGAATAGTGGAAAAAGTGAGACAACAGTAAGAGGTGATTAGATTTTCACAGATCGAGGTTAAAGGTTATTGTCAATATTGTAGAAAAAGTACAAGACAATTGTCCAGGCAGAAGTATGCATTCAGCTGAGTGCTAATTCTTGCTGCTTTTCTTGCATTTGTTATTTGAAAATGGTCTAAATTATGCATTTTGGGCATGACACAATACAAGCAGGTGTAGGTGTGACCAAGATCAGATTTTAGTGGAGCATCTTTGGCTAGCTACTGCAGCGGTGGAGGTGAAGAGGCTGCAGTGCAGTGAAGCGAAACTATAAGCCATGAGCGCTCGCTCAAATAACAATATGTAACAAAATTTTTACTTTTTCTTGTTCTTGGGCCGAAAGTGTTATTTCCCGATTGTTTATACCTAAATTAAATGAAAAAGGCCTGTTTTTCCCCTCAAACTTTGCTTTTGTGACTTGGGTAATGAAATTTTTAAATCTATCCATTTTCCAGAACATTTAAGGTAGATTCAGTGCTGACTTGCTAATAGAGAATTTTCCAGAGCTTACAAGAATTTTCAAGAACTTTCTAGAATGTTGTACAACTTCCAAGTAGTTTCAGGAATTTTCTCAAATGTTGTAGAACTTAAGAGAATTTCAAGAACCTTTTAAAATGTCTAGATCTTTCCATAGTAATATTTATACTGTGGCTCACCGCTCACCACCTCAGTGTAATTTTAGCTGCCTAAGTGAACGCAGACATATCTGAATTTTTTAGAAATGGCATCAAGAAGCTATGAGCATTCTCCAGATGCTTTCTGCAATATATGTGGCCAATTTATCAAAATGGACAAAAAAAGCACTCTCTGACAGCATCTGCTAAAATGTATGAAGCCTACAAGGTATATTTTGGCATGCCTGTCGGGGATCAACACAAACTCTGGGCACCTCATTTTATTGACGAGCACTGCAAAAAAAAAAAAAAAAACTAGTAGGTAAGGTGGATAATTTTTGTTTGCTTGAATAGAAGATTTGATATAATACAAATATAATAAAATTGGTTCACATTTTGTTTTATTCAGACCTTATGTAAATGAAAATGTGCAAATTTGCCCGTTTTCTACATGGAAAATCGATGAATTCCTGAATTTCATAATCCAGGTCACAAAAGAAAAGTTTGAGGGGAATAATGAGTGTTTTCTATTCTTTTACAACATAAGTAATAAAAAAATAACACACTGTCTAGGAACAAAATTTGTGTTACATGGTGTAATCAGAGTTAGCCTTAGAACTGCTTTTCCTTACTGGTGACTGCTGTCAAAAAATGGAAAAAGATTTGGGAGGTAAATGGATTTGATATTTTAATTTAATTTGAGAGTGTGGGGTTCAGGATGAAGGAGGAGACTTTATTCTTTGTAAACACAGCATCAGAGCTTGGCAAAAAAAAAAATCTCTCATAGTGTGCTTTTACATGTGTTACATTTATCCCCTGTGCGTATTACACAAATAATGTGATTGCGCAGAGCACTGCTGCCCACTGCTGTAACACTAGGTCTGCTTTAATTTGTTCACTGGAGTGGACACACTGTTCTAATGCACACTTGAAACTTGCTCTTCTTGGCTTCAAGTTATGGTGCACCTCTCGGCTGCTCCTGACTCCTCCCCTTTGGCCTTATTGTTTAAGGGGGGGTGATATCATTGCCTCAGGTCTCTAACAGAAATCTATACCCATGACACCCTGTCACGCCGCGTCTCCTTCCACATATCTGGTTTACCTGTAGTTCCATTACACTCATGAATAGCTGCCTCAATGTTTCTATTCACTGTTCAGGAGTTGGATGCCTGGTTGGTGTTCTGGCCTGGGTTATGTAACTCTGCAAAATGTTTAGTATTATTCGTCCAGTTCCATATAGTGCTGTTGGGCTTGTATGAACTCCAATTTGCATTTAGAATGAAATTTCTCCTATGCAGTAACCTGGTTATGATCTTTACATCTGTTCGAAGCCAATATTTTTATAGTGTTAAAGAGAAGGATTCCTGGATGGACATTGATTTAATATGCCGTCTTCAATAGAGTAGTTTCGCATAATTCAATCGCTGCGGAAAATTAAGTGTTCTTTTCTTGTCACCCGGTACTTAGAGCCTGCTACAAAACCAGACAAGAAATCCCTATGTTAGAAGTCTGGAAGAAACTCTTGGGCCTTCTTCAGCATTGGAAAAACACTGCTACTATGGCAGTATACTGGTAGGGTTGGGGCAGGTTTAAATGGGTCTGCATTCCTTTGGTTGCTATGATTGCTTCGGACAGTGGAGAGTCAGTCTGATTTGCCTGCACAAGACTGACGACTGAGAGCTAAACTGCATAAACTCTTGGGGAATGGCAGGATTTGGCATTGGGTATAGGTTATTGTGGGCACATGATTGCATGACATTACATGTAATCTGTCCTATACAGACAAGTGACAAGTTAAAGGAAGAATCAAAAGAAACCATCTTGGTAAGGTGCTGGACCTTCACATACTGCCTGATCAGCTTCAACAGGTTCTGGCATAGAGTATAGAAGTGTAAAACTTTACTAGAGGGCTGGGTTATCTTTCTTCCAAGAGATATTCCCTCATTAGGTGTTTTGATGATGGTAACAGACAGCGCTGTCGAATACGTTACTCCAAAATCTCCCATATGAGTTCAATTGGTTTGAGATCTGGGGACGGTAGCTCAGTATATGCTTAGGATTATTTTCAAACTCTGAAAACAATTCAGTGATCCCTTGTGCCCCTGTAGGGCTTGGGCCATTGTCTTCCTGGAAAAGACTACTCCCATCATGACAGAAATAATTCATCACAGTAAATAGGTGATCACACAGAATTACTCTGCTTTGATTTGCAGTGACCTTTCTGCCTTTTTGAAGGAACGTGTGGACCCAAACCATCCCAGGAAAATGAGTAGAAGCATCTACGTTGCTTATGTTTGTCCACCCACTTATTTTTTCCCCAATTAATTTTTGCGGGTTTTTCCTTTAACCATTTAAGGCCTAATGCAAAAATCCCAGCAGAGAATCATGCTGCCATGTTTACCATAGTAACCTGTATTTGGGCTGAAGCACAGCTTCTCAGCTTTCAGGAACAGTTGGAATTTTTTTTCTATTGCGCAAAACTTACAGTAATTACGGTACTTTCAAAATTATGCGCATATCTGTGTCGGCAACGACACGTTCTTAAAATACGCACATGCTGTCCCGGTTTAAATGGGTTCATTTTCACCTGTCTGTATATACATATTCTGTATGAATCAAGAGTGCTACTGCTGTGTGTTTTGATGAAATTAGACCTGCAACAGTGAAGTTATATGCTCAGCTCTGTACCCATGAGGCTATAGTGCCATCAGGATGAGGCTAAAGGCAGCTTGTGTTGGAATTTATCCGTGTCTCCTATAGGATTTGTATAGTCACATGCAGTTCCATTGCAGTTGCTGGCCTGCAGCCCCATTTCAATCTGGAGAGTTTAGCGTTTGTGTTACAGAATGACATCAATGGCTCTGCCTGGACAGCGTAGGATTTGCCATTCTCTCACACTGACCGCAGCGGGGTGCTACGCGTGGCATTAAATTGTTTTTTTGCCGTCTGTATTCTGGTGCCCGCGTGTATAGGCTACGCAATGCGAGTGACAAATAAGAGGAATTACGTCCCCTTTTTTCCATTTGTCATTTCTGTGAGTCATAACAACAGCCTAGTGTTTGGCACAGAGCACTGCCAGCGCTAGTAATTGGCACGAGCCCTCGGAGGTCACCAGATAAGCCCTCAGCATATCCCCACCCCTTTGATGTTTTGGTTTATTCCATTCTTTCGTGGGTTAATTTTCCGTTATTGCATTAAACAACATGGAAACTTTTTTTTTTTATGAGTTTCCACAGAAACGCCTTGTTTGCGCAGCATTTTAAACGTGCTAATCCACCACGGCCTTAGCATCATTGCTCACCTCTTTGCAAATGGAAACGTGTCCCTGGCTGGTGTGTGAAATGAGGTAGCCTTGAAAGACGGTATTTTAATTTTGGTACTGTCCTATACTCAAAAAGAAGAGAGAGGGTCGAACAAGACATCGTGTGGCGGTTGAATGAAATGCATATGATTGTTTTGAGGGCAGCGTGGAAATGTATCCCGTTGAAAGCAAAGGCAATGTGCAGGGTGACACAACTGTGCGAGGACGCTGCACCAGCTCTGTCTTCAACCTTTTCCTGGGCCACACGTGAAAACCTCGATTGTGATTCTCCGATGGGGTTCTGCCGTTATGAAAGCTGTCTGTTCCTTCACTTTCTAATCATGGTTCATGAGCTTTCGCCACTTCTATCCGGCTTATGCTTTTCTTTTTAGTTGTAGCTCAGTAGTGGTAGCAGCCAGATCTCGTCAACTGTTTGTGCTAATGGTAAGTGCATTGCTACTAGCCTAAGCTATAAGGATATTGTTTTTAATCATGGTGCACTAGCATTAGCCAAACCTATTAGCCAGATGTTCTCATTAAGGATTATAGTCCATTGTAGTATATAATGCCAACTTTGCAGTTTATTAAGATGCACTGCAATTTCTGGCCATATTAAAATGCCTTTATTATCCTGCTTCTTGTAAATTGCTGTGCATCCGCTGATTTACTGTAGACAAATGTATGTTCAGCTGAAGAATCCAAACTTGGTCCCTATCAGCATTTGTCGAGACTTAATCTCTTTTTGAACCTTTTCTCTTTCATTCATAATTTTATCTCTCATAGAAAGTCCTTCACCTGGAGAATTAGACATACTAATTGGGTATTTCAGCTGCCAAGCCCAGTTCTAGGGGATGGCATTGAGTTCTGGGTTCTCCTAAACCTATTCTGAGAGTGTGTTTGAATGTTCAAACACTTGCTCACCTGGTATATCACCAGTCCTCAGTTTCTTTGGGAGTCCACCGTGAAAGTTCCCCAGCCAGACAGAACTCCAGTTTGCCCTCCAGGCCTTGAGACCCCGTGATGGATGCACCTCCTTTAGGACTTTGCAGTGGAGTGGAAATGACATCTGACCTCAGTGCTCTGGCTTCTTTTGTTCACTCAGCGGAAACTTCCAAAGTCCCGACTGAATCTTCATACCAGAATGTTCTCCGGGCTCCTCCGATGCGCGGACCAGTCCACTTAGTCATGTGAGACTTTCTGGAGTCTGTAATTGTTGTTTATTTTATTTTTATTTGTTTTGCTTTTTTCAAACCCACATAATTAAGTAATGATGTGCTGCAAGGAGCTACACACTGCAATTATATTTCCTTTGGGCTTCATGTGATTTTTAACAGGAGACGATTCCTCTGTGGACCTAAATTTGGATCACATGGGCATGCACCAAAGCCTGTTCCTCTGTGAACGCAGCTACAGTTCCCCCTCTTTTCCACTTGTGGTGGTTTACGGAAGGGGCTTTTATTTTCTCTTTCTATGAAATTACAGCAATTGTCATATTTTTAGATGGCTATGCTTTTCAGTTGAGCGCGTATATAGGAGCTGCAAAAGGAAAATGCGCTCTCATGATGCCAAGATATTCAGGTCGACTTCATGCCAGCTCTTGCATGTGGACCGAGGGTAGAGAGCTAGCAATTTCGCTTCTTATGCTTTTTCTGCTGTCGCTTGAAGAAGTGATATGTCATCCAAATAGGAGATGAAGTTCTGGGAATAGGCCAAGCATTTATTCTCCCTGTATGCAGCATGACTTTTTTTTTGTGGATGTTTTCTGTGAGTGAGCAAGTTAGCCGCAGAGGCTAACACAGCTCTTCTCTGTAACCACAGTGCAAAACATGTTGGTGATTTTTCCTGCTGTGAAATGCACACCTCTGCCTGTAGTATTGGGCAAAAGCAGGAGAGGTCATCGCATCTCCTCGGTTGCCTGACCTCACTGCAAATGGGCGAGCTTGTTTTCTCACAGCTTTTGGAAGATGCTCATTATCTTTAGAGCACAAAACTCCTAGATAACAGTGGCCGCAAGGTTCTGCACCACTGACCATGATTCACATTTAGTGCTTGTGTGAGCATGCGCCGTTGTGCAGGGGTGTTCGGCTGTCTTATTTTGTGAATGTGCATGAATTTTTTGTCCGATGTGTGTGTGGAAACAAGTAATTACTGTGTACTATGTGCGCTAGTCCTTTCTCTTTATTTAGTTTTTTCTTTCTTCTCCAGTTGCCTATGAGAATTTGATATGTTGTGCGGCTGTGTATGTCAGTGTCCAAAGGTTAAATATTGCATCGCGAATAGCATCTGCCTTGGTTGTTTTTTGGGCAATGGAGAGTTCTCTTGCTATGTAATGCTCAGTTGAACCCTTGCATTCTCCCCGCCCATTTTGGTTGGTCATTTAATGGCAGTTGGTGCCATGGAAGGCTGTGATGGGTGGAGCCTCCTGGGAGGGGTGGGGCTTGGTGCTGAGTGGTAGTATAAGTGATGAGGGCTCATCTCAGACAGGTACAGAGCTCAGTCTTTGTCCTCCTGGCTAACTCACTCCTCAACTGCATCCCCTCACCTCCGAGCAGGTCCATCTATTTCTGCAGTCCTGGGGTGAGTCTGCCTTTCATACTGCCCTGGGGCTCCGTTTAGCCTTGGGCACAATTACTTTGGCTGAGATTGTAGTCATTTGCTGAATTAATTTAAAATTCATCTTTTTAATTGTTTCTTTTGTGGAAGTTGAATTATGTTAAGTAATATCACGCTCGGTGGCAGTATTCATTCTATATTGCCAGACTTGTTTATTTTGCTAATTTAGCCTCATCTGCTGTTGATTTCTATAGTGACCTCGGTACCTATCATGGTACCTATCAAAAACCTATCCAATCATGATACCTATCTGAAAATTGAAATAATACAACAATTTTCTTTGGAAGCGGTGATGTCCTGACGTGCATTGGCTTAATTCATACTTTTTTTTTTTTTTTTTAATGAAAACTTGGCCCGTTTGTTCCTGGGTAAGATGTTGTGTGAGTCCATGTCTGAATTGAAGTCCGAACGCTTGGCTTTAGGCTGGAGGTACTCAAATTTTTCTTATTGGTTCCTTGCTTTGAGTAGGATTAAGATAACCATAATATTTGAAGTCAGCCTGTGTTGTGTGCAAATTTTGTCAGATTCTTTGTATAATTGTTAACTACGCGGTGATTCCTGTTGTTTTATAATTATTAGCATTATGTTGTGTAATTTTGCATGGGTAATTTGTCTGTGTTTATTTTCATGAGCACATGTTCAGTGATGTTCGGGTATATTTTAGAGACCCCCCCCCCCTCCTGTGCAGTAATCCTGAATGTATTTCCCTCCTCAGTTTCTTGTTCTGTAATTGGTACTGTGCAGACCTACATTGGGCTGGACTGAAGATAATTATATTCATCAGTGCTTGTATGTGATACCAGTACACAGACAGCAGGGCTTAAACGCCAGGAAGTGATTATCACCTGCTGGCTGTTTTTCCGCTGTCATCACCTCAAACGATCTCTGGGCCCCCAGGATTTGGTGGAAAACACACCTGGGGATCTTATGGGTGGGGAAGCAGGGATTTAGGGTAGTAGTATGGAAGTGCAACAGGGTGGGAAGGTGAGAATTCAGTGGACGGGGGGGAGAAGGAAGGGAGCGTGGGGTGATGGGGTGTGGCAGGTCAGGTGATGAGGTCTGGGCTGAGGGGAGTAGGGTTTCAGGAAGTGAGAGTGGAATTGAGGAGGCGGGGCTATTACTGGAGGGAGGGGTTTGGGCACTGAGAGCCGTTTCCAGACCTGGTATGATTTAAAATTTGCAAGCCATTCAGCCATTTTAAGAGTCCTAATGGTTCCTCGGGCTTAATTTTCCTGTTACTCGGCTCGCAGTTATTTTTCAGGATCAATATTTTGTTCTCGTTGACTTATTTTAGAATGGTAATGTTTAGTCTGCCCTACGTTTGTTAACATGTGAAAATGAGACGAATAAATTCATCGATGAACAAATGTTGCATTGAATCATATGTTTCGGAGGAGAAGTAAAGATGTGCTTATAATTTGTCAGCAGTTCATATCAAATCAAAGAAAGGCCTGCACTGCTTTAAGTCCACCCACCCACGCCAGCTCCTGAAAACCACAGGTTTGGATGCAGAGGCCATTGGAGAACTGAAGGGCAAATGTGTGATGTTGCATAACAGCCCATGTTCTCTGTTCTCTGTTCTGCTGCAGTCCGCTTAGCACCTCTCCATTGTGCTCTGTCCTTTTTGGACCGTGCCCTCTAAAAATAGCTCATCAAAGGAGCAAACGGCATACCGCAGAAACCAAACGGCCATTTTTAGTAACCCCTTAGTATTTGTGTCATGCATCGACACTCATAATTCATGTACCAACATGTATTTATGCTGCACTTGCCTTTTGTGTAAATGCTATTTACCACCATTTGTTTTTTCCCCCCTAACTCTTAAACTCAGCACTTTGACCGGCATGACTCAGAGACTGTTGCTAAATGGCGCCTCAGTTATGCTAGTGAGTGAAATGACGTGAGGAGCAAAGTGCCACGTGTGTGTGATGTGGTGCAGTAGTGGCCACTGTCAGATTCAGGCCTGCAAATTCATTTTCTCCTGGCTTGCTGCTAGCGCGGTTCATAAATCTCGACACTTGAAATTTTTTGTCAGAGGTTTGCGTGGCACTGAAGCGGCTGAAACTACTGCTATGGATTGATTGAGAGAAGGTCACTGAAAAATAATGAAGGCAGCCAGTGAATCAAGCCTCAGTTTTCATTTATCAGGCCACAAGTGTGACAGAATGGTACTTTAGGTAGTCTGATTGTAATGATAAGGTCCCCTCTTATTTTGGACTGGTAGTTCTCCTCATGGGAGCACTGATAGATTGGTTTTACAGGCCTCATCACCCTGCCTGACCTCGCCTGATCCTCTCCCCGTTCTGTCCCTTTCAGATCGTATGTTCATAGAAGATTATCTTGAAGATGATGAGGAACCACCTTCACTGCTCAGCTCTTGTCCTTCTCACCGTAAGGCACATTTCATTCAGCTTTGTTTGTGTGTGTGTGTGTGTGTGTGTGTGCACTTGGACACTGTATACAGTGAGTGATGTTTTCTGGAGCCCTAGATAAATATGTTTTATTAATTGCACCTTTGTTAAGATTCCTGGTCAGATGTATAAAATGGGTTCTTTGACACATTGAGGGAACTGATGTCACTGTTGCCCATATTTTCCTGTAAGATAATGATTCTGGTAACTCAATCAGGCCTTACACTGGGATGATGGTTATTTTTATCCCTTTTTTGGTAGTAATATTTTTTTTAACATAAATGTATTTGTGGGGTGATGTTAAGGCACCTTGTAGAAAGGGGTAAGACCATTAAGTTGGTTTGAGTGCGTCTCGGTGCATCAAACCGCGCTGACTGCACTGCTGTGACTCACTGTACACGGCGTTTCTTGTCCCAGAAACACCGAAAGGTCAATGTGTCCCACACTGTCATCAGTGTCTCTCTAAATCTTTGATCCAGCACTGTTGTGGTGGCTGTGTCTGACATCATTTGTCTTAAGTGGGTTTTTTAGTTTTCTGCATCTAGCCACAGGTTACAGTGTCTGGTCTTCTGTTTCTGTCGTGTTTTTACTTTGGTGTGTTTTACTAGAGATGTTATAGTGAGAGGAGACAAAACAACTAAACCCTTTTGATAAGAAAAGTCTGTAACGCCTGTATGCTAGTTTTATGACACATCCCACCCCTTCCCCCTCAGAATTCAATTATCTGCTTTATCCAGTTGAACTGGGAAACATATGTAGGGCACAGTTAAGAAACTCAACAGTTTCAACCCCTGTGGTTTTAACCAGTTTGGTGGTTTTTTTGTTCAAGTTCTGTCGTGGGATGAGCCCATTTAGTGTATATAATCCAGTTCAGTGGGATCAGCTCACAGTGTCACATCACAATACGCTGTGAAAGAAATTGGTATCGTGAAACCTTGCGCATATGCAGTAGAAATATAACCTGTGGGGGTAAAAAGTATTTTATACCTTATTTCTGGGTAAAGTTATCAAACTTTTAAAGTAGTTTTTTTTTTTTTTTTTTCTAATTATTATCAGATTTGACTGGTGGTTCTATACATGCAGTATATCTGTTACGTACCATTGGAAGTGAAGTTATGGCTCTCTTCCCTTTCATTTAGATAGGGGCCTGGTCTTGTTGGCCCGAAATAACTGCCTGGGGTGTTGCAAAGATGGCTGCTGAGTGGTGAGACTTGCCTGTTAGGACTTTGGTTTTACCTCCAGTGGTTCAGGAGTACAGAGTTCTCTCTCAGTTTTGAACCCATAGTTCAGTTATGTGCACCAGACTGTGGGGATGTGGGTGATCTGCAGAGGGCAGGTGGAGACCTGAACACGCTCAACCACGTCTCTCCAGTCAGGTATTTTCCCAGGATGACTTCCATCCTTGTAGCTGACGTAGGTGCAGATCAGGGCGGTATGAATACAAAACACTGTTTTTACACAAATTACCGTTTTTCCAAGATCCGGTACTGTAAATGGCTTTCCCATTCAGGAATAGTACTGCACCTGTAATTCCATTCACAGGGGCACTGCCTTAGCGGCTACAGGCCCAGATGTGTGTGTGTGTATGTGTGTGTGTGTGTGTGTGTCTGTGTGTCTGTGTGTGTCTATGTGTGCGTGCGTGTGTGTGTGTGGGCACGTGCGTGCGTATGCGTGTGTGTGGGCACGTGCGTATGCATGTGTGTGTGCGCGCGTGCGTGCGTGCGTGTGTGTGCGTGTGTCTGTGTCTTTGTGTCTGTGTTCAGTGCATGATACTCACCGTTCTCTGTACATTTCTCCTCAGTTCCTTGGCCTGCAGGGGGCGCTGGAGACGCAGTGCGGTTGGGGGAAGGTCCTGACCAGTGAAGGGTGTGTTTGCCTCCAGTGTCCTGTGGGCCAGCAGCCCAGCAGGGTGAGAGAGAAAGCCCCTGCCGTAATCTCCCCAAACTCTCGGTCTGCGCTCTACCCATCTGCCCTGTCTGCTCTCCCTCTTTCACGACAGGCTCGTCCGGGTTCATCTCTTCCACCTTCATGACCTCTTGCCTCTGTAGATTAGCTGCAGTAGGATTCCCTCTTACACTCCATCTGCCTTCCTCTTCCCTGCTACCTTTCCTCCGTTATTTGAATTTCCCCTCAGGGGGATTAATAAAGTCTTATTCATTCATTCATTCATTCATTATTCAATCCCCCTCATTCTTTTTTTCATCGCTCGTCTTTCTCTTTTCACGATCATGCCGTAAACCTGCGTGTGGACTCTCTTCCTTATATGGAGTATATTTTGTATATAGTTTTTATTATGTGTCATCAAACCCTGGCATCTCTCAGCATGTTTATAATCACAGTTCTTGTGTAATCCCACCCGAGAAATGGTAATTATTCAGAATTTTTGTGTCACCAGGCTTGCGGGCAGGTCGAGGGCCCAGCAGAGGCGGTAACCTGCCAGGCTTGTCCCGCCGGAACGTTCTCCAGCACCAACAACTCAGAGCCGTGTAGACCCCACACCTCCTGTTCGGCTCTCAACCGTCGGCTCCTGAGCCCGGGTACTGCCGAGAGTGAGGCCGTCTGCGGAGAATGCCTGAGCGGGTAAAAGCCCCCGCCATTTACTGTTTGTCTTCTGTGTCCCCTCGTCAGCTCTAAGAGGCAGTAGGTAGCATGCAGTTCACTTTACCGACGGGCGAGGGGAACTGGATCAGTTTTCTGTCGCATTTAAACATGCAATTATACTCCTATATATATACTGTATGTGTGTATGTATGTATATGTAAATATTATACTCTACAGACCTTTGTTTTTGAAGGATACTCTCATCTTCTGCCTCTCAGAACATAACCTCTGTAGTGGCTGTGTAGTTGATGTGTGTCTTATGTTGAAAATAGTTGGCAGCTGTGATCTGAAGAAGCAGTAATGTTGCCTAGAGAACTATGTTGCGTCTCAGTGTAAGCTGCGTTAATGCATGGAGACAAAGGGAGGGTTAAAGTCTGCAACAGCAGTGACGTCAATGCAACGGAATTCTCAGTGTGCTAGGCTAGCACTGTAGTGCTGTACCCCAGCTCTGTGCGCCGTTGTGATGACGTCAATGAGTGGATTTGCACAAAGTTCAGAATAGGGGAAAGGGGTCAGAGGTCTGTTTCCTGGTTCCCACAGAACTCTAACAGAATTTGGTAGTGTTTTCAATCAGAATCACAATATTGTGGAAAAAAAATGACCTTGTGCCCCAAGAAAGTGAATTGAATTAATCTCGCTCGTACACTAGTTTGATCCATCAAGGGTAGCAGTGTCAGTTTTGCTACACATTTGACTCTTTGACCGCCCAGACCATTCACATTTGTGCATTTCAAAAAGTATCCAACTTGTCAGAAAAAAAAAAAAAAAACCTGTTAAATTGATGGTCCTTGGAAATTCATGTAATGATCCTTGAAATACCAGAATAATCTTGCGATGAAAAGCAAGTATCTCATTTAAGTGAGATGTCTGGATTGGAGCTGGAAAATGTCCTCCATAAATCCTAAAACTAAGAGCTGCCTTCTTTTCATGGCTGCCTTATGGATTTCCCTGTCAAATGGCTGTCCACATCAATTTAGTCTGTGTATTCGAGTGGGAGCTGTGGCATTAAACTGGGCCCATGTTTGTTCCACAGGTTCTACCCTGTTACAAAGGAGGACTCCTCTGGCCAGAGCATCTGTGTGAGAGGTGAGTGTGGAGACCAAATCTTATCATTTAATTTTTATATTGTAGCTAGACGCCATCATGCACATGACTTCCTCCAGACTCCTCATACTGATGTCTAATGTCAAGGGGAACTTGCACACACAAATGCAATGTTATATGTGGTGTCAGACACTGGACAGGATGCTAAGGGTGCCTTAGATCCCATTTCATCATATCATGCTCCCTGAGGTGTGAGAAATGTGTTTTCCTGGGAGGCAAGGCTGAAGCCAGACTGGCCAATCGGTAGCACTTTTATTTTTTATTTGTTCATTTCATTAGTTTTGAGGAGGAGGAGGCTGGGTCAGATTTGGATTCAAAGGCCTGATCTGAAGACCTCTAGCACTGGTTAATACTATGGATGTAGTCTGGAGATGGTTGCTTAGACCTAAACTGTACACCCCTCTCTCCATCTCTCCCCCTCCCTGTTGGCTCTCACAGCAGTGTCCCCCGAGCCTCTGGTGCGGGTGCTGAGGAACGCAGCACAGGGGGCGTCCCAAGGGCCGGCGAACGCCACCAGCGCCCGCATCCCCGAGGAGAAGAACACTGAGTACGCCGTCTTTGCCCTGGTGCCCATCTTCTGCATCATGGGCCTGCTGGGCATTCTCATCTGCAACATCCTGAAGAAGAAGGGCTACCGCTGCTCCGCGGAGAAGGAAGGAGGTGACGAGGAGGCGCCTTCGCCTGAGAAAGAGGGTGAGCTGACCCTCCTGCACATAAACCCCCCTCTCCTCTCCTCCTTCACTGACACTCACTCGCTAACGCCCCTAGCTTTAGCATCTGTTGGGCTCAGTGAGGCTTCTTCATTGAGGGTTCTGTAGGAGACTGTTGGATTGAAAGTTTGTGTTGAACAATCCAAATGTAACTGATCTATTACCCATTTTCTGGATTACTGGCTATTCAGCCTGACATTTTCCAAGTATGAGAGTGGACTTTCAATGAAGCTGTGCCTGGAATTGAGCAGAACCTATGATAGCATAGCCACTCGCATATCCTCTTACTTCTGTAGATTCCTTTACAAAGGCAGCACACAATGCTTCTTTCTCCATAGTTGGGGGGTTAGGCAATGTTCCCTTGAGGGGCTGTATGGGATATCCGATGGGGTGGAGGGGAGGGGAAAGTTTTGCACTCACGTTACCGATGCGGGCGTCTCTGCTGCTTTGTACACTTGGCCGTCCTACTGTTCTCTGGTACAGACAGGCGCCCACAGTCTAGTGGCGGCCAAAGTGCTACTTAAAACAATTAATCTTCCCACCGTCAGCCCCTGTGTCTTCTGGTTAGGGCCAGACATGATTTAATATGTGGGGGGAGTGGAGTGAGGTCAAGCTGTTTCTAATGTGTCAAGAGTTGAATGGGGTTTCATGTAAATGGGCGTTCCCGAGCTCAGGTCGGCTAATTCGCTGTAGTGAGCGGTGAACTGAAAGGTTCAATCTAGAAAGACCTGTTCTTAACTACGTCATGTCATGACGGCCTACAGGAGCCTCTATTCTTTTCAGCAAGAACAAAGTGTGCTCACAATAGGACTAATGAGGAAATGGATGGTAAAATTACCTGGCAGAATAAATGTTGCTGTTTTTATATTTTTATTCAAGTTACATGTAGATCATCCCAATGAGTAGAGCTAACAAAAATTTAGTTAAGGTTTGGAACTGAGAACTTTCACTGACTTTAGTTCAGGTAAATTATCCAACCCATCTGAATTTCAGAAAAAAGACTGAGAGTGCTTGTTGGTGCAGTTTTCTGTTGTCCTACTTTGCACCAAAGGTGGTTGTTTCGGTTTTTCGTCTGGCGTATGAGCCCCATTGACATGTACTTCTGTAGTTTCACTACAGGTGTGCATTACTATGGTTATCTCTGTTCATGAGCAGTGGGGCAGTCCACTCCGTTGCCACGAAAACTTTTAAAGAAATTGGAAACCCATTTGAAATCAATGTGGACGTTACTGGTATTAGGTGTGAGGTGGAAGAAAGAGGGTGTTGAGGACATCCAAAATGATTAATATTTGGCTTATATTTGAGGATGTGCTAATGTGCGCTGAGATGTCAGACTCTGAGGCTGTCCATTTCTTTGCTGGGAGTGTGTGTGTGAAACTGAGTATTGTATGAGCCAGGGTATTGGCCATTTGCAGTGGTTTATTTATCTGTTAAGGATCTTATTGTTTTGATTTGGTTGAGCTTTTTTGTGCTAAGCTTGTTGAGCTCTTGTGTTTTTGTTCCACTCTAGTCTCGCGTATCGATCTCCTCCAGTGGCTGTTTGTTGTGGAGCTGTTGCTCTCCGGCATCAGGTCACTTCGAAACCTGACACACTGTGGGCTTATCGGCTTTCCCAAATCAATTATTCAATTAAGCCGCCTTGTGTCTCAGCCAAACCTGTTGTCTTCATCTCTGGGTATCCTACACTCTGGCCTGGGCCCTCTGAATGAAGGTGTATGTCTGTACGCTGCCGTGGATCTGCTTACTGGGGCTGGGTAGGCTCTGTGGTGGAGCTCTGTGGTGGAGCTCTGATGGGCTCTGTGGTGGAGCTCTGTGGTGGAGCTCTGATGGGCTCTGTGGTGGAGCTCTGATGGGCTCTGCGGTGGAGCTCTGATGGGCTCTGCGGTGGAGCTCTGATGGGCTCTGTGGTGGAGCTTGCTGGGCTTTTAGGAAACATGTCCAGCTAAAGCCCGTACTATTGGTCCACTGGTTGCAGATTGGTGAATTTCAATAGCAGGATTTGTATTTTTGAAGTAACGTGAGGGCAAACTCTGTGTTCACTGACGTATGGAACTTTCTTCACTTCCTGTGATCTGTGCTTGCGTCATGGCAGGCAGCGTTGCGCATTAACACCCAAAAAAGTTGATACAATAAGTTGACAAGGCCCAGAACTTCCTGTTTCATATTTATATGACCTTTAGATATTTTCTGAGCTTACATTGTATCATATTGAGTCAGGGGTTATCTCGGAGAATTTGGAAACTTATAATTTATTTGGCAAACCTTGCAGAGATTTATTCACTTGCTTGGAAAATGAATGATATTGTGGGTTGCTCTGGGTGGGTCTTCTGTGGGTCTTGGGTGGAGGTTTGTCTGCGGGCTGCTGAGCCTGATCTGGGTTTGCTGTCGTTTTGGTCTTGCTTTTGAGAGCTTTGTCTGCTGAGTAAGGGCTTCACCTAACAATTATTTTGATAATCCAATGATGTAAGTACTTTGTAAATGCTTTATCAATTAATTGGCTTTTTAATACAACCCCATTTTTTCAAAGAAGTTCGAAAGTTATATGAAGAATTTGGGCATTTTATCCTCAATGGTACATAACATTATTAAAAGATTCAGAGAATCCGAAGAAATCTGTGTGCAGTGGACAAGGCCGAAAACCTTTGGCAGCACTCCATTTAAAAACAGACCGGTTTCTGTTGTGGAAATCACTGGATGAGCTCAGGAACACTTCTGTAAGCCATTGTCAGTGAACAGTTAGTCACTGCATCCACAAATGCAAGTTAAAACTCTGCCATGTGAAGATTAAACCACATAAAAACAAGATCTAGAAACACTGCCACCTTCTCGGGGCTCAAGCTCATTTAACATTAACTAAGGCAAGGTGGAAAATTATTCTTGGGTCTGACCAATCATATCCTGGGGTCTGACCATATCCTCCAGGCAAAAGAGGAGAGGGACTGTCTGGCTTGATATCAGTGCACAGGTCAAAGTCCAGCATCCATGAGAGTATGAAGGTACATTAGTGCACATGGCATGGGTAACTTGCGCATCTGTGAAGACACCATTTATCCTGAATGATGTATACAGGTTTTGAGACGACATATACTGCTATCCTGATGTCTTTTACATGGCAGGCCTTGCTTAATTCAGCAAGATGATGTCAAACACTACATTCTGGATGTATTACAGGAATATAGCCCCATAGTGAAAGAGTCTTTGTGGTAAACTGGCCTGCCTGCAGTCTAGACCCATCTCCCACTGAAAATATTTGGCGCATTATGAAATGGAAAATATGACACAGGAGGTCGGGAAGCATTGAACAGCGGAAATCTGACATCAAGCAGGGATCGGAAAACTTTTTGCTTTCAGAACTACAGTCGCTGGTCTCCTCAGTTCCCAAACGCTTACAGTGTGTTGTTGCAAAAAGAGGTGATGCAACACTGTGGTAAACATGCCCCCGTTCCAACTTTTTTGGACACCTTGTTGCCATCAAATTCAAAATGAGCATTTTTTTTTTTTTTTTTTAAATCCCCATTTTCAACATCTGATATGTTGTCTTTGTACTATTACCAATTGCCAATTAAATATAGAGTTTAAATAATTTTTGGATCAATTCATTTTAATTACATTTTACTTAGCGTCCCAACTTTTTTGGAAAAGGGGCTGTACTGTGCCTGAGCAAGAGCTCTAAATCAAGCAGGGTTTCGACCCCTTCTTGGGCTGTTCCTACTGCCGCAGAGAAAGACTGATACAGAACAGAATATGTGTATGAGAGAGAGATATGAACCGGAAGAGGGTGGAAGGGGCAGAGGGGGTCACACTGAGCGAGACTTTATACAGAGAAGATGGTGAGAAATGCCATCATTGTTCCTGTCGTGCATTTTACTTATGTGATTATGTCTGCACTTTGGCAGTACAGGGCCTCGTTTAACATGAATATCTGGCTGATTTGAATCCAGATTTGCTTTGGAGGTGAGAGGGAAGGAGTGTTGGGGCTCCACCTATATCACAGGCTCTGATCATACCCTGCTTTTCATTGGCTGCCCTTGCACCACCCCTACAGGCTGGGCCAATCAGAGCCCCCTTCCACCAAAGTGACACTGACAGAGTGTGTGGACATCCCAACTGCCTCCACCAACCATACTACCTCCCACTGATGTTCCCCCCGCAAGCTCTGCTCCAGGCCTGTACTGTACTGTGATTGGTCAAGTAGTTCTGCAGGATGGGTCTGGGGATAAATCTCTCTCCCCTATGTCACAGGTTCCCTCAAATAAAACAGACAAGAGGCCTCCCCATGAAGTTTGCTTACATAAGTGTTCTTCTCACCGCGTAGTCAGCCACGGATATTCGTCACGAGGCTGTAAAAAGTCCCGACAGCCGTGTGAAGGGGGCCTGGTTGTGTTGCTCTTCGGGGCCCGGTTCAGGCTGGTTTAGGTTGCGCCCAGGCCTGTCTCAGAACTCGGAGCTGCTGAGCTCCAGTCTCCAGAGAGCAAAGGTAGCCTGAGAGACGCAGTTGCTGTGCGATGTAGCGGTGAAATGGTTGGTGGCTCTATTAGCTGGGCGCTGTGCCGGCCATATGCAGACGGCCATGTTGAAGCTGTGGAGGTGATGGGGTTGTGTCCAGTCACATTGACACTGACCAAGATTTTGAAACGCGTGCGCTGGTCAGTCCATATGGCTTTTTTTTTAGAGTCCCAATATTTATATTGTGTGGATGTTCATGCATATTTGTGTGCCTTTCTGGGGGAGACTGAGAGAAATGTAACTATTAAGAGAAACAGAATGTTTGAATTTATTCAATAATCCCGAATATGACAGTTTGGCCTTGGGAGAGGGGAGGGGAGTGGCTAAAGCCTGAATAGGAGTTCCTGCTGAGTAGGCTGTTCTGCTCCCATCAGCCGTTCCATGGAACTGTGGGAAGGGCCTGGTTGCCATGGACACCCCTGGTCCTCCAGGTCTGCTTGCTGAGAATAGCCTGTCCAAACCGGTTCACAGGCCCCTGCTCCTGCTCAGGGTGCAGTAGCATTGTCTTCATAGGGCATGAGGGAATGTTCAGGCGGTATTTCAGGGGTTCATATGGGTGTTTTCTAACTGGTTACAGCAGGCGTGTTAAATAAATGGTGCGCTGTCAAAATGCTGGACAAAAAAAATCCTGAGTAGTTCAGTAGTGATCTCACTTTTTGACAACGTTCTTGCCACACTGGGCTTATGGAGCCTGTTTTTCTGTGTCTGGCAGGTAATACTGGTCCCTTCGTTGTGGACAATCCTAATGAGGACACCATCAGTGTGCTGGTTCGTCTCATCTCCGAAAAGAAAGGTACACCCAGCCTCCTGCTCCACACTTCTGGTTTCTTTGCTGTAAAAAACTCTGGAATTATTGCAGCCATGGATCCTCAAGGTCTTTAAATTCCATAAATCTCCCCGAGGGAAGCTTAATTTCCATAAGTCACATCTTAAGAGATTTTTTTTTAGGAAATTAGGAATGCTGTTTGTATTACATCGCAATAGGCTGCTATGGAAAATGCTTAATATGTCATGGAGGAGCAATATATTGGCTGTGCATTCCCAATGATGTGAGATTTATGTACACCAGTCCAATGACCCGGTTCTGAAATGGCAAAATGAGTGATCTAGTGTGCGTGTGCCTGTGTTTATCTGCGTAAGTCAGCGCAATGTTTGCGTGCGTATGCACATGTCCGTATGCCTGCCTGTATGTGTTCAGTGTTTGGTTAGTCTGTGTGTTTTGTGGTGTGTGTAGTGACGTGTGTGCTCTTTGTTGCAGAGAACGCTGCGGCACTGGAGCAGCTCCTCCTGGACTATGAGAGTAAACAGATGTCCATCAGTAAAGCCTCCTCCATCAAGTGAGAATTTCATTATTCTCTGTGGTTCTGGCAGGCGCCGTCATACAAAGCTTTTTATGCCTTGTTGACATCAGAGAAATGTAGAATGGATGCTAAATAGACCAGTGACACCTTTTGGTCCTGCCATTCACACATTTTTGTATGGATGCCTTAAATATTTTCAGTTTTCTAGTATCTTATCCAGACAACATTCTACCAGCTGCAGAACTCAGTGTTTATACTTATATGGGAGTTACTGAGATGATTTCTCGTAATTTCTTGAACTTGTATTTCTTGAGGTATAAGAGAAATTATATTCCCTGTGGGGAAAGATGTGTTTACGATCACTTAGCTGACTCTAGAATCTGTACTGAAGGCCTGACCACCTGATAACCAATCAGACGACTTCACAAATGCCACAGTAGACAAGCTTTTCTAGGAATGTGTACCCGTTCAGTGACAAGGCCGGGAACATGCAGCTGTTCAATGACAAGGCCTTAGCACTTAAAGACCGTAGCGGAAATATCAAAGTTACTGTAGTGTAACATGCAATCATTTACGCAAGGGTCACCTGTATGAAGGTTTTTGCATCATTGGTGGTCAGAGGGACGGCCAGCATCCACTGCTGCACTGCTGAATGCACTTCCTCCAGAGGGATGTTCGAGGTTGGCTAGCGAACGAGCATGCGAGAGATTAGGGTGAGATAATCGCAGCCTCTCTGGATGGGAGTCAACTGGACAGAGCACATCCAATCCAATCACATCCTGATTTAAGGGTCTGTTTCAATGGCTGCTTCCCCAGAGTGCCAGAAGCTAGCTGTGATGCACAGCCCTGTGTCCTCGTGTAGCGTTTAATTCAGAGTTCATTAAACTAGCAGAGGAATGGAACAGAACTGACATTTCTGTCCCAAGGAGATACAGTGATCAGGGCACATCTGGAAACGTGTTAAGTTCTTTAAGATAGTTTGGCAGATGTAAATAAACCCCAGTATGGTACTGTAACTGAGAAATATGGGCCTGCATTTCTTTCTATCGTGGAATTGTCAGCATTTTGCTGTGGCTCTTGAAGGTATGACCGCATTTGTCACTGCCATAGTGTGTCGCAGTGACACTGCCAAAAATATTTCTTTTAAATCCACAATGCAGTGCTCTATCGATGCGTGTTGTCTTACGTCATGACCCACCTCGCACCCGTCACCTTGAAGTCCCTTCAATAGCCTGTTAATACCCTCAGCCTCAGAGTTCGTAGACAATGGCCAGCACATTTTCCCTCTGTGTGATGGCGGCCAGCGTTGACCCTTGGGCAAAAAATAAACCTTGAAATACCTCTGGAACCGTGGACCCACGGGCAACACACCAGCCTGTGCCTTACAAAGCACTTTTTACGCCCGGTGACCAGCCCAGTGCTGGCTTCCTTTTTACTTAATTAGTAGTTGTCTTCCTTTCGCTGGCATTGGCATCCTGGGTTCTGAAATATTATTCAGGGTGAAGGCCTGTAAAGTGAAGTGTTATAATATTAGGGAATCATCATTGGGTGTGGGGTCATGTTGGGTGGGGGGTGCATTGGTACAGTTTTCTTAGTTGACCTGCAGAGGTAGAGTTGAGGTACTTGTTTACTCTCTTTGGTTCTGGGTCTGGTTCTCTCAGTGCTACCTCAACACTAACTCACCTTGACCCCTCCTTGCCCCCCCAGGTTCCCAGCCCTGCCCCACCTGTCCCGCCAGTTCCGCTCCCTGCCCCGCCTCTGCACCCACCAGCACCACCTGCACACCATTAACGGCCTGGCCCCGCGCATGGGGACCTGCTGCTCCCGCTGCAGCCAGAAGAAGTGGCCCGAACTACTGCTGCCACCCGCCGACCCTCCGAAGACCCCCGCCCCCAGCAACAGGACCCCCCTCCCAGGAGAGGTCACCATACTGTCAGTGGGCAGGTCAGAATCCACCCCTCCCCATGTGGCAGGTCACTGCTCTGAGCATGTGCAGAGTGATGTCACCCCCGGTTTTAGCCCACCCCTTCTGTGGAGGGCTGCATTAGACATGCACTCCCTGTTCTGTATATTAAGTGTGTGAACCTGTTCCTGGTGTAGCTGCTAAATGCATGATCTTTTCCCCAGTCATTACCACTCATAAAGTGTGACAAACCATCACATTGTCTGGATTGTAAACTGCCACATGCCAGGAGGTCATTTACCTCCTTAATCCATCTTAATGTCAGGTATTTCTCAGCATGCCATGAAGAAGACTTGTCCTGCATTCAAATCCCAGAATATTCAAATCCTGTAATCAGCAGGACCAGTTGTATCACCATGCCTGTGCACTGAATTTTATGAAAAATATTACCTTTGGGAAATTTTGTGCACGGACTCATTATGAAACATTTGTGGAAAGTAAATGACTGTATTTACAAACCAAACGTAGCAAATCCATGTCACCTTGTGTTTGTAACATGAATAGAGTACTTAATCATATCATTGATGGTGATGGTGACCGTCTGTGCTCTGATTGGTGGGCAGGTTCCAGGTGGCGCAGATTCCGGAGGAAAAGTCCGGGTCTCTGGAGCTGACCCCGCCGGAGTCCAGCGACACCGACTCCGTGGACACGTCTCACGCCGAGGCGGCGGAGGAGCAGTCGCTCCTGGGGATCTCCTCCATCTCCTCCTCCAGCGGGTGGACAAGGAGCAAGCAGGAGGTGAGCTTTATATCGCCTACTGACAAACGAAGCAGGAACTACAGCGGCCTGTTCAAGGCTGGGAGCGTTTCCTCTCCCCCTGACTGGAAACAGTGAACTGTACAGGAGGAAGTTTCACACTCATTTCTTCATTAGTATCCATACAAGAGTTGCATCAAGCGTATGGTGCAATGGTTTGTCGACCCACAGTGGTTGGGCTTGAATTTTAGGTCAAATAGACACAGACACGCACTCGGCATCTTTCGCAGTGACGTACATTTTCTTTTGTCACATGCATTCACACAGGGTCAACTTGGCATATATAGATCCCTCTCTTTCTTACTGTCCTACTCTTAAGAACACTCAAACACTGTCTCTCGTGCTGACGTTAGCGAACTCATTCTTTGTACTGGTCCTACGGTAGCTAGTTTACTGGTTGTCTTTGCCTCATCCTGGAGCTGGTTGTGCTGAAAAGCTTTTCCATTATTTCAGGACCGAAAGCTTGTCATAAGGCTGGGAGAATCCAACCTGGTCATCTGAAAGGTAATTGAGCTTATGGGACTTCACTGGTGATGGATGGTGCTGGTGCTGGGTAGCTTAGTAAAATGTGATCGAGGAACTTGAATATGCCCATCATACACATTACATACTAATATTCCATTCTTACTTTTCATTCATATATTCACTCGTTTACTCCTATCCTGGGTGATTTTTTTTTTTTTTTTTTTTATGGCCGTTCCATAAATGCTGGAATTTCACTCATTTGAGTGGGGTTCTTGTTCCTCTGTTTCTGTGGTGTTGAGAACTTGTCAGAATACACCTCATGCCTTTTTCTTGGTGAATCAAACCTTTCGACTAATCTGAACACTGCTGAAACCCGGTGAAATGTTAGTGATGGCTCACCCTGTTTGTGGCAGGGTTTCATTTTATTCCAGCACAGGAATGACACTGGATTGGGCCGTGGAGTTCTGCATACAGCAGTGCCGCTGTAGTGTTTCTGAATAGCCGTGTTGTTGTGGTTGTTTTCAGCAGTGCAGTTATGGTCAAGAGCACAGCTCTGGCTCTCAATTACTGAAAGCTGCCGATAGCTGAGGAATGCTGCACCTTGTGTCAAGCACATTCCTTCCTTTCAGTCAAAATGGCCGCCGTGTGGTTACATTAAGCAAGGGCGACTCACCTCTCCTCTTACCCACGCCAGCCTGCTCTTCTCTTCCTTCATTTCTCTCTGTAGCCTCATTCAATCTCAGCAACAGGATAGAGGAAGTATGTGGCGATAAACATGTCAGGAAAGGGATGACTTTACTCCCACTGAGAAGTGATTTCGGCTCACCCCCGCGCCTCATTGTGTCTTTTCAGAACAGAACATTCGCTCTCAGCACTTTCGTTGTCCTGGAAACCTTCCCAAAATTTAGAGGTTTCATTAAAATGTCAAAGGCCTTTAATCTCTAGTACTGGTTTGTATATTAAGGCCTGTAGTTCATGGATGCAGACTTGGAAGAAAATGTCTACCCTTTTGAGGAAGTTTAAGGCTCTATGCTACTCCTCTTTGCTGAGAAATTGAGACCATTTTCCTTTCTTCAGTTTTCCTGGCTTCCATCTGTCCTGTTGGCTTCTCCTGCTCCTGTGCTTCCTTCCCAAGGCCTGCTGTTGGGTTGTGTTTGCATTAGTACTTCATAAGAGAAGAGTTTCACTGCCTTAAGATGGATTTATGGTTCTGCGTCGACTCCAAGCAAAGGGCACGCCGTTGCCTCGACGCAGTCGTGGACCTTTCGAAGTTCTGCGTTGAGGTCGTTTGCGTCAAGCTGTTCCGCGAAGCAATTCACCGCCAAACCGCTAGGTGAAAAGCGAAGCACCTGAAGTGATGTAGTTGAGTGGACCAATCGGTGACCTTGCGGTCTGCGTCGCTTTAACGTGCAGTTAGAACATTTTCGAGGTGCACGGCAGGCGACGCAGAGGCTCTGCGGTGGGGGTTCACGTCGCCGCAGAGGCTCTATGTCGCGACGGCGTCGGTTCGACGCAGAACCATAAATCCAGCTTTACCCTTTGAACTCAATTGAGTCCATGTACACCAGTCCTTACTGTAATGGTGTTTGGCTCTGCTCCAGTTTGAAAGCCATATTCAAATGACTGTGACCTTTTCTCTTGTCCAGTCACTGGTCTGGGGGAATTGGTCACAGTCTAGTCTAGGCCACAGACATTACCTATCCACCATGAAACCATTACCGATGGGCACTTGCGTATTAGTGGGAGACGATTGCGTCACTCACACCGCAATCCAATAATAAAAAACACCTTGATGCATTTGCTCGCAAATAAGTATTAAGTGGCAATTCACATCTCATTACCTTCAGCTCCTGACAGATGACAACACGACTTATTCACGCAAACATCCATGACAGCTGGGGATTGTGCCCCATTGCCCTTCTTAGGATAGCTTAGCGCTATGTAGTAGGACAATAATCCACTGGGTCGGTTTCAGATGGACCTACCAGTCCTGGGGATCTTTCCGGAACAGCAAAGGTCACCTGACGTGGGGTGGGCTTCACCCGGACTGTGCCTCCTCCTGTGTCCACCATATCAGAATGATAAACTCCTTTCTGTTTGACGCTCACCAGCCCCTCTGTCTTCTCCCACAGGTTAACAGCTAATCCAAGTTGGAAGAAGGCATGCTGGGAGATGACTGGGTCTCGCTGGGCAGTGTGGACAAGCAATGGGGGCTAGGAACGGTCTGGAAGCACATCCCCCAGAAGTCACAGGCCCGGAACCCAGGGTGCGGGGTTCCCCTGGCTCGACCGTCTCTTTATTTATTTAAACTCTACTTCAGATGATGAGCAATGAGCTTCTACTTTAGAAGCTGGGACCAGAAGATTAAAAAAGCAATATTACCTGCTATTAGTGCTTCCAAATGACAGTAGTCAGGGCTTTTACCTCGTGGTAGTGAATTCTGCATTAGAAAAAGCGTATCACTACAAACCCTGCATGTCGGCCAGCTCTCCCTAGTATTACAGAAAAACGAATATCGGAACACTCTCTTTCAATCGTGGTTTTTAAAGAAATAAGTATATTTACTTGGCTGTTTTTTTGAATTTTGATCATTACCAGCAAAGCAAAGGACCTTATTCACAGCGTGGAATGTAATTTAATACTGGCGATAATGCATGAAATGAAGTTTAAAAAAAAAAAAAAAAAAATCCACCATTGTTTTGTTATACAAGTTTCATTTGAATATACTGTATCAGACATCTCTTAAATGCACAGGCTGTACTGTAATTTATTGTACATATGTACAGATGGCATTTGAAGACCAGCTCAACTTTGATTTAAACTGTACTGTACAAGAATGAAAAATTCAGGGTGCTTGTGATAGCCATTAATTTGCTGCATCCCAGTGTTTTCGACCATGTTTTTAGGGTGTATGACAATGGCAATCTCTGACTTCTGTGTTATTCGACCTTGGACTTCCTCTTTCCATACTCATGTCATACTCTGATGTCACTTCCTGTCCAGCAGTGCCACAAAGTTGCCAGGCAGTTCCTGAACACAAGCACAGTCATCAAAACAGTGATTTCTTAATTGTAATTATATACAAGTGTTGTTGTCATGTAGGCTGCTAGTTTATATATTTTTGATTTCTCCATTTTTAAAACCTTTATGAAGACGATGGCTTCATCCAACAAATCTGTGCAAAAAAATTAACCTTTTTCTGATCACTTAGCTTAAGTACAATTAAGCACAATAGCTTAAGTACAATTCAAGCTGCTATTCAAGCAACATAATTATAGATTATCATACATAGCTGGTGAAATCTCCAGCCCAGGATTCCTCATTCCATTAACCCCCACATAACAACACTATTTTGGTATTAATAAGTCTTATTAGTTAATGACTTGACAGTCAATGGGGTGTCGTTGGGTCTTTTTTGCACAGTGGGTTAAACGCTTATTGAAAAAAAATTCATTCTGATGTTCCTTACAATAATGCCACACATCTTTGAGGTGCACCCAGATTCATCCAGCAGTGTGGGGAGCATGGTTACGAGGACACCACTAAGGTTTCTGTGGACAGTTGAATGACATTATTTTGCCTCCATCACACCAATCATAGCCATCTCTTGCTGTGTTGTCCTTCTTTATTTGGGTTTGCTTATCCAAATGTAACTAATCTAGTTGGCGAAGTGTAGAAGTTTACCAAGCACAGTACTGTACGGTTACGCATATCTTAAGAATAAACTGTCAGCACAAGAGTAGCTGTATATTGGCCCAACTTGCAGTTACCAACTTAATGGGAGAATCTGAGGATGGCTTTTAAGCGAGGAGAGGAAAATTACATTTCCCTGCTTGCTTATAAATGCACTCTCATAAACACACCGACCCCATTTAATGTAAGCACACTTAGCCTTTCCACTTAGGAGCACTTTAGATTCATCATTTCCTGGTACCTGGAGATGTGTTTACTGTTTGAACTCTTACTAAAACGGAATTTGAAAATCACATTTGCATATCATTTTTTGTTAATACAGTTATTTCTCCAGTAGTATAGTAATCCCATGGTTTATGTCCAATTCCCAACACTGAAAGGACTTTTTTTTCTTTTTTTAAGATTTTCCCCCCCTTTCTTATAACTTAAAACAGGAAGGCGTCAGACATTGCCTCTTTACTGTGGCATCACTATTTTGTTATGATGGTTTACATTAATATTTTATAGCGTGACATTTTTGTATTTTGTATGGTTGCTATTCAGTTATGGAAGACTTAAATTTGATCCTATTTATTGGTTGGGCATTCCCATGAGTTTTTGTTTTTTGTTTCTGTTTTTTTTCCCTCATTTCTTTTAAATGTATTAAATGAAGTTTGAAGAACACAACCCCCCTCCCCAACCTCATAGGTTCTTATTCATTGTATTCCATTTCATTTTATTTGTACTCTCAATAAAGGAGTGATTTATTTAATTTTTGTAAGTGTATTTGTTGTGATTCCGTTGGCCACTTTTTTTCTTAATTTCAGCAGATAAAAAAAATGTGGAAATATCTGTTCCCGTGTACTGTGCAGTGCAGTCAAGATTCGAGGACTTGACATGGGTCCACAATTCTTCATGTGACTATTTTCCGGTATATCTGAACTGTTGTAGTGTCTATGACATTTCAGAGGAATTTACTGGACGGGCTGCATAGACGTTGTATGCGATGCGTAAATTCCACTTCTGGCGCCGACACTGCATGTCCAACATTGAAGGGTGAACTTGTATTCATGACAGACGACGAATGCAGTAGATCGTCTGAGTGAACTATACGTGACGGCCCTCTAGTGAGACTTGTGCAGACTGCAACCACCCCGCATGTGGCGCTTTAAATTGCTGCCTATGCCTACATCATGGTGCTGTATTTTAATTTGTTTTTTCTTGGTCTTTGTTTAATACTGAATAAATACCATTATGTCGTTTGTTGGCTTCATTAAAGGTAAAATGAAGCCCACTGGTAAGTGGGACTTGGAGTTTTTTGTTCAGCCCAAGCGCCATTGTTAATCGCAGTAGCAGTCTTGAGAACCACCCATATGCACGTCTTGCTGAATGAGATGATATTAGAAGGGCAAGTCTTTCTTACTTAAGAAAATGGAGAATTGGCGTCAATGGTTGACGCAAACCGACCACCTTATCAAGAAGCCTAACTGGATAACAGCTAATGTCTGTGAAAGCATTTGTGGTTACGTGCGACAATGGTGACGTTAAAGACAGTCAACTGGAGTCGACGTGCGACGTGGAGAGACGAACGGTGACGTCTCACTAAGTCGAAAACAAAAGTTCAGCACCGTCAGTGTCAAACGACCCTAGTTTGGAGAGAGGGCTTTATTGATTATTGGAATTATCAAAGACGTTTCTGAACAAATATTGCTGAATGGATGATAGCATCGTGCTCAAGTCAGTAGGCAGTTTTCCAAATATCTAACGGTGGTATTATGTCTCCAATTATTACGGTACTCACCTTCCTAATGGCACTTCTTAGCTGATTTTGAAGTAACACCCTGTTTTTGTTTAAGACAGACAGCAGATCTCTGTCGAAATGTAGTCAAGAATTGGAGCGAACACAAAAATAGTTCATCATATTAGAATATTGTAAATAGGAGAAAAATTCAAGGTGGGAAGCCCCCAAAAGTATCATGTAAAACATTTGAACGTAGTTTTTGGGTCTGAAAGCATTTATGATGTCAGTTAATCGTATCCCAAGCTCACAGCTACTTACCTACAATACTTCTTGATAAAGCCAATAGCTTAAATGTTTTTTTTTTTTTTTTTTTTTTAAACCAGAGACATTCAGAGGCTGAATAATTGTGGGGTGACCTGCAGCTGTACTGTGTAATGGCAAAGGTGTTTTGACTGAGACCTAGAAGTTTGTGGTTCAAGCCACAGTTTAGTTGCAGCAAGATCAGTGCAGCTCTAGGATCTTTGAGCCAGTCCTCAAACCTTATTTTGTTTTCTGTTTTGTCTAATTAACTGTATGCTGCTTTTGGTGAAAGCATCAGCTAATTTACTGCAATAACCTGAAACACCATGTTTTTTCTGTTTCCTTCTGCATCTTGTAAAATGTTTTCATTTTGTCCTTACATAAGATGCGTCATATCTACAAACTCATCAGACCACCTCAGACACCGGGGGCAATTATTGCTCTTATTTGCGTATTATATTTGCAAAGACAATTGCATATTGTGCTGATGGAGACTGATTCTCATCTTAGGAGAACAAAAGCACCAAAGGATTTGGTTGGTTTTTGCACTTTATGGAAGTAACTCAAAGACTGGATCTAGAAAAGAAAGCAGCGCTGATAATGTGCAGATGCATTGTGCTGTATGGTGTCCAATCATAACAGAGTCTGATATAAAGCACATGAATGGGAGCCTAAGTTGTTCATTGGAAGGGCTAGGAAGATGAGGACATTGAGATAAATTCAATGTAAAGTCAATATATATTTCTGAAGAAGAAAGCATTCTCTTCTTTCTCATGCACACAGCGAGCATGGTAGATGACTCATCCACAGATATTTCAATTTAAAAGGGCATTCAAAACAGGCTGCCACACTGAATGTGTTTTCAGCTGTCAATGAAAATGTTTTTTTTTTTTTTTTTTTTTACCTGACAGTCTTTCTCTGCATTTTTAATTTTTCATGCCATCATCTGTCCTTCAAACATACAAATTTCAAAAGTGCACTTCCAGTTTGAGCTTGCTGTAGATGATTTGATATTGCAGTAACTGGCATGTGCTGAGAGGCTTTATCCTCCGTTTTTTAAGTTTGTACCGCTGTACAACCCAAATGACTAATGGCACTTTTCCACTATACGCTACCGGCTCTACTCTACTCTACTCACCTTTTTTGCTTTTCCATTAGGAAAAAGTACCTGGTACCAAGAACCAGATTTTCTGGTCCCTGCTCTCTTGTGGTTCCAAAAAGGTACCTGCTCGGCTAACAGGTACTAAAGTGTGACGTGACAACACAGCAGCGCAACACAGCAGCCCACTGATTGGTCAGAGAGAATTGTCTCTGCGAAAGACAACTCGCTTCCGCATTATCGTGAGGAAACTGGCTTCACTTGCCATCATTGAAACAGGTCTTCAAATTGTGTTTTCAAAACGTGTGTTGTTCTAGGCAGCTTGATAAATATAATGTGCATTGCTTTACCTTTAAAACAAGGTTGCGTGTGCTCACCGAAGCTGCTGCATTTATGAAGTGCGTTTCTTTGTCTGTGACCCTGTTCATAGTGAAATTAGAAGCAACGGTGTTGTGTCCAATTCTGTTCCCCTAATTCCCCTGGAGAAAGTTATTATGCTGCCCCTATTTTATGAAAATTGCGCAGAAAATAACTTTACGGGTGCTGATGAAGCATTTTGTTCTTAGGAAAGGTATCACAGATGAGATGACGCATCGTAAAGCGACAAATTCTAATACTCTGCCATCTCCTGCGATTTGTGCATTTGCTATGTGTTTTGCCTTCAATTTCAAAGCGAAATTTTTCATTAAGTCTGAATGTCAAGCTAATAAACAATAATTGTTTTGTCATATGTGTTATTTGCTTCTTTGTTATGAAGGAAAAAAGGTAAATTAACATCCTCCGTGTGTGTTGATTCCATAATTTTTGCCAGGGGTTGTAGTTACATTATGGAATACTGATGTTACACAAATGCCTTGAGAATATATAGCCTTTTTCTATGAATACTCTATGCCTTTTACGGATATCATTGCTTTGCATTCTTGTGCAACTGAATTGACACAACACCAGCTGCTATCCTATGAATAAGAACAATGTCAAACAGAAACTACAGTTAAACACTTGCGGACTTTAGTGCTATAACGTGGTGACGTGGTGTTAAAAACATAAATATTTAAGAAAATCGACGGAATGAAAGTAAACTTGATATAACTGAGGATGCCGTCGCAGCAGTAACATGCTGCGTCGCAACGACGAGCAAGTACCACGGAAGCTGTACTGTCCTCTAATGGAAAACCAACCTCAAAAAACTACCCAGTACTAAGGTGAGTAGAGTAGGGTAGAACCGGTTCCGCGTAGTGGAAAAGTGCCATAACAGTATTATACGGTTACATGATCAGCTCTAGTGTTCCCTGCCCATTGCAGCCTAACCTCCTGGCCAGTATTACAACTAGTGCTGCTGCCTGCCACTGACTACCCTGGCATTATCAGGGTTTATTCTTCACTGTTAGTACTCATGGGGTAGGTTTTCATCAATCAATTCTAATCAAAACACTACTAGGAAACTGTCTGTCCTTCTATCTGAATACAAACATTGAAACATTTGATATGGAATGGGAATAGAGAACAAAGTCCACCACATAAACGCCTTTTACCTGGCCTGTCAGCTTGTATTCACCTTGATACTGTGTGCCTCAATATTCCACTCTAGTTGGCAGTTATCCTCTGTTTTTCACTCTTAACCTGTGACTTATCAGTCATGGTGACTTGCTGGATTTTACTTTCTCCCAACAAATCCTACATCATTGACTAATATCTTCTTATGTCCATTCTCATTTTTAGTCACAATCACAAATGCCCAAACTGGAACTCTGGCACAAATCATAAGTGAATAAAGCTTTCAAAATAAAGCTTTTGATTATGAGCTGTCTGGAAGTCTGTCATGTTGACAGTAACGTCAACGTCAAAGTCTCTGTCTTTTAATACCTCAATGCACCTGTCGGCGCCTTTGTGAATGAGGTTCCTGGAGATCCATTATCCTGCTGCCCATTAAAGCTGGGTGTTTGAGGACTTCACAGTGCTGGGGTTACGGATATGTTTGGTCTTTCTGGCGACTGTGAGGTTACTGCGAAAGCCCTGCCCAGACAGGAAGTACAGGATGGGGTCCAGGCAGCTGTTGGCACTGGCCAGCGGGCGAGTGACCTTGTAAGCCATGCTGGAGGCCTCGAGGAGGTCGCAGCTGATCATGTCATCCAGGTAGCGGAAGCTGTAGTACAGGCTGCGAGTCAGGTGGAATGGCAGGAAGCAGAGCATGAAGGCAGCCAGGACAATGACAATCATCTTGACCGACTTCTGCTTGGAGCGCAGCGAGTGGGCCCCACCTGCGCTGGGCTCCAGAAGCCTCCGTACCATCAGCCCATAGCACACCATCACCACCATGAACGGCACACAGAAGAAGAGCACCGAGATGACTGAGCTGTAGACCAGGAAGTCATCGAAGAGCTCTTCGCTGGTGGTGTCGTAGCACGTCTTCTCCTCGCCAAACTCCCGGGTGCGCGAGAAGTAGAGGATGGGTGCCTGGAAGCCGAAAACCAACACCCAGACCGAGACAGACACCAACCGAGCCCGGCGGGTGCTGGCCCACTGCAACGAGCGCACCGGGTAGCACACGCCCAAGAATCGGTGAAGGCTGATGCAGGAAAGGAACAGGATACTGCCATACAGGTTTGCGTAGAACAGGAAGCGGATTACTTTGCAGACGGGCTCACTGAAAGGCCAGTCGTTCTCATCTGCGTAGTAGTAGATGAGGAAGGGCAGGGTGAGGATATACAGTGTGTCGCAAATTGTCAGGTTGAACATGTAAATGGTGCTGGACGTCCAGCGCTTGGTCCTGAAGAGGATGACATACATGGCCAGCACGTTCAGCACCAGCCCAATGACAAACACTAGGCCATAGCTCACTGGAAGGAGGATGTACTTGAAATCTTCGTCGAATATGCAACGATAGGGACTGCTGTGGTTTGCCTCTCTGGTGTTGTTCAGGTTGGCCATCTTGACTTGTCAAAGCCTGAGGACGCAAAGAAAATGTTTATCTAATTTCTTGTACAGAGTGGCAATTCCATGTGTCATAAAAAGTAAAGGAAACATGGTGAACTTGGGCGTCAATCTGTTGTAAGTCTTTAAAAAAATTCTTGTTGCTGCTAAGATTCTTAACATAAACCAGAGGTTCTCACTTTTATCCAGAAAGGGCCAGTGTAGGCTCAGGCTTTCATTCCAACCAAGCAGTTGCACACCTGACTCTAATACTCAACCCGTAGAATCTTAGCTGAAGCCCTTGACTAATAGACTGATGTGTGCAACTCCTTGGTTCTCATGAAAGCCTGTACCCACACAGGCCTTTCTGGAGAAGAGTGAATACCCCGTAGACAGACCATGAGCAAAACCTTGCATTCATCACTTTTATGTGTTTTGAACAGTGCTTCCACTGTACAGCAATTTTAATTCTATGTCCTGTTGCTACATGTTTTTTTTTTTTTTTAAATCATTGTAGGTGTGACGCTGCATTTCAGCCATCTATAAGTGGGTTTTCAGGTGGCTATTCTCTGAGTAACAGTGCATTTTTCTCTTGCGATGCTCTCTTGAGTCATTTCCTGTTGAAGTCTGAAAACCCAGAGCTGAGGAACGATCCAAGGCAAGGGATTTTGCGGCAAGGGATTTGATTTCATTACAATTTGTTTCACCAAAAAGAAAAGAAAAAAGACCGTAAAAAGAAAATGACCTTCCCCTTTGAATGGCTTTCTACAGAAATGAATCATTTCCTTGTAAATTTCTCATGTTCTGCATGCTTTTATTGTGGATAGTCTAAAAAACGGACCTTCAGAAAACCTGTAAATAACCCCACATGGCGGTGTTAGGTAGTGAGGGAGCATGTTCTCTTTATGGAAATATTTTTTCCAAACCTTAGGTAAGAATGTGCATTACTGCGAAATGGCTGTTTTGGCCATTGTTCTTGTGCCAACCACCTGATAAATGAGAGTGAAAAGAGGAACAATGCCCCAGGCAAATGCTGACTCTGAAAAGAAGTACTGAAACGGTGATTATTAGGAAGAAAAAAACATTAGTCTCTCTTCTGCTTGCCTTAGTTTGGACATTTTTGTAATTGAACAACCAAGTCCAAATACAACATAGGTATCTGTTCAACATCCTGTAATCAAGAGATGGTTATAATTGATTGGTACTCACGTTTTTTATCGCTGGTTCATTAATGTAGTATTCCAACACCGAGATAATCCGTACGTCCTCAGCAGTGTGCATCCATGCGTTTGTTAGGTATAGCTGTTCAACCCATTAACAGTAGGCGTAGCTGCTCTTCTTGGCAAGTCTCTGCCTGTAAGCAGATTTGAATTCCCTGTCAAACCCTCTGACAGCTTTCCGTGAAATGGAGAGGAAGGGACTGAAAATCCCACCTCTTCACAGCTGAATGTAAAAAGGCTTCTGTGGTGATTCAGGGACTGAACAAGTGTTTGCTGTGTTTAAAATCTTTCCATGAGCCTTTCAGTTTGTGTGTTTGATGTCCATCGCCCAAGGTGATGCAGGTCAATTTTCATATTTTAGGCTGAACGCTTGTACCCTGAGAGTTTTAACATGAGGCATTTGCAAATGTCTGTCTTGGTGGTCTATCCTTACATGTGTGCTGTAAGTGGTAATTCTGTAGCTCTGCATTTTCATCTACAAGTTGGAAATGTTTAAAATATATATTTAGATAATGAAAGTGTGTGAACAGTAATTAGTCAAAGTAAATGAAAAGCCACCAAGGTTTTGGATTAAATAGCTCCTTTGATTCAAGTCTCAATGAGGTAATTAGGTACACCTAATTAATTAAGAGGACAAAGCACAAGTACTTGAGGTAACAGCCTGTCTGGCCATTTATACGTAACTCAATGTTGAAACTGCTGCGAGAAGCGCACATATTAATTATGCTGCCAAGGGTTTTTAGCTTGTTGTAACAGTTTTAAATTATTAGTTGAACTATTTTAGTGCACATAATTCTGGGAGGCATGTGGTATTACGACAAGTTTCACAGTCTCCAGAACTCCACTACAGTATATTGTATCGATACTTTGGTCTTTGTGTTATTGTTGCAGAGACTATGGCTTGTGATATGTGAATAATGCAAGTACATTCCCAGACATATAAGAATCCTACTGACTGGCTTGCATATCATAGCATAATTGCCTATGTCATTTTTTAAAGTTTTTTTTTTTTAAATTTTATTATTTAAGAGAATGGATTATATTTATTTTTATTTTTAAGGTTTTTGGGGAAAAAAAGGAAAAACCTCATTTTTTTCACCAACACGAAAGAACAGGCAGTTGACCTCTCAATTTCTCAACTTGGCAAAAATATGACTTGGGCAATTATGCTATGAGACTAACTGTAAGGCCACTCCTCCAGCCGTCAAACACACCAGTCTATTAAGACCTGGACCGCATTCTCAGCCCCGCAATCATTGTATGCAGCTGCTGTTTTTTCCACTGTGTGGTAGTGCTGGGCTATTTAAAGGAAAAGAAAACCTTCTTTTTTCAGCTCTTACCCAAAAAAATACACGTTCTTCTCCTTTCATAAATATTTTCTGCAAATTTTTGTGATTTCGAATGATCAAGATCCGATATGACCAATCATTATGAGAACCTGAGCGACAAAATAAGTGGTAATGCCTTTGTGTACGGCTGTTGGTTGCTCCAACAAAAAGCGAAACTCAGACCTACCATGGGCATAAGCTTGCACTGATTTCCCTTGGTGAAGACTGACTTGATAAGACAGAGGTGCCCACAGAATATCCCTTCATAACAACAGCTAGTCCTGGCTAGTTCACAATCAACTTCCTTTACTGACATGTTTTTCAATTATAGTAATAATCCATTGGCAATTGAGGACATGGCCTCTCTCTCTCCCATGCGATCTAACAGCGACGAAATAATGGGCTAAATTCAGCACAGGAAAAGAATTTAGCCTACTCAAAAATAGGCCCATGCTTAACGAAAGACAAACTGCTCTGAAACTTCCGCGCCACCTTTTCCGCACATCGGGTGATTTAACTTGCTCTTCATGATCTTTTAAATTGTTTAAATGAAATAAAAGACCATTTGAAATGTCTTAATGCAATTTCATAGCTTCCGGCCCCTGAGAAAAGAGAAGAGTGAGAATTCCTGAGTCATAATAGATTTCCATGTTACTGGAGGAGAAATCTATTGAAACGTACATGAAACTGAAAAACTAAAAAAAAAAAAAAAAAAAAAGGACTTTGATTCCGTGTGATAATCTATTAAATATGCGTTAATTGAATAATGACTGATCCGTGACTGATTCCAATTAAATTTCGCCTTTCACTCTTGGTACAGCATGGGCTGATTAAAACGTGGAAATAGGCAATTAAATCGTGGGCTGAGAATTAACAGTACCTATCTCCACTTTTTACTAAATGAAGAAAATGGGATGTGAAATTTTGCTGCATCATAATTTCTCACTCCAGGTATACTTTTCAGATATTTATATTCAGGCGAGTTATTTGGACTGAAAGGTATAATATGATGCCATTATATCTTTAGTAGAATGATTTTAGATAAGGGATCTAGGAAAATGTAAATGGAGATAGACCTTTGTAATTTTCAAAATGTCATAAATTTTGTCGGTTTATGGTTCTATCCCCTAGATAGTTCCTTGTATTTCCAGAAATGTTTAGCCACAAAGTTCTGCCTTGCTTTGTGTTTTTTAAAAAAAGAGCACAACAATGTGACTCCACCCAAATCTGCAAATTATATGTTCATGGTAAAAGATAATACAGAATTTGAAAGAAAAACAGTATCTGACACTAATAATCACAGAAAATGGGCAGCTGTGTCCAGTCTGAAAATAAATAGGAAACAAACCTTGTAACACTGAAATGAGCTATGGAGTCTCGAGGGTGTTCAGTGTCAATTGCTGCTTTCTCTATAGCCAGTACAAGTTCATCTGAGTACATTTAATGCAGACATGATGCACAATACATAGCAAACAAACTCTGGCCTTGGGCTTTGTTTCAACGAGTACTATGTCCATATTGTACTTGTTCATGTGCATACACATGAATCTTGCAATGCATAAAATATGATTGAAAAGATTAAGATAGTACTATCTTAAATGGCCCCCGGAATAAGACAGCCCTTATGAAAAATTACCACAAAATACTACAGTAAAAATATTATAGTTTTCTATAGTAACTATGGTATTTTTGCGGAATTACTATGGATATACTATAGTAACTCTGTAGTTTACTATAGTGATGCTTAAGTAAATCACAAAAGTCAAACAAACTATAGTAAACTATAGCAATGATATTCAATTACTATAGTATATTTGCAACAAACTATAGTTTACTGTAGAAAGTGTAGTTTACTATAGTGTACATCAGTTTTACTGTGGTGAACTATAGTTAACTATAGTAAATTTTTATAAGGGAAATGAAGGGTTTTAAGATGCTTCATTCAAGTGCTGTAGTACCTACCTATCTAAAATATCCCAGATTTCATCATCTTACAACCTTCTATTTGGTATATTAAAGGGATTTTGCTTTGAAATGGTAGAGTGGATAGAACCTTTGCTCAGTGATCTTGTCATCCTGATTAGGAGACCCTATATCCAGCTCCCTGATTGGACAATGTGGACATAGAACTTTTTAAACTGAAGTGGACTGAAAATTCATACAAAGGTCTATGCACTTTCTGGATGTTTCTCCCAGCTGCCATCTATCATTGAAAAAATTACATCAGGATATAGTACCTGTTAATACTGAGATTATTTCTATGGTAGAACATAATTTTTGATGAAAAGTGGAGATAGGCCCAGTTATATTATATTTCTCCTCAGCCCAAGAAATATCATTTTGTTTTCCGAAATAAAATTATAAATTGAGAGATTGCTGACTACTGCATGAGAACGTAATATGCTACTTAAAGCCTGAGACTCAAGCCACATGTGTGAGAGTTGACAGGTATGCAATTTTGAATGACACTCATTTAAATGCACTAAATAATGTGTCCACTTGAATGATTGTTGTTTACGGGGAGAATTAGCAACACCTGACAGTGTGGAGTGTTCTCTGAGTGAAAATATTCATAATTATGAAAATTATTGAGAACAAGTCAGGACAAATAACTATTTTAAAGGGGCGTCCTGTGCCCCACCACATTTTGAGTTCTCGCTGCGCCACTGGTTTAATTTAATTTCTGACCTCTGCGCGCTCATGTGTTCAGGTGTCCGGGTGACGCAGCAAGCTACCCCGATTCTAACAAATCGCACACAATGTATAAATCTGATCTTCTCGAGCTGATTTAGTCGTTAAAAATGTTTTTCAAAAAATACCAAGGAACATATTTGAATAGTCTGGGCAGTGTACTTTTATTGGGCAAAAGCTGAAAAAGGGTTTACGTTTCCTTTAAGACCGAGCTTCGCACCTCGCTTTGCGAAGTCTCATAAGCCACATGCCTGTGTTGTATTTCTAGTCTTGTATTGACTTACTCTCCACGTATTGCGTGCATATATTCTAACTCTTTTAGTGCTGTTTATTGTTCATATCAGCACTTTAACTTTTTTATTAAGGAACCTTGTTTCCTATTTTCTTTTCCTATTTTAGTAATACATTGTTACTGTAACCAAAGCCCAGTGTTTGTATTACTAATATCATTATTAAGGAACCTTGTTTCCTATTTGTTTTGTATTGCTTCGTGTGTGCCTCCCTGCTGCACAGAAGGCATAATAAATACAACCAAGTCCATCCTTGCGCCTGAGTCCAGTCCTCAACTTCCTGTCCTGTGTGTCACACATCACCAGTGTGCTGAGCACAACCCTTACACTAACAATATGTTTCACTGTTGCTGATCATTGAATGTCTTCATTCAATAACAAATTGAACCTAACAGAAAATCTCCTTATTTTCCTCAGCAGAGAGGTCAGCCCACATACTTCAGTGCATGAATAAATCGAGATATCGCTCTATGTATGTCAGATCTGGAGACACTACTGATGGCATTTTCTTTTTTCTTTTTGGCTCTGGACCCCATCTAAGAGGATCTTAAAGCAATGTACTGTTTACACGGAGACCATCAGCTTTAGGTTTGCAGGTGTTTATGAACATATTGCACAAACCATGTAGGAATCCCTCCTCATACAATGTCAATGTTCACATACATATGAACTGCACTATGTATGTCAAACGTTTTGCTATTTATAAGCATTTAAAATAGAAATAGACAAAATGTTTCTGCCCTAATGACCATTTTCTTCATCCCCTTGGAATAATTGGGGTGCCAGTTTGGGACTCTCTGCACTGGAGGGCAACACTATTATGCTGGTTTACTGCACAAAATGCAACTTCATAAGAAAATCCTGGGGCTATCGTCAACCTTTTATATAAATACTTAAATGCAGATCCATGTACTCACCCCACGGGAACTTAATCTGTGCCAATCACCACAAAAAAAGTCAAATCTACTCACCTGATTGTGCGCTATAATGGAAAAAAAGAACTGGTTGAGTTGGAATCAGCCTCCAAGGAACACAGACCTTAAAAAGTCAGCCATTTTCCTTTCCTTTAGGTCTCTCAGATGGGTGAGAAGTGAAACTCTTTGATTAATAACTTACTGGCTATATAAACACTGCAGTATTAATGATTACATCCCTGGCCACTCTGCCATCACTCACTGAATTACCTCTGACTTCCAATGACCCACCTGGTTGAATGAACAACTGAAGGTGTGGAGGTGAGGGGAGGGAAGACTGCTGCCACCTACATCACTCACCAATCACCATTTTCATACTCAGGTGTGGACAACAGCTCAGGGGTTTGAGGGCTTTATGAAAAGATTCTGATGGCTTAATGGAGCTTCTGGCTAAATGTGCAGCATTTATGCATAATAAATATCCATAAATTAGTGTCTCTCAATAATGTGTATAGAAAATGAAATGGGATCCTGAATGAACTTAAGAAAAAAACAAACACTCCACAATTTCATGGAATTAACATAGAGATTCCAGGACAATTTGATTTTATATTTTATTATTCCTTTTAATACAGTTTAGGAATAAAACAACTTATTACCAGGGGGGTACGAGTAAAATGGACATCATTATAACAGAAATAATGACTCAATGAATAGGAACTTTCATCTCTGACAATAATAATACTGAGGATGATGATGATATGATGATGATGATTATTATTATTATTATTGATGATGATGTTATTATTTGCTGCTTGTTTCAGTTTCATGGTACTAAAATAATTGTTGTTGATTTAATCTTTGCTATTATCTCAGATAATATCATCATTGCAAGCCCTTGTTTTCTCGTTTGATGCCGAGCAAGGAAATTGTTTCTCAATAAAAAAAAAAAAAAAAAAAAAATGCCCCAAAGGACAATGAGGTTGGAAAATCCATAACTCTGGGATTGACTGTCTTCCAGCTGTGTTGCTTGGTTGCGATCGATTGTCTCCATATCGGCTGCAGTTCCTTGTTGCTGTGCAAGTCTGGAGACGCAGCACTGAACAGAAATGTTTTCGAAAAAAATGAGGAAGGTGTTAGTCCACTTTGCACCACAGGGCGGCGTGTGGCACCTTTGCTGCAAGCGCCGTTTTCGTCGGTTCGAAACAAATTCCCTTTACTTTCCCAATGCATATCCTCGGAGTGTCGCCATTGAGCTGCTTTTCAACCGGAAATCCCGCTGAATTTTCAATGCAATTTCGCCTATTATTTTGTGTTTGCTTGGCTCAGCCCTGCAGTGTAGAGTAGGAGTCCGAGTGTGGAGTTGGTCTATCATGGCCGCCTGACCGAGTCCAAATCAGATCGCACTCTTTCCCTCTGGTTTTTCCTAATTAAGGAATTGCGTGACTCTAAAACCCTGCCGATTTTCTTATATTTTATTTAAGTTCTCAAAGGATTTACCATTCATGTCAATGCTTAAAAATGCAGCCTCCACCGAGAAAGGTAAGTTTTTCTTTTCCCCCCTTTTCGCCCCCGTTAGTCGAAATTACATCAAACACTGAAATGTTGACTGTTTTGCTTTGAGGAGCATAATATCAAAGTGTTTCCGATATGATGTTCCCATGCATCATTGGGATGCATGTTTTGGGGCTGTGTCTGATTTGCGAAAAGAGATTGCTGGCTTTCTGGCTGGCTGGAGCCGTTGAAATAATTGCAAACATTACAGGAATGTATTTTCAGCCAGCCAGCAAACCCAGCTGAACGTTACCCTGCGCTGCTCTGAACGATAATTAAATTGTAGCGGAACTGAACTTCGGGTGATGTTTTAACAATTTAAAATTTGTTACCTAACTAACATAGCGAGCTAGCGAACAGAGCAAGTGCTGTTTTGTATATCAGGGTATGAATCTATTTGGGCGCTGCGATTATTGTCCCTTGTAATTGTTGCGATCCATTTTTGTTGTCATCTTTGAAACATTTTCTGGATGTCGCTGACCTGTAGGAAAATCCTAGCCGGTTAGCAAGCTGGGCTAACTATACAACACAATGGCTATGTGGCAGCTCTCTCCCACTATTTCCCCCAGATTAAAAGAGATAAGTTCTCAATGTGCAGTCAAAGGCATTTTGTTAGCAATGCAAAAGCACATCAGAAGACTAGCTATACATTCATTATACCTTGGGTACCTGCACAAATTTAAATTAATGTTTTCAACTAACCTCAATCATTGTTTTCCTGGATATGACTATTTTTTTCTTTAGTCACAGAAAGTGCTGCAAATACACATTTTTTTTTTGCACCCTTGCCAATAGCCCTGATTTGGAGAAATAATAATTTTATAGGAACATTGTTCACCGCTTGTTTAATGATGAATGCTTGTCAGGACGCCGCCGATTTCTGTAGTACAGGTAGCTGGGACATTTTTTGAAATCCGGTTTTAAGCATTTTGATGCACATTGCGGATCCTGATCAGTGTGCTGTTGTTTATGTTCGTCGGATGGACGATGCCATCTGGCTCAAATTCGCAATATGCAACTGTATTCAAAGTATAACAGTTAAAAGTGCTTATTAATATCTGTACAGTGTCGGTCTTTTCAGTCTAGTTACACGCGACTTGCCCTGTCAGTTGTAGGTTGCCTCTATTTTAGACGGTGCATTGAGATCTTATTGATTTATTATGCAGGATATAGGAATCAAGTTCCGCGTAACCTCTCTGAATGGAGGGTTTAAACCGTTTTTTTCCTGTTAAATGATCAGCATTCGCTGTAGAAAACCCTCATTACCTTTATGCAAGTTCCTTCTGAGATTAAACACAGATTCCCGGCTATTCCTGGCAGCACCGTCGACCGAATAATGCAGTTGTCTGCTCGTACATCAACAGCCTATTTATAGGCTTTTAGTGTGATAAGTATACATGCTTTTTGGTGTATTATTCTCATAAAACGCACGCGCGCATACACACACGCACGCACGCACGCACGCGCGCACATTCACACGCGGGCGTGCACAGACGTGCACATATACACACACACATTGGGTGAAGGTGATGAGACGCATGGTTCTTTAGATTAAGCTTATTTTTGTATTATTGCATAGAGTCTGACTTTGGCTATCACTTGGACCTTCCTTTTGCTGTATATTTTGGACAGCTCTGAATCATTACTCTGGTAATGTAGTGGTATACCTGCCATTGCTGTGGCGTGAGAGCAGGGATTCTGAAGGCAGCTGTCAGAATTAATGATAAAAGCTGTGGGCCTAACCTAGACAGCAATGGGGACAAATCCCACGTTATCGTTTTATCCACAATGTAATTGTCTCGTAAAATGAATGAAAGCAGCCAGTACAGAAATTGTTTTTCAGGGTAAACTGTCAAAAATTACAGTGATCATTTGCGAATGACAATTTAAAATGAGAACATTTTCCTGAAGGGCAACTTGAGCCAGTTCTCAAGCAGTGAGAGTCATTAGTAATGCAATAATATCAAGAAATAAAAAAAGAGAACTCAGAAATTCCTTATAGAGGAGCATTATACCAGTAGGAATGGTCAGTTGTTTAGGCCCCATGAAAAATATTAGTTTATCAACTTTTTTCTTTTAAGTAAATCTGTAGAGTTTTACTCTTACTGCGTTAGTGACATGTATTTCTAGGTTTATCGATTTTCTTTTCCGGTACTCGACTGAGAACAACATGGGTACAGCTTTTTCATGTAGATTGCTTAAGTGTCCGACTGTCCGTATATGGGCAATTCCACGGTAACGGAATTACGATTAAGAGTAATTTTCATGTCATTTTTACCTGCCATCTATTACTCTAATGCAGTAGCTACTTGCCTGTGCTTTTATCAATTCCACTGGCATGCCTACTGAGCTGTATAACACTAAGTTTGGGGTAATCTATTTTGTAGAAGGCTATACGAAGGTGAAAGTGGCGGTAACGGAATTACGGCAGAAAAAATGCCATTATTTTTGCCTTTACTTTGACAGGCATTTCTCTGAAATCTGGCTATGATAGACAGAATGGTTTAAGCTTAAGTTGGTGGCCTAGGATGTTGACCAGGCCATGATAAGTTTATATTGACTGGTATGTTCACAGATATTTTGTAGGATGCCATTTATGAGAAAGAGACAGCGGTAACGGAATTACAAAATGGTAGCGGAATTACATTTTCTGATAACCTACTAAATTTGTTATATTCAAAATAACAAAGCAATTGAAAATTGGTATCATAAATGATGTTTGTGTTGCTGACCTCCTGTTGAACCAAAATTTTAATCAACAAGGCTGGGCAAAAGGAAGGCAATACATGATATTGATGAAAATAACTCATTTCTGAACTAAAATGTGAGCTTATAATGAATATCAGAGGTCACATGCATGAAAATTGTCGTTCTTTACTGACTGGATCCTGAAACATATGTTTTTACTTTGTAACAGTGTTCCAGCATCATTCAATGGGTAAATATTGTGATGAAGTAATGAAGTCGGTAACGGAATTACAGCAACACAGCCAATGTCAAAAGCACTGTGCAAATCTCAAATGTGTCATTGCTTGCAATATCTATATTCTCTCTAACTTTTCGCTGTCATGAGTGGCAGTCTCCTCTCTTCACACAGAGGAAAATGTTTAAAATATCAATTACTCAACTCCTGAAACTTGCAAAGCTCAAAATGAACATGTTAACATTAAACACTAGTAAATGAACCATAAGTATTATCCATTATTGGCAGAAGACAAACACTGTTTATACAAATGTAATCCTGTCCCTTCTTTCCATCTGTGGCTCTTTGTGCTCAGAAGTCCAGCGCAGCGTGACGATGGGAGCCGCATAGCTTAGTCGCTGTGTCGAAAATCGCCACTTTGGGTAATTTTTGGGCACCACAGCCACTTGAAAAAAGGGCAAGCCAAACTGGCCGTTTGGGTAGTCGGCCATGACGGCCACACAGGGGGGCAACCACAGCAATTGCCGCTAGGCCGTGGTATAATTCATGCGCTGGTAATGGAAACTTAACTCGCAGGAAGAAACACTCGACAATAGATGTCCAAAACAATGAACCACTATGCTCCATAAAGTCCTCATGCCACCTTGTGCTATCTTCTGTTTTTCACTGGCTTTCAGAATAATTCTGTAATTCCCTTACTGGTGTAATTCCGTTACCTTGTAATTCCATTACCACAAATTTTCCAGGATTACAGCTAAGTATTAGAGAGGTTAATATCTGAAATACAGTATAGACATAAGAAGGAAGAGAATTCTTAAAAACAATAGAATTAATGCAGAAATAAGATGATGAAGAGAACTATACTGCAATTTTGGTAACGGAATTACGTTGAAAAATGACAAAATTCACAATGAGCCACTGGAATTGTGTGTTTCAATTTCCTGCAATGACTTACAGTCTCAAATACTTTGGCTACCAATGTATGGAAATATAGTAAATACCAAGAAATAGCTAAATATCTTTTAGGAGTTGTCAGCTTTGGAAAAATATCCTTTGATCCTTGTCCTGGAGCTAAAAAAAAATTACAAAATTCAAATCTAAATTTTGAGAAGACCGTCAAAGATATTTCAAAACGGTTTTCAGTGTCTGATTTGGTAATAAGTCATCTACATGAAAACCTATATATTTCTAACATAAAACACTTTTTAAAAATAGCTGTTTTAGCAACTCTCATATGGAATTGCCCATATGGATACATTCGTGCTACTTGCTAAGAGCATCGCACCGATCGCCATTTTTTCGATACTAAAAAATAAATTATGCGGCCAGAATGCAGGCGAGGAGGATGATAAACTTTTTTTTTTTTTTTTTTTTTTTTAATGGGGCCTTACAGTGTCACCTTTCGTCCACCATTTACAACCCCTGCCCCCTAAAAAAAAAATAAGGAAAAGAAGAACTGTCCTTAAATGGTCTTGTTCTTGTGAAAGTAACTGTTTGAGTGTGGTCAGTTGCAGGGGAAGTGATGAGACCAGAAAATGTAGAGGGTTGCAGTAGGAGCCACTGACTTCCTTAGGGCTCTTAAATGCGTCTCCTCTGATCAGCCTCCCAGATTGGGCTTTACTGGGCATGTCTGGTCAAACTGGAGCCCAAAAGTTTCTCCCAGTCGGTCTGTCTAGCTCTTTATGAAGACATGGAAGTTCTGTGGCAATTGGGTTTGTTTTTTGTTACCAGCTGCGATAGTGGAGCAGGTATTGCTTTCAGTTTTTTTTAATGGTTTTTTTTTTTTTTTTTCTGCGTGTCTTTGTGTCATCAGGCCAACCACTGCAAAATTACTCTGAAACTACTGTAAATCTAACTGGAAAAGAGTTATGAGCTTTTTTGCAAGTGTTCATATTTCTGTCTGTCTGTTTTTCTGTTTGTCTGTCTGTGGACAATTATTGTGAACATGGTAGCATCGCAGCCTTTTAAGATGCAGTCTTCAAACTTCAATGGTGAATAGTTGTGATAAAAAGGAAGGCTGAGATCGAAGATGGGCATGTTCTGAGCTACATTGTAAGCAATGCCTGCTTCGCTGTCACGACTGGTGCAATCCCAGATGGTCTCTAGTTCCTACTTGTATACCGTTCCCCATGCTGGTCCCAGCACTTCAAATCCTGTGGATAAAATCTGGGTGGATGGCCTGCATTTCATTTGTTATCAGCTGATAAAGTGGGTGTGTTGGATCAGAGCGTTATCTTCAAAGTCAGAAGTTTTGGAAAGTGGCTTTTTGTCTTTTCTCTCAGAAATGTGTATGTGTTGGGTTGGAGAGGGTGCTTTTGTCTAATCAACAATGGATTTACAGTAAGTTGAATTTCAGACAAAGAAATTACACTTTAAGATGGTTCATATACAATGCTGTGAAAGAAGTATTTGCTCCCTTCCCGATTTCCGCTATTTTTACTATTTATTTTCCAATGAAGTTGGGAGGTTGTGTAAAACGTGAATAAAAACAGTATGCAATGATTTGCAAATCTCATAAACCCACATTTTATTCACAGTAGAACGTAGACAACATATCAGATGGTGAAAGTGAGACATTTTACCATTTCATGAAAAATATTAGCTCATTTTGAATTTGATGGCAGCAACACATGTCAAAAAAGTTGGGATAGGGCCATGTTTACCATTGTGTATCATCTCCTCTTCTTTTAACAACAGTCTGTAAACGTCTGTGAAGTGAGGAGACCAATTGCTGGAGTTTTGGAAGAGGAATGTTGTCTGACTCTTGTCTGATGTGGGATTCTGCTCAACAGTCCTGGGTCTTCTTAGCCAGATTTTTTGTTTATGATGCGCCAAATGTTTTCTATTGGTGAATGGTCTGGACTGCAGGCAGACCATTTCAGCACCCGGACTCTTCTACAGCGAAGCCATGCTGTTGTGATGGATGTAGTATGTGGGTTAGCATTGTCTTGCTGAAGTCTGCAAGGCCTTCTCTGAAAGAGACGTTGTTGTAAAACCTCTATATACTTTTCAGTATTGATAATGCCTATCCAAACGTGTGAGCTGCCCATGCCATAGGCACTAATGCAACCCCATACCATCAGAGGTGCAAGCTTTTGAACTGAGTGCTGATAACAAGCTGGGTGGTCCCTCTCCTCTTTGCCCGCACAACTCGTTGTCCGTGTTTTCCAAAAAGAATTTCTAATTTTGATTCATCTGACCGCAGAACAGTTTTCCATTTTGCCTCAATCCGTTTTAAATGAGCTTTGGCCCAGAGAAGACGACGGCATTTCTGGATCATAGTCACATATGGCTTCTTCTTTGCTTGATACTAATTTAACTTGCATTTGTGGATTGCACAGCAAACTGTGTTCACAGACAGTAATTTCTGGAAGTGTCCCTGAACCCTTGCAGTGGATTCCAGTGCAGAATTGTGCCTGTTTTTAATGCAGTGCTGCCTGAGGGCCTGGAGATCATAAGCATCCAATACTGACCTTTGGCCTTGTCCCTTGCGCACAGAGATTTCTCCAGATTCTCTGAATCTTTCGATGATATGATGTACTGTAGATGGTGGGATATTCAAAATCTTCGCCATTTTACATTGAGGAACATTTTTCTGAAATTGTTCCACAATTTTTAAACTCCGTTTTTTGCAGATTGGTAAACATCTGCCCATGTTTACTTCTGAGAGACTGCCTCCCAACTTAATTGTAAAATGCTCCTCCAGTTGTTTTTCATTCGTACCTTTTAGTTTTCTGGCCTTTAGTTGCCCCTGTCCCAACTTTTTTTAGATGTGTTGCTGCCAGTAAATTCAAAATGAGCTAATATTTTTCATGAAATGGTAAAATATCTCACTTTCAACATCTGATATGTTTTCTATGTTCTATGAATTAAATGCGGGTTTATGAGATTTTCAAATCATTGCATTCTGTTTTTATTCATGTTTTACACAACGTCCCAACTTTATTGGAATTGGGGTTTGTACATATTTTTCTCACTTAAATGTTTCAGATCATTACATTAATTTAAATGTTTGACAAAAAAAATGCTAATGTAAACACAAAATATATTTTTAAATGATGATTTAATTTATAGGAGGAATAAAGTGACCGAGTCCTACCTGGCCCTGTCTGAAAAAATAATTGCCCCCTTAGTCGGTAAATCAACTGATTAAATGCGTTTAATTGATAATTAGGTTCAATGTCACTGGACAGGTATGATTTCAGCCAGCCCTTTTGAATCTAGACATCACTTAAATAGAACCTGTCTGGCAATGTATAGTAGGCAAAAAGCAGCCCATGCTGCCTCGATCTTCTAAAATTCGAGAATAGATGAGAAACACAGTCATTGACATTCATCAGTCTGGAAAGCGTCACAAAGCCATTTCTCAGGTGCTGGGAGACAAGTTAAGAGCCGTTAGGCTCGTTTGAGATGAGCCAGGCCTGCGAAGAATGGATCGTTGGTGACCACCGCATACTGCGTTTAGATTTCTGTTCGACTTGATCCTGGTTTGTTCTGATGTCGTGCCCACTTAAGCAGTGATAACCTCATGAGATTGAGGCGATTGCTTTTTTTTGAGCCAGGTGCTGTAGTTGCTCTCCACTGACTGTAAGGATCAGGGCATGATGGGAAATGCCTGGCTGTCTCCTGATTGGCTCTTACTTTAGAGCGCAAATGCCGAGTTTTGTAGAATTCTCAAATTTTCTGTGTAATTGTAATATTTAACAACAGATTGTATTAGTTGCATGTTATGCAATAAATGTTTAACCCGTTAACAAACAATTCTTGACTGCAGCTTTTTGTCTCCGCTCCCTACTGCTGCTGCCTGAGCTCATCCACTTTCCAGGAGAGGCACAGTTCATCTCGAACAAGCCTATTATCTGCAAATAGAGAAAACTTGGAACAGTGGATCTGTTAGTGTCCATAATTTGAATTCATGGATATTAAATAGCCATCTACAGTTTGAGGACTGTTTGTGCCTCACGATAAAGGCTGTCTAATTGATGACTATTCACAGCTGTTCATTTTGAAATGGCTACAGCCAGCGGCTTCACCGACCAAAGCCGTAACTTCATCACTCACTTACTCATTCGCTCAATCTCAGACTTCTGCGTTTATATGGCTGGCCCAGTCTTTCCTGCGGTCAGGCCAAAAACAACTGTTGGTACATTTTTGCTTTTATAAGTATGTTACTCTGTGCCTAAACTGCCTATCCAGTTGCTCACCCCTTTAAAAGGGACATTCTAAAACGCTGTCTCATTGTGTGCTATATGCCCTACAATTTGGCATCTGTTGCACGTCTTGCCTCCAGCTTTACGGGATGACATAGTTTCCTGTAATTTCAGTTTAGAAGGACATGGACTAGCTTACATGTGTGACGTCTCCTGGAACGGATACATTTCCAGTTTACACACAGCCATTTGGCAGATGCTTATCACTTGTGTTCGATCCTGTGGAGGGTATACATTGTTCCCGGAGTAAAATGGCTGCGTTGTGATTGCAGGTAAAAGTGACCCAGGAGCTGAGGAACACGCATGTGGAGCAGATGACCAGGCTTCACATCAAGCACCAGACAGAATGTGACTTACTGGAAGACATGAGGTAAATAGCCGTGTTTTGTAATGTCGATAGGGAGCAGAGTACCGGGAATGGTGGGGGGGGAGGAAGTATTCATGTTTATTGGAAGAACATCCAGATTAGAGAACTCTGAGATGTGATAAAGGCATTTCCTCTTGACTTCCTGCTCAGGCCCCTGGCGCTCGCTCAGACAGCTGGAAGCTGTGGCTGGGACGAATACATTGCAAATATTTGTCCTCCTCTGTACTTTTTTTTCCATCAGGAACGTGCGAGATGCGTTTCACTGGCAGTCAGACACTGAGCCTGTTTTTCTTTTTTTTTTGTGTATGACTATATGTTCTGAGGTATGGTGGTGTGCTGCAAGGTTTCTGGTTTATTATTTTTTTTTATTTAACCCTTATTGAACCAGGGAAGTCCCGTTGAGATTGAAATCTCTTTTTCAAGGGAGCCCTGGGGGTTGAGGTGGGGAGGGAAAGGGCAATTTGCGCAGCCAATTAGATCAGGGGATGAATAGGTGGCAGATCGAAAGAGCTAGGTTGGGACTTTGGCCATGACACCGGGGAACCCCCTACTCTTATCCATGAGTGTCATAGGATCTTTAATAACCACAGTGAGTCAGGATCTTGGTTTAACGTCTCATCTGAAAGATGGCATCTCCTTCAGTACAGTGTCCCCATCACTGCACTGGGGTATTGGGGATTATTCCACCAGAGGGAAGATCGCAACCTACTGACCCACCAACACCTCTTCCAACAGCATCTTGGTTTTCCCAGGTGGTCTCGCATTCAAGTGCTAACCAAGCCCACACCTGCTTAGCTTCAGCCAAGCAGCTGGAGCAGATCGATAGTGGTATGGCTGCTCTGCGTGTGACTAGAGAGATGAGTTGTACAAAATCCCCTGCGCGGTTCTGAGCTGTCGAAAGGGAAGCAAGCAGCCTTGCTGGTACAGCACCTGAGGACCAGCCTAGGAAGTGGCCTCCCCGCCCCCTCCCTCGCTTCCCGTCTGTATTTCGCGTGATCGCTGCACCACTTCACACTCCGCGTCTGCTGTTTATTTAAAGCTGGTATTTTCTCACTCTTTCCCCTGCGCGCGTCTCTGTGGGCTGGAGCAAGAACACTGAGTGATTCCCTGTGGAGCTCGTATCGGCAGTGTTTGTTTTAATACGCATCGTTGCTATGCTAACTGTCCACCTTGGCTGTAGTTACTAGCACAGAATAGACCTGGGTTAAGCCTTAACCCTTCAGGTACCAGTTAAATTTAACCTATTGCAGATGGTTTGAGTGAATATTTTCTCACCTGGACCAGGAATAAAATTCTGTGGTTTCAAATGATTGTATACTTCTTACACTTGATGTTGTAATGTTTTACAGGCATAGAGGGAAATGAAGGTTATAAAATGCTTAATTAAAAAAGTTCTGATGCGGGGGGGTGGACTCGTAGTATTGGCTGCGGCCCTTTACTTGCACCTTTATGTCCCATCTTTGGCTTTTGTTTGAAACAGATTTTTTTGAAGTAGCATAACTCTGGTAAATTTTGCCCAGTTTTGCCCTCTACACTCCATGGATGCTTGTGTCCCTTACATGCCAGAGCTGTGGGGCATCTGCCACTTACTTTCCTTTTCCCAACCTTGGCTTCAGCTGGTAGTCCCTGCCCCTGCCCTGTGCACTCACCAACCTGCCCCTCCAGAGATATTGAGGGCTGTTTTTGACGTGAGGTAGCAATGGAGACCAAAATGAGAGATGAGGTGAGACTAAGGGTGAACAAGAAACAGTAAGTGCAGGGTAGTGGGGAAAAAGAGGAGGTGGTATAGCTGGCAGCCGCTGTACATTTTGCATTGTATGGTCTTTCTCTATCATAGTATTGTACACTCAGCTGTGGGTCTTGCAGTGCCCTATTACAGTATTTTACACTCAGCTGTGGGTCTGTACTCTGCTTTGGCAATGCCCTATTACAGTATTTTACACTCAGCTGTGGGTCTGTACTCTGCTTTGGCAGTGCCCTATTACAGTATTTATGCTCAGCTGTGGGTCTGTTTACTGCTTTGGCAGTGCCCTGTTACAGTATTTTACACTCAGCTGTGGGTCTGTACTCTGCTTTGGCAATGCCCTATTACAGTATTTTACACTCAACTGTGGGTCTGTACTCTGCTTTGGCAGTGCCTTATTACAGTATTTATACTCAGTTTGGGGTCTGTTTACTGCTTTGGCAGTGCCCTATTACTGTATTTTACACTCAGCTGTGGGTCTGTACTCTGCTTTTGCAGTGCCCTCTTACAGTATTTTACACTCAGCTGTGGGTCTGTACTCTGCTTTGGCAGTGCCCTATTACAGTATTTTACACTCAGCTGTGGGTCTGTACTCTGCTTTGGCAGTGCCCTATTACAGTATTTTACACTCAGCTGTGGGTCTGTTTACTGCTTTGGCAGTGCCCTGTTACAGTATTTTACACTCAGCTGTGGGTCTGTACTATGGCAGTGCCCTATTACAGTATTTTACACCCTGCTATGGGTCTGTACTCTTGTTTTGGCGGTGCCCTATTAAAGTAAATTGCACTCAGCTGTGGGTCTAGACTCTGTGTTGCCAATGCCCATGCTGCACTGTAGAGCCCATAATTCAGTATTTTTTTTTTTTGAACAGATATATTCAGTATGGAATGATTGCCTTTCATAAGCCAAGAATTAATCGCTTTTTCGTGTGAAGACTTATTTAATTATGGTCTTTGCCGTTTAAAGTGAGCACTGTCAAAAAGGCCATGTTTTTGCTCTGCTGGCAGTGAGACTAAACCTGTTAGCAACTTGCTCTCCAAATATTTGGCATGTAAATCCGTAAAGCCGCTCCTTAGTCATTAACCTTAACATATCACTGGCTTTTATTTAATTAGTAGGGGTGTCTGCCAGCTGGGTCTGCCTCCACCCTAGGGAACACTCAGTCACGGTGTGGTGTTTTCCTAAAAACCCTTGGTTGCCTCGCACTTGAAAGGGCCTTGAGCCGAAACGCCATTCACCTTGCATTTTTCAGTTCACTTCCAGTGGTAGTGTTGCTGGTTTGGCATCCTTGCAGACCCTGCTGTTTCCCTCTTCTCTTCCCTTGGATCTAGTCGACACTTTTGTCTGAAACAAAGCAGTGACACCAGTCACCTGAAGGGGGAGCTATGCAGGGCTTCTGTGCACATGTTAAGGAAAGGAGGAGTTACCGCAGCTCTGGCGCCAGGGGGCCTGGCACCTGTGTCCGCTTCAGGTTAACGCTCTGCCAGAGGAACTGCGCAAACAACCGTGCTCACCAGCGGAAGAGACCTGCCCCTGTGTCTCCTTTTGAGGTTGCAGCTACGCCCAATAGCTGGGGGAAAACGAAAGCGAAGGACCAAGTCAAATCATGAAATGCCTGAGAATTACTGTACAATCTTCAGGGTCTTATTTGGTATGATTCAGGTTTACATTGAAATTGGATTGGAGAATTTGATGTGATCTAGTACCCTCGAAAAGGAGAAATGTACCTTGTGAACGTGCTTATAGTTCCAGATGCACTAAGCTGCTTGTCCTTGTGGCACTGGTAATGTGCACTTCGTTTGGCGAGAGCATATTATGGAAGGGTTGTTCAGGAATTTTCCTGCTTGTGAATACCCATTATCAGCCAAGATCAGTGAGTGCAATTGGGCTCAGCACCAGTTGGCTCTGCATGCACTATCATGGCAAACCTGCAGATCTGTTACTGCTGTCTGAGTAAAGCCACAAGCAGTCCAGCCCTGAGAGCTTCACACAGCTGGGGCTGAAAGCCTGAGCACTCAGGCAAGGCCTTTGATGGGCTTAACTTTGGCCTCGTATGGTACACCCTGGATACAAGACAGGCCTCTCAGCAAGAGTGAGCAGAGATCCGAGGGTCAACCCATCTGGTTTTTTGTGGTTAACGACCAATCAGAAGTGTGCCAGTCACAGAAATGACTGTTGTCAGTGAATGGGTCGAGGTTGAGGTAATCGGGACCTTATCACTTCCATGTCATAATGGGGCATCAAAGAGTTGCTGCCATCATTGCGGTTGCATCATTCACTATAATTGGACTCCAGTTCTTTATCAGTGGGACCCTAAGCTGCTCTCTCCCCTCAGGTTCTGCTATTGGCTGTGATTGTTCTGGTCTAGTAGGGCTGCGTCTTCGGGCGATCAACACTGTGATGGTTTGGAGGTCTCCCACTGAGGTATCTGAATGTCCCGCAGCTGGGGCTCCATAGTCTTCAAGCCACGCTGTCCAAAAGCCTCATTCGAAAAAGGATCTTGTCCAGAGAATAACTTATTTGAGTACATCTTATAAATTTACAAATATACATGTCAAGAACATTATTCATTCTGCTTGGGCTGGCTTGACGGGACCCCTCTCTCTCTCTCTCTCTCTCTCTCTCTCTCTCTCTCTCTCTCTCTCTCTCTCTCTCTCTCTCTCTCTCTCTCTCTCTTTCTCTCTCTTTCTCTCTCTATCTCTATCTCTATCTCTATCTCTCTCAGACTGACACACGGATACATGCTCACATATGCACATGTTAAGGCCTAAGTAAGGGTGTTTGGTTTCAGCATTTTCTGGTAGTTGAAGTAAAACTCATAATGGGATCACATATATAAAAGTTTAGGTTGCCAAGGATGTTGCGTAACAGCATGCATAGCTTGGCACAGGCTCAAGTTCCTGGACAGCTGGGGGATCATGGGAAACTGCATAAAAATACCGCGAGCGCTGCTGGCTGTTAGACCTTAAGAATGATTTCCTGCCTGTGTCTATACTGGCCGTTAATCTTGTGGCCTGTTACACCATTATAAGCCCCCCGCATACCCTTGTATGGTCATCTTTAGTCCTTAGTGAGTTTTCCCTCTCATCTAACCATGTAGCTCACTAAACTGCTGACATCATTTCTGTGGAACAGTGGGAGGATGTGATGTGAGAGAGGGTGCGTCTGATGTCATATGGGAGCTCTATAATTAGCCGCAGTGTGTCATATGGTGTATCTGTGTGAAATCCCCTGAATGCGCTCCTCTGCCTGTTGCATGGTGGGGCGTTCATTAGTCCTGGGTAGCACGGCTGAGTAGCTATTTTCCTGAGTCACAGAATAAACATGGCACAGGCATGGTCTGGGTAAAGGGTCTCCATACTTGCTCTGGCCTGAGAAGTCTGGTTTGGTTGATTCTAAGCCAGGGCATCATTCTTGTTTTTCAGAGTCCCAAGAATCCTTGCAGAACCTTGGGTTGGGGTTTTGGTGTTTCATTTTTGCCGGCCTGTGCATTTTTCGAAAGTGACAGTTGATAAGTGTTCGCGGTGGGGAGGACGAGGAGTAGTTTCGGAAATGCCACGTGCTGCTTTCACATTCGTTGTGCTGCAGTCTGTTTCAAACCCAGCCGAGAGATGGGCTCACCTGCTTACTGGAAACCAGTCCAGCAACTAATCAATGTCTGACAAGCTTTTAGCCTTTTGAGGACTATGATTTTTTTTTTTTTTTTTTTTTTTTTTTTTTTTTAATTATTTTTAAAACTATTGGGGATTGCGACAATTGGAATTAGAATCAGCATTTTTTCTTGAGTACCTTAAAGGTTTATAGCTGGTGAATTCACTGGTGTTCGGCATCCTGATGTGCACTGTGTTTGGGGCAAAAGGCCGTGAGACAGATTCAGGAATGAAGTTTTGGGATGTCCTCCTCTCCCTTAGACTTGGTGACTAAGGGAAAGCAAAGCAGGGATTACTGGAAATCATTCAGCATTTGTTTGATGGCACTTCGAAGGGAAAGATAAAAGAGAATTTAGTTTTCTATTCCACATCAGCAGAAAGAAACCAGTTGTAATAATCAAACGGGAAAGCGACAGGAGAAGAGAGGGTTGTGTTGTTGTGGTGGGACTGCATTGTTCTTCACGATACTCCCTGCGTTGTTTATTTGTGAACTTAATCAATTCCGGCAAGTGTCTCCTGGATGTGTCTCTCTGAGTCTTCCACATCTGCAGTGTGTGGCAGGACAGCCAGCTGAAGACATGCAAACAGACTTAATGGCATCCGCATATACATATATATGTGCGTGCCGACACATGCAAACGCTTGTACGTGCACTGACTCTTCCCAGCAGGCATGTAAAGAGATTCTCTTTGATCAGTGGACAGAGATGGATAGTCACACTTATGTGTGTGCTCAGCTATTCAAAGAAAACGACTGACAAACAGACACATGGCCTCATCAGTCACTAGCACACAAGCTCACTGACTCATATTAGAATGGAAGATGTTTGAATTGTTTCCTGGCACTCCAAATCACACATGCTCGCGCGCACTGTCCAGTGGATCTCCCAGTGACCTGCAGGGCTCTGGAAGCCCTTGGCACCCTCTTGACCCCTGACCAGTTTGGACCGCAGAGGTCAAAACTTAAAAGAGCAAAGGAACCTCACTTACCCTGTTTATCCTTGGTGCCCAGAGGGTTAACCTCTAGAGCGCTGAAATAAAGTTTCAAAAAATTATGAACATATGATCTTGTGCTGTTGACATCCTGTCTATGTGGGAACTTAAGTTTCCACTTGATGGGGTTTCGACAGCTTTGATTTTGATATGTTACATCATTGAGCAACAGTAGCTGCATTTAGTGCTCTAAGGGTTAATATAAGGAAGGCAGTGCCCTGTAAGTGCTGTGTGTTACCCTTGGCCTGTATTATCTATACACTACCAGTCAAAAGTTTCAGGACACCCCAATTTTTCCAGTTTTTAATCAAATTATGCTGTTCCAGTCCAACTAATAACTTGAAATGGTACAAAGGTAAGTGGTGAACTGTCAGAAGTTTTAAACAAAAGGTAAGGTTACCCAGGTTTTTTGTACGCCGTCGAGTAGGTGAAAGGATGGTTCCTCAGTATGTGACATCAATTGTCAAACATGGAGGAGGAAGTGTGATGGTCTGGGGCTGTTTTGCTGGATCCAGGGTCAGTTATTTGTACAGAGTGAAAGGCACCCTGAACCAAAATGGCTACCACAGCATTCTGCAGCGCCATGCAGTACCCACTGGTATGCGCCTAGTTGGTCAGATAGGTTCATCCTACAGCAAGATAATGACCCAAAACATAAGTCCAAGCTCTGCCAGAACTACCTTAGGAAAAAAGAACAAGATGGTAAGCTTGAAAACATGGAGTGGCGAGCACAGTCTCCAGACTTAAACTCCATTGAGACGGTTTGGGATGAACTGGACAGAAGAGTGAAAGCAAAACAACCTACAAGTGCCACACATTTATGGGAACTTCTGCAACAGAGTTGGGAAGAACTTTCTGAAGAATATTTGATTTCCATTGTAGAAAGAATGCCACAAGTGTGTTCAGCCAAAGTATATCTGCCAAAGGTGGCTACTTTGAGTCAAAAGCTTCGAATGCATTTTGATTTATAAATTGATTCCATGATTTCTTTAACTTCAATTGTTTATTTGTTCTATCATGTCTATGTTTTTATTCCAGAGTACAATGAGACATTAAACTGCATAATTTTCAATAAAAAAAACTGGAAAAATTGGGGTGTCCTAAAACTTTTGACCAGTAGTGTATGTTGTTTAATATGCTGATTACCTCCGCCAAGGAAGCTATGTTTTTGCTAGTGTTGGTTTGTCTGTTTCTGTCTGTCTGTGTACAAGATAACTCAAAAAGTAATCAACTGATATCTCTGAAATTTTGTGGGTGGGTTGTTATTACATCAGAGATGGACCCTATTTATTTTGACTGTGATCTGTCAAGCAATATGGCTGTCATGGTGGCCATCTTGAAATCCTATGACACGCAATAACTGAACTTCGCTCCCAGTGATATTACTCAAATTTTGTGAGTTGATTGGTCTAGCATCGGTGACAGAACATATCAGTTTGGAACACGCTGCATAAAACAATATGGCTGCCATGGGAGCCATCTTGAAATCCTATGTTGCAGATGCCTTAAATTTCTCATGGACCATGTTCACTCTGCAAGATTTCGACTGTGCTGCTTTGGCAGAGGTTTGCACTCTGAGTGCCTCTAGTCTTAACTATGACATCGCTGAGTACTCTGAAAGCATTGCTCTTGTTCAGTGGCTACCAAAGCTCTGGAATCCAGCAATGGTGTCTCTGTTTACCACTCGAGAATGTCATGTGTATTTCTGTGTAAAAGCTGCATTGCCGCCAATGTCAGCTTGTCTGTCACGCTTGCAGGGAAATGCCATGCCGTCGAATTGCGGTCTTGTCGTGGTGTGGTTTTTCAAATTGATTGGTTGTGACATAGATCGGTTTTGACATTATATAATGACACTGCCTCTTTGCAGTCCTCATTTATTTGTTTGTTTGTTTATTCATTTATTTACTTACTGATTTATTTTCAGCAGGCTAAGATTCTGGGTTATCACCCACTATATAATGTTTGTACCTGTTGTGGGAAATAAAGAAATATGTAAGCCGGCAAACAGGTACTGATTACTTGTCTCAACAGGGCATTAGCCCCATCTGTAAGCTATCACATACTGGGTACAGCCTTCCAAATGCAGTTTAGCTGGGACATTGACAGGTGCAATCCAGCTACATTCCAGTGCTGGGATGGAAGAGTAATGGTCTGCACGGTTTCCATGGAGATGAGATGGGAGGTGGTCAGTAGCATCACCAGCAGCCTCCGTGGTAATTTCATTGGGAGGGAATTTGGATAAACGGCACTTAATTTTCTGCTCTGGCACTCATCCAGAATGAAGCTGCACTGCAGGGTCTGAGAGAGGAAGTCCGAGTGCTTCTGCTGAACTGATAACAGAGAAAAAAAAACTGCTTTCACTAGTGAAGTGAACAAAATAACTGGCAAAATTAAATCATCTTTAAAGCGGTCTTTTGAATTTATTATCTTTGAACCTTGAAATAATATATATGAGTTGGAACAGAAGTAGTTTACAGAATTATTGATGAATAATTGCTGGTCGGCTGAAGTATGTGTGGAAATTCAAAGATTGCTTTAATAAAATTGTTATAATAAATGCTTGAAGATTATTTAGACATATATTTTCTGCAATTATTTGCTGTCCGTCCATCCATCCATCCATCCATCTAGCCATCCATCCTTATCCAACCCCCTTACTCCTGGTCAGGCTGATGGTGGGCCGGAGCCTAACCCAGCATGCATTGGACGAGAGGCAGGAACACACCCTGGACTGTCCAGTCCATTTACAGTGATCACTAGGGTGGTCCAATAATGTGCAGAATTTTTTTATATACAGCAGAAGTCAAGGCACCTTTTCAAAATGTTCCAATTATGACATTAATCTAACCTGCACAATTTCAAGTTGATATATGAACGTAAAAGCAGTGCTCAAGATGGATCAATTTCACAAGCTATTTGCTATCATTGTGCCGTATTAGAGAACCTGCAAACTTTTGAGTGCATATATTGTTCCATCCAACAAATAACACAGAGCTGTATTCAACTAAAACTAGATCATATACTATTGTTTTAACATATCATAAACAAAAGTAGGTCATTCACTTCTGATTTAAACAACACAAATTTCAAAAAAGACAGCAACAACCACAATGCACGTGTTTCACGATTGTTCAGATTGTTTAAATGAAATAAGACCATTTGAAACATTTTTATGCAATTCCGTTGCTTTCAACCCCTGAGTAAAAGAAAAAGCGTGAGAAGTCTGGAGTCATAACTGATTTCCATGTTACTAGTGGTGAAATGCACCGTGACGCATGTGAAACTGATAAACCTCCTTGTACATAGACTTCAATTATTACATCGCCTATGTGCTGATTAATGAAAACTGGCCACACCTGATGATGCTGAGTTTTGACCCGACGCTGAAGCCCTCCACCACAGTTTCAAAAAATCCTGGAGGAAACCCTGGATATAGATGACCCCATGAGCACTGCTTTCTATGAACAACATCACTAAGATTTTTTGCATAATTACATAGTTTAGTAAAACAAACAAACTGGTTAATACCATGAAGTTAATTTTTTTGAACCACCCTAGTGATCACACACCGCTCACTGACGCACTCATGCCTGATGCACTTTGCAGATTCCAGTTAGCCTGGAATGCATGTCTTTGGACTGTAGATCACCAGAACACTTGACAATAACACAGTAAAGGCTTTATAAATTAAATTGTAATTTGTACTTTTTACCTGGTATTATCATTTGACCTGCTTTTGGAGATGTTCCTCTCATTTTTGGATCCATTTAGAGTTGAAGTACGATACCTTTAAGGTAATGGGATTCACTGTATAGTATTGTAAATATGCTGGCTTTATGGACCATGTACTGAAAGTCTTTTACAGCAGTGTAAATATAGTCCTGTATTTTATAATGGCAGTAATGTTGGCAATATAGTATTGCAATATATAAAATGATGTATGTATTCCAACTCATTTTCTGATATACTGGAAATTACTTGTAAAACACTGCTGTATTCTTTGAAACCTAAAAAAGAAAACATCCCATCCTCCCTGATATTACAATTGTTTTGTGCATATGTGTGTGTGTGTACTGAGTTTGTGGAAAACTTTTATGGGTGGATGGAAAGAACTAAAGATGAGATGAATTATCAGAGGATTACTGACATGCTTGTTTACCGCTGCAGCTGAAACCGTGGTAGTGCAATCATAGCACCGTAACCTAGGCAGCGAGATGCCCAGACATGTCAGAAGATGTCCAGTGTTGATGGGAGTTTTCATGATACTGAAGGACTACTTTGAGTGCCTGTGTGCCTGCCTGCATACCTGCTTGCGTGGACCCCTCTATGGGTTAAATATGGTCAAACAAAAATGCAATTTGAGAAGCCTTCAATACAAGCTGAAACATGGCACTTCAAGCACTCTGCACTGTTTGATTTCAAATCTGACATTGTGGTGTATGAAGACAATTGAGGAAAAAATATTTCACTTCAGCGTTGACCTTCATTTTTGCGGGAGCTTTGATTGGAGTTTGGATTGAGAGGATATTCTGTAATGCCTTCATAAGCTCTGTTATATTCATAAGCTGCCTCCAAGGACCCAGGCAGGTACAGCCGCTGCAGCGGAGGAGTGCTGGAGGATGTCTGCATAGATGTGAATGTGCCTTTTCTGAATGGAGTGTGAATAGGCCCAACTAGTGTTGCAGACAGCAGGAAATCGCAGGAATATTACTGCACAGACCCTGACCCACCCATTCAGTGAACTGCTGCTGTGATTTTACCACCTGTGACCCCACATTTTGTCTATTCAGTGTTTTCACTCAGTGTTTTATCCATTTATCTCAGCCTCTATCCTTCTCTTTCTCTCCGTTTACGTTTTCACGTTATCTGAGCGAGACATTTGAACACTTCACAGAAGGTGCTTGATCCAACAGTCACACGGGCCTGCTTTATTCACTGTGGATCAGTGCTCTTCAGGCCTCCTCCAGACCTCCTGCATGTTTTTTAGAGAGAGGCCTTCCTACACTCCGGTCTCTGACCTCCATCCCTGAGTGCCCTGTGTCGGCACTCCATTCAGCACCTCTGTGTTACATCTAACCCATGCTGGCATCCAGAATATTCTCTCTGCACCTCTTCAGTCCCAGTCGTTCCTGAATACCAGCGATTTTATTTGAACTGAGGCACTTCAGGTTGGCATTTTGTCTGCTGAATATAAAAGGAAACTTTTAATTTGGGCTTTTCCTGTTATTTTGGCAAATATCTGGTTTGTAAGAGGTGAACTGCTTAATTATTGGGTATCTGGTGTCCTCTCCCAGCTGAGTGAGCTGATTGGTCAGTCTCCGTATGTCTTAGCCAGCATGAGCCGTGGGACTTTTCTCACCGGCTCCCCCTGCCATCACGTTCTGTGGTACCATCAGTGTTTCAGTCCTCGTGTGCATGCATTTGCATTTGGTGTATAATAGTGTACAGGATTTCAATACAGAATCACGGCCCTCAGTTCTGTAGTAAAATTGCATGGTCCTCACTCAGAATTCCACACGAGTATACACTTTAGTGCGCATGTGTGCGTGCTTGAAGTCCTCGGGTGAGATGATCAGAAGAGCAGCAGCAGGACTGCTGTGGAATCTGAGCAGTTTTGCCTGCTTGACCCTTGACCTCTGGCCTCTTCACCTTTGCTACTGCCACTTCCTGCAGACATGGTCTCATGGGAATGTGATTGAAGGTGGGGGGTAGGAGAGGGTGTGCCTGGAAGAGCACTCAGGAGAGACTTATCTGCCGAGCTGAGCATAGTGAAACACACGGCCGCTCGAAAGGTAACAGCCCTCATGAAACGGCTTATGAAGCAGGACACTTTCATGAAGGAGGCTCCTCTCCCTGCTCCATCAGTGGCAATGCAGCACAGTCCTATAACCACACTCAGGATGCAGCCCTGTCTCTACTGAACTGTTAGTAATGAGGTTGTTGCAATCTACGTAGGTGGTCACATGATCCCCAAAGGAAAATGTACACAAAGGTTGATCGCAGCATGGTGAAAATGGGGGAAATCTTGTGCTGCTGTTGGTTGCACCAATAATGATGCCATTCAGTCGTCCGGAAAATACTGCAAAATAAGTTCCCATCAATTTCCACAAAATAATTAAGCCGTTTTGAAAGAATGGCTTGTTAAATTAAAAAGAATTGACTGTGGAAAGCCTTAAAATCCAACAAAACATTCAGTTCTTTGCTCAGAGCACTTTGAGAAAAGCTCCTTCACGTACCAGAATTTCACAAGTAAGTCAACGGTTTTGTTGCAATGAAAACTGGTTTTAAAGTGAAGATTTAAAGAAATTAATGGAAAAGACATTCAATACAAATATTAACCTTAAGCCCGAACGCCCCTGGTACCGGGGGCAATGAATTTGCATAATAAATACAGCATGTTTTGTAATAGCAACCTCGTCATGCGGCATATTCTCTTAAAGCGAAGAAACTCTGCGAAAAGTTCGTGATGACTGTTTTTACCTAAACCGAACACAATTCAAGTACCAAGCAAGTAATAAGCATCTAGCAAAACATTAAATAAAATAAGATCAGTGCTCTATCTCAAGCATTTCCACTGAATTTGTGCTATGCATACAAACGATACCTCAAATGAAAGAGGACAGTTCACAGAATCCAACGATATAAGCCATGTCATTTTAAATTGACACCACACTCAAAGAACAGCAGCCATACACTTTACAGTCTACAGAGATGAGCAAAGAATTTTCTAACCTTTGATATTTTGTCATAAAAAGCTATTTGAGGGTAAATCTGTGCTTGCTATTGTTTTAGCCAGTCCATCTCAGAGTCCTCTCACCATTATGCTATGCACTCGTAACCTCAGCAGTATAATCGCTTAAATGGTTTGTTTTTAGTATTTTCGCTATAATTAACCACTAAATATTCAACTGTTGTTTTCAAAGCCGGTTTATGACTGAGAATCCTTGCGCCAATATGCTCAAGTTCAAACACAGCGCAGCTATACAAGTGCTAAATCAACCAGTGAATACATAGTCTGTTGAGCTAGTGTCGTGGATAAGGCGGAGCATTTGGACCTGAGCAACTGGGGTTCAATATCCGGTTATACATGCGACCTTTCAGAGCAAGGAAATATTTATTTATTTTTTTTGTATAAATAAATAATTATTAATCGATGCATTCCCATCCCATCAAAGCCATCTTCCTGGGTCACTTCGGGGATCATGTGACTTACACTACGGTTGCTGCATCCAGTGCAACGCCTCTATTGTAGCGTCAGCCGTAGAAAGGTAGATGTCAGCTCATCTTCTACACAAGCAAAAATTCCTGTTCCTCACTAAGGCTGGTCAAAAAGCCTCGGGAGACCACAAAGGGTGCATTACTTTCGGGAAACACACCCATGGGATTTCAGCGGCGGTCATTTCCTCTGTGTACTATGATGCTTAGCGCAAGGTGAGGTTGGTGTAAAGAATGAGCCGTCTTCAGCTCTGAGACTTCTGCAGTAAGGCTGCGTCCGCTGAGGTTTTAGGGAAAGGGATGTGGTGGAGAGTTTCTTTATGTCTCTGACATCTCGTTTAAAGGAAGTGATTATGGGGAGATAAGCGCACTTTTCCCGGTTGCTTCACACAAGCGGTCGTTCTTCTGCCCTCTTTTCTGGCGGGGAAATCCTGAGGATGCAGCTGTTTCACACACCTGTGCGTCTGTATGGCCTCTTTCACCAGCTACCCTGGGTGGGTGTGTGTGTGTGTGTGTGTGTGTGTGGGAGTTTATACGTGTGTGTTTTTGAGTGATAGGACAGTGGAAACTCAAATGTACCATGACCAGGAAACCTTGCTTTCAAGTCATTTGTTATGTCTTGGCCTCCTTTTTTCTAGTCTATTACCAAGTGAAATGCAAGTGTTCCCACCAATTATTAGAGAACACAGGAATGCTTCAAATGCATTTCTCCAGGTGAAAACTGAAATAATTTGTAGTGGTATTTTTTTACATGTTTTCAATTAGTATTTTCAGTTATCAAATTGGATTTTCTATGAACTCAGGTGTTATTTTGATGTGGTAAATGTGTTTGAGGGTGGAGAAAATTACTCTGGAGTGGTGGGAGATGTTCCACCCACAGGAGGTAATATGGCTCTGCAGTCCGGTAAAGCTGCATAGATACTGCGGAAATAGATTGAATAGAATGGTTCTCTTAATGAATGGGAGTGTAGGTATGCAAAGTTAAGTGTTGCCATTACAAAGTCATATCTTATCTGATCCTATGTGCAAATTCAAGTTGATAGAATGGACCTCCCTTGTTGGTCTGGAATTGATTCCATCCTGACCTAGTTTCCTGTTGATGTGATGCTCAGTTTACTATGGCTTCGCTAATGGATGGAGGATTTGCATCGGCAAAGCTTCAATCTTCTCATTCTGCATCCCAGTCGTCTTTCTCAGTCTAATGGGTGCTTGCACCAGACTGTTTTGTTTTTGAAATGTAGTTCCTCGGTGTAATGTCTGCCCCGGTCAATTAAGTGGGCTGCAAAGAGGAAATAAGTGGCTGAAACAATCGAATGGACAACAAATATGGCTCGGCCTGATGGGCTGGAAGAGGCTCTTCTCATGTAGGAAAAACACTAAAAGGGCTTTAGGTCATGGTAGATGCAAAATTGAGTTGAGAGACCAAATGGGGCTGGAAAAAAATGACACAGCTGTCCTTGTTTCTGTATTTCAAAGCTCAGAAAATTTTACACAGTTGTACATGCTGTTATTTGCCTTCTCTTAGTTTACTGCTAATATATAAACAGCCTAGGGAACTTCCGGGAAATATGCTTTCCCATCCCTCGCACAAGCTTCATCTGACCAGCTAAGCAGAGCGGGTTTACAGCGAAGTGGAGAAGGAATTAATTTGTGTTCACTATTTAGGGAAACATAAAACCTTGAACAGTGATATCAATTCCATACTGCACTGTCCCTCTTATTATTTCATTGTTTTATTTGCTTATGAGAATTCTATTTGCTTGGTTCTCATTACTGTACTAGAAGAACATTGAGGGCATCTTCCTTACACGGCATATTTGCATTGTTTGAACCAGTTGTGACTCTGGAATTTAGTATATCTGAAGCACCTTAATCTATGTTCTTGTAAATCCAGTTGAGTCCCTGCTGATTCCACTGAACTTTGACAGTGATGGACTGTGATACAGTGATTCCATGTCTATGTTTAGAACTGCTGTGGCTGATAACGGCTCCTGCCATTTCCTGGAAATCTGTACATTCCTCCTTTGGGCCAGTTGGAGGTTAACATCTGCAGATTCCTCTCTTGTGTAATGCACTTGTTTCGTATATTTCTGAGCATATGTTTGTTGCGTCTGTATCAACACTTTGTGATAGAATGTCTCCAGAGCCACAAAGCCCTATTTACAACAATGGGTGCGACCAAATTTGTAGGTTTTCTACGGTCGCCCTTGAATGATTCTGTCCCGTTTAAACTATCTGGCTCTCAGTGAGTGGAGAAGTGGTAGCCTTTGCTGACTGATTGACCTATTAATATCTTTGTTTTTATTAATTTATTTAAAGGTCTGCTGACATGTATGTGCGACACGTATTTTTGCATATTTATACCCCATTTAAACTGGAATCCAAAGCCACAATTAATTTCCTCAAGGGTATGGAGTTAGATGATGTGCATTTATTTTGTCATATTTTATTCTTGTTTTGGGTATGAGAATAATTGTGCTTCACATTCTTTTGGGGAAAAACGTTACTCATTGAACAAGTTTATTTTTTCTCTGACCCCTTGTATTAGTGTAGAAAAAATTTCCTCCATTTTGCGAATCCTTTTGCTTCAATGCATTAATAGCCATATAGACTCACTGGACAGCCCATTGTATGCAAGCATAGGATTTGAACACCAATCCTTACCGTTTCATTAGAGCCAAACAGCACACCAGACCCAGCAGAGCATGCTGGGTTTGCTGGTGTATGTGACGGGACGAAGGCTAAACAAACTCTCAGTCACTGGAGAGATCCTCAGTCTTTTGCCACTTTTCCTCACAGCAAGAAAACATATCCAGCATGTTCTGGGAAAACACAAACAAAACGCGCAGCAAAGTGCCAGCAGAGTTTTTCCACTATGTCCCTGTAGAGCCAAGTGACGTGTGTCATTGCAAAGTCTTTGCTGCCTTGGTGCGAGGAGATGACTCCGGGCCATCCTGGAACAGCTAAGAAAGTCTTGTTTAACTGTTTAATGCAGCAACTGGCTTTGTTTAAATGCAACTAATATGGCCTGCTGAATGGAAGAAATGTCTTTCCCAGTACCTGGTTTTCTACTGTTATTGAACCATAGCCACATAATTTCTGTCATAGAACAAGTGAATTCTTTCAGTATTTTCTGACATGACTGCTCAACTCTTGGTAATGTGTGGCCATTCCTTAGCGTAAGTGGAGGTTTCTCATAGGTTCAGTTTTGAGTTTTTGGCTGCTTATACTTTTTTGAGAAGTTGCTGGAACCTGAATCCTGTTTTTCTCCTCTCTCCTGCAGGTCATACAGTCAAAAGAAGGCTGCCATAGAGAAGGACTGCGCTCAGGTACAAGCTTTTATTGTGTTCTTTGGCGAACTGCCTCAGACTGTGTTCGTTCTATAATGGTATTCTTTCTGCATCATGTGAACTAAGACAGGGCTGTAGTTATATTCATCTTGTGGTGCCAGCTGGACTCTGAATTGGGGAGAACTGTGTACGTGATGTCATCTTCCTTCTTCCTGGGCCACTGTTCTTCCTGGCTGGCTGGAATGGTGATGACCATCGCCCAGCGATGTCATCTGATTGTTTGAGTCATCAGGGTTGGTGCTATTACTTTTTTCTAGTGAATGTATTCTTTTTTTCACTATAGACTATGTTTGTTTTGTTGTCCTTGGGAGACAGCCAACCCATTGTTACATTCAATGCGCTAGATTATAATTACCATTCATTTTCAAATCAAGAAACTCACATTGTGTCATTTTTGGTTCTTTGCAAAAAAAAAAAAAAAAAAAAAGAACTTGCGCTGAAGTTTGTTCCAAAAACGGTTTAGTGCGGTGGAGGATCTGTCTGGTATTGTGCAGGGCAGAAGATAGCTGTGTTCTGTTCTAACATTTACACTGTTAGACCTCATTGTGCTAGCTGTGTTAAAATTTGTGGCACTGCTGTGGAAACCGAATCTGTACTGGGACGTCCCAGTTCTGAACCGGCAGTGTACACGGAACTTCTAATGTGGATCTGACAACCATCACTGGGGATGAAAAATGAGAAGAAATCCATGTGGTGATGAACCCTTTAGTCTGTCATTGCTTTCAACCCCCCCAGCCCCCATTTCTCTGCTTCAGCTTCTTTGTTTTATCTGTTCCAGGACTGAGGCTGCAGTTCTGGAACTTACTTAAATTGGTACTTTCTGTTCTACAGCTTCCTGATTTTGAAATTAAGCCTCTCAAGGAGAGATAAACTATCTTGTTGTGAGGAGATGGAGGTATCAGTCTGCTTTTTGATAGGTGTTGACGTTTGTGTGAGAAATCTGAACGTCTTGTACGCCATAAGAGTATTTTTGCGATTGGTGTGCAGTGAGAGTGAGATCACGGAGTGCTGTGTGAGTTCTCAAGACTACATTGGGCTGTGTTGTTACCACCAGTAACACTTTGAGTGGTTAAGACTACATTTTGTGGCTAATTGGGAATATTCATTGGCTGAAAGGTGGCAGACTGGATGGCTATTGGTTTGGATGTCTGAGTCATGGTCACTTTTCCCTCGATACGAGCTTGCCATTGGTTGATGGCGTGGCTCTCTCTTGATGAAGTGAGTCACCACCAGCGTGGTTGGATGACACCATCAGTCACAGGCTAAGTATCATCATTTATAATTGAAGCATTTCATTTCGTACCAGCTGGAGAATTTTATCTTCCTTTATTGACTAATTACCTGCGCACCTGCCTTCTCTAATGAACAAGATACCCCTCGTTAACTCTCGTTTGTATGACCATGAGCATTCCCACATCAGTCATTTTCTATCTTTTCAGTCGTAACCCGAACAATTTATATCCAAGTGTAAGGAAAATGTAGTACAAATGCTGTATAATTGAGCGGTATTTGGAGCCCAGTAGTGTTCAGTGTTAATCTTGAGGTTACACAATCATACAATCTCACAGGACTCTACTAAATTGCGATCACCCAGGTAATTAACATTGTTCTTAAGGTTACCTGGGGTCAACTGTAAAAGAGAGTTGGCTTATTCTGGGAAGAGGTAAAAGCAGGAAATAGCAGGTGGCTGGACTCTCCCCTGAGCTTGGCTTGACTCTATGTCCCAACCCACTTCCTGTCATTCAGTCTGAATGATGTTATATTGAGTCATTTTGAAATGCAATTTCGTAATGGTATGTTTATGCATGTATTGTATAAAACTGCAGGCTATTCATTTCAGAATAGAATAAAATGCCAGCGTTATGATGTAAGAATCCATTCTAAGACCATTACCAAAGTTGTTCCAAATTAATCAGAGCCCGCTTATGATTTAAACTGATGGGAGAGATTACTTTGGGGAAAGTAGCTTAGTTCTGACAAAAAAAAACTGTTTTCTCTGGCAAGGCTGTCGGTCAGCACAAAGTGCCTGCTTTGCTGTATGAAATTGTTCCCGTCCTCTGTATCCCTAAAAGGGGCCAGGATGTGACCGGTTGTGTGAGGCATATGGGTCTTTCCCAGGTTAGCTAATCATGGTGGAGCTACACCGCTCCAGACCTCTGAATCCTAAGGCTCAATTAGGTACTGATGGGTCTTATGAGAATTTATAGATGAATGAGCGGCTACCTCTGGACAGTGCTTACGTGTTTGCGTGTTTGCGTAGGTGTTTTTGGGACAAACACACACACACACACACTCTCTCTCTCTCTCTCTCTCTCTCTCTCTCTCTCTCTCTCTCTCTCTCTCTCTCACATACACACTCTCACTCACTCACACACACACACACACACACACACACATGCACACACACACACACTCTCACACACTCTCTCTCTCTCTCTCATACACATACACATACACACTCTCACTCACACACACACACACACACACATGCACACACACACACACGCTTACTGACAGAGGCAGGAAAGCCACCTCTGCTGATTTCAGATTTCATGCTTGAGATTCCAGTATTTGAATTGCCGAGGCTCTAATGGAGGGTGTGGTATTGGCTCTGCTGCATTGTGCGATAATGCAGATCCACATCAAGCCACCATGAAAAAGAAATAAATGCACTGAATTATTGTTCTTAAGGATATGAGAGATGGCGAAGGCTTCTCCCATGCTTGTGGCTCTGGCGGTGAGCGGGAGGCAGCTGGAGTCTCATTTCCATGTGCAAATTTATTTAAAATGCGAAGAACAGTCACTCCGTTCAGCTCTCAGGGCGCTCTTGAATCCTCGCCCTTCCTCTCCATCCCTCTGCTAATGCTCACTCGCTCCCTCTCCTTCCTTCTCTCTCTCCTCTTTCATTTCTCCTCTCACCGGTCTGTCAAATTCAAATGAGCTCCTTTGGCGTGACAGTGAAAAGGCATCACGTTTCCAGAGGGCACAAGTAATGAAAACACATCCCTGATAATTGACAGCTGTAAAAACAATAATAATGGTAATCAAAGGAATAATAACGGTTTATGCGTAATGCCCCCTGTTTCCTATTTGCTCTCCCTCGGGCTACGGTCACAGACATGAGAGACAATGGTGTTATGTTTCCCTGTGGAATGCCAGTGATTTAATTTAGCCTACTCATTCAATTGGGCGATATGACTGCATATCTTTGTTAAAATTGATTTTTTTTTTTTTTTTCACGTGAGGGATTGTATGTCTGTCATTTGTGATACAGTTTCAACCTGCTGCTCTCTTTGTCCCCATTTTCTCTCCTGTCCTCCCTCCTTTCTCTAACCATCTCTGCATTTTTTTTTTTTACCTTTTTTCTATTTCTGTTCCTTATCTTCCTCTCCTGGTTTTTCTCTGTCACTCATGGACTGTGACAGGCCTCTCCTGCTGCAGACTGGAAGCAGAACGCAGGGTGAATAGACCCTGCCTTTTGCCCACCTTGAGTTTGCTTTTCCTGACTGCTTTCATCCGGAGGTGGACTTTGTGTCATCCATTGATGCTCATAGACATGTACAGTATAGTATTTCAGCTGTTCTAGAAGAGTAACAGGCGTGATGTTTCTCCGTGTTGACTGAGCATTATCATTTAACTGCATAATGTGACTGACTTTTACATCGCAATTTAGAGCTCACGACTATGTCAGTCTTTGGAAGAAATTTGCATTTTGTCACCCCCCGCTTTTCATTTTCATTTTTTGCTTTCTCTCACTATTTGTCTCCCTTTCTTTCTATGTCCTGTTTTGTCATCCTTTACTTCTTTGTTAAATGTCAGGGATTCAGAGAAACTGCTGAGAGATGGTGTCCACACTGATTCTTTTTTCCGAAGGAAAGTGTCTACGCAATGGCTGTTTACATCATGTCTTTTTGCATTGTGTTGCTATAGAACACCGCACAAAATACGTCTTTCTCTTTTGATTTTTGGAATGTGATGAGTGATGTTGATCCTGACTCTGACTCATGCTCATGGCACGTGCTGCTTGGCACTCGTAGTCCTTTGCGCCACATCAAAACAGCACGTGGATTTTTAAAGGGATCAAGTTATCATCTATGACTAACAGTTTGGTGGATTTGGGAGGTGTTGTGTGCGATGCTGTTTTAGCATCTGTTCATGTTATTAGAAAGATGATAACCTCTATGATAAATGTGCTGGGACCTTAAACGGTCCCAGGTGCACCCCAGATTATTCTGACCTCGAAGGTTACGACCTGCCTTCTTGGTAGAGCATCATATGTTTGGACGAATCTGTGGGTTGTCTTTTCCCCGTTCCTCTCCTTCTGTTGTCCATCTCATTTGACTTTTTCTGTGTCTCACGGTCTCTCTCTTCTCCCTCACGTATGCACTCTCTCCCTTCTCGTTTCATGTCTTTTTCCCTTATTCTTTCAGTGCTCTGCGCAGCTGTTTGTGATTAGGATTGTATCTATTGGCGATGAGCATCACACACACACACACACACACACACACACACACAGTCCTTCATTCTTCTGCTCTGACACATTCATCACATTACACACGCTGTTTACCAAGGTTTCACCTGGCCCTTCCACGGGCGGGAAATGGGACCTGTTTTTTGCATTTTACCAGGAGTGGGGCCTTATACACAGGCTTAATGTTCCTGGGAGTCAGTGGGTGTCTCTTTGCTGCATGGTTTGCTCCACCCCCCCTTAAGGATCGCTAAAGACTTCCAAATTCCCAAAGAAAATACCGTGGAAACCCCCAAGGTTACCCTGCTTTAGGTTGCTAACTTGTAACATGTAGTCCCTATTGTCAAGCTTGGGTTTGCTTTAAGTTTTTCAGCTGCAACAGACCATGTGTATTTGAAAGACTTAACCCTCAAAACACCCCCCGACCCCCTGATTTTAAAAGAGGTGCTTGTGAGCTGGTTTGCTTTTTTTGCTCATTTTAAGATCTTTTATCTTACTTGGCATGGCCCTGCAGTCCCCTGCACATGAGCTCACTGACGGCGCAGCTGTCCACACAAATAAACATTGTTTCTGGGAGTCTCTATGAACAGAGCCGTTCTTGTTCCTGTTGAGGGCCGCCGGCTCCGGACCCTCACCGGGGTCCAGGGAGAGCCCTGTTTATACAGCCGAGGAGCCTGCGCTGGCCCTCCAGCAGGCCCAAAAAAATGACAACCGCCCGTCAGAAAGCATAGGGCATGTTTCAACACTCTTAACTTCCTGTCCGGTCAACTGTGTGAAATTCGTAGAGCATGGAGGCGAAGACCAGTGACATAACGGTAAATGATTACTGCTCAACAAAGTTGGACACCTCTGCTGTAGAACTCCACCATTCGGTTGAAGTGTACCTGATTTCAGGAGTGATTTTGGAGAATCGACTCCCAGTTTTGTGTAATGCTGCAGTATGTTTTAGGTGTGTGTCAAATGCTTTTCCCCCTCATTTTGCTGATTTATTTGTATCCTCACTTAAGCTGCTGCATCACCACCTTGCTGGCCACACACAGTAGCAGGTCAGTGAACCTCTTTTCCATTGGCTAGTGACTTATTTCATCATCACGCAATTTATGCAGTGTGCAACAAGAGCGCAGATCAGCGGAGTGTTGACTCTATGGCACCTGGTGACCAGTAGGCAGGCTGATAGGATGAGTCACTCTCAGTAGTGGTCATAAAGACCCCTGGCTGACTTGAATCCAGTTTAGCCTGGAGGAACGGTGCCATTTACGTCCTTTCACTGCAGGCTCCTGGCTATAAGAAGCCAGGGCCATTGCCAAGGGTTGACCACCTGTGACTGGCATGGGGTTGAAACTGTGCTCAGGGCTGATTTTATGAGCTTAATTTGAATATAATTATGCTCCTAGAGATCGTAATGAGGAGAGAATAAATCAAATTAGAAATCTGTCGGCTTTTATGAGCACTGCTTGCTTTGTAAGGACTGTGAATTGTCCAGTTTTTGGCCAACCCTACCAGGACAACCTGTGGTTTCTGGTTTTTCCAATGGACGAATCCTAAAACCATGTTTGGTGCCCTAATGATTTCAGTCAGGATTCCTCTCCTCATTGCAGCGCATGAATTGATTTGATGAAAAGTGCTCAAGAAGTGCTGCACATAAACATGGCCAAACTGCAGTGCTGCCAGTAGCACTTAACATGAGGCTTTGGATGAGCCTGAATGAAAGTAACACTCCAATTTAATGCCAAAAATGCTTGAAGATTTGGAGATAAATCACAGGAGGATGGTGTGAAATTCCTGTTTACCAACTATGGATCATTTGTTGAAAAGCTTCTATTTTCCGAGACCCTTCTTGTGACTGATTATCCAGTGTAACATCAGGATTACATGAACCCTATTTACATGTATTTGACAATCCAGTATTATCCCGGAATTGCTGAGACATGCTCAGACATGATTTCTTTTTTGTTGTTGTTGTTTTTGCATACATGTCCTCAGCCCATTACATTTTTGTATGTGCACGTGCGTGTTTTATATAGGTCTGAGCTGTCTGGGTCGGAAATGTTTTTTTTTTTTTTTTCTTTTAATGGATGTTGTTTTTCTCCTCCGGCCGTAAGAAGGTGATGGGTTAAGATGGATGGATTTGTAATTAATGGCCTGATGGTCTGAGGTTGAGGGCTGTTGATACCGAGGGATTAGGACGGCCGGGCGTCAGCCTGTGAAATCTGTCTAGAGCCACCGGTGGGTCTGCAGCAATACGATGCTCCCCCATGCCTGCCCCGCCCCACCCCCACCACCACCACCACCAACACTCCAACTTCCCTTCATCCCTCCCCTCATTCTCTCCTCCATTAGACTCCTCTGCCTGTGTTCTGCAGCTGAAGAACAGAGGAGTAAAGAGCACCGGGGGGTTTAAGAGAGATGGGGGATTGAACTAAGTGGAGGAGGGCTAAGAGATTGAAGGGTGGAGAAAAAGTGAAGGAGAAATATCTCAGAGAAAGCGTAGGAGACTAGAGGCAGAGGGAGGAATGGGGAGGTGTACAATGGGAAATAAAAGCCAAGAGACCAAATTAATTGGAAAGCTGCTGAGCAGTGTGTTCATCAGGAGAAAAAGATGGAGAAATTTAGAAAATTGAGAGAACATCTGTGGCATCAGAGTTCATTGTCATTTTTTAAATTCTTATTATTTTAGCTTTTATTAATTTAATCAGAACTTTTCGTTATTATTGTTATGAATTACGCCTTTGCAATATTGAAGTGTTTTGACACCCAGCATTTGCTATGCCAATGAAGCTGATTCATACAGTATTTAATGTAACTGCTGCTTCGCTCATTACCCTCTCTCTCTCAGACTCCTACACTTGTCAGTGATGCATTTGCTGCCTGTCTAATTTGATGACAGTGTTGCAGCATGGCTGAGTTATGAATGTTTTTGTAAAAATGTTCATCGCGAAGCTGTCTAGAGAAGGCCAGCCTCAAGAAGAAGGGGTCCCACTGCTATTGACACAGTTAAGCTTGAATAAATGTGAACCCTGACCTCTCTAATTGTGAGGAAGTTGGTCTGAGCCGTGTTTTGGTAGGACTTTTCGGTGCGACATTCTACATCACAGCGGCGTGAGGCATACAAGGTGGATTGCTCGTTGCATTCCTCGGTTGAAAACACTGCAGCTTTTGACTGCTAGTAGTTTTTCCTCGTCACTTGTTGGTTTGTTAAATGGTTGGTAATTGGTAGCTCTTAGATGCCTGCTGGCTGTTAAATTTCTATTATCCATCTTTAACTCATAGTTCAGCTTATTTCCTGCACTGCAGCACCAGTATTGTGGCAGCCTGGGTCTCTAATGTGAATTGGGACATGGGGAAATCAAGGCTAAATACACACTCTGTCTCTGTCACAGCACACACCCGCACAGTTTCATGCCACCTTACTCATATGAAAACCTCACCTATTCCATTTCTGCTTTTTCTCACAAAAACACTACTGTAGAGCTCTGCCTGCCTCTGTCCCACACACCTCACGCTTGTTTACAGGAAGAGAGGAGGAGAGCGTGGTTGTTTGGAAATCATCAGATGAGGTGATGATCCTAGCTTTAGCTAAAGGAGATTGAGTGGGGGGTCCCCAGAAAGCGCAGCACCAGCTGTCAAAGCCCTTGCCCTGAACATGTCATTAATGATCACTTCTGCTGCGGGGTCAATGCATGTGAGGGCAAGCGACTGTGAAAGCCTGTGATGCGCCGGGCCTCATTAAGACCCTTGTGCCACCCTGTGAGGTCCCATAGACCACAACTACCCAACGCTGTCCCCAAAGATCCACCATCCTGTAGGTTTACTCTCCAAGGCTTGCAAAACCCTACTCATTCAACAGCTAGCAATCACTTTGAGATGGTTATTAGCAGACTCTGTAGAGTCAAATTAGGTTTTGCGTAAGAACCTCCAGGGTGATTTATATCCAGGAGGAGGCTTGCATAGCGACCTGACTGAAGCGAGGATGTTTCTTATTAAAGTCTGTCTATCAGTCTCACCGGATGTGGAAAGGGTGTGACGGAGAAGTGTACATTCTCACCAGGCTCTAAGCGTCAGGCTGTGAAACATGAAGCCTGGCTGATGAGAGAAGTTGTGGTTTGTAAGCACAACCTTCATGACACTGCTCACAAGTGATACAATTCTTCGTATGGGCAGGCATACATGAGTATGTATGCCCACTTATGTAAATGTGCATGCCCATACTTTGTGCTTTTGGGTCATTCCATGTCAGATCATCAAATGGGTCTCACCACCACCTTCTCAATTTAGCTAATTTTTGTGTGCAACTGTATAAAAATATATATATATATATATATATATATATATATATATATATATCACTGAGAAATGCAAAATTTCAGCTCATTCGGACCAAAAATGAATTTTTGGTGAATTATTTTCTAAGGGTACTGTCCGTCAGTTTTGTGTCGATTTTTTTTTTTTTTTTTTTACAAATTCACGTCAATTTACATTTTTCTTGTATTTAACATGGCATAACTTTTTTTTTTAATATCACACCTATAGCTTTGAAACTTTGCATCTAAGCTAATGTTATACTGCCTAATCAGAAAATGCAGTCTATTTTACTTTATCTTTCTTGGTTGTGGAGCTATGAGGACACCAAAAGTGCCTTTTGTTCAGACAGTTCCATGTTTAGGTCCCCAAAGCACCCCCAATGTAAACCCTAGCATAGGCTCTCTGGCATTTTTTCCATTCATTTGTGTCTGCTGAATATATATCAGGCTAAATTCACCATTAATTCATCACCAACTGCAGTCAGTACCTTGCCAAATGTGAAAAAAAAGCCAAAATGCTCACGACATTGCCACCTGTTCAAACCCCTGTATCTCCAGGGGCACACCTTGGATTTTCTTCCCTTTTTTTTTTTTTTTTCCTCTATTATAGTAGAAAGACCACTCCAAAAATTGTTGATGTGTTTCGACCAATATAAATTTTGCAGGTGTCTGAACAGGGGTGGGGTAATCTCGAGAATCGCATGGCACTTTCAGCTTCTTACACATTTAACTATGCAACATTTTAAGTGTTTTCAATCACATACTAAATTGTTCGAATTCCTGTATTATTGTAGACATGACAAATCAAAAATTGTTGATTTGACTTGAACGACATACATTTCAGAACTGTCTAAATAGGGGTCAGGCAATTTTTGAGAATCACACTTCTTTGCATCAATAAAATTTACTGACACTAATTCTTGTAGACTGTCAAAGTTTTAATTTGTATAAGCAAAAGGATGTTAGTGTGTGTGTATATGTGTATCTTTGTGGCACACACGCAGTTCCTCTCTGCATTTGCCCGCCCGTGCAGCACCACCCTGCCGTGACCTCTCTCACTGGGGATACCCCTGCAAAGCAGACGGTCAGAGTTTCGGCCTGACGTGGGGGTGGGGGGTAGTTCCTGACCCTGTGCTTCCGTCTTACCGTCCTAGTGTGGAATGTGCTTACTGTCTGTGAGTAATGACACTGCAGAGGCAGCTGCTACTGTGTCTAGAACAGGACTGTTGACATTAGCAGGTGAAGGTCTCTCAGCAACGCTTGGGGGCTCGTCCGGGATGTGGACGACCCTTCTCTAGGGTGAACTCGGCTGTGTCTGTTGTTACTGCTTTTCACACAGAAACTTGCAGTGACGGTGGGTTAGTTTGGTCTCTACAAAGGGTGTGAGATTGGATTTAGGTGTCAGAGTCCTAAATTTACTGGGAGTGACTTGTAGCTCTGCTTTTACTGCATGGTGCCGGCAATGATCTGTTCATTTTCCCAGTCTTTTCGGCAGGCCTGTGTGTGCCTCTGTGTTTAATGAACTCTGCATTGCAGGACAGTGTCGTAGTACAGGCTGTGCTATCTGCAGACAAGCAACCTGCAGCACTCCCCAGAGAGCCTGCCTTAACCGTGAGGGGAAAAAAACTTCACCTTATTATGACCTGAAGAATATTACTCAAAAAGTGGACGCTCTGAGATCTTTGTCTCTGTGTATCTGCTCTATAAGCTCTTTGTGAGGATTGATTTATGTACTTGTTATGTGATAATATTTGGTTGGACTGGTTAATGGAAAGGTTACTGCTTGCAGAAGGGGACATGCTGCCTGATTCTCCTACATCCTCGGGGACCCCAGGAAGCTGCGGTTGTTGCAAGGGGAGATGGAGATGAATAAACTGAGCTGTTCAGTTCTTGTACAATACCAGGCGAGTGAAGCTGCCAGACTTTGTTGGTTGTCTAAAGGTTCTGCGTGTTTCACTCTCAGTCGAACTGCAGATGTGACTGGTGTTTTCTGATAGGCTGGCATACCAAAAAAGGGAATGTGTCGGATTTTCCCACCGCCGATGCCATGAGCTCAGCAAGCCAAGGCCGTGCCATATGTGACTTCACTGGGCTTTCACAGCGGCTGCTCGCAGATCTTTCACTGTCTGTGAAGCAGGGGGTCTGAAGCTGCAGCATTGAGTTTAACTATAAAATCGTTGGGCTGCCAGTGTGCATCAGTACACATTCAAATGTGCCTGTGTGAATGTTTATCAGCGGCTTTTTTAAAATTATGTACACATTTGACGTAGATTGGAAAGACTGCAGTGGAATGATTTTATATAGGAAATCTAATGAATTGTCTGTCTGTGCAAGGTTCTTCATACTTAAATGGACATGCATGATAAAAGCCTAGTTTACCTTTGGACTCTGTGCCTTGTTGAGTGGTGCCCTGCTTACCTGTAGCTCCTGCTGGGTTTTGTTCAGTGTGAGACCCATTCAGAGGAATGGATAGCTGGTCCTGTTGCTTGCTGTGCAGATAGCTCCCTGGTCATAATTGTGAGCAGTTATGATGTGATGTGATGTGATATAATGGATTATAATGCTCTCCTCAGTCTGTGTGCTCAGTGCTTTGCATATTTATTGATATGTTTTTGTGTTCCTTTGCATAAATGTCAGTGCGATCGTCCGCTTAAGTACAGGCGTGTGTCATTGTGTGTTCTTGTTCTGTTTATGTGGAGGTATACGTGTGTACGTGCATGCGTGCCTGCGTGTGTGTGTGTGTGTGCGTGCATGCCTGCATGCATGCACGCGTGTGTTGGGTCTTCTCTCAGCCCCGCAGGTCACTCACACAGACACTGGTGTGACCTTTCACTGGCCAACAGCGTCCTGAAGCAGCAGTGTGCACCCAGCCCCCTCTGTCTGTACCCTCCCTCTTCTCCTCCCTCCCTCCCCACAACTGCAACTCTCTCTCACTCTCTCTTCCTCCCTCTCCCTGTCTCTTTCCCTCTCTCTCGCTTTCTCTCTCTCGCTCCCTCTATCTCTGTCTCTGTCTCTCTCCCCCTCTCCCTGCCTCTCTCCCTCTCTTTCTGCCTCTGTCTCTCTCTTCCTCTTCCTCCCTCCCTTCCTTCACTGTTATGCCCGGCCCCCTCCGCGGGTCGTTCCCGCTCCCCTTCCTGGGAAAGTCTCGGGGAAAAGCCCTCATTTGCATAATCGTCTTTGGTGCTATTGTGGGCGGGATTTTTGTGTGGCGGCTGCCAGTGGCTGCCCTGGCCACCTGTCCAGAACAAATCAAGCGGCTCTTTGTGGCAGCCGAGGAGCCTCTTCTCTCCCTCATCCCCTTAGTTCCCCTGTAATGAATAAATTGAGTAAATATGATAAAAAAGCAATATCCATCACTCCGTTAATTAAGTGCTGGTATGTAGCAATGCCCGGAACAGAAACTCTGAGGAGGACACACACACACAAGTCTGGCTGTGTCTCACTGTTCCTCCTTTGTGTCTGCGTGTGCCGCTTCAGTTGTCTTGGGCCCTTTTCCCAGCTCCCTCATTATCTTTCTGGATGCAGATTTCTGGTTTTGGCCTTCTTGCCCGAGGTGCGAGAGAGTGCATGTTCAATAATTGGGCCCCCCTGTTGTCGTTTCTGACATCTTTGTTAGTCTGTCTCTCCGCCTGGCAGTGTCCCTCCCTGCACGTGTCTGTGTGTGTGTTTGCTTGCGTCTGTGTTTGCGTCTGTTTATATGTGTGTGAGGGGTGCAGCATTCCGGGCCCTCGCTTGCATAGCCCTACATTGCCTTTTGTGTTCTGTGCTGCTCATGAATATTAAAAAGATTGGAGTGTGGGAATGAATATACAGGAGTTGAAAATTGGAGAGGGAGAAGATGGGAGAAGGTGAAGAGGAGAGAGAGAGAGCGAGAGCGGGTGGGAATGGAGGAGCAATGTCTTCGTCCGACTTCAAATGCCCCACCCACTCTCGCCTGCCTGCACTCAAAAAGTTAGAATGCTGGATTTCGGCTATTTGTAAATTTCATGTCAACAGGTTCCATGCAACTGTGTTGGGTTACTTCTGAGAACCTTAATTGATTGTGTATGAGTGGAATATTGGTCTTTGGATGCAGTTTTATGAAGCCTGTTGACATGGAATTTTTGAGTTGGTGCAACTCTCCAAACACTTCTCCCCAACCATCTTACTGATGTAAAGGTCTCCAATGCTCAGAACCTTTCTGAGCTGGAACCACAGGAGATGCTAGTGATGAGCTAAATCACAGATATGCTGTAATCAGCCAGTGACTCATTCCACTGGTCTGTTTGCTCCCTGCATTCTCTAGTGATTTCCTGGAAATCTGGACTGTCTGATTTCTGATCCACATTGGAAGTTAGTTCTGGATTTTTCCATTGTTCTTTTTTTTCGTCCCAAACGCTGCTGAGGACTGGGGTGCCTGGATTGGGTGACACCACCCTCTGTGGGATGTTTATTTTTACTAGGCCGTACAAAATCATTAAATTGTCTTCATTTGCATGGCACATTTTCATTGGATGAACTCCAGGCTGAGGTACTTCTCACTAAAACGAAATGCAGGATGAAAGCCGTGTTTACCTATGAACTTGCTGTTTCTGCTAAGCCGTATCTCCAGTTGAATTGTTTCAGTGGGAGATGAATTGGTGGTCCCATAGCTTGCTGTTAGCAGCAAATACCTTGCAGGACTTGAGTGGGTTTCAATGTATGATGTAATGAAGTGTAATGCTGTCCTCAAGCTGTAAGGTTGGTGAGTCGTAATGTTTTCCAGTCATGCTCATGGCTTCTGCGTCAGCATCTGTTGCACAATTAATTGATGCGCAGTTAATCCGCCACAGTTGGGGGAGACGTGGATGGAGCACCGCTCTGGCAGCACCGAATCTAACCTCACCTTATATTCCAAGGTGAGGGGCAGTGAGGCTCCACTCCTCCACGCAGGACATTGAGCTGAGTCAGAGCTGCTCTACAGCAGGGCTGCCATTTTGGGGAGTCTCCACTGTACTGGCTCCAGTTGAGGTGCATTATGGTGTGAGATCACCATAGTCATGTAAAAGCCCATGTAACTCTGGTACCTGAGCAGCCTATTCCCCTTGGTGAATCATACATCCTGTGGAGTGGAGGTTGGGACTCCCCATTGGTGCCCGAGAGCCAATCCCATCACTTTTTGGGACCAGTCCTGCCATTTATTTGGGCCTGGGGACAATTGGAGTGGCTCAATAGGCAGACATTCCTGTCAGGCAGGTACACTGCTCTGAACACAACAGCTGATTTCACCTCTTGGTTTTTTTCTCTTGGCTGAAGAATCTTGATGTATGATGAATCCAAGTAATTGGTCTGGGATGACCTTTGCTGGGGAATTTAAGCAAAGACTGCTTGGTGGGCTGTTGTAGCTGCTAGATGTCCCCCCCCAATCTTTCCATCCCTGGATGGGGGGTTGGGCTCAGAGGAGGCATCAATCTTATAGTAGCATGAAACAATTCCTGATTTCTTCTTCTTTTTTTTTTTATACAAATTTGTCTCTCTGAAATGTGTCAGATCATCCAACTAATTTTGATATTGGACAAAGATGACCCAAGTAAACACAAAATGCAATTTTTAAATGATGGTTTATTTTGTTTCAGGAAAAAAGCTATCTAGCCCTACCTGGCCCTATGTGGAAAAAGTAATTGCCCTCTTAGTTGGTAAATCAACCAACAAAACAAATTTAATTGATAATTGATTTAATTGAGTTCAGTTTCACTGGACACACTCAGGCATGGTTATTGCCATCCCTTTGGAATCTGAACATCCTTTAAATAGAGCCTGTTTATGAAGCAGACAAAAGGCAGCACATGTTGCCATGGTCTAAAGAAATTCAAGAACAGATGAAAAATGAAGTTCTTGATTTCAGTGAGTCTGGAAAGGGCCTAGAAAACCATTTGTAAGGTTCAGGGATTTAAATAAACCAGGGTAAGAGCCATTATTTACACATGGAGAGAACATGGAACAGAGGTGAACCTTCACAGGGATGGTCAGTCTACCAAAACTCCTCCAACGGCGCATCAGTGACTCATCCAGGAGGTCATAAAAGAACTCACTAACATTTGAAGAACTGTAGGCCTTAACTGCCTTGGTTAAGGTCAGTGTTCACCATTCAACAATAAAGAGGAGACTGGGCAAAAATGGGATGCATTGGAGAGCTGCAAGGCAAAATCCACTGCTGACCAAAAAGAACACCAAGGCTTGTCTCACGTTTGCCAAAAAACAGGATAATATTCTGTAGGCTGATGAAGGAAAAGAGGAACTTTTTGGAAGATATGGGTCTTATTACAATTGTTGTGAAGCTAACACAACAATCCTTGAGAAGAACATCATACGGACAGTCAAACAGGATGGTGGTAGTGTGATGGTCTGGGGCTGCTTTGCTGCTTCTGGAGCTGGGCGACTATATACGGCTATCAGTTTGCGATCCAAAGCTCAAGCATGGTTGGGTTATACAGCAGGACAATGACCTGAAACACACAAGCAAGTCCACCTCTGAATGGCCCATAACAAACACAATGAAAGTTTTGGTGAGATCTACTCTGACTAGTATCCAATTGAGATGCTGCAGCATGACCTTAATGTGGCAGCTCACCCTTCAATGTCGCTGAATTTAAACCATTCTGCAAAGAAGTATCGGCCAAAATTCCTCTACAGCATTGTAAAAGACTCACTGCTAGTTATCACAAGCGTTTGATTACAACTGTTGCCGCCCAGAGATGCTCAACCAGTTATAAGGTTTTGAGGAGCAATTATTTTTTCACATTGGTGAGAGAGATTTTGAACAAGTCTATACCTTCAATAAATGATATGATCATTTAACAGCTGCATTTTTGTGTTTACTCATGTTGTCTTTGTTGTATAATAAAATTAGCTGGATGATCTGAAACCTTTAAATATGACAAATAAGCAAAAAAAGAATTAGTTTGGAACGGGGTAAATAAATCTTTCACAGCACTGTATTTCCTGATTGACGATGTCATAGGGGGACGGGGTGGGCAGATGGATCCCCTTTCTTTGATACAGCGTTGAGTCGCTGGCTGTGGAATCAGCCATGTCGTATGGGAGATTGGACAATTAGGAGGAGGACTTTTGCAGCGGTATATAGAATTGGGCATGCAGGATGTGTGGGTTAATGTGTGCGGGGAACCAGGGGTGAGGTGACAAGAAAACTTGTTGATTGTTTTTAAACAATGATGCAATGTTGGTAAGACTGAACTTGCTGAAACCTTCTACAATCATCTCAAAAATGGTAGCTGTGTGATGCAAGAGGTTATTTTGCTTCCTGTTGCATTTTGTTCTCAACTCCACGTGCGTGTGAAGCATTTCCAGCATCACTTATTTTGTCGTCTTCAGTGTCTGATGCTGAAAAAATCCAGTAATTGTCAGACTGACAGAATTAATGGCTGTGGTATTGATTTCATGCTTCACAAATAGATCCTCCCTTCCAGCACTGTTTTATTGCTGCTGTATCAAAAGCAGAGTCTACATCCTCTGACAGAATGTGCTGAAATTCTTCTGAAGGCCTTTAATCTAAGGGAATTTTTTTTCATTTGAAGTCACTGAGGTTACTGTTCTGCATTTTCAGTCACTTTCGGTTGTCAATGACTTTCCCACTGCCTGCACCCATTGTCCCATGCCACTTCGGAAAAAAACAGTTCCTTTTGATGAATTGACTTTGGGGAAGCCCATGTTAACTTAAGTTACAATTGCAGGATGTTTGTGTGGACCAGTATAGTTACATAATGAAGACCAATCCGTTTTTAGCACCCCTGGACCAAGGGACCGGTGGACCTATGGCATGGCCTGCCTGTCCGTAATCGTTAGTCGTTGTTATTTGCAGCGGGATTGGTAAAGATCTCTTCCTAAACTGTTGGGCCAATGGAACGGAAACTTCGCAGACATCACCCAAATAATGAGGACACCGAAGTTTACCTACATTTTTGTAATACGTTTTCAAATATGGCCGTCACAGCAGCCATCCTCAATATGCCATTTTGACATATTTCTGATTTACTTCTGCGGTGATTCAGCGAAAATTTGGTACTAAGCAGCATGACTCAACTCATATTTCCAGATCTTGCTGTACATTGTATTTTGACCTCCATTTCTCCTCTGATATCACACCATGCCCCTGAATTTTATTGATGCTTATTGAAGAAAGTCTCCGCAACTACTTGACCTATGATGCCGTAACTTTGCTGACGTCTTGCAACCAATGAGAGTACTGAAGTTGATATAAATTGCATGTCCAGGAGAGCCGTATCTGCACCAGCCCAGAGTGGTACTTCCAAATTTGCCCCTTGGCTGCTCCCGCACTTGTTTGAGGTTACAGCGCTCCCCTATCTTACAACCCCCACGCTTGTGGTCACTCAGTACCTGTCCGATAGAGGCAGGGATGATGTGCGAGTGGCCCGCAGGGTTACAGCCTTGGCCTTGGAGGAGTGGCCTGCTAGAGCCAGAATGGAGCCATGGTCTCAGCATGGAGATCCTGCGGCTGTAATTACTGAAGAATATCAGCCCACCACGATTATGCAGCCCTGCACTCACTGGCAACATAGGAGTGGATAAACCGCATATGTCGCATTGAGATTTGCAGGGCAAACACAATGGTCCCCTCTGACAAATAAAAACTGGGTAGACCTCCATGACTTGACAAAATCTCTTCTCAGGTGAAAGTGTTTGGGTTTGTAAGGTGCATTAGCATCCTGTGAATATAGTGAGGACTCCTGGCTGTGGTGATGTCATTGTTTGGACTGACGGGAAGAAAGATGGGGCATCCCTGCCTGCCCTCTGACCTGCGGAGTACTGACCTCCCGTGCGCTGACATTGCAATTCCCGCCCCCGCTGCAGTCCGCGGACGTTTCGGAGCACCGGGGCAGGCTGCATTCTGGAATCCTCATGACAATGATGACAACTGAATGCTGTCATTATGCAAGAGGCAGCAGAGTCCTGGGCCAGGACGTTCTGGAAATGGAGTCACCGCAGAGAGAGTACAATGAGGGCCCTGTGCTGATCACAGACCAGTCAGAGTGACTGCTGTACTGGGCTTCGCAGTTGATAAATGTGGTCATCACACTCGTGCTTGGCTGCCCTCAGTCTCCATATCCATCTCACGCCTTGCTCCCTCTGTCTGTTTTTGTTTGTCGTGCGTGTACATGTCCTGTACGCGCGTCCTGTAGCCTGTGTACATGCCTGTGCATTTGTATCTTTATGAAGCTGGCTTTTATTTTGTCTTTGTTTTTTGTATTTGCTGAGGTGTAGACACGTCTGCTTGTGTGAATAGCTGCATCACTTGGACCAAAGCTCATTGCATCGTTCTTGAGAAATTGGTGGCTTGCGACAGAATTTCTCGTCCAGTGAATTGTTACGTAACTTGCGGTAACATCCATCAGCAGCTTGTAATATTGTTCAGCACTGACCGCATCTCTCCTCAGTATCAAACGCTTCCTCCATTTGCACAAAAAAGCAGTGCACAGCTCCCCCTACACTACTGAATCTGTGCTTACTGTCCCAGTGCCGCCATGAAGAGCTTTCGGCAGAGAAAGTGCGTGGAGAAAGTCGCTGTCGGCTCAGGTTTCCTGCCGGTAATTAAACCCCGGATGGTTCTGGAAGGACGCGGTCGGAATGGAGGAGCGGAGTCTCTCCCTCCCGGGGCACATGGGGGAGGACTGACAGGCTGCCGCTTTAATCTCGGCCCGCGAGTGCTGAGGTGGCGCAAAGCCGACGTCTCCCATCATCCGCTGTCTCTGCACGCCGCTGGGTCAGCATATTTACGGAAAGGCGGCGGACGTATGCCCTCCCGGTTATCTTTATTGCAGTAGCGGGAAACTTAGGAATTGCGGCTGGATTGTGTTGCTGGGACACCGAAATGAGAACCCACAAGCTTTGCGGCAGAGTAGTACGGGCGCGGGGAGGAGAAGGGGAAGTGAGAGGGTGAGACGTTCAGAAATATGACGGCTAATGTGAAACAGAGCCATTGTTTCTTCATTGTTGTTTTCTTTTTTTTTCATTTTTTTCTGGGGGCCAGCAGTATATTTTCAGGGCAGAGTTGGCAGTTGATGAGAGGACACTACATGCTGCTCTCATTGTGGGAAACGGTCTGTTATGAGTGCATGCCTCTGCTGCATAATCCCCCTAATTCAGACAGAGGAGAGCGAGAGATTAGCTGGGTGCTCGCCCCAGTCACTCGGCCTGTCACTTAGCTCTTCAGCAGGTCAGTGTAACTGTTGGCTGCATATAAACAGTTATTGTCGTCCTGCTTTTGACACTTGGCTTGGGATATGCTCACTGAAAACCATTTCCCTGGTGTCTCGAGGACTGTTGCACACGAACACATGCACACGCAGACGCACGCACACGCTGAAAAAGAATCGGCATGCACACGCACATCCACGCTCAAACGTACCTGCTCAGACAGACACGCACACACCCACAAACAAGCAAACGCACACTGAGCGCGCTCAGTCTGGTGTGGACTGCGCTGCTCTCGCCCAGAGCACAGCAGCCGTAAACCTCCACTGTCTGCGGGAGTGTCAGAAATCACGCTGAAGGGGAGCAGGGCTGATTAATGGGCCACTGCCCTCTCTCAGCCTGTAACTCACCCTAATTTTATCTCTGCCTATATCTCTACCTCTTGGGGCTGGGCGACGGGTGCAGAATTAAGTCACAAATTTTTTGACCAAATACCTCAATATCAATTTTGGTGACAATATTGTGGGGATAACTCTTGCGGCTTTCACAAAATATTTACACAATATGATTTTAATAAAGTGCCATTCGTACTGTGAATATCGTGATGATGTAGGTACAGGCAACTGCTAGAACAGTCTTATAAATGGAAAACTGCATTCCTCTACTGTAATGCTACCTGTAAAACCAGAAAAGACTTTGCTGATGTCATGGACATTATGATATCCAACATCCCATACAATATTCTATTTTGTATCATGAATCATGATATTGATATAATATTGATACCATGCACAGCCCCACACCCTCATTTTCTCTCTGCCTGTATCTCTCTCTCATTTACTCTCAGTCTGTATCTCTCTCTTTCTTTCTCTGGCTCATTCTCTTTCTAACTGTATCTCGCCTTCATTTTCACTCTGGCTTTATCGCTCCCTCATTTTCTCTTCAGCCTCATCTCTCCCTCATTTTCTCTATCTGTTTCTCCCCCATTTTCTCTCGGTCTGCATCTGTCCCTCATTTTTTGTCTGTATCTCACACCCATTTTCTTTCTTCTGCCTGCAGCTCTCCCTCATTTTCTCTGCCTGCATCTCCCTCATGTTTTCCCACAGTCTTTTCATCTCACCGACTTCCTATTTTCCTCCCTCACTCTGTCCCTTCCTTCCTCTACTTTCACCCCTCTGTCATTTCTGTCGAACTCTCTCCCTCCATTCATCTCTCCCTCTGCCCCTCCACCTTCTCCATCAGGTGGGTCAGTACATTTTTGGGCTGCCCTGCTTGGCTCAGGAAATCCTGCAGTTAGCGCCTCGGTCTGCTGGCATACAACAACAGGATGCACACGGAGTGCCCAGTCAAGCCACCCCTGGCACTGCACCGCGGAGCTGCCCGCCACCTTTCCTGTTTATTTTGCCCTACAGGCCCGCTCCAGGCTCGCACACCACCCTCCGCACCCTCAAACCCCAGCACTGTGACGACCGCATAGTCTCCTTTAAGTCACCTGAGCTCTTCTTGAATAGGAAAGAGACTGTTAGTCTCCTGAGGTTGTCATGCGCATGATGTCAGTTTTCATGCATGTATGTTACTTAAATAGGTTGTTGTGATTGCAAGCTGGCTAAAATGATTTTACACTCCTCTCTTTTGACTGTAATGATTTTTTTGAGCCTTTTATTATTGATGTGCAATTCCTTGGTTTCTTTTTTATCTCATAAACCCAAAGGTTGGGGATGGAGCTTCCAAGATCAGTAGGTGACCTTACTTCCTGTTCATTTCACAAATGATGGAGTTAAATATACACTCTGCCAGTCCTCATAGTGAAGACTGGGTATGAGCTGATCCTCCAGGGGCCTGTGCAAGGCCCATTTTGGGGTTAATCAGCATGGGGGGACACGCAATCCCCATCTCCTGTTGGGGCATAGACATCCTCTTCCATATGGGGTTTTGCATGAAGAACAAGAGGTGAGAGGAAATGGAAGACTGCCAGATAAGTACCTGCTCAATGTATTTTGAGCCAAAAAAACTCAAAGCCAAAAAACCCATATTGTGGAATTCCCACAGCCCTCTTTTTTTTTACACTACAAGCAAAACGCTTTGGGGCAGTTGGAACAATTACACATTAAAAAAAACCTTAACCTTAGACTTTCTGATGCTTGTCTGTGACTCTTCTGACAGATTTTTAGCTTCGGCTGAGGTTCTACTGAAAACAGATGGTTGGACGCTGGCCACATGGAAAAGCGCCATGCGTCTCTGTCCTCCACTCCACTGCATGCGAGGCCCACGTGTTTGAGCACGAGCCCGGGCCGCTCTCGATCCGGGCAGGGAGCAGACATCAGATAGGCGGTTATTATGTGGCAGTCAAAACACGAGTTTGAAGAGTTCAGTTTGTTTTTATTTGATTTTGGGTTTTGTTCATTGCTGTACTGGAAAGGACTGCCTTCCTTTACCCCAGTTTGAGAGCTTGAGTTCGGTTGAAGAAGGAAAGTACACCTCGACCGCACAGGAAAGAGGTTGCTGGTGGCTTTTTGTCGTCTTCGGGTGTTGACACGAAGCTTTACATTTCTGTTACTGTAACGCTGAGCTCTACTTTAACCTCTGTCACGCAACATCCAGACTAAAAGAGAACCTTTGTAAGGCGGGATAGGGAGGGGTCCAGGGGGGTCAAGCCACCAGCTAAGTGAATAGCATTGGAGTGGTTGATGGTGGAATAGGGGTTTCAGGCTGTAGCGGATGAAGTCATTTGAACTGCCGCACAGCTGTAAGAGTCTCGCACACCGTTAGTCTTTTGGGGGGGGTGGGTGGCCCCACCACAGATACGTCTCTGACTGACGGAGGGTGCGACCGCGGCCAATTCTGACAACTCGAGGGCCAAGTTTGCTTTGCACTTCACATTAAGCACTCAGACGTTTGGCAGCGCTCCTGTTTGGTGTGTGTGTATTTGTGTGTGTGTGTGTGTGTTTGCGTGAACAGTGTCTGATCGAACATGACTGACTTTATCAACTGATGCCCAATTTCAACGGTGATGATCCTTTGATACCCCTAGTTTTTGAGGGGGTGTGGTGTTTCTAAATTACTTATTTATTGCATGGGTAACGTCAGGGAGTGGTTGCGAGTGACGTCCCTGGGAACGACATGCTTCCCTTTTCACTCACTCCCTCGTTTGTCAATGTCAGTCTTCCACCATTCTCTCCCTTGCATCTGTTTCTCCGCAGATCTTTGTCTCTCATCCATGCCGCACATTTCTGACTCCTGCCAGTTCTCTATTGCTGGCCCATGATTGCTGTCTCCCCCACTCCAGTGTTTCCGGAAGCACTTAGGTCTTTTTATTGCTATTTTTTGGGATGACAACCTTGGCGCACAAACACTCAAATTGACCAGCTGATCAGTTGTAGTGTTTTGATAGGTGGTAATGGGTTGTTTTGTGGTCTTGCTGTTAGCAATGCAGCTGTGGTAGCGCTGACATCACTTTGGTGATGGAGTGACTCTGTGTGACCTTGTGCAACCAACAAACTAAAGTGTCTTCCTCCACTAATGAGGCTCCTTCACCTGGCTCAACAGGTGTATCTTTCTCAGGATGTGAGGTCAGCTTATCTCCAAACACAAGAGGCCCCTGTTTAGCTGAATTTTGTTTACAGCTTAAAGAGATGCATCTGTGCACCGCCTTCTGTTGTCTCCTGTCTAAACATTTGAGTGGAGCCTTATTGTTTGGTCCAGTGCATTTCAGCACTGTGGCAGTATCTACATCTGCCTGTTGGCTCCAGTCCTTCCGCTGGGAATTCCAGTATTTTCCCACTTCAGCTACCATGGCCGAGTGGGGAAAATCAGTGAAGCTGTTGTACACTTCAGCTGAATTTCAGGTTGGACTTAAGCTGGTGGAAGAGTTGCAAGTCAGTTTTGCGTACTCATGCTCAGTTTGGGTCCTGATGTTGCAGTAACAGAGCGGTCCTTTCATTTGAATGAGGCCAGTGATTTTGCCCAGCCTGCTGCCAACATCCTTCTGAGGAGCTGGCTATGTAGCCAGGGTATAGAGAAGGAGTTATGTGGACTCTCTGTGTGCTAATTGCTGATGTATGACCCATTCTGCTGGGCAGTAAGGGCTTGGTGGAGAAAGAGAAGTGGCCAGACAGACACGCCTGTGGGCAACTGTTCCTTCCTGTTCAGGTCCTCCTCCGTCCTGGAGGGGAAGGAGGGGCTATTCCTGTATGACGCTGACTCAAGACCTGGGGCGAGGCCAGGGATGTCTGGGAACTATTTAAAGGTTTCCGAGAGGAGGAAAGTAAATATAAGGTGTAATGTCAGCTGATGAAAGGAACAAGGTTTAGGCTAAATGGCTTCCTCAGTAGCCCCACCCCCCCACTTCCTGCCCTGCTTTGACTGATCTGTACCTTGTAATGAAGGCCCATACAGCTGCCTTTGTGCTCTGTTTCTACTGCATCTTTATGAACAACACCTCAATCTATGGGTGTAATTTCCTGCCTCCACCCACTGACCTCCACCCTTACCGCTGCGGTCTGTAGCTGGGTGGCGGCAGTCCAGTCCTCCTGGCCCTGTGTCCTCAGTTACTTTTTAAACGGCTTGTTAGAATGGTCTGCACTTCTTCTCTTGCAAAATGGTGTCGCTGGCTGAGCTTGCTGATGTTCATCCACGCTGATCCTCTTTACCAGGGGCGTCAAACTGGTCCGTAAAAGGGTTGAGGGGCTGCGGGTTTTCTATCCAACCAAGCAGAAGCGCACCTGATGCAACCAATTTGATCAACTGATTTCAGACTGCACAGTTGATTGGTTGAGTCAGGTGTGCTTCTGGTCGGTTGGAATGAAAACCCGCAGCCCCTCGGCCCATTTGCAGACCAATTTGGCAATCCTGCTCTATACCATACTGCAACCACTTGAAGCTGCATTTAGACAGCTTGTGAAGTTTGTAGCAATGCAATGGCAGCTGGCACTTGCTTGTGATCCCCATTCATGGATGGTGATGTTCTATGACCCCAAACCCACTCTTTGTCCTGGGCTGTGGCTTTAGCATTCCAGGAGCTGCGGTGGTTGAGCTGACACAAGCCACTCTGCTCAGACTGGGCTGCTTGCGGTGTGCTCCAAGTGCCACCTTTTCACACTCTTTTAGTTGTATGCAAGCATTGAAATAAAAGATGCCTTTCTGATATATTTCCACTGATGCAGCTAAATGTTCTTTACAAATACAGGTGTCAGCAGAAGTTCTCCTTCTTGGCTACTCTTGGAAAAAAATGAGCAAACATCCAACTCTTGTTCACTCTGGTTTTTATGTGTGTGTCTGTGTGGTCCTGTAGTTAGGCAGTGTGTAAAGAATGTGGCAGCTGAGCAAATCAAGTCGCCCCACAGCCACCATCGAGCACGCTCTGTACGCGGCTCTGGACTGAGTCCAGAAACCAGTAGGGGGCACACTTTGATTTTCTCCCTCATGGGAAAAGTGGGGGGGTGAAAGTTGTGTGGGTTTTTCGTCCTGTCTGTAGCTAACCTTTTCCACAGACATTGACTTCATTTTGTGAACAGCTGGCCTGTCAAAAATGTCTTTGGTGCTCATTGGTGTCACTGGATTCTCCAACTTTGGAGAAGATGCTGGGCAGTTCTGCAAAACACCTTACCTAAACATTGATGTTTAATTTATCACACCCCCAGCCCATATAAAGACAAACCTGTTCCCATTTCGTCATTCAGTGTCATTATATTTCGTGGCACTTTCTACCAATTCCTCAGTCCAGTCTGTATGGTTTGTCATAGTTTGTTGTTTGTCAGTACGTTGGTTCTGTACAGTGCCCTCAATTCATATTTGCCCCATTCTGATCCTGGCTTCAAGCTTTGAATATACTCCAAAAACATGGCCCTCCCTGCAGCAAGCATATGGTATGGTGTGCAACTGTGCGTCTGTACAGAGCTGTCTGCCGGCTTTATTATTTAATGATGGTTTAATTAACGGCCGCTCGCAGCTGAGGTCATGAGAATGCTCGCAATTGGTCATAAGCACAGCAGGAAGTGTGGAGCACTCCTTTGAGAGGCGTACAGTTACTGCGCATTGTTCCTCATTAATTCTGTTTTGTTGTTTGTCTTTACAGGCCCTGCAGAAGCTGGCAAGTCAGTACTTAAAGCGGGATTGGCCAGGCGTCAACCCAGATGAGCGAACAGACTATAGGTACAGTATTATGTCTTAAATTGTTTGAGTGCTTGCCCATTGATGGGCCCCAAAGTCTTGTATTCACTTTGGCCAGGTCTATGGCTGCATCTGTTCCTAATCCTCAATGTGGGGGTTTACGTTGGAAGCGATGACAGCATCTCGCCCTCACTGGTTCATCCGGTATTCTGCAGCGTTTTCTCTTGAGCCGCAAATAAAGTGTCTCCCTTCAACTGATGTCTTCATGACCTGTGGTGTGACCCTTACTTCCTTATTGTGTTTTGTTCAGAAGTTGGGACTTTTTACTAAAAAATTAACTCCTTAAGCCGAACCGCGTGTTCGCAGTTTCTGTCTGTGAAGCAGTCCGGTGATCGTTAGTCCTTCAAAGTCAGGATTTCTTCAAATATGATTATCAGATAAATGTTTCCGTCCTGTGTGGCACTCATGGCAGCCATCCGTCTTAGTCTTATGCATGAAGCTTGCTTCTGAAACTTAAGTACTTATGATTGACACTCTTGGACACATACAGTCTTTTCCTCAGCATCAGTAATCAGTATAGCACAAAAGTGCTGACTCATCCACGATGGAGTCTATGTCACAGATTGCACTAGAAGCACAACTGTTACCTGTTCTCTGCTATCGGAGCATCTGTGCCATGGGTGTCTGACTCCAACTCTTGAGGACAGGAGTGTCTGCTAGATTTTGGTGTCTCTCAGCACTATTGGTTCAATTCTGTTGTTTACTAGCATCAGTCCTCTCACACGCTGTATGCCTCCCCATCAGAGGCCCGTAATTGTCTGCTGATGGATCAGGATACTACAAATACCAGTAGACACCATTGCCCTCCATGATTGAAGCTTGACATCCCTGGCTTTTTGTGCTTGTAGTTGGTTGTGAGTGTTCTCCTCCCTACTAACTGTACTGTGGGGATCCTGGGCTTGTTGCCTTTTTGGTATGTCTCCTGACTGCTTGTACTTCGTGGAAGTTGTGCTTGTTGCTGGTTGTGAGCCTGTTCTTCTGTTTCCTGACTGTAGGAATGTTTACGCCGTATGGAAGGCCTACCTGGAGGGCACCGTGCAGGTCACCCAGTCTCGTATAAACGTCTGTGAAAATTACAAGAATGAGATTTCGGACCCAGCCAAGACCGTCAAGCTCTACAAGGAGCAGCAGCTGAAGAAGGTTGTTAAGATGCCTCAGACTTGCTGTATCTCCATAAAGTTGTCTTTTTAACGTCTGTATTCAGTTTTTACTCTCCTTATGAACTAAGGTGGATTTATTGTTTGCTCTGACAACAAAGTTGGATGGCAGTTATGTTTTTGCCACCGTTAGTTTGCATGCCTGTCCGTCTGAAAGCAGGATTACGGAAAAACTTCTGGACTTATTTTGTTGAAACTTGTTGGAAGGCTGTATGTAACTGCATTTAGAGGTGATCAGATCAAGGTCAGTGGTGACCGTCAAGATTGCAAAAAAGTCCGATGACCGTGGTACAGGTGCCTTGTAGTTTGCATAGTAGATGTTGTAATCAGGTAATTCTGATTACATGTCTTGCAGTAAAAAATAATTACAGGTATAATATCAACAACTGAGAATGTAAGTATTGATAAATGTTGGACCCTGTGTGCACTCAACTGTGGCCCATCACACAATTATTTTCCATGTGACTAAAAGGTGGTGTCTAAGATCCATCCATACATCGTTGTGCTTTCATTAAGGAACACTTGCTAATATGTGGAAATTCCTTTTCATAGTCTGAAGATGTATAAGTTTACTACTGGTTAACTGCCATCCACCAGGGTTCATCGCAGGGGTAGTAATTCATGTCACTGCAGCTCTGGGCCCATCAGTCTCTGCAACATTTACAGCAAAGTTCTGTGCCCCCTTTTCCTGTAATATTTCTGTCTCCCTATTGGAGCAAAGGTGGCTGTAGTGTTAATGTGTCTTATGAGTCAGGAGTGGTACTGGCACATTTGCACCTTTAGGGCAACTATAGTGAGGAGGACACTTAAATGGTATGGCTCTTTCTGGCTCCCTCTCTCCTTACCTCCTTTTCTTCTCTCCTCCTGCAGTGTATTGACCAGCTTACCCGGATCCAGATGGAGCTGCAGGAGACAGTGAAGGATCTGGCCAAGTCAAAGAAGAAGTACTTGGAGATGGAGCAGATGGCCCAGGCAGTGAGGGAGAAGGCCGATATTGAATCCAAGTGAGTGCAGGGTTGGCGTGAAACAGTCCTGTCTTTATATGACCTCATTATGGGGAGGAACAATTGTCAACAATTTGCTTGCAGTATTTACTTGCTGCATCCTGTGTAGGCTGCTTGCTGTGTTCCTGTTCAGTATCAGTAACCGCCTGCATGCGCTGTTTATTCACTGTATCAATAACAGCCTGCATGCACTGCTCATTCACTGTATCAATAATGGCCTGCATGCACTGTTCATTCACTGCATCAATAACAGCCTGCATGCACTGCTCATTCACTGTATCAATAACAGCCTGCATGCACTGCTCATTCACTGTATCAATAACAGCCTGCATGCACTGTTTATTCACTGTATCAATAACAGCCTGCATGCACTGTTCATTCACTGTATCAATAACAGCCTGCATGCACTGCTCATTCATTCAGCCTGCATGTCATTCAATCAATAACAGCCTGCATGCACTGCTCATTCATATCAATAACAGCCTGCATGCACTGCATTCACTGTATCAATTCACTGTATCAATAACAGCCTGCATGCACTGCTCATTCACTGTATCAATAACAGCCTGCATGCACTGCTCATTCACTGTATCAATAACAGCCTGCATGCACTGCTCATTCACTGTATCAATAACAGCCTGCATGCACTGCTCATTCACTGTATCAATAACATTCACTGCTCATTCACTGTATCAATAACAGCCTGCATGCACTGTTTATTCACTGTATCAATAACAGCCTGCATGCACTGTTTATTCACTGTATCAATAACAGCCTGCATGCACTGTTTATTCACTGTATCAATAACAGCCTGCATGCACTGCTCATTCACTGTATCAATAACAGCCTGCATGCACTGTTTATTCACTGTATCAATAACAGCCTGCATGCACTGTTTATTCACTGTATCAATAACAGCCTGCATGCACTGTTCATTCACTGTATCAATAACAGCCTGCATGCACTGTTTATTCACTGTATCAATAACAGCCTGCATGCACTGTTTATTCACTGTATCAATAACAGCCTGCATGCACTGTTTATTCACTGTATCAATAACAGCCTGCATGCACTGTTTATTCACTGTATCAATAACAGCCTGCATGCACTGTTTATTCACTGTATCAATAACAGCCTGCATGCACTGCTCATTCACTGTATCAATAACAGCCTGCATGCACTGCTCATTCACTGTATCAATAACAGCCTGCATGCACTGCTCATTCACTGTATCAATAACAGCCTGCATGCACTGCTCATTCACTGTATCAATAACAGCCTGCATGCACTGCTCATTCACTGTATCAATAACAGCCTGCATGCACTGTTCATTCACTGTGTCAATAACAGCCTGCATGCACTGCTCATTCACTGTATCAATAACAGCCTGCATGCACTGCTCATTCACTGTATCAATAACAGCCTGCATGCACTGCTCATTCACTGTATCAATAACAGCCTGCATGCACTGTTCATTCACTGTATCAATAACAGCCTGCATGCACTGCTCATTCACTGTATCAATAACAGCCTGCATGCACTGCTCATTCACTGTATCAATAACAGCCTGCATGCACTGCTCATTCACTGTATCAATAACAGCCTGCATGCACTGCTCATTCACTGTATCAATAACAGCCTGCATGCACTGCTCATTCACTGTATCAATAACAATGCAACTGCTCATTCACTGTATCAATAACAGCATGCATGCACTGCTCATTCACTGTATCAATAACAGCCTGCATGCACTGTTCATTCACTGTATCAATAACAGCCTGCATGCACTGTTCATTCACTGTATCAATAACAGCCTGCATGCACTGCTTATTCACTGTATCAATAACAGCCTGCATGCACTGTTCATTCACTGTATCAATAACAGCCTGCATGCACTGTTCATTCACTGTATCAATAACAGCCTGCATGCACTGCTCATTCACTGTATCAATAACAGCCTGCATGCACTGTTCATTCACTGTATCAATAACAGCCTGCATGCACTGCTCATTCACTGTATCAATAACAGCCTGCATGCACTGTTCATTCACTGTATCAATAACAGCCATGCATGCACTGTTGCATTCACTGTATCAATAACAGCCTGCATGCACTGTTTATTCACTGTATCAATAACAGCCTGCATGCACTGTTCATTCACTGTATCAATAACAGCCTGCATGCACTGTTCATTCACTGTATCAATAACAGCCTGCATGCACTGCTCATTCACTGTATCAATAACAGCCTGCATGCACTGCTCATTCACTGTATCAATAACAGCCTGCATGCACTGTTCATTCACTGTATCAATAACAGCCTGCATGCACTGTTCATTCACTGTATCAATAACAGCCTCACTGTATCACTGCTCATTAACAGCCTGCATGCACTGTTCATTCACTGTATCAATAACAGCCTGCATGCACTGTTCATTCACTGTATCAATAACAGCCTGCATGCACTGCTCATTCACTGTATCAATAACAGCCTGCATGCACTGTTCATTCACTGTATCAATAACAGCCTGCACTGTTCAATCACTGTACAATTAATAAACTGCATACAATGTATCAATTACAGTATAATTAACAGCCTGCACTTTATGAAATGGATCACTTAGATAATTTGCATTTTGTATAGGTATTGTATTTAGGGAGGCAGTTTGAGCACATTTGTCCCTTGAGTGACCAGGATAGGAAGTAAAGAGTGCTTTCATGGCTGCAAGTCGGCTACTGCACACTAATTCCAAACTCTGCTGTTGTGAGAGTTTCTTACCAATCTGTTCCCTGTCTCTTGAGCTCAGGACCTGCCGGTGTGTGTATTTTATGGTCTGTTCTGTGGGCTCAGGGTCACAGAGTATGTTGCAGAGGGGGGGCCAGCCCTGGGAGGGACCTGGGGCGCAGCTCTCTGGATCCACATCGTCATTCTTTTTCACTTCCTGGCAGGCACGGTCTCGCTTGGCTCTGGGTGAATGTCCTCTAACTTAAGAGCCTGGAGCTCATGCAAGAACAGCGGCAGGGTGGTGCAGGCGGTCTGGGGCACAAATGCCACTACAAAGAATACAGTCATTGTCTGATCACCGACACCATGAAACGCTACCTCCCTGAGTCTCACAAGTTTAAAAAATGACAGGGGTGGCATTGCTAACCTTTCTCTAGTGGGCAGAGAAACAATACTTAAGGCTGTCGATAGGCTTGCAACTTACAAGGAAGATGAAGCTGTCTCCCGTTTCGCCGCAGGATCGTGCCAGTTCTGCACAGAGGGTAGTGGGGGAACTCCGCTGAGATAGCGAGAGGGGTTTATAACAAGAAGGCAGAATTTAAGTATTTGCTGGCTGTTTGTACCCCCTCCATTGTAGCCATTGGAGGGAACTGCCAAGCCAATGAAAAAAGGGTGGTCTTCACAGCTGGCTCAGGGAGATGTTATTGATTGGCTGGTCAGGTTTGTTTTGCATTTTATTACTCAAAGTTACCGCACGGGAACTGCAATAGCCCCCTCATGGGGGGAGGGAACCCTGACGTTTCATTAAAACTGGAGGGGCGTCTGCTTTTTGTCACAGTCACTATAAACCAGCTCTCCTCTTCTCTTCAACTCCCCAGACCAATTCACCTTGAGCTGTTATTCACTATTGTTATGGGAACTGAAGTCTGGCCGGAGATTCTGGGCTGTAGGTACCTTGGCAGGATCGGAGTTATGCTCCTCATTGCTCTGGCAGGGGAATCTGAGGCACAGTCAGCAAAGTGCACTCACGTATGCTCGAGCATGCACTCCAAGTTTGGATGGTGGACTCTTTTATAAACTTAACCCTCAAAGTGCTTATCACTGCTACAGTCACACAAGCTGCAAAATATTTGAAGCAAAATTTCAGATTTTTCAGATCAACAATTTTGTCAATTTTTAGTAGGCAATGACCTTCAGAAGGGTTCACAGGTACCTGTGGTCCTTCTGAAGGTCATATGTCAACTACGTAATGAATGATGAACTTTTGGAGGGACAAGGTGAGCAAAAATTATGCACTTTAGGGGTTAATAGAATGTAATGACTTGCTACGTTCGTGATACGGCTAATTGTTTTGTAAGAGACCTGTAGTGTTACTGGGTCTCAAGCTGGAAGGTGGGATTTGGGCACTGATTTAATGTCTGTCTCCCCAGGTCCAAGCTGAGTCTCTTTCAGTCCAGGATAAGTTTACAGAAAGCTAGCGTGAAGGTAAGCTGCTCTTCAGCAAGGTCACATGAAAGAAACGTTACTCACTTGTCAAAGCTTCTCACCGTGACTTGTAAGAAATGTCCTGTACTTGCTGATTTTCATTCACACCCTTATCCTTGTAGCCATCTGTTATTGTAAAATACTCTTGTCCTTAATCAGACATTATGTGCACCAACAGATGACGAGAGCAGCATCATAATGGGGTCGGTTTATCTGCATGATAGGCCAAAAATGGCCTAATCCCTTAGTATACTGTATGTATATTTTTAAATTATGTGTTACGTAAGTGACTGAGCAAGCAAGACATTTTTGAATTAGTTTGTTGTTATTGAATATAGCGTGTAGGCAGCAGATCATGCACTGGCAGCTTCAGACTGAGTGACGTAGAAAAGTCTCACTGAGAGTTTCAGCAGACTTTTAGAAAGCGGTGACCTTAATGTTAGCATGTTTCACGAACAGTGCAGGAAACACCCGATAACGGACTGCTGTCTGTGGCGGTTCCTGTAGGTCTCTTTTCGTGCTCGAATTTAGTCATCTGCGTCTCTCATTACAGTTAAAAGCAAAGAGGAACGACTGCAACTCGAAAGCCACCCATGCCAGAAACGACTACCTTCTCACGCTCGCGGCCGCCAACGCACACCAAGACCGGTACTATCAAACCGATCTGATCAACTGTATCAAGGTGAGAGGCCTGCTAATGCAGTCTGTCGGTTTGCTTATCTGAGCTGACAAAGACCTGGGATGCTTTGCTCAAGTTTCCGTTTTACTTAAGGATTTGGCCCCAGAACCTTCCAGCGGCTGCTGTACAGTGCTCCCTCTGTGCTGTGCCACTATTCGTGCCCAGAGTGAGTGAGTCAAGCGGGCTTTCAAGGCCGAATTAAAGCCCCTCTCTATTCCTGGACTTCTTGACAGTTTCTCTTGTGACACAGCCCCCTTTCACTGTGATTTACATGCCTTGTTTGACCTTTAAAGGAGTGACTGGGCATTATCTTGACTCTGAAGTTGGTCTCCCCCTACACAAAAGAACTAGTAAACACGTGTGCTTGTGCAGGCGCACGCATAAGGATTCAGTCTCCAATTTGCTACAATGACTGAGTCTGTTACGTACCTTCTCTCAGTTTTTTATCGTCAGATGACCGGAGAGTACTGCTATTCTAAACAGTCAGGAGGTGATTAAAGCTGTAGGGTTGCATACTGCAGGCTGGGGTGCTGTATTGATTTGGCTGTGCATTAAATTGCAGTTGCATTTTATTCCCAGGCAGCGCTGCGCAGTTCAAGCTGCCGCGTGTCTGAGTTATCCCTGGTATGAGAGGCATGCAGTTCTCTGCGGGCTCTGCTTCGGTCCGTCCTCTCCAGGGATCGATGTAAAAACAGGAGTTTTTTTTTATTCCCCTTTTCCTGACTGCTTGTGAGGAATAGACTGGAGTCATGAATTCTTTAGCATTTGCGGCTGTGTTTAAGGCCCTGCTGTAGCGTGTCGCCAGGACGTGTGGCGAGTTCGTCCCAATCGCGGGTCGCAGGTGAGCGCTGCCACGTCGTTAACCTTCTCAGCGCGTGGGCAGCTGCCGGGACGATGTCATGGGAATGGCCGACTCTAAATTAATGGCCCTTTTTTTACTGCGGCGCTGAAATGTCACCGAAGGCTCCGGTAAATTTCTCACACCCCAAACACCTACCTTGAACACTCACGCCCACCCCAGCACCCATGGAGGACATGAGCAGAATTATGTGTGTCTGTTCTCAGTCACACCTGGTTATTATCGCCCATCATGAAGTGGAAGAGGGTTATAGGTTTGAGTTTCGATCCTCTGTCCCTCCGCATGTCTGTCTGTCTGCTTATCCCTCAGACTGCCCGTCATGTCTCTTATCCAGACCAGATTCCCTTAAAGGGATCCTGATCTGTGCTCTTAACGCATTTCATCATATATCCTCCTTAGACATAGTTATGATTTTTTTTGTCCCCTTTAGAGAACATGACAGCCTAGGCATACGTCTCTAGGCACAGTCCCAAGAACCGTATAAATAATCTGTGTTGAAAGAGACACTGGACCCAACCTCAGGGTTGGCTTCAATTACTTTTTTCAAGTACAATTACAGTAATTGTAATTTAATTTTAATTGAATTTTTTATCGAAAAATAATTGTAATTGAACATTCTGTCCAGAAAGTAATTGTAATTGTATTTACAATTACAATCAATTGTAATTGAAAAATGTAGTTGAACCCAACCCTGCCCAACTTTCAAGAAAATGGATTAAAAGTTATGAATTAATTTTTCTATGACAAAATGATGTAAAGAATGTAAATAATTGACATTTTTTTGTACTGGTATCTGAAAGGTTACAGTTGAATTGGCTCTGCACCTAGAAACACTGCTATATTTATGGAGAAATGTCCAGCAAATGGTTCAGTGCTTTGTACGGTCAGCTGAAAGCGTATTCGTACAAAGAACCTGCTGACAAAACATTTGAAAAAGGTACATTTTTGCTGCGCTCGCATTGCATTGGCTGCAAAAAACAATACATTTCAATTCAGTGGGTGTCCATTCATTTGCTGGAGCCATAGCTTGTAATATTGAATTCTGTCACATCTAATTTACATTGCCTGTTTTGGATGTTACAGTACACTACTCTGTGTGTGTGTGTGTGTGTGTGTGTGTGTGTGTGTGTGTGTGTGTGTGTGTGTGCGTGCGTGTGCTTCCTCTGCAGAGCTGCTGTGTGTGTGTGTCTGTGTGCGCGTGTGTCCACTGTGCAGTGTGGTTCTACTGTGTTACAGTGTCTCAGTGTTTGTGAGTGGCTGTACACCTTTTTCATTGAGTCGCTGTAGCTGTGCACAGCTCTGAGTGTCCATTTGCATATGCGTATGTTTATATTTGTGTTTCAGTGAGTGTGTGTGTATGGGTGTGTGTATGTGTATATGTGCCTGTGTATACTTTCCTGTACCTGCTCCTCAGCTGGAGTACTACATCTTGGCTCAGATTTCAGTTGTCAATAATCAGTAGTCTCCAGTCCTCTGCCTCCCCCGGCCTGTTATTAGGGCGCAAATCACAAGACTGTACAGAGTAGGGCTCTGCTGTCTGAGCAGTGTTAGCAAGAGACGCTAATAAACAGGAAAAGCAACATGCCAACAGTCCCGTCACCCCCACGGCCTGAGATTAGATGGCCTTACTGCTCTGAGTTGGTGGGACTGTGCCCCTTTAGGCTGCACCTCTTACTCTTTCATTACCGGTTGTCCTCTGCATGACTGGACTCATTTTGGGTAATGGAGCCTGCCTGAGTTCTGCTCCTTCCAGTGCCTCTTTGCGAGGGGTGCAGTGTCTCCTTTCTCGTCCTGAAACGAGCCGAAAGCTGTTCCTGGAGAGCGCGCGGCGTGCGGTTGCCAGAGAGACTGCGGTTCGGATCCTGGTGTCTGACCACCCCTGCCACATTTGCATACAGTTCCCCCTGAGCGCTGGCGCCGGTTCCAGTGTTGTACAGTCGGAAAAACTTCAGCCTGCTGGCTCAGAGCTGCCTGAAGCGCCTTGGGGCCTTTGTGACCAAATGACTTACGGAAAATCAGTTTAGAGGTGAAGTGGCTCTGGAGATGGCTGGCGGAGAAGATTCAAACACAAGAACCGATTGGGCGTGAAGTCTTGTGTGAAAAGAGCCAATCCGATACAAAGTAGAGCGACTCCTCAAACAAGACGTCAACTTGCCAGTATGAATGGCGGTTTAACAAGAACAAAGGTTTGAGGAGAGGTGATCGAACGGGAACACTGCTCTCGCGCCCTGTTGGACACATGACGACTCGAATGGGATGTTATAGTCGGTTGGAGAAACATCTCCTTGGCAGTGATGTCAGCTGACACACGAGTTTGAGATGAAGGCACAACTTGTGCTGGCTGCCTCTTGGCAAAAGCTAACGCTGAACATTAAAACTGCATTAGCGCAGTGGAAAGGGGGAGGCTTGTGTCCTTGTTGTGGGGCCAATTAGCGAGGGAGTTTGTTGTGATTGAAATGGAAGGGGCCATTACACCGCTCATTGTATGTGGCATTGTGCTCCTGCTGAGCGGACAGAACGACTTGCTCCTCTCTCTTCTTTTTCTTCTTCTGGGGACTTTAGCAGTCGGTGGTGGGAATGGAGATGTAAATTGTGCCGTGAAAGAGGGCTTTTAGGAGTGAATAATTGATCAGCAGTCCTGGTGACAAAGCTGTGCCGCTTCAGGGCATCAAGCTGTTGATGGCATGTGAGATACGCTCCGCCACCCGTCCTCCATGTTCCTCTCTGAGGTTTCCTCTCTTTTTCTCCTCAGTTTCTCTCCTCTCTCCGTTTCCTTCCCTTGTCTTGCCCACCCTGTCCTGTATCCTGCAAATTCCTGTATCAGATTCAACAGACTGAAAGCTTTTGGAGTGATAGTGATGGCCCCTTGTTTTGACTGAGATTGCCTTATTTGAGGAGGCATTGCAAGTCAAGTTGAAATGTCAGCATTTTGCAGCCAAATCAACGGACTGCTATAAAGGTAATGCAACATCCACCATGGATTCTTGTTGCATTTCAGAATCGCAATAGTTGATGCTCTTCATTGGAGGCCCCTGTTGTTGTTCAGGGTGCACTGTAGGTACCTGTTGTTTGCGCTCTTCTCCAAACTGTGAGCATCGGTCTCCCTGATATGTTTTGGCTGCAGCTTGACTCAAGACCTCTGCCTGTCCTTCCCAAGGCTTTGTTCATCTCCTGCGCATGCGGTCATTGAGACTCCCCATGGCACAAGGGGCTGTTTTGACTCTGCGCATGTAATTATTTTTAATTACACATGCAAGCCGTAGTGTTTACCTGAAGTGTCTGTCTGACACCTGCTGCCCCGTCGTCAGCTGCCAGGACTCAAACAGCTGTTCAATAGCGCCTCCTGTAGTCTGCTGGAGGAAAGTCTCCTACCCTTCCAACCAAGCTGTGATTGTTTTTATTTAATCAGTCCACTCAGGACCTGGTCAGTACCATGTCTCTATACAAGAAAATGCATCTTGGAATATTTATGTAAATTGGCAGACTGGAATCGGCTGACATTATTACTAAATTAAACGAAGAAGTGAAATAATGTCATTAGCCATCTTGTAGCTTGTGTAAAGGTGCATTTCAGCAAACCCTCTGATTATGTTTACTTGTGCCGTAATTGTTCTTGTTACTGTGGTAAAAGTCTTCATCTCTCTCTGAAGTGCCTTTCTGTTCTCATGTCGTCGTAAGTGGGTAATTACTGAAAAGTGGAAAGGAAACCCCCAACCTTAGGGAAGAAATTCTCAGATTGGTCATCTCTCTTTGATTCCTGTGAAGGTCTGTGTGTGTGTGTGCGCGTGCGTGCGTGCGTGAGTGCGTGAGTGCGTGTGTGTGTGTCTACACGCGCGAGTGTGTGCTTGCATGTGTTTGAGTGCGTGCGTTAGTTTGTGTGTGTGTGTGTGTCTTTGTGTGCCTGAGAAAGAGATAGTTAAGCTCCATGCGTTTGTGTTTTTTAATTGTGTGTTTAGTTAATGTTTCATGCATTCTATGGGTTTGGTTGTGTGTGAGTGTGTGTGCGCGAGTGTGTGTTAGTGTTTCGCAGGCTTTGTTCTGTTTTCCCCATCCTCTGTGCTGGCTCATCCCCTGTAACTGGATCTGTGTGAGCAGTGCAGTGAGCAGTGCAGTGTTCTGTGCGCCCGTGTTTTATGGAAGGCTGACATTTGCAGGGGTCCGAGACAGTGCAGTTTGGTCATCTGTAGCAGTGCCTTTCCCTCTTCACACCACACTGTCCACTGCAGTGTCAGTGCAGACCGGTCAGATGTACTGGGACACGGGCTGTGGGAGAGATCACTGGGAGGTAGGGGTAGTGGTGTGGTTGAGCGGGACTACTACCAGATGGGTTCTCCTGGGGACGTTCCCAAAAATCTGTGTACCAGCAGACATGAGTCAGCCGGAGAGAGAATGTGCGGCATCACATCCAACTTTAGTGAATTCTCTTAATGTGGTTTCAGCAGCAGCTGTAGTGTGTTCTCTCACTGCTGTCTGTGAATGACTGTTTTCTGCTTTGTTGTGAATGACCTCAGCTCCCTGAGAGGATTACACAAGAGCACTGATACAGCTGTGCGGTCAAGGTTTCAGAGGAAATGTGGCTTCTTTGTGTGTTTGTGTGTGTGTGTACACACTGCTTTGCACAGTACCTGGTAATTCCCGGTACGAAGATGAAATTGCGGCTGCATGATGAGGGCATTCACTCCCTGAGTTTCTGTGCTGAGTTTCAGCTAGAGGCCAATGTCTTGGGCAGTAGCTTTTACTAGATTCCAACCAGTTCTCAGCTGGAGACAAAACCAGGAAGCACAGGTTCTCCTGGCCTCCACTAACAGGAAGTCACAAATCACTCGGCGGGCCAGGAAGCCCCCCTCTTCTCCCAGACCTCTGAAGAATGGGTTTTTGGTGAGGGATGGAGGGAGAGTGGGACCTGTGGGAGTGCTGGGATTGTTGCAAGCCGATCTACGGGAAGCTGTGTTTTTGCTGAGTCACATACTCTTCCTTTCCAAGGAATCCCACCGCTGAAAGCTGACCTTGCTTCTGGAAGCTTCTCTTTCTCTGCTGCATCCCTCCTTTCAGGTGTAATTACTGAAAGCTATTGAGAAATGAATAAAAGACGGCATATAAAAGAGTTTAGCGAGTATAGTTCTGTGGTATCATGTCATGAGTGTGCAAGATGTGCTGGATGACTATGGCCATCTATTGACGTGCTTGCACTGTCTATAGTTTAAAAGTGTGCAATCAAATCCAATGAAACAGATTTTCCAAGATGAGCAATGACATGAGATATGTTTTCCCACAGCTTTTGAGTTATCTGCGAGTGAGCGAGCGAGCATTTCTCTGTGTGTCTCTGGGCCCTGGAGTCTGAACTCGGCAACCTTTTTTCCGCAGCTGCTCTCTGAACATTCCTGACTGATCCAAGAAGTACAAAAACAAAACAAACCCAGTTGACTTGTACTGTACAGCTTTGGGGAGCTGTGAAGCCACAAGGCTCCCCATGCTGTTGGACTAATTTCCTCTCCTTGATCTCACTGTGATAAAGCTCTCTCTCTCTCTCTCTCTCTCTCTCTCTCTCTCTCTCTCTCTCTCTCTCTCTCTCTCGCCCTCGCCCTCGCCCTCGCCCTCGCCCTCGCCCTCGCCCTTATTCTCCCTCTCTTTTGTTAACGGTGTTATGTTCCTGTTGTCCTTTTTTCAGGCCCTGGATGGGAGCATCTATGACCACGTTAAGGATTATTTGATATCGTTGTGTCGGACGGAACTGGAGGCGTTCCAGGCCATCCACAACACCTTCCAGTTCCTCCTGGAGAAGTCCAGCCGGGTGAGTCTCTCTCTCCTCCTGCAGCTCGTCTCCCATGATCCCTCACTCGCTCTTCTCCTCAGATCACCTTCGCGGTGGAGGCCTCAACTTTTTCAGGGTTCTGCCCTGGAGAAGGCTGGAGGCCACTTTAAGTATTTTGCACAGAGGAGTGGCTTCAGCTCCGATTGCTGTGGTATCAGTGAGTTCGTCCAAGCCTGGCTTTGAAACTGCACTGTTCTGTTGCTTCCTCCTGTGCCACTCTGGTTTATTGCTCAAGTACAATTCAATTTTATTTTCACAGCACTTCTGACCGAACGCTGCCTCAGAGACACTTTACAGAGTAAAAAAACGGACAGTTCTTGACCTAATCTCCAAAATAGCAGAAGAAGTAAGGGAAAAACTCCCTGTAGGGAGAAAAATCCCCAAACAGAGCTTAGAAAAAACTCTGCAGTGGGAAGAAATGTCTGGTGCAACCTGGCTATGGTGGGGGAGCCCATCCTCTACTGGCTAGCTAAAGGGGTGGTCACAGATACGTTAAATAACGTAGTTGAGCGTAGTGGAAGCCTCCGTAGCTTAACATAGCCTAATGTGGCGCACCGTAGCCATCCATGGCTATCTGTAGAAATAACTTGGCCATTAATGTGAGAAAACCGTGCGCGGAGGTTTATCTGTTGGGCATGTTCAAAAGATCGCCACGGTAGCGGGCAGTTTTATTAACGTGACAGTAACTTAGTTTAATGTGGTTACGCACAGTTTGCCGTAGTAACAACTGTAGCCTACCGTAGCCAAACGAAGCATACCCCTAAATCAAAAAACTTGGCGTGAATCTATGGGCAACTAAGGGCTACTTCGTGACACTGTGGCTGTCAGTACGTCTCACTACCGTGTACTAGGCTAGCCTGTACGTCATTGAAGCATGTTAAAGTACGGTAAAGTAAATTAAAGTTCTTCTACGTGATCTGGGCTACGGTAATCCTTCCCCCCCCATAGATAGCTACGGAGCCTAACGTATGTGTGACCACCCCATGATCAATGAAAGTTGGATTAAAGTTTAATCAGAAATCTTCACAAGAAATTCATGCAGTAGCATCTGTAGCTCCATGATATGGTGAGGCATGGATGTAAACCAGGGCAAGACCCAGGTCAGGATGGCATTAGCCAGCTGCCATGTGGTGAGGGATTGGGCTTGAGCAGTCCATCGACTCTGGGTAAGGGAGGGAAAAGCATCCTTGAAAAATAGACGCAAAGAAGAAGGTTCGGCACTGTGTTAATCAATGGCACACTGAGTCGAGTGCTGCGAACCCCTGAGATATCGAGGAGTGTGCTTCACCAAACAGCAGCTCATGTATGAATAAGTTAGTCTTAAAGAACACATAATTACCTTGTAGTTCCCATGGATATATCCGTCCCTCTTAAATGTATTAAGTCACTGGCACCTGAAATGGGTTATAACCTACAGAAGTACCTTTACTGTGCATTGTTTCTGAAACGAGCAATCCTTGCAAGCCTTCCAAATATGGAACAATCATAATCAAGCATTTTTGTTTTTCTCTGGAGATTTTACCAGTCTTTTTGCAAATGCTTAACTTGAACGCATCCTTTTTTGAAAAGCCATTTGGTCTAAATAGTAATATGATAAATATTAATGCGAGCCTTTCTTGCTTCGATAAAGCTTGCCAGAATTATACAGATGGTGCACTGAATTTTTTCAACATGATTTATAATTTCTTACGGTATGGAAAGCATCATAAAACAGAAGTATACGAGCATGTCATAATTACACTCGCTGCAGGAATAACTAATGTAATTTCTGTAGTTGATGTAGCTCCCCTGCTTTCACGAGCCACAATGCACCCACTCACCATTCTTATGGAATAGACATATGTTAATCCGCATGACATGCCTCAGTTCCAGGTGGTTTTGGGTAATTTTCTATCATCTTCAGGTGGCTTGTTGATGGAGTGCCTCTGTAGCTGTCTAATTGCCCCTGCTCATTATTGAAAATACTCTATTTGTGCGTTCAGTTTGTTTACACAGAGTGTGGGTATTTGTCTCTCATACTGCTTCACCATACATTCCCATGGCTCTTGCCTTATATTGTCTCCCCTCTTTCTTTCCTCTCCAAGGTGATGCAGGACTTCAATCAGCAGCTTTTCATGCAGGAGAACCCCATCTTCCATAAAGCTCAGTCCTTCCAGTTCCAGCCCAGTGACAGTGACACGGTAGGCCCCCCCCAGACACTGGGAAACTCCCCCGCGTTCAGTGTGTGAGCCCGTATTCCTCCATTTCACACACTGAACACTGGACTGATCTTAATCCAGACGGCATACTAGCCAATTTTCTCAATCATCTTGGTTATAATCAGAATTGGCACAGACAAGCATTCATGAAAATCCTGAAGAAAATTATCTGAAGGCAAAGGTAAACACTGTCTTTAACCCGCCTTGATTTTTCTCATAAATTTAATTGCGCAAGGAAATCATTTGAAACTTGTCTCGAAATAGTATCTGAAACCGCTTTCAGCTTTTTTTGATGAAATCCCTTTGTTGTATTACCAAGAAATTAAATAGAATTTTAGCATTGACTCATTCTTTTATGGATGCCGTGATAGAGGAGTGCGAATCGTTCCAAGTGAAAAATACTGATTTGCATCAAAACCATATGTTGTCCCAGTCTGGACTTCACCGTGAGCGGTGTTTACGCGGTGTATATATCCTCGGATCCGTTCCTGTTTTGCGGCTCTTTTTTTAAACACGCCAGATGTGGAGGCCTGTTAGCATAGCGGCAGCAGGGGAGCCGCGAGTTCTCTCTTTCCACACATCATTGTGTATCATGTAGTGACACGCGTTCTTGCGTAAGCTGTGGGTTCAAGATGGCAGCACTGATACAGGGGGAGCAAAGTTCTCTGTTTCTTAAGCTTTACACCCTTTAGCCTCCTGTGATAAGACTGAATCTCTGAATGGAGTGCCTGATGGTAAATGAGCATATTCTGTGCGTATGTGTGTGGGCGTATGTATGCGCTTGCTTCTGTGTGTGCGCACATCCTCTAAAACTTGGCGTGCATTTGCCGAGTGCTGGCTCACGCAGCGCCGCACGGTACTGTGATGCAGTTGCCCGGTTGTGTTTACAGGGTTAGACGCATAGGAGAGAGCGTGAGTTCCCTTCTGCTTGTTGGCTTGTACACCTGGACTTCTCGATGGAACATTCCGGAAGCAAATGACTGCGATTCAAGTGCCTTGTGCTTTAAAAAATGACACGTGTGTAGGTGTACACTAACCCTTCCTTTTCTTTCTTTTGATTAATAAAGCACTAATCTTAGCCTGTCTGCTTTTTCCAACTGTCTCTCTGTTCCTGCTTGCACTCTGTCGGTCTGTCTGTCTGCTCAGAGCTTAAGTGGCATCCAGCAGCTGGTGGACATCGAGCCCTCGGCGGTCAGTGCCATGAAAATGGCCTTGGCACAGGTATCACCCTGCTGCACTGTGCCTCAGTCGTTCTCCAGTGGTCGTGCGCATGCTCCGCCTCCTCTCCAAACCCACTGGCTGCTCTGGCTTTAATCATGTGATCTTTTCATTGATCAATGCCTGTGATGCTCATCTCAAGTGTAGCATCAGTGGGGACTGTGCTAACTGCAAATGTGCAACTCGGGTGGCTTTAGTTGAAGCCTTTACCACTCTCCCCTGTCATTTGAGCAGCCCTTGGGTTCATCCAAGTTGGTGCCCCTCATCGTATGACTCATGCTATTTGTGGTCTGTACGGGTGGACAAAGCCGAGCGTCCAGAGTGGAGATGTGTAATGCATGGTGATGGGAATATTGGGGTATGCACAGAACTGTCTGTGTGTGTTGAGTTCTGCACGTTAATGGTACAGAAGCCCTCATTATCTTTTGTTTTTTACCCTTATATTTTTCTGTTACATTTTTTATTGTGATACTTCGTTTATGTTTTTTATCATCCAGCAAAGACGCGTTCAATTATCAGGGTCAATGCTGGAAGTTTCCATTACCCAGAATGCACTTCAGCGGAGGCACATGGCTGTGATTAAACTCCTGCAGATGGAGTCCACACGTGATGGAAGTCCTGAAGACAATCATGTGTTTTCAATACTCCATTCCCTCCAGATCAGACACGCCAATTGTAGTGAGCATTTTCTGCATTATCTGGCATCGTACCATTATTTTCTGCAGGAGCATATGAAATTAGAAAGGAGTAGCTTAAGTAGCGGAAATGAATGGCAATTATGAAAAATCCCTCATCCAAGTTCCTCCGTATTTGAAGGTTCCTATGTAGTTTCTCATTGTTTTTTTTTTTTTTTTTTTTTTTTTTTTTTGGTTTTTTTGAGTCTGGGTAGGATTTTGTCAGTAGATGTGTAGACATTTTAGTGAGGAAGTCTGTGTGACATTTCTCAGCAATGCATCACAAGCCCTTATGAGCACCTTATGTTTTTCGGCTTTGAACTCACTGCTGCTATATTTAAGACCCTCCCCCCACACACACACACATCTGCCACCCTTCCAGTTTCTCTCAGTTCACACACGTGATGGCGTACTCTAGGCCCAAAAACCCAAAATGCTGTTTTTTGTTTTCTTTTTTTTCGTTTTTCACTTCTCCGGCTTTCAAATAGAGAAACCTGACAGAGAATAGAGAAACCGAATACATAATGTTCTCAGGGCATAGTGAAATATGTTGTAATATTGCCTCAACATTGTAAATAACAATGTTTTGCTGTGGCCAGGAAAAGTGGGAAATTGAGTAGGAGGTGAGTGAGATCCCAATCCTAAAATGGGAAGCAGAGAAGCAGGAGTTGTGATAGAGCGATAAGAGCACCTGTAGAGTTCCACACCTCCACCTCCTTTCACCCTACAGGAGGGGTGTCATCTGCTCAGAACCACGAGCTGGTGTGCAGAACTGGCTGAATAAAAGTGAAATGCACCCTTCGATTTAACATTTGAAGCCTGAGTGTCTCAACTCACATCAGCATGGCTGCTAACTGTGGTCTTTGCCTCTGTCTAACAGTGTTTGGGTGGGCAGTGTGGAGTTATGGGGTGGGTCTTGCCACGAGCGCAAGTAGTTTCCCTCAGGAATGGGAAGCAAGGCACTTTTCAGCTGCATTCCACGACTAACCCCCCTCCCCTCCCAACCAACCAACCTTCACCTTCTAGCCCGCACCGAGCCCTGCTCAGAGTACACCATTTAGGTTCACTTCTGCAAATCAAACAAGTGGACGTCTGTTTCTCATTGAGTATTAGGGACTCTGCACTGGCCCCTAGATATCCTGATATGGTGGAGGAGGGCGGGTGCTGGGGAAAAGGCCTGTGAGAGGGGTGCTTTTTAAAAGGGGCAGTGTGTGTTGGCTTACAGCTACACGGTTCATGAAAAGTTAGTGCTGTAAGGAGCTCGATCATGACAACACCCACCCCCCCACCACCACTACAGCCTGCTCCCTCACTCTTACAGTGTTACAGAAACACTATCTTTCCCCTTTTATTTACCTCTGTCCTAATTTATGGTCTTTAGTCCCTGCCCAGAATAAGATTCTTGTTATGTAATTCACCTTCTACTATTTCAAATAGAAAAAAACTGCTCTAAAAAGCTGGATGTTTTGCCGTAAGGCCTTGTGTCATATTGAATGCTCCTAACTCTGTAATGCTGAATTTTTTTTTTTTTTTTTTTTTTTTTTTTTGATTGGGAAATTGAGGGCATTTGACCTTTGAGCTCTTCCCAGAATTCTGTGCGTATCCCATTCTGGTGGACTCCTCTCATTGTGGAAATGTGTCATCTGTGGTTCAAACTGGCTTCTTTGGTGAAGCATGCTTACGAAACGCTGGTTCCCAGAAATGCAGCCGAATCTTCAGTGTCGTTCATCCCAGCAATCTCAGCCATTTTCAGTGTTGGTGTTTGTGAAACTTCAGTTCAGGAGGAGAGCATAGCCCCGTTCATTGAGGTTTGCCTGTGTGTTTCAGGAAGCTCAATCACTGCTCCTGAGATTTTGAGATTGTTTTCCTTTTAAACATGGACTGAGCTTCTGGGGGTTAGGCCAACAGGGAAGGCTGTGTTAGTGCTAGTTCTAAAACGCTGTTACAACGTAGTAGTTTTCTGAAAACCTACCAGGCAAGCATCACTTGTCAATGAGGCCGTGTTAATGCTATCATTGCATCAACTTCGCCTGGTCCAATAATATTTACTTACTCTCAAGACAGAAAGACTGATCCTTTGCTTCCGAGAAATGTTTAGAAGTTTCTGTTTAGATATGCGTGACACAGCTCATGCGAACTGTACTAGAAGATTCTACTAAACCAACAGAATGAAAATTGCGGCAGTATAAGCATTTTTTAGTCCTCTAAAATGGCAGTTAGCTGTGAGCTGGTAGGTACCAAAAAATGATCCACCATCCTGCATATTTGTCAGTGGTATTCCCTGTGGTTTATACACTCTTTATCCATTTTTATTCCCTTGGTTTCTGCAGTAATTCACAACTTCAGGGTGTATGAGCCCTTGTGCAATTGCTCTCATTTGGATGCATTTCTAGACATTTCTTTGCTGTGCAGAAGAATGGCATGAAGTCCATTTCATACCCAGGACACCACCTAATCAGTATGAATTAAAAAAAAGTATAGAAGCAGTTGCCATGACAATAATGGGGCCGAAAGCCCCCTCCCCAACATCTGAATATTCTTTGTCTAAGTGTGCTCGGACTCTTCATTTCTCCTACAGTTTTAGGGGTAGAAGAGGTGAGTGATGTGGGGATATTTTCAAAACTGTACTATCATTGTTCCTGCATGTGAACAGTTTCCTGCTCGTACAAGGTGTCCCAATGCCCCGGGTCCTCGCTGCTTATGCACACACGCACACACACACACACGCGGGTGTATACACTCACACACGGACAAACACACACGCGTGCATGTGCCCGCATACCTTTCATTTGAGTGACCGGTCCCTTTGCGTTCCAGAGTGGCAAGCTGGAGTCTGACTCGGGCACCACCGAGGAGCACAGCCTGAACAAGGAGGCCCGCAAGTGGGCCACTCGCGTGGCCAGAGAGCACAAGAACATCATCCACAACCAGAGGGTGAGTGCTGAGCCCATTCGCCCATCAGAGGGCCTCCTGTCTGTTCAGCATGGTGAATGTTTACCAAGAGAGGTGCTATATACCGTGATTACAATTTTTTTTTTTTTTTTTTTTTTTAAGTAAAAATGCCCTACTGCCTCGTTGGCATTGTCGATATGTGCCAAGTATTGCCATCGTTAGCAGACGGTGCTGAAGACTCAATATGAAACCCTAAAATGTCGCTGATGTTTACTAAATGTGCATATAAATGTTTTTGTTTTTGGGGTCCTCTCACCGCTCCATCATCAATAACCCAGTATGTTTGGTTACTTGCTAGCTGGTGACTGACACAGGCTTTAGGCAGCTTTCCATTTTATGTTTACTTGTGATTCTTGCTTGTAAGTCGGGGGTCTATCGTTAGACCTCTGCGGGCATCTTTGCCTCTTTTCAGCTGCCACGAGCAATTCCGTGGTTGTTGATAGGATATGAATTTTCTAGAAGAGAGTAAAGGTCAGAGCAGAGCTGCGCTATCTCTTGAGTACACATACTTATCAGCTTGGCTTTCTCTGGTTAGCTCCCTCCCGTTACCACATGATCAGGAGCAGGCAGAAATCACCAATCAGTGCCTCTGCTCAAGCATCCGCAGGAAAAAAAAGCCACATAATCCAGGATGTATGGAATTGTCGGCTCGTCTTTTATCAGCTTTGCTTGTGATCAAACAGTAGCGGTCACAGAGGTGAAAGTGAATGTACAGATGGAAAGCAGGGCATTGTGGGTTTACTGTGGTGAGTGCTTATGTAACCTCTGGGTGTTGTTGAGTAATGGCGCAAAAGTTGGGGTGTGTGGGTGTAATGATGTTTGCTTTTGTCACTGGATAAACACTGAAACCACACACTTTATTTCAATCATATAGTGTATCTACCCATAGAATGATGTCTTATTATTAAACAAGTAACACACATGGGAAAGTCGTTTTTTTTTCCCATTACAGGTTTGGGCTAGCTAAACCATATAAAATTCTCGATTAACGCGTAATCTGGGAACTAGCTACTAGCCATTTATTCAGTACATTTATAATGTTCGTTCTGTAGAATGTATTGTAAGAGATTAATAAAAAAAAAAAAAAAAAAATTGTGTAATATGTCAATATTTGAGTCTACACGCAAATCTCATTTGCTTAGTAAACAGCCTTATCCTGACTAAATCACATTTCAGATATCATACACATAATCAGTTGTTTGTACTTGGACAGGATTAAGTGAGTGATGCTACAAAAGGTGGAAAATGGCTTTTTGGTAGTTGCACAACCACCATGCCATACTGTCATCCCATTTACATCCCTGAAGCCTTAAATTGACTTTTTTTATTAAAGAATTCTTCTGTGAAGTGATTAGTTTCAGAGCTCAGTGGTTGTTTCTGATGTTGCTTTTTGGTTGTTTTAACATTAGACACTAGAGGAGTGTGAGACTCATGGTGTCCTGCCCAATGAGCAAAGTCGTAATGAGCTGGAGATGAAGATTGAGGAGGCCAGAGAGAACATCCGGAAAGCGGAGGTAAAATTAACACCTTTGTGTTTTTGTGCGTTTTGTTTATCTTTGTTTGTGCACTTGTTTGTGATAATGCATGTACATAGTGTAAGAAAATGTGTGAATATTCGTTCAGGAGACAGATTATATTACATTGGCCAGACCAGTTGTGCTCTCTGTCTGTGCTGAATACATTAACCTTCTCGAGATGAGTTGCGCCCCGTGCTTTATTTCTCTCAATCGATCTTCAGAGAGCGCAGCCTGCCAGTCTGCGCCTGATCAAACGTGTCTTCGGTCCTCAACCAAAAAAGGAATTACGCGCTTTAGAGGCGTTTGGTGCCCCCTGCTGTACAACTGGTATCAAGTCTGTGAGGTGGTGGTGGAAGTTACACTCTGTGTTTATGCAGTATATGTGCATTTATATTTTTTTATTGCATAGTATTTTCTTAACTGGCGAATAATTGTAGAGTAAGATTATGTCAGTTAAGTCACAAATTTGTTAATGGAAAGGTAAATAAAATAAATATTTAAGTTCCTTTTTTCCTTGTGGTCAGTATTCAAATTCCATTAGTTCAATTAGTTGTATTAATATTTTATTATCCACTTAGAGCTAATGGGCAAGAAAGTGTACATAGTATGAAAATCATCATCTTTTATTTTGGCTGTATTGCAAAGCAGGGACCAGAAGGTAAAAACAGGCCAATAGTCTATAGAAGGTGTACTTAGCATGAAATATTTAAAAGCTCGGGTTGCCTGTTAATTATCAGCTCTTCTTAAATCTTTTGTTTGTTTTTTTTTCTTTTTGTTCGAAAACAAAAGGGAAGAACTGAAAGGATCTGTGATGCGTCATGTCCATGCGGTTACATTATGCTGTTGTGTGTTTTGTAATTTATTTAACAAGAGCATAATGGATTCATTTTGCTGTGGCTCTAAGCACAGCACGCAACAAAAGCTTCTGGTCTGTGGTGATGGGTTTTGACTTGTGGGCACTGGGGCATTGAACTAGCGTAGATGTGCTGAGTAACCATAGACACTTTGTCGACTATGGACTTGCTGATCCAGGAGCCTGGACCATGGCTGTCGATTGAATGTATCGACGCGGCAGCGAGCCCTGTCAATCACAAGAGCAACAGCACTTTTGCTCGTGGCGCCACTCGGATCGAGCTCCTTTTCAGCATTTCTAATATGGCCGATAGTTCTAGGCCTGCTCGTCAGGAGCTCTCGTGGCAAAATAAGGGCCAATTATCTAAAGCCCCACTCCGCTCACTCGGTTCCTGATTGGTCCTTGAGGGATTAGTTCTTGCCCAGTCGCACTTGACTCTGCAGAATTCCTGCTGATTTTTGCTGCAATACCCAAGGGGTAATTTCCAGGCTTTTTATAGAATGCCTATGTACAGGATGTGCAAATGAAAATCATTACCTTGCTATTTAAGGAATTTGGTATTAGAGACATTGGTTACCTTTCTCATCATTTAAAAAAAAAATTTAATTAGACCCCAGAATTTCATTAGTAGAAGTGCTGCAGGGATGGTAAATGTAAGATGCCTCTTATGAAATGGCTGTCTGGTCGGTTGACATGTCTGATTATAAATGGCAGGAGGTGTTACTCGCCAGGATTTGGCTGGGGGGTTTTTTCGTCGAGGTCAAGTGAAATTAGACTCTGGCTGGGCAAGAGGAAAAGGTCACGATTGCTGCATGACTAATCCTAAAAATAGAGCGAGGTAATTTGGTCCACAGTTCTCCAAAGAGCTAGAAAAAAAATTTGCTTGCCTCACTAGACCCCCAGCCTGTCTGCCCATCTGCAGACATTTTGTTCCATTTGTTCATTGTCATGTCTTTACCACCCACCTTTCTGTGTGCTGTCTGAGTCCATATGAAACCGGAGCCCGCTAAATTAGGAACATTTTGTTAAATAACAGGAGCTAGTCTAGGTTACAGTGCACTTATGCAGCTATCATGCTGTGTGGCAGGGGCCCTGGTTATAGCGTGTTCTGTGACTCCTCTGCCAGTTTATTTCTAACTGGCGACTCTGTCCTCGTCCCTTTGTAGACGGTTAAGCTGAAGGCCGAGGCGCGATTGGACCTCCTGAGACAGGTGGGCGTGTCTGTGGACACCTGGCTGAAGAGTGCCATGAACCAGGTGATGGAGGAGCTGGAGAACGAGCGCTGGGCCACCCTTCCCTCCCTCACTACCCATGATCCTTCACTCTCGGTGAGCACTTCCTCCTCAGTGACGGTCCTCACAGTCTTGCACTGTACAGCAGTGGTCCCCGTTCCTGGAGAGCTGCCATCCTGTAAGTTTTTATTAAACCATAATTCAACACACCTAATGCAAATAACAGCTCATCAAGATCTTTAACTGGAAAATACGGTGTGCTTTGCTTTGATTGGAGTGAAAACCTAAGCGATGGAAGCTCTTCATGGACAGAGTTGGAGACCACTGTTTTGCAGTTTGTTTAAACATCTCTGGCCATAATCCCACACTCGCAGGGGCAGTATGTATTTTTTTGAACCATTCTGAACTATGTCCGCTCCTCTCAGTCTTCCCTGAAATTCTGATTCCTGACAAACAGTGACCGAAGTTATTTTCCACTTTTCATGCTTCCATTACTGATTTTGCTTAAGACTGAAGTTCAGTTCAGACTCTCGCACTCATGCACACGGCTTCAAACTCACACAAACATTTGAAACTCTTCTCTCTCTTTACTCTGTGGATATTTATACAAATCCATTTCATGACAAGTCCTAAGGCTACTGACCCTTTCAAATTCGAGAAAGCATGTCTCCTCCACCCCACCCCACCCCAACTGTTGAAACTCCATTGTCAGTGCAATCCCCACCGTTTCTCCACAGACAGAAAGGATTAAAGTTTTCTCAGTGGACAGAATACATTCACCGACACAAACACAGTCTTCACTGCTCGCGTCACCATAAAATAACACCCCGCATCCTTTCTATTTTAGTGCTATCATCACTACTGTGCACTAGACAAAACAGGAGCCAGCTACACCTCCTGTTTCCCCACCAACATCACCACCAGCTTCCGGATGATTCTTGAAGGCATGAAGCATTCTGACATCTGATAGTGGCCTAGAGTAGAAGGCGGACACTGTGAAGAATGGAGGAGTTTGGGTGGAGGAGTTAGCCGTCAGGACTTCATCCCTGCACTCGGTTAGCATTATCAGGTCTCCATGACTCAAAACCTCTTATAGGAAAAAAGTCTTTGTCCTATGAGCAGCACTTGGAGACATCATGGTGGAAACGGTTGTCATCAGGCAGAGGACAGCCCTCTAATGCAGGACAGAGCTGCCTTTGGTTAGTTTTGGTTAACCGCGCGCTCCCCAGTCCTGTGCTGATGCATCGCCCACTGCGGCCCCTGGGAACGCACCATTCTGTGCAAACAAACGTAGAGTGTTTGTCTGCCTCCTCCGCCTCATCTGCGGTGATTCATGGTGCAGGGGCTGCGCCGTGCCGGGCGTAATTAAACGCCAGAGTATTTTTCTCCCGTTGACACCAAGGTAAGCGGACTTGCCCTAAATTAAGTGGTTCAGAGAGTCTGGGCACCACAGGGGACGCTGGCAGCATCTTTGTCAGTATTATTGTCCTCGTCGTCCTAATCACCGCGCTTGTCCTGTGTGCTCCGGGGAATTAGCTCCATCTTAAAACATCTGTTTGCCATATATCTCAACAAGCGTGTCCAAACTGTTTATTTTACTGGGCAATAAGAGGTTGGATAATTTGAGAAGGTGCTTCCTTGAATAGATGGCATTTGTGAATAATATGAAAAGCTATTCTTTCCTCGAAGCTATTTTCTGTCCCCTTCAAGTGGCATTCTGCGACAAAAATGGTCAGAATTACCTGCCAAAATTCAGAAATGTTTTCAGTCCCCCTCTTGCATAGCTGCCTCCTTAAGAAGTGAATATTTTCACTTCCTCCGTCAGGACTGAAACCATGAACACTGTATTATTAATATTCAAGGGAGGAAAACTACTGCTGGTGCCATTGCTGTAAACTTGCAATGATGGAAGTTCATTATTATGTAAATTTGAGTTCCTGCACTTTTGTTGGGGGAGGTTGGCTCCTTTATGCTGTAGAAAGATTTTGCCGGTTTTCCTGCAGCCTCTTATAATAACTACCATCATTACATAGTAGCAGTTAGATTAAATATTTTCCTAATAAACGGTTGCAGATTTTTTTTTTCAGGGCCAATTTACACTTAAAGATGCTGATCCCAGTTTCCCTCTGTAAATATCCAGTTCTGAGCAGATGCACCATGTAAAGAATGAGACCTGTGTGCGTGATTATGAGTATAAAAATGCATAATGCAAAGTATATACGGCAGACAGTATTTGGTATACAGTATGCGTGTTTAGCTTTTTCTGCAGATCTGAAAGCAGCAGATTCCGCTCTGGTGCAGTGATGTCTGCGCTAGCACCTGTGCCATCGGCCAATTCTGTGTTATAAATCGCATGGCTGCATTTGGCCTCATGCTCCAAATTAATGGTCAATGAATCTGTCGGAGCACTTGTGAATAATTTAGGTTCTTGCGCAAGATGTGTAGTTAAATGGAGCTGGTGCCTGCTTTCCCCACCTCACACAGTCCTGCGTCATCCCATCTTTACCTGGGCATACACACACTCATCCCATTTTTACCAGGGCATACACACACTCATCCCATCTTTACCTGGGCATACACACACTCATCCCATTTTTACCGGGGCATACACACACTCATCCCATCTTTACCTGGGCATACACACACTCATCCCATCTTTACCTGGGCATACACACACTCATCCCATCTTTACCAGGGCATACACACACTCATCCCATCTTTACCTGGGCATACACACACTCATCCCATCTTTACCTGAGCATACACACACTCATCCCATCTTTACCTGGGCATACACACACTCATCCCATCTTTACCAGGGCATGCGCACACTCATCCCATCTTTACCTGGGCATACACACACTCATCCCATCTTTACCTGGGCATACACACACTCATCCCATCTTTACCTGGGCATAAACACACTCATCCCATCTTTACCTGGGCATAAACACACTCATCCCATCTTTACCTGGGCATACACACGCTCATCCCGTCTTTACCTGGGCATAAACACACTCATCCCATCTTTACCTGGGCATAAACACACTCATCCCATCTTTACCTGGGCATACACACACTCATCCCATCTTTACCTGGGCATACACACACTCATCCCATCTTTAGCTGGGCATACACACACTCATCCCATCTTTACCTGGGCATACACACACTCATCCCATCTTTAGCTGGGCATGCACACACTCATCCCATCTTTACCTGGGCATACATACACTCATCCCATCTTTAGCTGGGCATACACACACTCATCCCATCTTTAGCTGGGCATACACACACTCATCCCATCTTTAGCTGGGCTGGGCATACACACTTTAGCTCATCCCATCTTTAGCTGGGCATACACACACTCATCCCACCTTTACCTGGGCATACACACACTCATCCCATCTTTAGCTGGGCATGCACACACTCATCCCATCTTTACCTGGGCATACACACACTCATCCCATCTTTAGCTGGGCATACACACACTCATCCCATCTTTACCTGGGCATACACACACTCATCCCATCTTTACCTGGGCATACACACACTCATCCCATCTTTACCTGGGCATACACACACTCATCCCATCTTTACCTGGGCATACACACAATCATCCCATCTTTAGCTGGGCATACACACACTCATCCCACCTTTACCTGGGCATACACACACTCATCCCATCTTTACCTGGGCATACACACACTCATCCCATCTTTACCTGGGCATACACACACTCATCCCATCTTTAGCTGAGCATACACACACTCATGCCCATCTTTACCTGGGCATGCACACACTCATCCCATCTTTACCTGGGCATACACACACTCATCCCATCTTTACCTGGGCATACACACACTCATCCCATCTTTACCTGGGCATACACACACTCATCCCATTTTACCTGGGCATACACACACTCATCCCATCTTTACCTGGGCGTACACACACTCATCCCATCTTTACCTGGGCATAAACACACTCATCCCATTTTTACCTGGGCATACACACACTCATCCCATCTTTACCTGGGCATAAATGCACTCATCCCATCTTTACCTGGGCATAAACACACTCATCCCATTTTTACCTGGGCATACACACACTCATCCCATCTTTACCTGGGCATACACACACTCATCCCATCTTTAGCTGGGCATGCACACACTCATCCCATCTTTACCTGGGCATACACACACTCATCCCATCTTTACCTGGGCATACACACACTCATCCCATCTTTAGCTGGACATAAACGCACTCATCCCATTTTTACCTGGGCATGCACACACTCATCCCATCTTTACCTGGGCATACACACACTCATCCCATCTTTAGCTGGGCATACACACACTCATCCCATCTTTAGCTGGGCATACACACACTCATCCCATCTTTAGCTGGGCATACACACACTCATCCCATCTTTAGCTGGGCATACACACACTCATCCCATCTTTAGCTGGGCATACACACACTCATCCCATCTTTACCTGGGCATACACACACTCATCCCATCTTTACCTGGGCATGCACACACTCATCCCATCTTTACCTGGGCATGCACACACTCATCCCATCTTTAGCTGGGCATGCACACACTCATCCCATCTTTACCTGGGCATACACACACTCATCCCATCTTTAGCTGGGCATACACACACTCATCCCATCTTTAGCTGGGCATACACACACTCATCCCATCTTTAGCTGGGCATACACACACTCATCCCATCTTTACCTGGGCATAAACACACTCATCCCATCTTTACCTGGGCATAAACACACTCATCCCATCTTTACCTGGGCATGCACACACTCATCCCATCTTTACCTGGGCATGCACACACTCATCCCATCTTTAGCTGGGCATACACACACTCATCCCATCTTTAGCTGGGCATACACACACTCATCCCATCTTTAGCTGGGCATACACACACTCATCCCATCTTTAGCTGGGCATGCACACACTCATCCCATCTTTAGCTGGGCATACACACACTCATCCCATCTTTAGCTGGGCATACACACACTCAGGCCCTGGTTACACTTGTGACTTTTGTGATTGGATGGGCTACATTGGAACTCAGCTGTGTGTTCACACTTGACACTTCAATCCGACCTGCCTAACCGTATTATTATCAGATATATTCCCAAACAGACATATTCCCTTGCAATTGGTGCTCCCTTAGTAACTCATAGTGTAAGAAAGAGCCTTTGTCTTATTTAATATTTTGTTTATTTTATAATGATACCAGGGCCTCAAGAGATGTGGTTTAGTAAGGGGACGGCAGCAGCGGCGCTTAATCAGCGGAGTCTTTGTGTTCCTCAGTGCTGGAAAGATTTTCTCAAAATACTGCTTTACTTCTGTAACTGCTGTCAAGTGTAGCTTGCATTGTGAAGTCGGACTGCAGCTCTAGAAGACGGGGGGTTTCAGCTGTGCTCCAGACCTGGTCCTCCATCCTTGAATCTCTTCTCTTTGCTTTACACACTAGGGAGAGGAATTCCTGTGTTTCAGGAAGATGATACAAACCTATGTTTTATGACCACTGGCTGTCCACGCCTCATTGATCTCAATGTGAGGCAAGCCACCTCAGTACGTGGTCTAGCTGATCACATCCTCATATGAGTAAGATGTGATCTTGGAGTGTACAGACGTGATGGTTAATGCATCCTGGCATGATAGGATGACGGAAGTTGCATTCAAAAGGTCATTATAATCACGGCCATAGTCATCTGCCTCATGCCTCTGTCACGGATCCATATCAACTGAATGTAAGGGAATTGAGTAGTATCACCCTCAGCCATCTTAAGACTGCTAACTGGAAGTTTCTGGCTTGAAAACACATCCTTAGGATAATTACGTGTCTTGACTGTATAATGGCAGTGAATAGCTTTGTGACTGATTCTCCCCTATGTTATCACAGCCAAGGTGCTATAGAGTTGTCAGTGTCACCTAAAGTGTAAGTATTCAATGGACATATTTTAACTGTGAATGTTTTTGCTGGAAGCACTCACTTGTTGTTGATACAGTTCACTAATCTATAGAGTGTATCTGTCAGCCTTTAATTCTGTTGATGAGAATTGAAAATATAATTCCCTTTTATCAATGGTCTGGCAGATGGAGAAATGTACAGTGGAAATGTTTTCTTGCAAATGGCAATACCTATTTTGCATTGTAGAACAAGCCAATAAAAAGCACTTCTTTGCATTCATTACCAGGCCTGTAAAACTTATCCTCAGAAAATTTTCAATTTAGCTGAAGACTTTAGTACCAGTGTCTACCTGTATTTATAAACAAAGAAAACCGCGAATAGGAGAAGCTTTATCAGTTAGGTGTGGATGCTAGAATCCAAGCCAATTTGGAACTGAGTGGGAACTTTTTTCTGGAGTAGAAAATCCATGTTTGGAAAGTATCAGTTGAGTAAGGCCAGACTTTTTTATTACTTGTTTCTCAGACTGCTATCCTGAAGATTTAATTGAGGAGGGAGGGGAAAAAATAAATAAATAAAATATTTTTCAGCACTTCTGGGTTTCTTGAAGAATATTCAGCCTGTATTTGCAATGGAGGAAGAAATGAAAATAAAACTTTTTTTTTTTAAATTTATTTATTGTCGAATTGAGGAACATTAAGGATTATGGTTATGAGGTTAATGTGAACATTATGTTCCTTCCACGTCAGTGGGTGGAGGATAAACAAAAATAAACAACTTTTTTTCCAATACCAGGGCAATCAATGATCGACAGATCTGCAAAATGGCAAAACAAAAAAAAAATTTTTTTTTTTTTTGGTTTTCAGAATTGGGTCGTCTCTGCGGATCCGAGAAACAAGTAATTAAAAAAAGTCTGACTTTAGTAATTTTACTCATAGTGAAATAAAAGCATGTTCACTGTTTCAAAATGACTCCCTCCCCCCTGTTTTGCAATGGAGTTCGACCTCCCGCTTCAGTGGGGGCACACAGGTGATTGTGGTCGGAAAAGACGAGTTCTGAGCCCAGCGGCAGTTCGCCCGTCTCCTGCGGAAGCACGTGTTTAGAGGGTGCTCGCCCACATTAATCATTCCTCTCACATCACGCTGCGTTTGTCTCCAGGAGAGGGGAGGGAGGGACATGGGTGGGAGAGCTTTGGCTCAAGATGTCCCCAAAGGAACGCTCAAATCGTTGAAAACTTGCGCCCTTCCGTTGTTATCAGTCTTCAGGATTTTGGAGTTCATGTTTAAATACATGCTATGCTGCCCACAGTGTTATCACCAGAATAGTTTGTGATCTGAAAAGATAAGAAATAAAACTTTATTCGCATTCCCTTAAAAGCAAGGACAGGTCCTCGGCAGATAAACTAGGCTTAGACGCTAATTTGTGACGTAATGGTATGTCCTCAGTGCCAACGACCTTTATTACCATTACTAATGCTTTTAATTATTGTAGCTGCCTGCCCTTGTTGCCATTAACATCCACATACAGGCCTACTCTTGCGCACGCAAATGACGCATGCATTTGGATTTGTAACCGTAGGCAGCTCATTGATGTGGAAGTACACCAGTGACTGTACTAGAGTTACAGTGTTTTAAGGAAAATGAGAATCGTGACTCCTTTGAAACAGGCTTGAAATGGATTGACCTAGTTAAAATTTGAGGTTACACCCGTCTATGTACACAAGGAACAGGATCACATGTCTTCAGTCATTAGAACAGATAAAAGCTGGGAGTTTACAGTGTCAGCTCTGGAGGGAGTGGGACTTTCTCCTCCTTCTTGCTCTCTTTAGCCGTTTGTAGCGTCTGGGCTTTGTTCTGTACAGGTCAGGTTGCCTTTACTTGTCCCCAGGGGGCTGGGCTAAGGCACCAGGTGGCACACCTGATCCACTCCCACAGGTAGTGCAGGATGGGCGGAGTCTAATCACATAATCACCAGGATCAGGTGACTGGAGAACCCCCCTCCCCTTCAGTGTCTCTCCTCCCCCTTTTTGTCTGGCCGATGCTGTCCGATCGGCAACCGTGAGCCTGTGTGCCATCTGCCCTCTGGGACCCACAGAGTTGAAACGCGGCTTGACCCCTGACCTTGGCTGGGGTTTTTTTTTTTTTCAGCAGGCCACAGCTGATTTCGAGAGGGACGAAGGCGAGGAGTTTGAAGACAACATGGAGGTGTTCGATGACAGCAGCTCCAGTCCATCTGGCACCCTTCGCAACTACCCCCTCACCTGCAAAGTGCTCTACTCTTACAAGGTAATGTACAGCAAACACTCACGGACGCATCCATGACCTGTTTCATATTGGGAAGTATGAGCGTCAGTGAGGTGTAGTCATAGCATGTACAGTACTGTAAGATAAATACCAAGAGTTGTGAAGTTCTCTGCTCAAACTCTCACAAGGTCATGGACTAAGTACTGTTTACTGATGTATAGAATATATTCAATTAAACCAGCAGTGGTCTGCACTTCTATCGTTTATCACAATCACTTTCTTTCACTCAGTTTCTCGCTCTCACACCCAACCAAACATACAGTTAAATTAAACATAACGTCTTTGACTGTAGAAATATTCCAAAGGTCATCTGTGTTTAGATAAAACAGCTCTGATATGGGAGGACACAAGCTCTATCAGTCACGCGGCTCAGTCGTGCAACTCTGACGCATCTATTCCGAATTACGTCACACCTGATATCCAAATTCGTTATCTCGGCAACACCAAGTTTTTTGTGCGCACACATGCACACAATTACGAAAGGAGTTTTCTTTTAATCTCTGGTGTGTGTTGATCTTTATCCCTGGAGAAGGTGGAGTCTGCCACAAATATTTTTGGTGCCAGTTCCTGATGTCTGTCCGTTTGTCTTTCTGTCCATCTCTCAGGCTTCCCAGCCAGACGAGTTGACAATCGAGGAGCAGGAAGTGCTTGAAGTGATTGAGGATGGGGACATGGAGGACTGGGTGAAGGTACGACCATCGAAATACACATGCCTCATTTCCCTCCTAAATTGTGAGGCTCCTTCTGTTTGAGCACCAGTCCACTAAAGCTTTAAGAGGAGCACTGCATAAACGTATGGGCTTTGTGTCTTCTTTTTCATGCTGAAAAACTGGCATGCTGGTCCAGTCTTATATTAAATAGAAATTCTGGGTGCAGCTGTGACCCCATGGGTTAGTTCGTGTACTACTTCTGTGTGATACTGTATACCCCCCCCCTTAATGGCATGATCTCTCAGTGTATTTTACACATTTGGATAAAAAAAGAGCTTATTCTTGGCTTGGTTGGCAGTCTTATTATCAGATGTTCGAAAGATCATTCTATTTAAGATTGTCATACGTCATCAGCCCAAAATGCATCGATGTCAGGCTTTGCACATGAATGCGTATACATATTGCACAGGGACTGTTGAAGCCAGTCCACATTTGTGTTTTAGCCATAACGAATAATTTATGTCAATGATAATGACAGTTCTGATTGAGGTAATATTATGTCAGCGTATGGCCATGTTTGAGTCTCATTAAACCTGTAACCCACCCTGGCACAACTGCTGCAGTTCATCTTCTGGCTCGCTCACGCTGGAGCAGTACATCAGCTGCTCACCTCACTAAAGTGTATAGTGGCTGGCAAAGGTTTGAGACAGCATTCATTAGAGATGGAGAACAAGTTCTGCTGTCAGAGGAGGATTAATTAACGAATACGTTTCTAGGAGGAGCAGGATAATGGTTTGATAGATGGGCGGTTGAATAGATGAATGGCTTAAAATACTTTTTTTTGGCCTCTTATCCGTGACTGTGAAGGAGCACATCTTGGTCACCATCTGTGAGCTGCTGCATCACATTAGCTGTTCAGTTCTGGCAGTCTCTGGGTAAGGTATCTCAGTGTGCTTGTATATGGAGCTTGTATAGAGTGCTGAATATGATGTCTTCCCTGAGTGTAGTGCAGAAATTAAGGCTTAAACCCCTCACAGTAATTTCAGACTAGCGCCTGCTGGAATAGAGAAGCCATTGGTGTTCCCTTTGGCTCAGAGAGCGAAAGAGAGAGAGAGAGAGAGAGAGAGAGAGACAGCCTCCATCTTCTGGGCTGAAGTCTGGAGAAGCGCCATGATTGCAGAACAGCCTCCATCTTCTGTTAAAGAGCCATGAAGTCTGGAGAAGCGCCATGATTGCAGAATTGTGACCGTGACCGCACTTTTGATCTTCACACTGTCAGGTGCTCTGTGTTTCAGGCACGCAATAAGACAGGCCACGTGGGCTATGTTCCTGAGAAGTACCTGCAGTTCCCCACCTCCAACAGCCTCCTCAGCATGCTGCAGTCACTGGCCACTCTGGACGCCAGATCCCACACCTCCAGCAACTCCACAGAGCCTGAGCTGGCCTCAGGCAGCATGAATGGAGACGCCAACCGTGAGTCACATCCATAGGATACGCGCGAGTCGCTTCTAGTTTCTCTATTGGGCTTCGGTGGAAACAGTAATCCACAAGTCAGTCAAGATATGCAGGGGAGCTGTGCTCCATTAAACTGGTCATTATAAACACCCCCAGAAGGAGAGCTGATGGACATACTGTTTTTGGCTCAGTTCTGCCCAGCGTCAAATTTTGTTGGCACATTGATTGGCTACTAAACTGGTGCCTTTTGTTATTTAGGGTTTCAGGGAATTTGAATCTCTTCTTTTTTGTTTGTGGAAAGGGGTGGGGGGGGGGAGACATTTTGTTCTTATGAGTAAAAGCACACTCTAGTTTGTCCTGCGCAAATGTGTTAACATCGAAGCGTGTTGATACATTATCTCTGTATGAAATGTCCTAGTACAGTCTTATTGTTTATAAAGTCAACATGCCCTTATTATGAGAGAAAAAACTGTTTTTAGCATAAGAAGTGATTTTACTAGCAATGGCCACTGCTACCATCTGGTGGGAAGTAATTGAGGATTGAATGTCACTGCAATGCTAATGTTGCACCTGCAGTTACACTGAATGTAAAACTGCTATGACTGAACGGTACTATGCATTAGCCATCCTTTATGTAGGGTTCTGTGGACTATTGAAATGGGTCTGTGGCTGATCTTCAGGTGATGGTGTTGGCAGTGTGAGTTTGTTAGCTTGAGTGAGCGCGACTGATGGGAAATCTTGTTGTTGGGTCCTGATACTGTTATCTGTGTCCTCGCCTCTCCTGCCTGCTTCTTCTCTTCTCTTCTTCTCTTGTTATCTCGTCTCTACTCTTCTCTCCTGTTCCCCTGTCTTTTCATCTCGAGTCTTCACTCCTGTTCCCTCCTTTTTACATCTCGACTCTTCTCTCCTGTACCCCTCTCATCTCCTCTCTACTCTTCTCTCCTGTTCCTCTCTCTTCTCATCTCGACTCTTCTCTCCTGTTCCCTTCAGCTCTGATCTGGACTGTTCTCTGCTGTTCCCTTCTCTTCTCATCTTGACTCTTCTCTTCTCTCCTGTTCCCTTCTCTTCTCATCTCTTCTCTCCGGTTCCTCTCTCTTCTTATCTCGACTCTTCTCTCCTGTTCCCTTCTGTTTTCTTCTCAACTTGACTCTTCTCTTTCCTGTTCCCTTCTCTTCTGATCTTGACCCTTCTCATCTCTTCTCTCCTGTTCCCCTCTCTTTTCATCTCAACTCTTCTCTCCTATTCCCTTCTCGTCTCGACTCTCCTCATATGTTCCCTTCTATTCTCATCTAGACTCTTCTCCTCTCTTCTCCCTCTATCCTCTGACTGTATTTCTTACTCTCTCCATAGTGAGTTTTGTGAAGGCCATGTATGACTACGAGGGCCAGACGGACGACGAGCTGTCCTTCCCAGAGGGAGCCATAATCCGCATCCTCAACAAGGACAACCAGGAGGACGACGGCTTCTGGGAGGGAGAGTTCAACGGCCGTGTGGGCGTCTTCCCGTCTGTGCTGGTGGAGGATCTGTCTGCTGCGGAGAACGGAGACGCACAGTTCTGTCCTGACTCTCAGGTACCTCAGACACGAGCACGAATGCACACACAGCCATGTGTGCGAAGAGGCACACAGAAATATATGTATCCATGGAAAACGCAAACATTATCTGGAGTAAATATCACCACAGTCACAGGAAGAGGGAGAAGTCACAGAGGAACATACACTCCCAGACTGATTGGGCTAGACGGGTCATTTCCTGTGCTGTCAGTGCTCTGTACTTTGTGTAATCTGATTTGATTCTGTGCTTCTGAAGTCTTGATTGAAGCAGGAGGGGCTGCATCCTTCCTGCAATTAAGCTGTTTACATGTGGGCTCTTTGCCGAGAGGCTACTGAGGCCGGGGAGGTTCCTGTGGTTGTTATCCGCGAGCCTCTGTTACGTTACTGTGATTAATTCCCGCTCTCTCCAGCAGGTGTCTCCCTCCCAGCAGCTGCACCCCGCCCTGCCCCCACTGCCGCTGTATGACCAGCCCCCCTGCAGCCCCTACACCACCCCAGAGAGCGCCGCAGCACCCCCTTTCCCTCGCTCGCCCTCTGTCAACGGCGAGCACAAGCTGACGCCCACGTCGCACAAGCCTCCCATACACAGTAAGACCTTTCTCTCTATCTCCCTCTCTGTCTCACCCCAAGCCCCTGGTGCTAGTGAGGGATTACACTCACACCATTTTACACTGTAAAATCACTTCACAGTCTAAGGGTCATGAAGCATTAATTTTCTCTTCTCTATTTTAAGCAATTAGTGAAATTTATCTAACATTGCTGACCGTAAAGAGACTATGATTAACGCCGGTGTTGACCATGACTGTTTTTCTAAAATTGCTTGTGTTCAGCTGGCCTGATTTAAAAATGTGCAGGGCAAAGTTAAAAGCTGCGGTAATTGTGACGGTGTGACACTGATGTGTGATGAGATGAATCTCTGACTGTCGTTTTCCCCTCATTTCCCTGCTGTTTCACCCAGATCACAGCGGCAGTTTGGGCTCAGATTCTGCAGGTTTCCCCCAGCCCCTAAGGTTGACCCCTGACAGCGGACCTGGGAAACTACGACCAGTAAGCATCCCCGTCTCCTCCCCCTGTTAATGTGCCTCTGATACCTCACCTTCTCTTAGGGCCCGTCCACATGAGAACGATTTTTTTGAAAACGCATAAATATTTTATAGTTTCGGCCTCGCGTCCGCAAGGAGACAGCGAAAACGCAACCCTAAGACGGTCATTTTTGAAAACGGGTTTCAGAATGAGAAAATCTGAAAACACCACCCCAGCGTTTTTGTGTGGACAACCAAAACGGGTTTCTTTGAAAGTGATGATGTGATAGCCCCCATTACAGCACCGAGGCCTGTGTGTGGCGCTGTATGGCGCTGTAGCGTTTCTACGGAAATAGAATATTTCCGTAGAAGGGCGACATCATCATGCAGCGCCACACACAGGCCTGGAATATTTACTACAGCGTTTTGGGTCATTTTTGGCGTTTCCGTGTGGACACAGATATTTTTAGAAACTACAAAAAAAGGACCGTTTTCGAAAATCTTTGTCTCCGTGTGGACGAGGCCTCAGTGCCTTCATTCTGCTCTTGCTGAAGTGGACAAGGAGATGAGCCAATGGTTTGTTTTAGCTCTGGGAAGTCTCATTGCCTGGTCAGCTTTTCCTGTGCATTAGCTAAATTTAGCCCAAATAGAAATTAATTTGCGGAAAAATACTGAGGATGACGTGTCTCCTCATTTTTCCCTCCAAACATGCCTGAGAAAAATCAAGTCTCATTCATCATTGGTTCGTATATCACACAAATTCCAATAAATTACCCTGTCTGCATAGCAGAGGTCTTGCCCTCATTTTTACAAACACAGAAACTAGCCCGAGACTGTTAAGCTGAGGTCACTAGTGCCAGAAGGCCATGGATGAGAGCCCCATTTGATAATGGAGGTTCAAGCTGAAAACATCTCTGGTCGCCCTTGTGATTTTGAGCTCATATGAGTTCCAGGCTCACACCGTACATCACACCGTACCTTCTTACCACTGCAGGTGCGTGCGGCTCCGCCCCCTCCGAAACAGAACCCCCGCAGGCAGGTGGAGAAGACCGAGGAGGTGGAGATCACTCTGGTGTGAGAGCTCCTGCCAGGCAGCTCACTGATTGGACCGGACTTTGGCCACGCCTCCTTGTTCGTCACTGCAGGGGAGAGGGGGAGGGCAAGCTGAGGACTGGGCGGTCTCACAGCACCGGCAGTCCCTCCCCCCTGAGCTCTCCTCCTATTGCAGCAGGGGACGAGAACTGAGCCCCACCTCCTCTTCCCCGGCTGAGTGGAGCAGTGGGGGAATTCACCTACAGGCCACAAACTTTTGGTGCCTTTCTTGCACATCTTTATTCAGTGAACTCGTGAGGTTTAAAACTTCACCCTGAGAAGGGCAGGGATAGGGGTTGGGGTGGGGTGGGGCGCGGGTGGAAATATCTGGGAAATTTTGGGGTCCCCAGGCCCAGCTATATGTAGTCATATCATACGTATTTAATGTGCATTAGTACAGTACATTACTGTTGTCATAGGAATGTTTAAAAATACACTCAACATTTTGTCATTTAGCATTACAAATTCAGTACCATGTGTCATATGGAGTAGATGGCATGGGCTCCTGTAGGCTAAAAGGGAATTGTATAATGAGGCAAAGACAGCGAGCAGAGGCTGGTTCCTACTGCAGGCTTCCCCTTCCAAGGTCGCTCTTTATCTCATAGATAAGGAAACTGTGGCAATTCGAAGCTCATTACGCAGATGTAACTCTTTTCAGCTTTTATTATGAAGACAAGGATCTGTGTTACTAATATTTAGTCCTCTAACAAAAAATAAATGCAATACAGTTGAGATGATGTAGTTTCTGGAGTGTGCTCAGAAAACGTCAGGTTAATCTTTCGTGTAGCCCTGCGGTATTCCTCACTTCCTGTATCATTGCCTGACTTTATGGTTTATATATACGAATCAATATCTGAATCAGTAGTTGAAGTGCATTATTTTTACATTGATATCTATTGTGTAACACTGTTAAAGACTGAATGGGATGTTCTGTGATGCTAGAAGCAGTATTTAATGGATTGGATTGACACACAGAGTTAGTGTCGCCCCCCATTTTCTTTTGACTGGAACATAGTGAAAAAGGGGAAGGGAGGGTTTTGTCTCTTAAAAAAAAAAAAACATTTTTATCACAGTTGTGAATATGAAAGATGCAGAATATGAAAATGTACCCTTTTTGTCATTCCTCTTCCATCCTTTTGGGGCAGCCGTTTCCTTCACTCTTCAAATACCTGTTTAGGCGATCTTGTTTTGTTTTTGCCTTCTTTTCCTCCTTGTTGAAGTCAAACTTTCTTTCTTTTTTGAATTGTAAAAAGGAGTGCTTCTCGTGGAGGGCTGATAAATGTGACTGTATTTTCATGGTTCGCAGTATTAGGATGTAGTACTGTGACCTATGAAATCAGAACTATGTGTCAATATTTGGACATCGCTACAGAATAACCACACACCCTGCTAATATTCATACCAGTGCACCACAGGACACAGCATTCACACCGGAAAGTACTCTCTCCACACTTTGACGAAGCGGATTTTGTAAAAGATCAATCCAACGTCACTACATTAATACATGCAATATTATTCACCGGCTGTGTGTTTAAAAGGAATTGGAAGGCCACTGAGTGGCACTGAGCTGGTTTTCCAGGGGTATGTATGTACAGGATAGTTGCTTCATGTGACTCTGTAGCTTGATTTGAAAAGGAAACATCCAGCAGAACTTTAGTTCACTGCCTTTTATGAAAAAAAAAAATCTCTAATTAAAGGCGTTGAAGGAGGAAAAAAGTTTATTTGATGTCCAGCATCCTTGTCCTGAATGAATTGAGCTATGTACTGTAACAATATTGTAAAAATATTGTATAATACTATCCATTTATTTGGGCTTAGCGAGCGTCTCTGTGCAGTATTTGCTGATAGTTATTCTCAGCCGTTGTGTGCGTGTGTGTAATTTATATATATATCTTTACTGTGAAGATGAAAGTCCCAACAATTTTTTTCAGAGTTATCTTTCAGAAAGCAAGTCATCTAGAATTTGACAATGGTTGGACAATACTTCCATATCTGAGTTAGACCTCTTGCATCCTGTGTGTAAGCAGATGTATCAAAAAAAAAATCTAACTCATTGAAATGAAAGATACCAGCACTTTTTCCTCTCAACCTGTTTAAACCTAGCAGTATTGATCCTGTACGGTTGCCCCCTTATTGGCCTGTCGCCACATGGACCCCTATGGTTTTGATGATTTTAGCGTGTTTTACCATGTATGCATACTGTACGTGGCTCTGCAGATTTGCTTATGTCTTGGAACTAGCAGAGCAGACCTTCCTGGAGGGTGTGAGTCTGTTGCGTGGTATTATCAATAATTACCTGATTTTTTTGGAATGGGAAAATGGAATTTAAACAAAACAGTTAAAATGTTGTGGAGAGAACGTGGATTTTAACGTGTAATAAATCAGTCTAGATTTTGAAAGTAGTTGATCAGAGGGAAGATATATAAATATCTGTGCTCTGTCGGTTTTTCTCTCTCTTCTTGTTGATCTCATTGAGATCTGTTTAATGTTATCAAACTTGTTTTGAAGTTTATGGTTTACAGCTGTCCATCATTTAAGAGAGCTGTTCTCACCCATAAGCCACATTTTTCTTGATAATCTCTGGCCATTTCATGTTCGTACTCCCTCAAAAAACAGCCACAATTGCCTATTAATTTTGTTAGTGTTTTACTTGTATGATTTTAAGAGCTGCTATAAGATCAATTACAACTCCAGGCCTTTCCGTCAGACTGTTGCTGCAGTGACAATATCAGAGCAGTGGTGCAAAATTCTTTCTGCATTTTATTGACTGTAAAAAGTTTGTATTTATTGTGTACAAATGTTAAATAAAAAATGAATTGAAAATTGTTTTCGTCTCATTTATATACATACACAGATCTACGTATTGCTCTCTGGGTATGTGATTTGATTGTATTCTGTAATCTAGATTCCATGGAAGGATTTTTTCTGTGTTCCCGTTGGGCAATTTGATGGGAATAAAGCATGAAATAATGGGTCCAGTTTAATATTAGCATTTACTGACTGCACAATGCCTTTTCACCATACCTTATTACTTACGGTGTGTCGTGCCACCCTGTTTGTTTTGATGTTGGCACTAGACAGGTGTGCTGCTTTGTCTGTGACGGTTTTTTGTTTTTACCGAAAGCCAGCTGCTACTCTCGAAAATTGCAGGGGTGGAGGCTGGGGACGATATCACGGTTCCAAGAAAAACATTTTTGTGGTCATTTCCTGTTAGGAACCTGCTGTCTGAGACCAATGGTGAGAAATCGGGATCAACAAGCAGAAAGTTCTGGAGATGTGACTCCGTCTCTTGGGATTTGTCTTAAACCAACTTGGAAATAATGTTTGTGTGCTGTTTTCTGTTTATTTTTCTATTTATTTGATAATGAAATTTACTTTCATGGAAGGCTTACAAACAACTTTGGTTAAATCTTGCATCAAAGTTTACTTGTGCTCCAATCCTGAAGGTAAGGTTCTTCTGGCCATAGTTTATGATTAGAAACTACTTGCTGACATTTTAGATGGCTTACCACAGGAAACTCTGTGTGCTTCAATTTACTTTTTTGATTTTGTGTTGGTATTGTTACAGCACCTGCGGAAAAGTGTATCGGATGTGCAGACACACACTCTATAGATGGTTTATCTGGAAAACCATTTTTGTTTCAGTAGCCTGCTAATCTAAAATCTGAATGTTTTTTTTTTTTTTTTTTTTTTTTTTTTTTTAATCATGAGCCTTTTTAGCCTTTTTATTTTGTGTACTTAGAACATTTTATTTCCCTGGTGAGAATCAAAGTGAAGGAAATGCATTTTCAGATTCTTTGGAGGAGAGAAGAACTTTAAGGGAGGACGTTTTCCCAAGAGTGAGGGACTACTGTCGTCGCACCCATGGTTTGGAGTTCAGGGTAAAGGAAAGTCACCATTTCTCCAATATGCCCCACCTGATTTACCATGTATTGTTTTAGTGCTACTGATATAAACTGAGGCTTCCGGTTTGGTCACTATAAATTTAAGCTGCTGTCCTTCAGGTAATCGATCCATATGAGGGGGTTGATCTGCAAAACGTGTTGGACCCCTGGGCACAGCGGGTCCGACTGCAACTGCTAGAAGACTGCAGGAAGAACTCGGCTGGGCCTTTCTTTGTGGTGATTGCAATACGTACACCACCAAAACTATTTACTGCAATAACAAACATGCACTTCATAACAATTTAAATATTGCTTAATTTTTTAGTAAAATGGTAAATGGTACATTTAGAAACCTCAAAAATTGAGGCCCAATAAATATGACTGCCCATCTGTTTGGAGTAGCTGTCATTTTGAAAAATGAAGATGTGTTAAGGCTGCAGCCTGTTTTGGAGGTTCTTCTTGGTCAAATAAAAAAATCCATCATAAGACAATTTTACAGCTTCATTTTTATCTGACACTTAAATCATTTGTACTCTGGTATGAATTAGTCTTAAATATTTAAACTGCGCTATGAAAAAGTATTTGCCTCCCAGCTGATTTCTTCCATTTTTGCAAATTCAAGACGATAATACATTACAATCATAGAAACTGTAAAATAAGTCAAGGAAACTCAATAATTTTTTAAATGATCATTACATTTATCAAAAGAACAGGGTTATTTAAGCTATATCAAACTTGTGGAATAAGTGATTTCTTTTTCAAATGGGGCCTGTTGGTGTTTGATTTCTTTGCGCTACAGTTTGTGTTTACACGGGTTCTCTTTGGCATCAGTTTGACAACGATTCCGCACAGATATCATTCCTCTGACAATCCTTGAAACAAACTGCCTGCAATTTTGCACATAGACCATAAACGGTCCAGCCATTGGCTATGTTTTGACCTTCAGGACTGTGAAAAAGTATTTACACCTTCCTGATTTCTTCTATTTTAGAATATTTGTCATACTTAACTTTTTCAGATCAAAAACGAATTTTAATGATCTGAAAAATGAAATGTGGAAGGGGGCAAATACTTTTTCTCAACAGTGTAGTCTTGTTGTAATTCTGCGGTGAATACACATTCAGCACTAAAATTCTTTCAATTCCATCACTTTCACAGCCATTTTCTCATAATTATATTTTGAACACAGCTTGAATATCTCATGCTTCACAATGGGTTCAGCCACCAATGTTTATGTGCTGCTTCATCTATAAAATAGCTGGTGATTTATGGTATCTTTTTCATTTTCCTTTCATATGAAAAATAATCCCAAAAAATGTGAAAATTATCAGTCCTAAAGCATATGAAGTGATATTTACTTCATGTTCAATATGTGGGCAAAAGCTTGCATAAATGACCTAGTGAGTTACTGATCATATAAAAACAAACTACGTTTCTGACTTGGCATACTAAGCATATAAAATTTTGTAAGATATCTAAATTTATTCACATTTAATGAGATGATGACTTGTTTGTGTAACTGATGGTAAAATTAGTATAAAATAACAATAAAGTGTTCTTTTTAACGTGTATCAATCCTGCAAAATGTCATTCCAACTGAAAGCAATGGAAAAAGTTTGGCCTTTTCACCTGGGTTACCACCCCTGGAGTGCGACAAATATACAAAAAAAAAAAAAAAAAAGGATAAAACCAGAAGTCAGGAGGCTGGCGCATACTTTTTCACAGCATCTTACAGATTCGTTAATCTGTTCTTCTGAAAAAAATACTTGAGCAACTCAAATAAAAAATCTTTGTTTTGGTGATGGGACTTGGTTTGCAGGCCCTTGTTGGCCAGCAGTATGGCAGCACTGGGCTTCCTGTCCAGGTCGAGGCCTCGGAGTTCCAGATAATTCTACAGACTGGTCGGCAGATGGGTGTGGATACCCGTATCCTGCAGCACTGGTACCAGATAGATGAGAACTCCATACCACCCTCCTTCTACCTTTTAGACCATCACCACCATGACCTGGTGAGATTATCATGCTGTATTCTCCAACAGAAATTCTGAATAAGGGAAAATACTTCCCTGTTTCCAAAAACGTTGGGATGCTGTGTAAAATGTGAATTAAAATTGAATGCAATCATTTCCAAATCATTTAAACTACACTTAATTGAAAATAGTACAAAGATAACATATCAGATGTTGAAAGCAGAAATTTTTTTGATTTTTGAAAAATATCTGCTCGTTTTGAATTTGATGTCAACAACACGTTTCAAAGGTTGGGATGGCGCAAAAGACTGAAAAGGTTACATAACACTGAAAACAATACTGCTGAAACATAGCACTGCTAATTAGGTTAATTAGGTAAGAAGACTGGATATAAAAAGAGCACCCCTGAGAGGCTGAGTCTTTCAGAAGTAAAGATGGCGAGGGCTTCACCAGTCTGTGAAAAGCTATGAATAACATTTTATGAGCAACATTTTTCAATTGAAATTTGTAAAGAATTTGGAGATTTCATCATCTGCAGTATCATTAAAAGAGATTTGGATGTGGAAATCATTGCATGGGCTTAGGAATATTTCTGAAAACCATTGTCAGTGAGCACAGGTTGCCGTTGCATCCACAAATTCAAGTTAAATCTCAACCATGTAAAGATAAAATCACGTATAGACAAGATCCAGAGATGCTTCTCTGGGCCCGAGCTCATTGAAGATGAACTGAGGCAAAGTGGAAAACCGTCCTATCATTTGATCAATAAAAATGTGGAATTCTTTTTTGTAAATCATGGACACGGGATCCTCATGGCTAAAGAGGAGAAGGACCATCCAGCTTGTTATCAGTGTATATTTCAAAAGCCAGCATCCATGATAGTATGGGGGTGCATGAGTGCACATTGCATTGGTAACTTGTGCAGCTGTGAGGGTACAATTAATGCTGAACAATATGTACAGGTTTTCGAGCAACATAGTATTGCCATCCAGATGTCTTTTTCATGGAAGGCCCTGCTTATTTCAGCAAGAAAATGTCAAACTCTGCATGTATCACCACAACATGGCTTCATAGTAAATGCATCTTGGTGCTAAACTGGCTTGCCTGTAGTCCAGACTTGTCATCCACTGCATTGGGCATTATAAACAGAAAAATATGTGAAAGGTGGCAACAAAGCCTTGAGCAGCTGAAATCCTGCGTACGTCAAGCAAGAATTGAAAAACATTTCACTTTCAAAACTGCGGCAATTGCCTCCTCAGTTCCCAAACACTATCTAAGTGTTGTTAAAAGAGGCAGTGATACAAGGCAGTGGTTAACATGTCCCCATCCCAATTTTTTTTAAATGTGTTGCTGGCAACGAATTCAAATGAGCTCATATTTTTCATAAAACAATAAAATCTCACAGTTTCAACGTCTGACATTTTGTCTTTGTACCATTTTCAATTAAATGTAGAGTTTTAATCATTTATAAATCATTGCATTCCATTTTTATTTGCATTTTACACTGCATTACAACTTTTTTAGAAACTGGGGTAGAGCAAAAAAAATCAAAAAAGATGGATTTGAAAAGTCCATTCATCCTTTATTATATTGAAAATGGTACAACCACAGGTCATTTGGTGTTCCAATGTGAATTTAATTGCTTACTTAAAATAAACAATGGGATGACTGCAACAAAGTTCAGAAAAGTTGGCCAGTCAACTGTTTACCACCGTGTAACATCACAATGCTGTTAATCACACTCATTAATCTAAAGTGAACTACAAATGAAAGAACTGCGCCTTATGTGTTACTTTTTTTTTTTTGGGCAATTTTAAGACAAAGCTGAACTGAACGATAAATACTTAAACATTCGGATCAAAACACTCCCAGAAAATGCCATTTTTGCATCAACAGCAAGCTTCATTGATGTCAAATATCCTATAGCTCTTTAAAGGAGCTAAGTCCCCAGCTGAGCTTGCTCAGTATGGTCATGAAAGCTGACTTCTGCTTGAGCCACAGGAAACTACCACTATCCACCATTGGAAGGGGAGGCGAAGTAAGCCAAGCAAATACCAGGCATTTTCCTTGCCATCCAGGCAAACTTCAATGACAATTACAAAGCTTCAAAACTTTTTACTACTTTTCTCAGAAAATGTTTCTCAATTATGTAATTTAGATTTCATAATTTGGCATTGGCAACGCCAAATGTAAGAAGGCTTTGCATCGTAAAGCTTAAACTTGCTCCTATGGATGCAGTGACAAATGGGGTTGACTTGCAAACATTTAACAAAGTATCTGAGTGCATGTTGTGATATCCCTTACAGTTAGTTGACAGTTCTAAAAACCGTGATGACTTGGGGGATCGAAGATCAAGCACATCCAGATGTGATTTTCAGCCTTGCCCTTAGCACTCTGAAATTCTGGATTCCTGCCAATGTTTTAATTATATTACACATTCTAGTAGGTAAAATGCCCCAAATCCAGCTAATTGGTCTTATGGGATTGTCATTATTATAAACTTACACATCTGATGGCAAATTGGATAGCCTCGACCCAACTTTGCTCTAAAGGACTTAGGCCTTTATTTGGAGGCTGCTTTTTACTACTACACAATTAGCTAACCAGTTAAAGATCACCTCTTTCAGTTCATCTAATTATCGTGACTTGTAACATTATTATTGGTCCAGATTACCCCCAAGCCAACTTTTTTGCAGTCTGACTCAGTCATCCAATTTGTAATAAGAATATATTTGCAATAAAAAAAAATATTGAACTAGCAAATCAAAACATCAAATGATGTGTTGTTGTAGTGTCTTTACCATATACTCAATAAAAAGTTAAGGAACACTGATTTTGACCTGAGTATGTGAAATGTAAAAACTGAATTTAAACTTGAAGTGTTTTTTGTGTCGGTGTTAAAAAAAATGCATCAAAACATTTGATCAGACGACTTCATTACCCAAAAACAGAGTGTCCATTGAGAAGACCTGAGTCACACCAAGTCCAGACCATTACATCAAAACATCAAACAATGTCCAAAGTCATCTCAATATCTTGTGTGACCGCCAAGTGCTGTCACCACAGCTCGTCAGCGTCTTGGGAAGCTCAGAACAGGAGAAAATAATGGAGAGAAAACTCAGTGGTCCTGAACTATTTTTGTTGAGTATTGTAGCACGGGGGGACTATTACAGTCCTGAAGGGCCGATGTGGACATTACTGTTTGTTTCTACCTGTTATCCTGACTAAATTAGAGCTTATTTGTTCAACAAGCATTCATGAGATCATAGTAAAATGTTTCATTTAGGGATTAAAGAGCAGTATTCAGCGCTCATTCAAAAGCTTTTCTAGAAATGCAGCTAAAATGTAAGATTTCATAAATGGTTTGGTAAATTAAGCTAATTAAGTGATTAAAAGCCAGAAGTTGGCATGAAAGCTATTTACCAATATGCCCACTGCTGCAGTGCAGGGTGGAGGGATTTTTCAAATCGTTTTATTTTGATTTTATTTGAATTTTCCTTAATGTGCCAACTTTTTTGGATTTGGGGTTGCATATATTGCAGCTAAAAAATTTGTGCTTTATGCAATTTGTCACCAGGCTATGCCAGTGGAAGTACTATGAATTACTTCCAGGAAGTACTATGAATTACTAATTCAGCATCAAATTTTTCTAGGTACATGGAAATACCAGCACAATAAATCTGCAAGATGTCCACCGGGAAATGAAGAGTGTTTTTCACAGCATTGTGACAAGATGCATTCAAGAAAAAAGTATAACCACAGAGAGGGCGCAGAAATATTTCAGATCAGGTCAGGTGTTTGTATCACTTCTTCTGCATTAAAAGTGCATCATTACATCCATTTACTATTGGAGTATGCTAATAATAAGAGGTTTTTATGATCAGTAGAATACATATATGTATACATTGCCTCACCAGTATTCAGCAGACACTCTTATCCAGAGCGACATTAAACCCAAAGTGCATTTGCTTTGTATAATAATATATAAGCTTGACTTCACCTCACATATATATATAGTGTCAAAGACAACTTTTCTATTTGTATCTTCATAGGATAGAAATTCAGGGGTCTTAAAATAATTTGAGGGCATTGTAAGTGAATACATTTACTTTAGATATTACTAATGTGCTGTATACCGCTGTAGCTCTTGATGAAGAACTGCATGTTGCCCTGGAAAATCGATCAAAGGAGGACATCGCAAGATGCCTTTGTTATGTCTACAAGATCACCCCAAAGCGGAGTCAGAGAAAGCCTCGTACAGAACTCAACATTAATCCCAACTTGAAGGCCTCCTCTGATGATCCCCTGAGCAACCTCTGCGACCACTTCCTACCCGGTGTTGTCAGTTCCTGTCAGCTCCAACTGTATACGACTGCCTCGGCATCCAAGCTGCCACCAGGTGACACTAGTTTGATGAAGAGGTGGTACACGGCAGGATTGTGTCAGCAACTTTATAAAGATCTGCTGGACCTCATCAATTGTACTGTTACTAGGGAGAGACCACGCTTTGATTATTCACTCCCACAGGAACTTGTCCAGCAGGCAAACCTGTGCCATATCTACTCAAGTCTCTACAGACTCAAATGTGAAGAAGTCCAGCATGTTATGGCCTATTTGCAGCTGAAAAAGACTGAGTATCCACTCGTCCTATTTGGAGGGCCTTGTACAGGAAAAACGGTGCTCCTGGCTTATTGTGCCAGTCAAGTGAGTAATGAAAGATTTTACAAGCTGTCTGTAACCTTAAAAACAGAAACAGTACTAGCTGATCAGCTTGCTCGATATCATCTCTGGTAAAAAAAAAAAACTATAGAATAATTGATATCTGTGTAGAATGACCTCATAAATCATTTAATCTCATGACAGATTAAATGTGGGACACATATGAAAGATCCCATATGTTAGATTTCATAACATTTTGACATATTTCCTTTGTATTCTCAATTTAGACCCTGATTGACTTCTTTCTCCTATCTTGCAGGTGCGGGTTTGGCTGGACGGAAGAGACCCCGTGGTTGTTGTTCATTTTATTAGTGGAGGCGAAAGCACGATAGAGCAGCTTCTGACCAGTATATGTAAACAGTTAGCTATAAGCTATGAGCGACCACAGCTTCAGTTACCATGGGATGTTAGTCAGTTGAGGAAAGCTTTCCTAAACTTCCTCATTATGGCCTCTTCATCACTGCGTCCTTTGGTCCTTATTGTAGATGGACTGGACCAGGTAGCAGGGGCTGATGGACTTCAAAGTACCTGGTGGCTCCCTGCCTCCCTGCCAGTAAATGTCAAGCTCCTGATTTCCGCTACACCAAAAAAATCAGGCACTCTCCAAGCCCTTAAATCGCTTTACCCAGAGTCCTCTCTGTTCTTTGAGGTAAAGACAAAGGATGAGAGGGACTGCTGCAGGATGCTAAAGGATCAACTATTCTCCTGCAACAGAAGAATAACCTCTGGGCAGCAGATGTATGTCAACAATGCCTTGAAAGCGTGTTCGCTCCCACTTTACATTGAGCTCTTGCACTGGCAGGTGTCCAAATGGAGTTCATCAATGGAAATTACTGAGGAGTCCATAACCAAAGGAATCCATGATAATATCAGGATATTCCTGGCTCAACTTGAGCAGGACCATGGGAGAGATCTGGTCTGCAATGCAATGCGTTTCATTACCTTAGCCAAATCTGGCATCACAGAGGCTGAATTAACTGACATTCTTTCCTGCGAAAATGAAATACTTTCACAGTACTTCCCAGCGGCTGAAGCCCTGCCTTACAGGTTACGTGTTCCGGAGGCTAAAGTGGAGCATTTTACTGCAAGATCTGAGGGGGTTCCTTATGAGGAGGAATGTCTCAGGTTTCCAGGTTCTCTTTTGGCCCAACAGACACTTCCCCCTAGTCATTCATAAGCTGTACCTTTGTTCAGCTGAGTCTGTGCGAGAAACTCACAGCACTCTGGCTAACTTTTTCAGTGGTCAGAGGCCATGTGGTAAAACCAAGCCAGTCGCTTTCTGCCAAGATCATGTCACACTAACTGAATATCTGAGCACTCCACAAATTGAACCTTACATTGACAAGCAGATTCCTGGGCAGCCCTGGGTCTTTAACGACTGCTTTGAGCAGATGTATGTTAATGTGAGGAAGGTTCTGGAATTGCCCTACCATTTGAAGAAGAGTGGCCGGCAAGAGGAGCTTGTCAAAGAAGTGATGATGTCTCATGAGTTCCAACAGGGGATGCTAGGGATGGGCCTTGTACAAGGTTTGTTTGGGGACATTAAAAACACCTCCAAGCTGATGTACAGCAGGGAGCTTGGGTTCCTCGCCAGAACTGTATGGAATGCAGCTTGCTTGCTCTGTAACTCCTCCAATGAACTTACAGCAGTAATTCAGGCTAAACTGTTCCCATTCCTGAATGTTTTACCAGAACTAGAAAGCTACGCGAAGCAGATCTATCAGCAAGCCGTCAGAATGCAGGGGATGAATGTGTTGTGTTCCCCAGTTTCAGCAGTGCCCTCCTTCAGCTGGTCTCCACCAGATGTGAAGGCATCCCCCGTTATGGATGTGTTGGAGACGCAATGCGAGATGGTGGTTTTGATCCTTCTTGACAATTCCATTTGGATATGGAATGAAGATTTTGTGGGGGGGTATAAACCCGTTCATTTGTCTCATATCAGTATATCAAATGTGAAAAGTGAAGGCAATTTTCTACTGTTGTCGACACAGTGCAGTCGGTTCTTCTTGTACAATCTGAAAGAACCAACAAACATTTGTGAATTAGACACTGATAGATCTGTCACCAGTTCACACTTAGACCCTTGCTTGACTCCTGGAGGTTTCTTACTTAGAGCAAACATGATTGTTTTGTGGTATAAAGGTAAAAATTATGTTCCGATCTTTGATGTGAACTCAGGAACGAAACTTACAGAGCTTCAGTGTCACAATAATGTGACCTGTGTGTCCTGCTCCTATGATGGGCAATTCATTTTGTGTGGGCAGGACAAATGCAGTGTTTCCATCTTTGACCTACATGATAACTGCCACCTTAGTACTTGCACTGGATCCATGGAAACTTCCATTTTGACTGTGCTTAGCTGTGAGGAAAAGCACATGATGGTGGGTGTAGACAGAACTGGAAATGTGTTCGTATGGAACATAAACCCCATTACAAATCCTGAACTTAACAAGGAATTAACCAGCACAAATGACCCAGAAGAGGTCTTAAACACTGAGCATTCAATGGAGAACAGTATCTTCCTTGTCTGTAAGAGACACCAGATTGTTCTATGGGATACTCATGAGTGGACAGTCGATGACAAATTCAAGGCACCTCTGGACAAAAAATTTATCCAAGCTCTTCTGGCCAAAGATAGCCTCTTCATTATTGCTTGCCTTGAAGACTGCCCATTTTTATTGGTGTGGAAAAGGATCACTGGGCAGTGTGTTCTTAGCCTGGATTGCGGATATTCCAGTGCCCTCAAACTTCTCAAAATGGGGTCAAGTTTGTTGGCTGTGTCTGTGAATGGCATTGTTACCACCTGGAACCTGGATCTTATTTGGTCTGCTTCTGCTGTATCAAAAACAGGAGTAAAGGTAGAAAAGATTGTGGTAGAATCTGCAGGGAAACACTTCTACACAATAGACGGGACTGAGCTGGTATGGAAATGGGACACGCTTGCTCATAAGGCTGAGGGACACTTCGTTCATGATGGTCCAGTACACACTTTCACCCTCTCCATGGACTGTGTACATCTGGTTGTGGCATCCCTTGGGGACATTTATGTTTGGCAGACTAGCTCAGGGCAAAACCTTTACCGTATCCATGGCAGTCATGCATCTTCCTTGCTGATCACCCCCAAGGGTAATTTGGCAGTGTCCCTCTGCGAGCATAGCCTTTCGTATGTGTGGAACCTGAAGGGTGGACATGTAGTGTGTAATGTCAACTTGAATCTAAAGAATGCAGTTATCTCTCCTGAAAGTACATTCATCCTCGGACTTCACAATTTTGACCTCCTGGCAGTCAGCCTGTGGTCAGGGTTAGTCTGCAAAAGGTTCTCCTGCTCCGGTCAATCTAAAGTCATTGCTTTCCAGCCTCTACTAGACAATCCGGATTATGTTGTCTTGATAACCATGTCTGGAAATCTATATACCTGGAAGGTCACAGAAGAAACTGTGTGTAAGCATGTCCATTTACCTGAGGCTCCCCTGATGACTCCAGAGTTATTTCAGATTTCATCAGATGGAAACTATGCTGTCCTTTCCATTGCTGGAGACACTATCAACATTTTAGACACTGTGAATAGAAAATTGTGCTCCCTCCAGACTGAAGGTGAAATCACTATGGTTTGCCTGGATGTGACTGGACGGTATATTGTCTTAATTTTTATGCCTAAAAACCCAGATGACTGCAATTGTGATTTCCATTCTCAGCCAGTTCTAAGTACCATGCGCATTTCCAATGGGAAGACTGTGGGGAGGTTTTACCTATGTAAAACCCCCGCAGCTCTTAGCCTTTCTAGAAATCTCTGTGCATATGTGGGGTTCATGGATGGATCTGTGGGGGTCTATGCCATATCAGAAGCACCTGAGAGCAGCTTGATGATTCGAAAATACTTACATCTGATTGGCCAGGAGAAGCCCAGTCTTTGTGAAGAGCCCCATTGCTGGTTTCCACGGGAAAATCCTAGTATAACATGGATTGATCCTTCAAAGTAAACAATGTAGTGTTCAAAAATGTATTATGTCTAACAGTTCTTATGGAAATCAGATAAAATTTTCTTTGAACATTCTTAGAATCTAGAGTCGATCCCCTGTTGATTTTCTGGACACTATACCCATTCTTGTAACGCCACCAAACTATGAATTTTGCCAGTGGAGAGAATGGTATAGTTTTGGTGATATACCCTGCTGTCATCCCCTAACACTGTTCATCTACAGTTTTGTAAAGCAAGTCATATTTTACTTCGTTCACATTTTTTTAATCCAAGCACATCGCTTACCCTTTCAAATATGTGGTAACCCCAAACATGGAGTGCAACAAATAAGTCTGTAGGGATCCATTTAAAAGCTCTAACAGGTGTTATAAATTCACAAAATATTCTGCGTTTTTCTTTTTGTGTGTGTGTCACAAGGTCTGCTCATATGTATTAATCAATAGAAATGTCGAACATACAGCTCAACTATTTCTTTAGGTGCTATTTGTAGTCAGTAGGGGGAAAAAAATTACAATTAATGAAAATAGATTGATGAACATAGATTCACATTTGCAAAAAAAAAAAAAACATTGATGATCCCCTTGACTTTGGGGATAATGTTTTGTGGACTGATAAATCAAAAGTGGAACATTTTGGAAGATATGGGTCCCTGGCATAAATCCAGCACTGCATTCCACAACCAGTCAAAAACAGTGCTGTTAATGTGATGGTCTGGGGCTGCTCTGCTGCTTCAGGACCTGGGTGACTTGCCATAATTGATGTAACCAGGAATTCTGCACTTTATTAGAAAATATTGAAGGAGAATGTCTAGCCATGAGTTTGTGACCAAGAGCTCAAACTCAGTTGGGTTATGCAGCAGATGAAGATGATCTGAAGCGCTCAAGCAACCTTCGAATGGCTCAAAAGAAAGAAAATGAAGATTCTGGAGTGGCTGCCTGGCTTGTATCCGACTGAGAAGCTGTGGCATGTTCTTAAACAAACAGTTCATGCTCAAAAACCCTCAAATGTGGCTGAATTAATACAATTTTGCAAAGAGGTGCGTGTCAAAATACCTCCAGTGATGTAAAAAAAAATTGCTAATTATTGCAAATGTTTGATTGTAGTTGTTGCTGCCAAGGGTGGCACAACTAGTTACTAGGTTTAGGAGGGCAATTATTTTTCAAATGGGTGGTATAGGTTTAGAATAACTTTTTACCTTCAATAAATTATATAATCATTTGGATGTCGTATTTTGTGTTTACTCATGTTGTCTTTGTCTTATAAGTTTTTTTGCGTGGGACATGGTGGATTTGTCAGTAGCACAGATACAGATGAGAGGGGCCTCTGCTCTTGCATGCAAACGCACCTGCAAAGTTTCGGCTGCAATTTGCACGCATGTGTGTGTGTGTGTGTGTGTGTGTGTGTGAGTGTGTGTGTGTGTGTTAGATGGTGGCATTGTTGGTGGTGGGATGGAGGGAATGTGGTGGTGCACAAGAAAGATTTCCATCTACTTGGTGAATAAAATATAGTATCACTCATTCATTTCTTATGGCTGGTCATTTTTTACCAAAACTACCATAGATAGTTTAAGTGTAAATAAGGTTATTTAACATCAATGAAAGTGGTTATTACTAATTTTGCATGTTTAAATGTCTACTCTAGAGGAACACATGAAGCCTTCAGTCGTCCAGATTATACAGTAGGCCTATATACCATATTCACGAGACAAGAAAGTTCTAATCGGCCAATTTGGCCCGCAACATAATCTTAAGGCAAAATTATGTCAACATGTGAAAAAATAAATGAGCCCCGAAGGACCATACCAGGCCAACCCATGTTGGGGTACTTTTTAGAAAATGGGACTCAAAGTTGCCAGCCTCCTGCGTCATCTACAGGAACTGGCAACAAAAAACACTGCATATGTTACAAATTCAAGATATGTTAAATTATGTACAGACACTTCTTATGCAGGTTTTGGATGCCCTTCTGTTTTGTAGTGAAATCTACCTCCATCTGAAGAGAAACCATCAACTTCTGATTCTTTTGGGACAAACTCTGGGTCTCTGTCATCTTTCACACCACCATCATCAATCATACCAAGCAATTCCTCATCAGTGAGATACAGTACATAGCCACCATGATTAAAATGAATAATGGAACAGCTGTGGGATGGCCCACTATGGCTTGGGCAGTGCAGTGCATACATACAGTGGCAGAGAAGACGATTGCTTGTATTAACAATCCATGAGGGCAGAATGGGTTGGCCTATTTAGGAAAAGTAGATCTCAGTTTTCTGCACATGCTGACAACCTTAACTCCATTTTGCCAGAGGAGCAAAATGGCCCAGTATGGTTCTTAGGGGCTCAAATATCATACATTCACACATGAAATACTTTTTATTATTTGGATTAACTAACTTTGCTTTTATTTTCTTTAATCTGTCAAGAGTAGACAGAGAAGATAGTTGGTCGTGGCCACAAGATCTAATTGATTTTATGAAAATTGGAAATTAAAGATGAACAAACTTTTGAGTGAATAAGTTATTGGGGTGAAGAACACTTCTAACCCTGTACAGCCTGAACCATAAAATAATTCAAAAATTATTTCAGAAAAGTAAAAATATTTGAAATTATTGGATCTTTAAACAAAATGTAAAAAAGATTTTTGAAAAAAAAAATTTGAATATATGAAACTCATTTTGCATCAGATTGATATTTTTATTCGGTGAGGTGAAGTTTCAAAAACTGGTCTCACTGCAACGAAATGGCTACTTTGGGACTACAGTAACATCATCACACATGAATAAATTTGGGCTCATTGAATCCTCAAGAGTCACAATTTTCCAGTCTTAAACAATTTATAAAATTCCGAGACTGTTAAGGGACCCCCCGAATGCAGAAATATTCAAATACAATAGGTGAAAATAGTACATTGACACTGAATTGAAAAAAAAAACAGTTTTTTTTTTTGTTCAAAACTGCATGGGATTATCAAAAAAAGAACGTCTATGCTCATTGGTATAAGGGTCATTCTACATGAAACCAACAAATACTGTCCCCAGAACTGAGTGCACTTTCCAAAGCTATACCAACATTGCATGTGCAGCCATTATTACAAAACGCAATATTTATTCAAATTGTATTCAGATAATACATTGAAATCTATGATCAAAAAAATTCTTGATTTGCTTTTAGGATGACTATTATGACAAAGCTACCCCACTTCCTGTGTCCCCAGATTAGAAGTTGCATGGATACTTCTGGTTTAAATCTGATTTTTTTCCCCAATAAATGATTGTTTTTGTGTTCCTTGCATTGCACAAGATAATTATCTATATAAACAACACTTTTTTCCCATCAATTCATGTTCTTTGTGTATTTTGGGGTAATTTTTGTCGTGTCCACATTTTTTTGTGTAACTTCTGTTACCCTGATTGAATCATAATGCCCACTGGTGTCAGTCTGACAGTTTTTTTTTTACAAGAAATCCTCTGGATCCCATTAGAGGGCAGCACATCATTGTTTAGCAGTTTTCAAAAGGTGAGTCAGTGCCATGTGCTTTTATCTGTCTTCTAAGTTTTAACATTTCAGGAGTACTGATATGACAAGTAACTTCTGTTATGACCATATGTCATTCATAGATCATGGAAACCATAAATTAACATGTTCAAAATAATTTGTTAATGAATTATGTTGTCATAAATGTGTTCATTGGGTGATAATAGAGGATTACTCCTCCATTTCTTAGAAATACCCTCTTAGAAGTAACTTATGTTACTGCATCTTCTGTTACCACTGGTATCTTCTGTTACGTACATGTAATTTCTGTTACTCCACCCAAAGAGACCATTATTAAGGTACACTGAATATTTGTCATCTGATGACTATTTTTCTATAATTAAGACCACTGGAAGCAACAGTTTTCTGGGCAGGTGGTAAAATTTAAAGGTCAGATTGTTACATTATACCATATTTTCTCAATCTCAAGGAACAATTGAGTTCAGTGATCAGTAAAATTTTTTGTTCTGAATGTTACCACTTCAAAACAAATTGGTATATTTTATTTAAATTACTTTTAAGACACATGAAGGAGTTAAATCTCAGTTAAGGTGTATAATATTTGATGATTATATTATAGCATAAAGGGAGTATTTGTCCAGTAACAGAAGTTACTCAATGTCAAATTTATCTGTCCTGTTGTAATAAATATTATATATTATGAACTTGATTAAGCTTGCATACTCTGTCTGGTTGACCCTTGATATGTTAGCAATAAAATACGTTGAAATCAATTGTCTAGACTACATCTTAATTTTTGTTAAGTACCCTAGCCAAATTATTGGTTGTGTGTAGAATGACCCATAAGTAATACAATTTTATTTGGATATTTTCAGGTCAAAGGTCAAAGGACCCCAATGAAAATGGCCTTGACAGTTTTTCTTTAGTCAAAATTTAGCAGAATTTTGGAGCATTACTTGCCCCCCTTGCCAACAAGCTAGCATGACATGACCACTACCAATGGATGCCTTAGGTCTTCAAGTTTCACGGGATATCACAACCTTTGCACAATCTTAAAAATTGAGCTACATAAATACAATAATGTTGGTAGAGAGCGCCAGCACTCCTGCAGATCTCTGAGAGTTAAATACCTGTAGTATCACATTTGACAAACATATTTTCAACTTGATTTTACTGTAAAATAAGCAACAAAATGTTATGTATTTATAAGTTGATTCAATTCAGTAAATAGCCATATTTAAGTATTAGTAACAATGTCAAAGTTATTCTTACCATAACTTTGTCAAAATTAGCAAAGATTTCCGTGAAAAAAAAAAAAAAAAACCTGCAGGTTGGTGAACAGGGGCAGCCATCTTTGATTTTGTTTTCTACAGACCTCTTCCGCCTGCAGTGCATGGATAGTCCAGGGGGCAGATGACATGTATCAGATTGCATTCAACAGGTTTTTTGAGGAAAATATTGATTATTTGGATGACACAGAGTGTCACAGAAAGTAGTGCATCAAATATGATACAAAATGGCATTACAGGGTTAATGGTAAAAATATGGTAAAACATTTATAACAGCAGCAATTGGCCTCTCCAATATTATGTACACCAGAGGATCTCTCTGGACGAAGTTCAACCCCTTAAACTCAACTTTTTTCTTAAGTATTCACTTAAGTGGGTTCAAAGTCAAAAAGTTTTTTTTTCATATTGTAGGTCGACAATGACCCATTCATATTCTATATTTGTTGGTTGCTTAGCTTCATTGAGGCTTCATCACACCTAAATTGAGAGATATATTCAAACACAGGAAGCCATGATTTTATGGCCACAGCATTACATCAAATAGAAAATATCTAGATCTTTTACATAATTTATACACATTTCCCTGTAATTCATCTGGACATACAGTACCAGTCAAAAGTTTGGACATACCCACATTTTTTCTAACAAGACATGTTAAATAAAGAAATAGGCACCGTTAATTCTGCAAAAAAAAAAAAAGATCTAATTCTTAAATCAATCAAACTAACTAGCATTTGCTATCATATTTGCAGGGCATACTCACATTTTTTTTTTACTAGAGCGGTTATATGGCTATAATGAATCTGCTGCTGAGCAGTCGTCTAAGTTTCCAAAGATGTGCAGCACTTGTGGTCTTCTTTTCATCAACTTTTTTGCCCAATAAATTCCAAAACAGCTTGTCTTTTATATGGCTTTTGGAGAATAGAAAGAGCTTGTTTGTCTGCTTACTTTGCAAAATGTGGCTTCTTTGAGAATTCTAAAATTTTGGACACTATTCAAACAAGTAGGTTATTCTCTTTTAACTTCTGTTTACCTCTTACCAGATTTCATTTGAGATTATATAAACAAGTTCAGCTGGTTAAATTTCTCTAAAAACAGAGTACTGTGACATTAGCAAAGTGTGTCCAAACTTTTGACTGGTACTGTATCTGGGATTGTTGGAAACCTTGGGATCTCCACTAGAATTTGAAATGGCCTTGAAGTTCCATGGGTTTGAATACGGCAGCTGCATTTTACGGACTCATATATAAGTCTGTGGATTATATGGTGTTTAGAACCCTTGCCGCTATTTGTAAAATCAAAGATTTCTTGACTTCATTATGTTGGTCTGATATCTGCAGTTGCAATAATTATTTAAGTTAGTTAACTTTTAATTGCATGCGCAGTCATTTCATTGCATATTATCCTTCAGTGTATCTTTTTACTGACTATACACATATACGCAATGTTAAATATCTCTGGTGTTACATCACCAATTAAAAGTATCAATAAAATTTGCTCTTACTACCACAATTAATACGCATGTTCTGGCATTACATCATCAATCTAAGTTGCTAAAATAACTTAAATTCAAATAAACTTCCACGTTATACAGAAAGTTTTTTATTAAATAGTATTATTCCCCCACCACCACACAAAGTGGAGTGGGAGAAATGGAGCTTGTTCGTCCCTGTCTCTCCAGATTAGTGGGGGCAAGTTTCTTGAGCGATTACTTGACCTGGATTAATTAAAATTTTTGTTTGTAGGTCAGGTTCGAACTGGGGATTCCATGGCTGCGGGCGATATTGATGATTGTCTTCTTGCTCAAAATTCTACGATTTCTAAGTTGGTCGATTTCTACTTAAAAACTACAAGTACCATCAGCATACAGAAGCATAATTTCTATAAATTAACTTCCGCTCGGTAAACCATCCCTTTCCTGTCCACGGCACGCATCAAGATGGCGGCGCAAATCTCCAAGAAGCGGAAGGTTAGCGCATAGTTATTTTATTAAATAACCTGAAAGAAGAGAAATTCAAATATAATCCATTTTATGTAGTATGAATAAGATGCTTTTAAGATGGTCTGAGTATTTTATTATGTTACAGAGAGAGCAGGTCCTGAGGATTCCTTTAGATTGTACGAGCAATGCATCACTGGCTCACAAACATGGCACTGGAATCGGCTTCTAACGTCATATCTGTTAGCCTTAGCATGATCTATCTTCCTTACTAGACTCTTTTAACTTGTGGCCTTATTACCGAACTAGATTGGCACCAAAAACTGTTAAGCCCCCATCATTTGTGCTTATGTTTTTTGATTGCTTATCAATTCGTGTATCGTAAACTTGGTGTGATAACCAAGTTTACGTTAGCCTCCACAGTTGACCTGTGCTATTGCTGTTAGACGTGATCGTGGTTTGGCTAAGTAGTGGTGAGGTTTTGCTCTCCTTCACATTAACGTATAAACTTCACGCGAATGGTTGAACTGTAGATTAATTACACGTTGTTAACTTTTGTCAACGTTTGTGTTTCGCCTTACTTCTCCGGAGGCCCAGCCTGGCGCGGAGCGAATTATTTTGGGCTAACTTACTTGGTGATCGGGGTCTTTGCATCAGTCTTTGTTCATTTAATTTGCTTTCGGCCCACAGCGTGAGTTCTGTAGTAAACTTGCATGCAATTTACTTCCTGACTTGAGTGCAGTGAGGCCAGCATCCAATTCTTCAAAATGGGAAACGTTGACTCAACTTCATTAATCTAGGGTGGTTCTGGTCCTGTCGTCAGTCTGATGCTCATATCTTTAGAAATTAACCTTCTGGTTTCTTGCAGTTTGTGTCAGATGGCATCTTTAAAGCAGAGTTGAATGAGTTCCTTACTCGTGAACTTGCCGAGGATGGATACTCTGGAGTCGAGGTGCGAGTCACCCCAACCAGAACAGAGATCATCATTCTTGCAACGAGGTAAGCTGGATCATTATCAGTCATGCCATTGGAATAGGACCGGTTTCCACTCCATATTAGTCTCATATCATATCTTATTAACTTTTCTTCTGTCCAGTTCAGCGACCATTCTTAGGGGTGCTGGTTTTTGTAGAGATGGTGTACCATTGCACACTAACTCTTGCGTGTAAAATGTGCCATACTTCTCATTAAGGACCCAGAACGTCCTGGGTGAGAAGGGACGTCGCATCCGTGAACTAACTGCTGTTGTCCAGAAGAGGTTTGGTTTCCCTGAAGGCAGTGTTGAGGTGAGTGGTTGGGAGAACATCACAAACTCTCATGAAGCACATGATTGGTTTCTCCATTTTTAGCTGATGGAGGGAAGGTTGTTTGAGGTGATCTAGTCAAGTCATCTGCACAGCCTTATAAACACATGCTCTGTCTGGTAATCTGATGATGTTTTCAATGGTACATGTGAGAGAAGCTGTTATGTATGAATCTATTTACCCATTTCTCTGTAAAGATTGTAGGTCAAGCATGTGACTGGTAATTTCCAATTTAGGTACAACCTTGGCCAAGCTTTGGGTGTACTGTCCTTTTCACTTGGGTTTAGGTAGATTAGTTTGATTTTAGCTGTGATAATCTAGGCTATATGCTGTCAGCAAACTATTTTATTGGTGTGATCAAGACAGGAATTTGAGAAGCATCATTACGTCTCCGCCTCTCCTAGTAGGCAGGAGATGTACCGTTTTCCAGTTGTTAGTCTGTCCGTCCATCTGTGCGAGACCTCTACTGATGGAGTGGGCATGTGTTGACCACGTTACACATGGTAACTCCCCATGGAGGTTGGCTGAACTGAATAGGGTTTGGAAGTCATCAGCTCAAGGTCGCTTAAGGTCAGCTGTATGCAGGGACTGACTATCAACTTTTAGGGCTGAAATGAAACTGTGGCACACAGAGGCATAGCAACCAACGCTTTGTGTTGACTTCTACTTTATTAACTTAAGCATTAATCAGAGCCAGTGGGCCTGTGAGTGGGCTCTAGGCCCATCTGAAAATGGGCTTTGCATAACATTGTCGGAAAGGGGGATCAGGCCCAAAATCGGTTGAATTATCTTTTGATGTGAGCCGCACTTCTGGAAGGCTCTATGGCAACTAATGGTCCCCATTAGAAATTTGGTCTTGCGCCGAAACATTTAGGAGTATTCTAATGCAGTGGTCCCCAATGTCACCTCTGGGGACCCACTGTGTATGCTGGTCTTTGTTGCAACCACAGTGTCAGTCGTAGGATTTGATCAAGCTGTTACTTGGTCTTAATTAGGTGTATGTATTTTTAGAGCAGTCATTAATGCTCCTTATCCAGTGTTTCACAGAAATGCTCATGCAAGCCATAAAGAACAATTAGGACTCTTGATCAAATAGTGCTTTTTTCAGTATTGTGCTGTTATGTTGTTATTTTGAGGTTCTCTATAAATATATCTTTTAGAATATTTTAAAGAATTGTTTGTGCATTGCCACTCGGGAGTGCCAGTAATTTTGGAGCCCACTGTATTATGGTGAGCAGTTTTTGTTACCATGTGTCAATTAGTTTTCACCAGTTAGGAACTCACTCTAATTGATTCAGTTTTTTTCTACTTTTTATGCTGCTGTTTCCAATATAACTGTGAATGTGGAATTTTTATGTGGCTATAGGAGGCAGACAACTACTGTGAACATGAAATGTTTACATTTATCAACTTGTTAAAATCCTACAGTTGCAATTGACCTATGGCTAAACCCCGCCCTCAAATGCGATGAGCCAATCACCATATACTCTCTCCACCCATATACTCGGACATTCTGAGCCTGAACTTCCATTGAAATGCATTATGGAAACTCCGTATTGTTCACTTTTATGGGGTTTTAAGATGTTTCTATGTTTAAAAAAAATGGTCAAACGCTGTGCTTGAGGTAAATGAAACTCCGATACGAGGTATCCTGAGAGGCCGGGCGATGGGGTGCATTTTATACCCTTCCCAAAGCCATATCATAACCGAGAGAACTGTCTCCTCAGGATAAAGCTTTGTGGAAGACCCCACTATCAGATTTACATGGCTAACAAAGGTCAACAAGGATGTCTTCATTTGTTCCAAAGTAGCCAAGTCAACATCGTGTTTAAGGCAACATCTTGTCACTTCGCTGGAAATAAATGTGAAGTTATCTTTTACATCGCTAAGTCTGCTAACGTTGGCTGAAGTTGGTAAACGCTATGGCGAACTTAAGTGCTGGTGGACGTTGGCTTAACGTTAACTCCTAGTTGCGTTGTTCACCATGTCACCTTGTTTACTAAGGAGTTCAGTATTTTTGTCTAGCTTTTGTACTTCGGTAATTGTAACCCAGCGTTAGCTGTTGTCCAAAGGGCTCTAGTTAAAAACTTCATTTCTGGATCTTACCTTCATCATTATATTTCACGAGTCATGTCAGCTTAGATTTCTCAAGTTCGGTAGCAATAATAATACGTAAATTAAATTTCTTACCCTGCAGTGCACGAACAATGCTGATCCTCTATTTTGTGTGAGAGGGTGACAGAAACAAGATGCGGTTGATCACGTTTGCACTGAGACCTGAAAATTTCAGCTTCTAATTTAAACTTTTCGCTGACCTTCTCCACTCTAAATTCATTAATGTATCCTTCCACTGCGTAAAGTTATCCGCTGTGCTGAATTCTTGATGATATTTGAGCCTTCGGTCGCCAAAAGTCATTGATAGCATCCTGAAAAATATCTCCGACTGTGATACCTGCCATTAGCGCCTGTTCAAAAATATTGATTGTTTGTCCGAGTCATTGGAGGGGGCGGGGCTTAGCCATAGGTCAGTTGTGGTTGTAACGATAACCAGCATACACAGTTGGCCCCAAAGTCTGACATCTGGGACCACTGCTGTCATGCATCCCAGTTAGACGTGCTGCAAAATTATATTCCGATTAGCGACCATCGGTTTTCAGGAGCAAATGCTTATAAAATGGGAGCGGCTTAGGGACTGTTCGGAGGGAAGAGGACCACAGCTATCAGCAGTTTTTGAAGATATGTAATTTCTTTAAACTGCCGGTCTGCCTACCAGGGCGCAGTTGAACTGCATGTGTGTCGCGTTCCATCTCGCACAATCTCCATTGGCTTGACACTTAATTTCCCTGCATACCATTTCCCAGTGTGCCTTGTGGTCTGTTGTTTACTTGGCTTTCCCCTTCAGTGATGATACGATGACGAGTCGGAACAGGGCGCTGTCTGTCTCTGGGGTTCCTGGCTCCAGGACACGTTCTGTGTCTCTGGGGTCAGTCTTCAGGGCAGTGGGCCCTTTTCACTTGATGACATGTGAGGCATTTGTCTGAGAAGGGCCAAGTCCTCGGTCTAATTTATAATGAAGTGTTTAACATGGCTGCCGTACTGCATTGAACTGTTAGAATTGCTACAATCTTTAAGGTATTTATGATGACAATTGCCATCGTGGGCCTTTCGAAGTGATTTTGCACCTACTTTTCTTGCCTACATGGTTCTTAAACTGCAATTTAATGTGAAAGACCAAGTGAAATGCCTCAGGAGTGAAAAAAATTACCTCACTGATATCAGTGCCTATATCTATGACAGTCTGATTGGAGGTAATGCATTAGGGCAGGGCTGTTCAACACTATCCTGCAAGGGCCAGTGTGGCTGCAGGCCTTCATTCCAACCCAGTACTTACACACCTGACACTACTGATCAACCCCCAAGAGTCTTTGCTAAAGAGATTGATTAGTAGTATCAGGTATATAAGTGCTTGGTAGGAATGAAAGCCTGCACCCACACCGGCCCTTGTTGAATAGCCCTACATTAGGGTTTGTAGAATCCTCTCCCTGTAATCAACAATTATATGCCACCTGTCATTGACTTTGGTTGAATAGCAATGAAACGATTAATTTGCTCAATCACTAAGACCAAGTGGTAGGCTGGCCAATTCAAGGGGTGTCTATTAAATGTCAAAACCTTGCCAAAGGTTTTTTTGGTGAATGATTTTTTTGCATTTTTGGGTCAGAATAAGAAGGGGAGGAAAATTATGCCAGGGAGTTGCTGACCTAAGTGCTCTTGAAAGTAGTTGATGTGTGATGATTGGTGAGGTTATGGTTCGCCATCACAGATGAAATGACCAGTAAATTAATTTTATATGCCTTCCTTGTTCATTTCCAGTTGTATGCTGAGAAGGTGGCAACCAGGGGCCTGTGTGCCATCGCCCAGGCTGAGTCTCTTCGGTACAAGCTGCTGGGGGGCCTGGCAGTGCGCAGGTGAGTGTGCTTTTCTGCTTGCTCTGACACAACTCGGCCTTGGGGTTTATCAGCTCTTCCTCACACTACACCTCCCATCACACCTTGCTGTCAATGCTGCGTTCAGATTTCCCCCTCAGTGAAGATACGATGACGAGTCAGAACAGGGCACAGGCTGCCTGGGGTTCCTGGCTCGGAGGCACGTTTTGTGTTTCCCGGTTCAGTCCTCAGTGCAGTCGGTCCTTATCGCTTGACGACATATGAGGCATTTGTCTGAGAGGGGCTTTGACAATTGATCCATAATGTGTTTCCATCACTGCTTGTTATTGCAGTGTACTGCATCTTTGTTCAGGAACTTCCATGTTCAGGAGGATCGACTATCTTCAAGCTATGGTTGTGTGCATGTGATTTGATTTATATTGTAGCCCTCTTTTCTTCTCAGGGCATGTTATGGTGTTCTCCGCTTCATCATGGAGAGTGGGGCCAAGGGATGCGAAGTGGTGGTTTCTGGGAAGCTCAGGGGCCAGAGGGCCAAATCCATGAAGTTTGTTGATGGCCTGATGATCCACAGCGGTGACCCTGTCAACTACTACGTCGACACCGCTGTCCGTCACGTCCTCCTCAGGCAGGGTGAGTTGGGTCTCCACCAGTGTGTCTTTAAATGAGGCACCATGTTAAGAGTGGTTTCGATGTGAGGCATAGATCTGCTGACTAGATTGTTGTTCAACATCAGCGGCATAGCAAATTGTTTTGCCCACTAATTTGTCAGTTCTTTTGCTGAAGCTTGAGGATGGTTTCTGTGCTTGGTGTTATTGCCGCACCATAGCGCATCCCCAAAATTTGGGTGAACTTGGTGTTCAGGAAATGTGGCAAGCTTTCCATTTACAATATGCCTTTCTGCCAAACTTGTCATTTGCCATCTGGATTTTAGTTGTAATTATTGGACATTTGTTATTGTTGTCGCAAATTTGCCATTTTTCTGATTCACGAGTTTTCTTCCCAAATGTGAACTTTTGTGGTTTCGCTTCTTTTTTGTACCAAACTCTGGTTTGTATGGAATCTTTCAAAATGTTACCACAAAGACAAGGCCATCATGTATTGGCTCGTCCAGTGAGCTTTGTCCCCCTGCCCACCCTTCAGAGATGAAACGATGACGAGTCTGAATGGGGCACAGCCTGCCTCAGGGATTTCTGGCTTGGGGGCACGTTCTGTGTTTTTGGGTTCAGTGTCCAGGGCTCTTGGTCCTTATTGCTTGACGACATGAGGCATTTCTCCCGTGATCTGGAAAAACCTAGTGAATTTATCGGTGGCAAGGATTCTCGTAACGGAACAAAAACCTTTGGATTCTGGACTTCTCCTAACCGAAAAAAATATTAAAAACTTGATCTAGACAGTTCAATTAACACTAATAGCTAGTGTTTTAAGATTTTCACCACTCTTAATTACTGCAAAAGAGGGTCAAACTCAGTTTCTCCCAAAAGGGACGTGTACTAGGTTTTTCCAGATCACAGGAGATTTGTCTGAGAAGGGTTACAGTGTACTTGTGTGCTCAAGGTATCCTGTTTGTTGTCTGCTAGGGGGTTGTGAAATGTCACCGTAGGATGACATTTCCACCTTCATATTTGAGGTCATTATTTTAATGTGCCGTGCGTGTGACCTGGCATGCATCATCTATGTGCAGGTGTGCTGGGAATCAAGGTGAAGATCATGCTGCCCTGGGACCCCAGTGGCAAGATTGGCCCCAAGAAGCCCCTCCCTGATCATGTCAGCATCGTGGAGCCCAAAGAGGAGCTCCTCCCGACCACCCCAGTGTCTGAGCAGAAGGGAGCCAAGCCAGAGGTCCCAGCGATGCCACAGGGTGGACCTGTCACCACTGCTTAAAGGTGAGGATTACTGACCCCAGCCATCGGTACACTAGTGCTGTAGTGTGCACTCTCGATCCCTGGTGACCGTGTTTAAAATGTTATGAACGCCTGGAATGATTGAGTTCTAGTGCTCTGGTCAGATGACTATTAATCCTCCTTGATCCTTTCTGCTGAAGATCTCAGTAATTTAACAGTTATTGAATTCAGCCAAACACCTATTAGTGTAATCTTTCGTTGCAATTATTTCTATACCTCGGATTCCCCCTTCAGTGAAGATACGATGACGAGTCGGAATAGGACACAGCCTGTCTGTGGGGTTCCTGGCTCAGGGGCACGTTCTGTGTCCCTGTGCTCAGGTCCTCAGGGCAGTGGGTCCTCATTGCTTGATGACATATGAGGCATTTGTCTGAGAAGGGCCTTCGCTCAAATCCTTTGGACTGTACTCATGATGTACAAATTTCTCTTTTGGAAAATCGAAAGGCTTCAGTGCTGGTTCATTTGGTCTATTCAGGTTTTCAGATTTGGACTAAAGTTTCTAATAGATGTCTTTATTTTTTGCAGGTGCTCTCCATTCTCCAAATATCCGAAATGCTTGGGAATTTTGTGTACACAACCAATAAAACCTGGAAAAGACCATTTGTGTCTGTGTTTCTGTTTTGACGGTTCATGTTTTCATTCTATAATCAGACTCAAGTAAATGTTTGCATATGTTTTGTAATTACTTCTGTTGAAATTTGAAGATGATCAAACTTTGAAAGTGCATATGATTGTGTATTAAAATGCTTTCAGAATACTTGATTGCTTTATTTCCTAAATAAACTCAGAGAACATAACATTTGAGCAATTCCAGCTGAAGTGTAATATGACCACTGAAAATTCAAACATGAAATAGCTATACAATAAGTTTGACATCATTCACATACTGAAGTTGTCAAGAGACTACTTGGTTGGTTGAATTACGAAAAAAAAAGTTACTGCTTGTTCTGAGAAAGAAACTAAGGGCCATGAGTGTGATATTTTTGCGGGGGGTTGTCTGGGTGGAGGATGGACTTGCAGATTAGGGCCTTAGAAATTGGAAGTCATGAAGGCCTCTTGAATAGAGATGGCTGAAACATTGTGAATGATCAGTAAAATGCAGTATGGTGAGCCTCCAGATACTTAGACCCTACTTGTAACGTGAGTATCAGGACTTTTTGTTTTAAGGGCCCACTGCAGAAAATTACTGTTGCATTAAGTTGAAATCCTGGTTGTGCTAGAATTTTCAGTAATAAAGGTTCAAACATATAATCCAAATTTATTCTGTAATGTATCATTGATCAAGAAGATTAAACAAAACGTAAGTGGGGAAAAAAAGCCATTGTACTTATGCTTAACGTGAGTAACGCTTGAAAAATCCAGTCTGCCAGCATAACCACTGAGGGGTTCATTCTGGGTTTTTTCGAGTAAAGTTGATTATGGTCGGAGGTTGCTACCATGTAGAAGTTTTGAAGTTCTGTCCATTGAATAAGTAGTGAAACAATTTTATACCATAACCTAATGCAGTTGATGGAACATGAGTAACGCTGGAATTGCCCATTTTGGTGAAGAGCTTGAACAGTTGCGACAATTGGTACATCACCATCAGGGATTCTTTATAATAAAGTTTGCGAGGAAAATATTTAGTCAAGTGAAAATGAGAATGCTGGAATAACTACTTGTAAATAATGGTTGGTTGCACTGTTATGAGTGTAGTGCCATCAAGCGTTCTGGCATAATAAAAATTAAAAATGGTTCTTCACTGCTGTGCAGTGAAATTTTAGGATGAATTGTTAAAAATTTTAGAAATCATTTTACATTTAAATTTCTAAATTCTGGTCAGCAGTAGTTTATTTAACAGTTGAGGAAAAGTTAAATATCTGTTTCGCCTGCCAAAGGTGGGTGCTCTTGATGGTTTGTGGAATGCGACTAATGTACAACTTAATGCAGACTCAATACAAAGCAAGAAGGATGAATGTCTGGATGCATTCCTGTTGCATGCCACGAAGTTATTTGGCCGTTAATATGTTTTAGAAATGCAGTTCTACAGTAGAAATACAGTTGAGTTTTCAAAGCATTTAGTTAATGTATTTCTGAAGAACCTTCCAAATGCATTTAAAATGTGTTGAACTGAGAATATGCTTCCTTTGCTTTCAAGTATTTCAGATTCACTAGTATACTTCTGAATACAAAAACTAGAGTTTATTTTTTGACCTGCGGTGGTAATAAATGGATGTACAGTGGGCTCAAAAATTACTAGCACCCCTGACTGGCAATGCACAAACAATTAAAAAAAAAAAAAATAGACAATATAATTCTAGAGAAACAGAATATATCAATGTGTGAAATGATTAATTTGATTGAAACAACCAAAATAACAACAATCATGTTATACAAAGTAAATTCCAACAAAATCATGGTTTCATAATTATTGGCACCCTTCATTTTGTAGTTGGTGCTACCACCTTTAGCAAGGATAACCGCATGGAGTCTTTTCCTGTAATTTTTGGCAAGGTTATGGCACATAATTGGGGGGATTTTCAACCATTCCTCTAAGGAGATCCTTTCAAGATCCTTCACATTTTTGGGTTTGCATTTATAAACTGCCCACTTCAACTCAGCCCACAGGTTTTCAACTGAATTGAGGTCTGACAACTGAGATGGCCATTGCAGAATGTTGATTTGATTGTCACCGAACCAATTCTGAGTGGACCTTAAGGTATGCATAAAGTTTGGGTCATTGTCTTGTTGGAAAGTCCACCTACGGCCAAGTCCTAGCTTTCTGGTGGAAGCAACCAGATTTTTAGCCAAAACATCCTGATTCTTGGTGGAATTCATTATGCCATTAATCTCAACCTGAGCACCTGGACCTCTTAAGTTAAAACGGCCCCAAATCATTACTGACCCTCCCTCATATCTACTGTGGATATGAAGTGCTTCTCCTTGTATCCATCTCTGTTTCCACGCCAAACATGCTAATGCTGTATCTGATGGAAACGTGCAATTTTGGTCTCATTTGACCAAAGCACCTCGTGCCAGTTAATTTAAATGATGTTGGGAAAACTCCAAGTGCTTTCTTCTGTCTTGTGGTCAGAAAAGACCTTCTTCTGGCAACACTTCCAAAGAGCCTGTGGTTGTGGAGGTGGCGCCTGATGGTACTTTTTGAAACCTGGTGACCCCAAGGCGCCACCGAGGCCTGCAATTCCGTCACAGTGATTCTTGGAGATTTTGTTGCTTCTCTCACCATTCTCCTCAGGATCCTGGGGGGAAAATGCAGTCGCATCCTCTACCCTTGAGGTTTTTTGACAGCTCCATATCTTTGGAATTTTTAAATAATTGCCATTACAGTGCTCAGTGGCATATTCAATTGTTCGTGAATCTTCCAGCCATTACCAGATTTATGAAGGTCTATGACCATCTGCCTCTTTTGAACTGACCGTTTTTTTTTTTTTTCTTTGTGATGACAGATGATAAAGTGATATTGTATGCATGTTACCGCATTTTTACACCCTAGTGAGACAGGTAGTGATGTAATGGCTCGATAAGTTCTTGAACACTTACATAAAACTTAGATAGGTACAATTTATTGCCTGGTTTAATTTTGGTCAATGTCATTTACAATAATCTTTCAGGGTGCTGTTAATTGTGAATCCTTGATTCAGAGGAAATTGATTTTTAATTAAATCAGAAAATGATTTTGGTTGGTTCAATTGGAACATTTATATGGTACAGTATTTCTCACAAGTTGGTATTTAGAGCTTCTCGAATATGTTTTTAGGAATTTTTAAAATATTGTTTGTGCACTGCTAGTCAGTGGTGCCTGTAATTTTGGAGCCCACTATAAATTGCAGTGACAAGGCACTTTTTTGCGAAGTTGACGAACATATTTTATCTATTAATATCTGTGACCTGGGAACGAGTGCAAGCTGGTTCACTTAATGTTTAACTCGACTTGTTTTTCGAGGCTTTCAGAATTGGGGCAGTAGAGGATGTGGATGAACTTCATTACGGCTTGAGTTCAGTCTAGGATCGATCGAATTCTTGGACATTCCAATACGCATGCGTCGGCATGATCCTCCCAAGTACGTGGTCCTTGCTGATTTCACCACACCCGTCAAGTTGGCACCTGTGGCTTCCTGGAAAGCGAACAAATTCGCTGATGACATAAAAGCGCTTTTATTACGCCAAAAGCGGAAAAATGAGTCTTCCGGACTGCAAATCTCTCGGGAGACAATCCACCGCTATTTTTCAGGTAAGGCGGAACAACAATTTGCAAAATGTTTTTGTATGCTTGTTTCTGATGCAATTCTGATCGTGGTTGATGGAGAATTATTTTAACCATATGTAACATGACAGCTGTGATGCGCTATTATTAGATTTACTGAATTACGACTAAGTTTTATATTTTTATTTTGGAAAGACGCCAACAATCTTAATTATTGGACGGAGCTGCGGTCAGGTCCACTTCCGTGACGCCGTCCACTCTCAGAGGATAATGTACTGTATATTGATGCTGTAACATTTTATATGCACGTGAAGAACTTACTCTTAAGATGCTGACACTGGAACCAACACTACTCATTGTTGTATGTTATTCAGACGAGCTATAGATCCAAATCCAGCAAACAGACATAGCTTAGACATAGGCAAATAGTAGCCTACAAATGCAACAGCACACGAGATGCATTGCTAGTTGCAACTGTCAATTCATGTGTAAATTCTGGAAATCTGTCCTTTTGTCCCAATCCTCAGAATTCACACATAGTGCAGCTGAACATCGGTGGACATGTGTTCTGTACCTCGCTGGGCACACTCCGAAAGTGCCCAAACTCTAAACTGGCAGATATGTTTAGTGGACAGCCCAAGCTACAGACAGATGCTGCTGGCCGATTCTTCATTGACCGAGATGGGACACACTTCAAAGGCATTCTTGAGTTCTTGCGCACCCAGCAACTGCCCACAGAGCACGTGCGGGAAGTTTATCAAGAAGCTGTGTATTATGATGTCAAGCCGCTAATGAAGCAGCTGGAGGAGATGCCTGTGATCTTTGGAGAAATGGTTGGAAGACGGCAGTTTCTGGCAAGGGTGCCCAATTACCAGGAGAACTTGGAGGTCATTATTAGGATAGCCCGAGCAGAGGCCATCGCCAGTCGCACTTCCAGCATTATTGTGTGCATTCTGAGAACGGAGGAGGACGTCAGCCAATATAATGATGCTGTTAACAGCCTGGACACTGATAAAGAGTCAGTGGTGACCTTTGGACCATGGAAAGCCTCTCCGACTATTGGGGACCTGCTTGACTGTATAAAATTGGACATTGAAGCTAAAGGGTACAAGATAACTCTCCAACAACACAATGTCGAGAAGAGCTTCCGTTTCAAGAGCTATGATTTCTTTTATAGGTTGACTTTTACTTGGTGGTAGATATGTTATGCAATGTCACAGTTGAACATGACACGAGCAAGCAGTCTTACATGTGCTTTCACTTCAACAAAGTCTATACAATGAGATTAAGTGATTCTGAACCAGATTCAATATTTGACATGTTCAGAGAGCACCTAAATGACTGCAAGATGATATACACTACCGGTCAAAAGTTTTAGAACACCCAAATTTTTTCTGCTTTTTATTGAAAATTATGCAGTTCCAGTCCAATGAATAGCTTAAAATGGTACAAAGGTAAGTAGTGAACTGCCAGAAGTTTTAAACAAAAGGTAAGGTTACCCAGGTTTTTTGTACGCCGTCAAGTAGGTGAAAGGATGGTTCCTTTGTGTGTGACATCAACTGTCAAACATGGAGGAGGAAGCGTGATGGTCTGGGGCTGTTTTGCTGGATCCAGGGTCGGTGACTTGTACAGAGTGAAAGGCACCCTGAACCAAAACGGCTACCACAGCATTCAGGAGCGCTATGCAGTACCCTCTGGTATGCGCCTAGTTGGTCAAGGGTTCATCCTACAGCAAGATAATGACCCAAAACATAAGTCCAAGCTCTGCCAGAACTACCTTAGGAAAAAAGAACCAGATGGTAAGCTTGAAAACATGGAGTGGCCAGCACAGTCTCCAGACTTAAACCATCGAGATGGTTTGGGATGAACTGGACAGAAGAGTGAAAGCAAAGCAACCTACAAGTGCCAGACATTTATGGGAACTTCTGCAACAGAGTTGGGAAGAACTTTCTGAAGAATATTTGATTTCCATTGTAGAAAGAATGCCACGAGTGTGTTCAGCTTTTATATCTGCCAAAGGTGGCTACTTTGAGTCAAAAGTTTAGAATACATTTTGGTTTAAAAATTGATTCCATGATTTCTTTTTTAACTTCAAATGTTTATTTGTTCTATCATGTCTATGCTTTTGTTCCAGAGTATAATGAGACATTAAACTGCATAATTTTCAATAAAAAACTGGAAAAATTGGGGTGTTCTAAAACTTTTGACTGGTAGTTTATATATAGCTAACCTAATCAGCAATAGAATTTTACTGGGGAGGGCAAAATTTTCGTTTTGGAGGCTGCCTGAAAAATGACCCCAAGTTTGAAGGGTTTAAAGCACTATTACAAAAGCATCTTCGCAGGTCATTTCTATTAATTTGAATATTAATTATTAGCAGCATATGTTTGTACAAAACAGGTCTAACCAGCAGGTTGTCGCCTTGTAAGTCTTTAAAGGATGATGAGAGTACTAGCAGAGTACCAAGGGAGCCAGTAGTTGGTGCCTGAATTCTAGTGCTTTGGCCACAAAAGTGGCAGAATTATTTCAAGTTACCAGGGGAGCTCTGCCAAATATTCTGGCAACAAATGCCAAGCATCAGAAAAACGGCAACAAAAACAAAGAGCTGTGGCCACAATTCTAAGCTTTCAGAATGAGAAAGATCCTTGTTAGGATAGTTGCTTATAACTACCAAACTTGAGCTCTGAAAATTGCAATAGGATTAAATCAATCTATATCTGAATCTATCACAATGAAAACAGTATGTTGTCTGCTTTATGAGAATGGTATTTATTGCCATATAGTTTTTCCACCCCCCAGTACAAGTGGAAAAAGCTTTTCATGTAACACAATGCGAAATCTGAAAATGAACAAAAGTGTACTGCCATGTTTTAATTCTTATTTTGTGTTAACTATTCCATTACATCCTCCCAAACTCTGATACTTACTGGCTACTTCACAATTTGCGGGACAATCTGACAGTGGCCTTTTTCTCTGAATTTTCGAGAGTTTCTTCTATATTTAATTTTTGCCATGGACTACTGATTTTCAATAACTTTAGCTACACATTTTATTAGTACAGAGTGACATCAGTTTTTTTTTTTTTTTAATAAATCAAAGTTACCCTTTGCCAATCAGGATAAATGACTTCTTTTTCTCATGATACTTCTAACTTAAAATGGCTAAAAGTAATGTTCCCCTTGCCAAACAGTTGTCATTGCTGCAATGTCAACATCAGTGAACCACATTCAAAGTAAATAAAATATTTAAACTTTTATTGGCTCCTGGGTTATGTAAACAGAGGTAAGGGAGTGGCTTGGCTATCATGCGCACGTCGAATTACACAAAACTTGCAAGCACCGAACTACGGCAAGCGCACAGAAGACAAACAGAGCGGACGGCCGCATGAAACCCGCTTGCTAAAATTATTGCCAATTCATCGACATCTGGTTAATTTCTACTCCTGACAATAACAATGGCAGCGCATTTAAAGAAACGAGTGTACGAGGAGTTTTCAAAAGTTGTTCAGGTACGTTTATAATTGTCACTTTACAGCGATCAATCGCAAATGCCATTTTGAATTGCAAGACTTCCAGCAATGTCTGATGGCTAGCTATCATTCAGTTCAATGGCTACATCACTTGTCACGGAAAAGCCCTCGAAGCCTGTGGCCTGAACATTTTTCTTGCTGGTTATTCAGAACATTAAGTTTAAAATCCATTCATGTCGCTAGCTACCTTTATTACAGCTCGAGTAACCTTGTAAACAGCTTCCCATAACGAGCGATTGATTTAAATAGTAGCAAACGTTAACGTTACTTTGCTATGGAGCTAGCTTAGCTAACTTACTTAGCTAGCGAGCTTAGTGCACAATGTGAGCTGTCAGCGGAATAAAGTGGTTGACCCTATCGTGAAATTCACTGAAACTGCAAAAACTACCTGAAAATTCATTCAACGACGAATGGCAGGGTAGCCTGCTAGTCAATCATTTTGTTGCTGGCCACTGAGAGAATATAGTCTACTCTAATCTGGTGCACTTCTGCAAAGATGTTGACCCCGGGGAATTCGTTCTGTTTGTGTTGTTCCAAGTTGTTACAATCCTTCAGGATAGACGGTTGCCTACTGTTATAAAATGAGTATCTGAGCGTTTTTCTTTCATCTCTGATGTTTGCTCCAATAATAAGTGTTTTACCAAAGTGTCCATTCTATCCTCAGCAACATGTGCATGAAGAAGCTCCGGCCAAAAAGCTTCGACTTACTAAACCCAGCAAATCTGCGGCTTTGCACATCGACTTGTGCAAAGCAAGCACCCCCACCGACGCCCTCCAGTACCTCCTACAGTTTTCCCGCAAGCCCGTGGAGGCAGAGAGTGTGGAAGGCGTCGTGCGCATCCTTCTCGAACATTACTACAAGGTGAACAAGAGCGCTCCGAGAGCACAACATCCCCCGCCGGGGTCGCGACTGCGACATGTGCATCATCAGTGTATCTGCTGCACATGTGCAAAATTTCAGGGATGTCCTGTGAAAACTGTCGGAGGAGTTGATTTCATCAGCAAAGTACCTTCCGATATGGACAGACGGACTGCGCCACGACATACAGTTGCAATCAAAATGATTCATCCCCCATTGCAAATTGGGTTTACTGGCAAAATTTACAAACTTTCAGGAGTTTGCAATAAACAGATTTAACAAGAACATTTTAAATAACTCGACACAACTAATATTACAAGTGGTTTCTCCAAATTCAACAAAAAATACCACTTTTAATGAATACTGCAGTTTCAAAATTATTCCATCCCCTGAATAGAATCTGTCATAAGAGCATGTTTGCAAATCAGGTGTTGTCTCAATCACAGCTAATGCAGCTAATCAAAAGCTTCATAAGTTGCATCATGTTTGCTTGAGATAGAACACATCAAATACTTGCACCGGCTAGGGGTTTGTTGACAGTGACATTTGATTACATATCAGAAATATGGCTGTCAAGAGAATTGTCCACAGGCAATTAGCACAATAGCACAGGCACTGAATGTTTGTAGAGATGCAGTTGGATGCATAGTTCACAAGTTTCTGAGTTAAAGGAACAGAGGCTGCACTACCAGGACCTGGCAGAAAGAGGAAGCTATCAATGGCTGCCACCAAATTTCTGAGTCAAAAACCCTAGGTGACTGCAATAGACCTGCAGCAAGACTTGGAGGCAGGAGGCACTGAAGTTTCAGTTTGCACAGTAAGGCGCATACTAAACGTTGAAGGTCTCCATGCCCAAACTCCAAGACATACACCGCAACTGGCCCAAAAGCACAAGCTCCAATATCCTCAAAACCAGATAAATAAGCCACAGAAGTATTAGAATACTGTTCTCTGGAGCAATGAAACAAAATTGGAACTTTTCAAGCTTATGGATCAGCGGTATATCTGCCGGAGGAAGAAAGAAGTGTACACTAAAAAGAGCACCTTGCCTCCAGAGAAGCATTGTGGGGGCTTGTTGGTGCTCTGCAGTTGCATTGCTTCCTCTGACACTAGAAACCTGCAACGTGTAGGGGTCAAGATGAATTCAATCAAGTATCAGGATATCCAAGGAGAAAATGTCATGCCCTTTGTGAGGAAGCTGAAGCTTGGGGATCATTGGTCCTTCAAACAGGACAATGATCCTTAGCATGCCTCCACATCCACCAAAGCTTGGTTTCAGAAGAAGTCCTGGAACATTCTAGAGTGGCCATCATAGTCACCTGACTTGAACCCCAAAGAAAATCTCCTGAAGAAGGCAATTGCAGCACGCAAACCCAAGAATATTTGTGAACTGGATGCCTTTGTCCATGGGGACTGGGCTAAGATTCCTTTGGAATGTTGCCGGAAGCTTTTGTCTGCCTATGCATCACATCTTCAGCAGGTCATAGCAGCAAAAGGGTGCTCTACTAAGTATTAAAGATGCTTGTCACGAAGGGGTTGAATAATTTTGAGCCTACAGCAGTCATAAAAAGTGGCATTTTGAGTTGAATTTGGAGAAGCCACTTGTAATATTTGTTGTGTTGAGCTATTTAAATTGTTCTTGTTTGATTTGTTCATTGCAAACAGCTGAAAGTTTGTAAATTTTGCCAGTAAACCTAATGTGCGTCAGGGGTTGAATAATTTTGATTGCAACTGTAATCCTCCTTTTGGGCTGTCATCTGGCAGGGGATGAAAAGAATAGCATACCCTTCTACATTGTTTTCAAACCAAGATGTAGATTTACATTTCAGGAGTAAATCTGCAATCGCACAGAATTAAATTTGCCATAATACGCAGCCATATTATAGTGTTTTAAAATAGTATATTGTCCCATTCTGATAAAAGTTATCATAAAGACTGGGGTGCAATCTGTCCCGTTATTATCATTTATGAGTCTGCCTATTTTGAATTTGTATATGACATGGGTAATTTTATTTCCCTTAGGAAACTGACAGTTCTGTTAGACTGAAGATTGCCTCCCTCCTTGGCCTGCTGTCAAAAACTCAAGGATTTTCACCAGACTGCGTTGTGGATGATGCCATTAACACTCTCAACAATGAAAGTATGTCACCAGACTTTACGTGAAGAAGTTTGCAGCTAAAATTTTGACTGCAAGATGGTTCATGCACATTATGTGCACCCAGAAAAAATACCTGTGCCTCACATTGTTTCTGGAATGTTAGCTTTAGTCTGTTTATTGTTTTTTGTATTGGTTATTTTTTTCCCCTAGAATCCCACCAGGTTTTGGCCCAGCTCCTGGACACATTGCTGGTCGTTGGCACCCAGCTTCCAGACAACACAAGCCTGAGGCATAGGCTGGTTGAGGTAGCGTGCAAGGTGAGTCAAGAAATCATGGCCTGCGGGTGAACTGCAGAGATGTAGGCATACAGCTCTTAATTGACATACAACATAAATCTGTGACGCAAAGATTAAAGAATCAATGCGTTAAGAGGACTTTCAAGGTACACCAGCCCTCCCACAGTGTCACAAGTGACATTATCCCTCGACCTGAGGACTAAAACCTAGTGCTATATATGCAGTACATCATCCTGTATAGATCAAAACCTATCAAATAATGAATCTGAAATGAAACGACTAAGTTTTTACCCTGCCGTTCCTCTACCTGCAGCACTTGACGGACACATATTTTGGGGTAAGAAACAAGTGCCTGCAGCTCTTGGGGTGTTTGGGCTCTGTGGATAAGCCCACATCTAAAGAGAACGAGGTTGTGGCTGCCGGATCGGCCCTGAGAGACGTGCAGAGCATCATTAGTGATTACTTTGAAGACCAGGATCCCAGGGTCCGAACTGCAGCCATCAAGGCCATGGTATGACATCAGCGCTCTCTTAGTCTGGGAGGGATGGACTGAAAAACAAAAGATGGTCTGATCTCTCCCTCACCTTTTGTTCTGTCTTTTTAGCTGCAGCTGCATGAAAGGGGGATTAAACTACATCAAACCATTTACAGCCAGGTAAGCAAAGGAATACGACTAGCAAAATTTGAGAGACCCTTTATTCTTGTGTGTGAGTAACTGGCTGTTTCCTCGTACTGTGGTAAGTTTCATTGACACCAGTTTGACTGTCAGCGAGGCTTTTATGGCTGATCATTTTGTCATTTGAACATATGGTGCAACTATGTTTATCGAGTGATGTGAACATGCTTAGCCATTAGACTTGGCTTTTTCCTTGCAGGCCTGTAAGCTGTTATGTGATGACTATGAGCAGGTCCGCTCAGTGGCTGTGCAGATGGTGTGGGTCCTGAGCCAACTGTACTCTGAGAGGTAACTGAATTCACCTCATCTGCAACATGCAGACCTGTTTGTCCAAACTACACCACTGTTGAATTCTTTTTGCTTCAAAACATAAAACCATTCCTAATAAATATACTGTCCATATGCTGCTTAGCTGGACAATTTTTTTTGGCTCTTTATTTAGTATCTTTATATTTTCAAGCAATTAAATTAGATGAGAAATGAGGCGGTCCAATTTATGTTGCAGGTATTTCCATCCATATGATGTGAAGCGTGTAGGAATTGTGGAACTTTTTGCACAACATGACTGAATTTATTGTATTGTTTTTTCTCTATCACAATTTCCACGCTCAGCATCGTACCAATCCCTTCGTCCAGCGAAGAGATCCGGCTAGTTGATGACTCCTTCGGTAAGATCAGCCACATGGTCAGCGATGGATCATGGGTGGTCAGAGTTCAGGCTGCTAAGTTGTTGGTGAGTGCTGTGGATTTTTTGCTGAGGTTTGTTGACTGAATCCTCATCCATCCATATAAATGTGGGGAGAGAACTTCTTGACTGTTTATTTTCCTCAGGGCTCAATGCAGCAGGTCAGCCCACATTTCCTGGAGCAGACACTGGATAAGAAGCTGATGTCTGATCTAAGGGTACGACTGTGATTTGAAAGTATAGAAATCATTGGTGTTTGCTGAATATGTATGAGACCTGGTCTCATTGAATTCCATTAAAAATATATGCTCTGACACTCTTCGGGGAAACTGCTGGCGGGTTGTCGTACAATAGAGATGGGCAACGAGGGCAGTTTCTTGCTTTAAGGCCAGTCTCTGGCTTTTAATTACTGACTTACCTTCATGAGCCAAACCATTCATGAAATCAACCATTTGCATTTCTTGAAAAGCTCATTGAATGACCACCGAGGACTGTTCTTGTATCCCTAAAAGAAACATTTTATCATGAACTAATCTATGAGAAAGCTCGTGTTTGTTTGTGGAGCCAGTTGGCTAATTTAGTCAGGATAATTGATGGAAACATAATTTGTAAACACACTGGCCCTCCAGGACTGGAAGTGCCCAATCCCTGTGACCTAGAAGGTTTGAAATCGGATTATAATATAAATGTTATGACATTGTTTCCTGTGTCTCCTCAGCGTAAACGCACAGCTCACGAGAGGGCCAAAGAGCTGTACACCTCTGGGGAGTTCTCCTCGGGCAGGAAGTGGGCTGACGATGCTCCCAAAGAGAAGGTTGACACTACTGCTGTGAATCTCATCGACTCTGGGGCCTGCGGGGCCTTCGTCCACGGTCTGGAGGATGAGATGTGTGGTGAGTGGCTGAACTCTTATTTTCAGGGATTTCTGTTCAACAAAAAACAAGAGCATTTCAGACATTGCCTCTAGAGAACACCGTGTTTGTGATTGTCTCTCTGTGCTATTGTTAGCTTGTGTGCCTGTCTGTTGTCTGTGTGTGTCTGATGATTTTGTGGTGTATCTCTCTCTCTGCATGCGAGGAAGTGTGTGAGGGTGTTTAAAGTCATAGTGAAACATGGGCTTGAGCAATGCTAGCCTCCAGTACTAGCCCTGAAAGGATTTGACATCAAATGAGGTGGGGAGAGAGTGCGTGTTGCTTCATGTGGGACGGTTATTTCAGGAGAGTGTATAATTGACAAAGTTATCAACATGCACGCCCATTGGTACTTTGAAAAAAAAAATGAAGGTTAAAATTTTTTTCTAGGATGTTGAGGTTGGGGGGGGAAAAAAAGCTAAGAGTGAAAATCTATGTTTGGTGTGTTTATCTTCTTTTTTTTTTTTTTTTTGGAATGTTGCTTTTGGATTTTTTTCATGTCGTTATTGAGAATTGGCTACATTGATCAAAAAAAGCTGATTTTGATAAAATTTTGACTAACACATAGTTTTGATATTCTCCTTGCCTCACCTGTGTGCTCTGTACAGAGGTTAGAATTGCAGCAGTGGAGGCCCTCTGTGATCTTGCCCAGTCTTCACCCAGCTTTGCAGAGAAGTGCCTGGACTTCCTTGTAGACATGTTTAACGATGAGATCGAGGAGGTCCGGCTGCAGTCCATCCATGTACTGCGCCAGATCTCCACCCACATCACCCTTAGAGAAGACCAGCTGGACACTGTGCTGGCTGTGCTTGAGGTTTGTCACCAGGGGGCGCTAACAGTAGGAACTCAGTGCAGTAGCAAATTGAGACAAATTCGCTTTCGGCGATCATTGTGGGCTGCTCCTGTGGCCACTTGAGTGGTCCGGCTAACCAGAAGCAAACAGCTTATACTGTGATTTAGTAGCTGCAACCAAATGTTCAGTTAAAATATTAGACAGATGCAAATATATGCAAAAAACTCTTATTTCACATACAAATTTTGGAAATTATCACCCTCCAGTCACCTCCGCGACTCTTCACCAAGCATTTTTTTTGGCAACTCTGTTACTGTGTTCTGATAGAGTGTTTGTTTGGCTGTGGGTTTGCACTCTACAGGTCGCTATTTCAACTTTATTACTTTGTTTCATTGGTCATCTTATTTGGGAGGATCCTGGGCAGTGACCTATAGTTTTTGGTGAAACTAGGTCAAAGTTTCCAAAGCACACAGTTGTTCATAACTCTGGTTCTAATTGATATAGACTTTCAAAGTGACCGTTCTGTTTGTCGAAACAATGCATTCCTCCGGTTATGGGTCAGGATGACGTCAAACTTACGGAAGTACGTGAAAAATGATGCCTCAAAGTGATGTAAATTTTCGAATTTTGCAAATATCCTTTTTGTCGACTGTTAAATTTAAGCCCCATCGGTCAAAGGCTTGCGATGTAATTGGTGTTTTTCTGACGTAAATTTTGACTATCGTGAAAATGGCCTCATTTTCTAACATCCCGTACATCCTTTGGTTTCAGAGTCAGATGGATGGAATTATATATTCTCATAAAAGAGAAAAGTATTGATATTTATCCAAATTTTCAGACCTGAAAGGTCAAGGTCAACAGCAAGGTCACACAAAAGGTCAAAAGCACATTTTGGTTAATAATATCGGTTCTATTCAGTTTGAAGACGTCAGACCAATGCCATTTTGTTTGAAAAGGCAATGTGGTCCCGAAATTTGATCGAATTTCAGCAATTCATTGTTCTATGAATGATTTTTCTTTTTTTTCATGATAGTCATGCAAGGAACAATGGAAGTATCAGAAACCGGTACGGGTGTGATTAGCTTCTCCTCCATTTTGAGATTTGAGTTTTGTGACTACTTGCGTGAAGCATGATGGCCGTTATTACAACGTCACTCCCAAAAGAATGTGATTAATTGGTGCCTGGAGATCGCCGCGCCTCATTTAAATTAAATGCAGCTCTTCTCAACTTTTAGTCACTTGCCTCACTTGCTTCATGTCACTTTGATCTGCAACCAGTCCCATAGTGCACTGTGCAAGGCCTCAGTAGAACGTAAATGGGAATGTCTCTCTGCCCTCTGATATATATTGCGCTGCGCTGCTACTCTGTGTCCCTACTGTTAAACGCTCAGGTCATGTCTGTCGGAAAAGGATGTGTTATAGTGGTTTGCCTACGGAATTAAGTTTTGAAAATCTTTCTAGAACAGTGCATATGTTCAAGGAGGCCGAAGCCTCATACTGTTGAGTTATAAACAGAGATTTCAGAGAACTTGATGATTTTAATGTGTGCCGAACTTGCCCTCTGCACAGTGCAAGTTCATTAGTTGACTTATTAACTTATTTATTCATCTTTCTGATAATACATGGTCACTTTGTGATGAAAGTGCTTGAAGGCCAATCTCCAACCTTCCAGGATTCCTCCAGAGATATACGAGAGGCCCTGCATGAGCTGCTCTGCTGTACCAATGTTTCCACCAAGGAGTGTATCCAGCTGGCCCTACTGGAGCTCCTGAAAAACCTGGCCAAGTACCCCACCGACCGCAACTCCATCTGGAAGTGAGTTTCCATATATCAAAGTCCTACACACAAGACTGCGTGACATGATAGAAGTGTATTTCACAAAGCAAAGTTGCTGACTCAACTTGGCATGTGTAATGAACAAAATCCGGAGTAGCTCTTTCCAGTACTAATGGTTTTTTTGTTTTTCATTTAAAATTGTACTTTACATTTCATGGTGTTTTGTAAAATACTGATGGGTTGGACTTTTCTTAAACACCGAATTTCACTTTAATTGCCGAGAACATTGCTCATCTTTTTGATAAAATGGAGAAGGATGAATGAAGGCTCTATGAAAGCCCTCCCTCCTGTATAAAAACCTGATAGATATGGTTTGCATTCAGAGGCTGCTCCTCTGTGTCTTTGCCTGCATGCAACTCTTGTCACTGCTCAAGCCATCTGGTCTGATGTTCTCTAAGCGGACTGCTGACCTGAGAACAGAGCAGCCGTCAAGTATGAGGCCACAATCTTACCTCACTTGTCTCCTTTAGGTGTTTGAAGTTCTTGGGGGCTCGACACCCTACCCTGGTGCTGCCCATTGTTCCAGAGCTCCTGAGCACCCACCCGTACTTCGACACACCTGAACCTGACATGGACGACCCTGCCTGTATCCTACCCAAACACGCATATAGCAGTGAGAACTGCAGTGAATTAGATCAATGTCTACAGTCTCAGGTTGTACACCTTCATTTATGTGACTGGAACTGATGCATTATGGCACAGCAACAGCATTTGAATGTTAAAATACAATTGGCAAAGTCAGCTATTCCTCCTTGACTCGGCCAATCAGACATCGCTGTGCTGGTTTTGGTTTTCAATGCTGCAAAGTCGTGCCCCACCATGTCGGCTTTATTCTCTGACCACACGTTCAGGCATTATGCCTATCTGCGTGACAGCCTTTCCCACCTGGTACCGCAGCTCAGGGTAATGCACACATTCAGTTTCTAAACTTACAGCATACGTATGAGCTCACATGTGATGGCATGAATCACCTAAAAATGTTGTTTTCCATTTATTCTTCTTTTTGCAAAGTGAAGTTAAACGACATTATTTGATTTGAAAGAGATTTTTAAAATATAATTTTTAGGTAGTATAGTATTCTTTTTTTATTTATTTTTTTAAAATTTGGCATCTCTAATCCCACCCGAATCTGGATATCCAATTGGGGAACTGTACAAGGCTTTCGCATATGCCACCCCCTGTTGCCAACTCAGGAGAGTGAAGACAGTTCGCGGCTCTCCTCTGGAGCACGTGCCTGTCAGCCACCGCTTCTTATACACTCATTGGTCGAATCCTCGCAAGTTCAGAACGAGGGCAGAGGATACCCGAACATGAACAAGCTTAGAATCTTCCTGACGAGCGCCCGTCTGGCCAACAGGAGGCGCCTAAGGAACGAACAAAGCAACTTGTATTACCCTTCCCAGCAGACCCTTCCCAATTTGCATCCCTGTAGCGCATTAGCCAATTGCGCGCTACTTCTGAAAAAGCTGCCGACCACTGCCGGTTGGTGCGACCGGGGCTCGAACCCGCGCCGTGATAGTCACTTCTGCTTCGCAATGCAGTGCTTTATCTGAGTGAGCTATCCGGCAGCTCGTACTATAGTATTTTTAAGGGTATCTGTAGCAATTGGCTCTGTTTGTTTGCGCATGCATGCACAGCCAATCATATGTACCAATATGATGTTCAGCATTTTTATCTCACTTAGTCCTCAAATATTCAGCTGAAATGCTGAAATTCTAGAGCTCTGAACACTACTCCACAGTGGTGCCACTTCCTCCTTATTCCTCCATTATGCCACAGCTGCCGTGTGGGAAACTGTCCGGTGTTACGGAGTCCTCTGGCCCGGCGTCCAGCCTGGAGTCGGCTCAGCAGTTCCTGCAGGACAGCCTGTGTCGCGTGTGCACTGTCCAGAAACTGGAGACCCCGGGGGCTCAGGACCTACTGGAGTTCACCATCAGGTCAGAAGAGGCCTGCCCAGTGGGGACGGCCTTCCTCTTGCCTCCCAACAGGTTTTCGGTTTCCTGTTATCGTGCTGGACAACCTGATGGCCTTCGGCCATAGTGTTTCATCTTCCTGTATCATGTTTTGGTATCACTGAGGTGGCCATGCTGTGTTATTAATTCTTTTGCTTTTACCCAGTAAAAATATTACCCATCTTTTCACCCATATCTTTGCATCTAGTCACTTCTACATCAACTGTCCGCAATGTGATCTTATGTCTCAGCCCTTTGCTACCCTTCTTTCCTTTAGCACGATGGTGTTTCTTGCACGGCATCTGCAGAGTTGCTGCATTAGTGGCTTTAGCTGGCTCTGTGTAATGACTGCAGCTGCTCTGTGGTGCCCTCATACAGAGACCTGCAGAGGCTGGGAGAGCTGCAGACTGAGCTGGCTGGGGCAGCCGACTTCTGTGCCACGTACCTGCACTGCCAGCTGCTGCTCATGAAGGTGAGCGTACCTGCTGCTCTTCAAGTAAAGAACATGCTGAAAAGGCTGTGCATTCACTTGTTAGGTTTACATTACCTGTTTCTCATCTAAATCTTAGGCCTTACAAGAGAAGCTATGGAACGTAGCCGTGCCGCTTTACCTGAAGCAGGATGCCATGGCGTCAGCTGCTGTCAAACAGGTACATGGGCTAAGCTGTTGAGAGTGAGCTGTTTAGTACAGGATGTGTTCTGCTGGCCTGCTGGACCATGGATAAAATTCCCCTACCAATGTTAGTTCCATTTTAGGCACATAATGGCTACAAAAGTGCTCCCGATGAATGCTTTATATTGTTTGTACAGCACCTGCCTAGTAACAGGTTGCCAGGGCATGCTGTGTGCTTAGTACGGCATCAAGGGTTCGGTGGTGACTATTAAGTAGCTGCTCAGGGAAGCTTTCAGGGAAAAGGCTGGGCCCATTTTTGGTGTTTTCATTTGCTCAAAATATCATAGGGAGTTTTGCACTCTTTATTTCAGATCCTGGAGGAGACATACAAGCTGGAGTTCCTGTACAGTGGGCTGGAGACCCGACAGGTGGCCATTATACACCACGTCCGTCTGCAGGCTAAAGCGCTGCAACTGGTCCTGACTGCACGCACGCGACGAGGGTTTGTACAGCTCCCGACAATACGTACATTTGTGCACGCGCACACAAATGCCCATGCGTATTTACAAGCATGCTTGCACACTATCACAAGAATTTCTGCACTAAGACACTATTGTATTTACAGTATAGGCCAAGCATGTGAAAGTATTGTTTTTACACATTTTTCTTCTGTCAGACAAAAGCAGCTTTTTCAAAATGGGTTCACAAGTTAAAAATGATCAAATACTGTTAGTAATTGTAATTTGATCAGATACATTCAGATGTTCATTCCTTGAAAAGATTCACTGAAAATCTAAGTGGAAATTTCACAGATATTAATAAGGAAAACACTAAATTATCGGGTTCTTATGTGAAACCTATCTCATTACGCAGTAGTTTTAAACATTTGACATTTTCAACATCAGCAGGTTTAGAACCACTGACTTCATTCGGTTCTTGAAATCTAAAAAAATTGTTTTTAATGTGCATAAATTCACTGTAAAATGTATATTTAAAGGATATGATGTATTTTTTAAATTTTTAACTCAGCTGGTCATCAGTTCAGAGGGTGTAAACTCTGTTGTCTGTAGACTGGAAACAAATCGACCCGTAACCTCTAGTGCTCACAAATATAGATAAAATTTGAGAAAACCTGGTATTGCAGCATCTTTAGCACAGAAGCTACTTTGAGATTGCATTTGAGGCCTCAGCCTGCAGCCCCCAGAAGTGAGTGCGACAGGATGGTCATACTTGAAGCTCTTGTTCTGGTACCAAAAAATTTAATATCAAAAAATGTTTTCTAACATTCTGCTTATTTATCTGAATATTTTGCCATTTGTAAGGATGTCAATATTTGTGAAGAAAGTTTCAGCGCATTTACTTGACTGAGGCCTGTTGAGAAGAGACTTTTCAAAGTTTTTGATGATGGATCCCTCGTCTTCACAGGGCTGAGCCACTGCATGGCGCCTGTGAAAAGTTCCTTCAAGAAGTGGATGCTTTTCAGAGGTATTGCTGTAAGACTGGGGACACTGTATGCTTTTAACATCTTTATCCAAATGCAGTACTAAATCTCCCTTCATTTTCTCCTCCTAGGCTTTTCACTGCCGAGCTGCCGCATTTCCAGGACAGTTATGTGGAGAAGCTACTGGACTTGATGCCCAGGCTAATAGCCTGCAAGCCCTTGGACCTGGTGAAGATCCTTCAGACCACACTGCGGCAGAGTGGTTTTCTGCACCTCAAACTGCCTGAACAGGTCTAAAAACATTTCTTTATCCCTGCCCAAGTGTAAAGGCTTGGGCAAACTTGAGATGGATGGTTATTTTGCTTCCTGTTGTTGACTAACTCTGACCAAAATTATTTAAATAAAGGGGATGCCTTATCACTAGCTTATGAGTGCTTTTCCATTAATTATTGGGGTCAGTAAGCCTCATTTTAAGACTAGAAAAAAGGTGTAAAAGTATGTTTCTATGTGCTTAACTACACTTTGCTGATATTGTATGGTGTCAAATGTAAATATGACATCTCAGATCCACAGAGCATCTGCAACCATCATTGAGCCTACTGGAGAGTCTGACAATCCCTTGAGATTCACATCAGGATTAGTGGTGGCTCTGGACATCGATGCAACGTTGGAGCATGTGCAGGATCCACAAACATGGGTTAAAGTTCAGGTAACTGCCTTCTCATTGTAGTGCTTTTGCTTGGTTGCGGCTTCCGTTGAGCAACAACGGTCAGTCAGTCGTTGAGTTCCGTTGCTTGGTGGCATTGTGAGCATGTTGTTGTCCCTCTTGTACTTAATCATTAAAGTAGCATTTGCCTGCTGTGTGCCTTCAGGTTCTGTATCCAGATGGACAGTCGCATGTAATCCATCCCAAACCTGGCGATTTCAGAAAACCAGGACCAGGAAGACATAGACTGATCACACAGGTGTATCTCTCCCATTCAGCATGGACAGGTAAAACTGGATGAGCAATACTACCCAATATGAGAATTAATGAGGAGATCCTGCCGACAAAATTATGATCATACCTTATTAAGTATTGCAATCTTGCTCATAAACTGGATAATTGGCGCGGCTATACTATTTTAAAATGTAAACACATTAGTTAAAATGTTTTTAATTCATTTTTTCTGGGATAACAAATTTCAGCCATTAGCAGAGCTAAAATATACTATTGGTTATAGATACAAATGTGCTCCTTGGCTGAAAGGGTATTAAATTTATATATCAGGGCATTTAGCTGGTGATAATTATTAGTTATGGGCTAGCTATTTTCAGTCTCATTTTGAATCATTTCTCCCACATTTAGAAGAGCAGTGAAATTTAGGGGTGATCTGGGGTTAAATGGGCAAAATTTGATTATTTTTCCAAAAGTTTTTTTTTTTAATAAAAATATTCTATAATAACCCACCTTTTAATAATCACTAATTGCTACAAGGATAACATTGAAAAGTTGGTGCTCTAGGGTCTCGGGGATGGGGGGTGGGGGGTGGGGGGTGGGGGGTCGTCAGTAGGAATCCAGAAAAGATCCAGGCACTCAAACCTGTAGTACTACTTTGAACGGTTTGAGTGCTGGGATCTTGCCCGTTTCCTAAATTTTTTTTTTTTGCTCAAGAAAGATTAGAATGTTCCTGATCAAGCTCATACGTTCCAAAGGAACCAGTGTACAATCTGTCTGCGCGTTTGAGGCATATGAAAGTATGGGATTGAGAGAATGATTTGTAGAAAGCCTCTTGTAAGCTCTCCCTTTCTGCTTTCAGTACTCTTGGAGTAAGAAGGAGTAAACTCAAAGTGCTGTAGCCTCATTTTTCTGTGATGATGCGTGTTGCCTTCTGGCCCTTATAAGTTAATCTTGTATTCCGAAATCACACTGACTCAGTACTTCTTTCTCTCTTCTCAGAGCCCTGTCAGGTTGAGGTGAGGCTGCTGCTGGCCTACAGCTCCAGTGCGAGCAGGGTGTCTGTGCCAAAAACGCCGGTGTGGAACGAGAGCACCGAGGGCCTGCCATCGTCTGAGAGCTCCACCGAGGGCACCATCCCCTTCAGCAAGCCTGTGAAGGTCTTTATCATGCCCAAACCTGCCCGCCGCTGACAAGGGTAAACATGGACCCACTGGGCTGAAATACTGGCCGCAGGTCGAGGACCCATGGAAACACATCCTTTCAAAGACTCCATAATCACAGGCAGTGTTGGCTTTGGGGGGCAGTGGGAAGCCCAGTCCAGTGATATAACTGCCTCAGTGTATTTTTCTGGAAGGAGCTCAAGTGCTTCATAAGTTTTTTTGTATTGAGATATTTTTCTAATTAAAGTGTAGGGTTGAAATGCAAAAATGGTTTAAATGCTTTGGTTTTATTTTTCATGTGAAAACATGTTAGAAAGGGTGCCAGAAGTACAAAGGCGATATTGTATTGTTAATGGCAAGCTGTCATTTCACACCTTTTGACACCACAACAAAACATTTCTCCAAGCTGAGGAGAAATTGCATAGTTAAAATCCCATACATCTCTTTTTAGCCCACTTGGCCGAAAGGCCCCAGGGGCTTATGCTATGCTCGGGGTCTTTAGTGGTGGTCTTGCGTGCATGCGTGCGTGCGTAAATTTTGGCTTGTCTGCACTTTAGCGTCTTCAGTTTTTCACCGATCCTTTTCATATTTCACATGTGTATATATGGTCATAAGGTCTAGACCAAGTTCGATTTTGAGCCGAATCGGACCAATACTTTGGCCAATAGGGAGCGTTTTATTTTTGTCATTTTGGCCAAGCGGGTGCAGTGGCTTTGCCACTATTTTTGACCATTGGATCTGCCGTGATCATGATGAAGACAGGAGTAGAATAGCAGTCAAACATTGCATTGTTGGCTTGTGCTTTTGAAGACTTCTGGCTGTCGCTGTGTTGATGACATCATCAGCATGTAGAGTGGAAGACGCCTCCCACCTTGACTCCCTGTCCCACCAGAGCATTGTACTCCCTAACAGCCTTCTCTGTCTGAAACACCTTCACCTCCACTCCCTGCTTCTTCACATACTCCAGGGTGGAAGGGGGCACCTGTGTGGGAGAGCATATCAACAGAAATTTTAGTTTGTTCAAAAAACATTCAGAAGACCTTGAAAGGGCCAGCTTTTCTCTGTCTTTTGACTGTCTGTGAAAGTTTTCTGTTTTCATTGAATATAGAATAAGAACTGTCAATAATTGCGGTTGGTTTTTCTGTATGTCCTAGGGCTCTTATTACTGTTTGGGCGGTTACAACATTAAAAGGTCCAACATTTTAGTCCCACTTCATTCTTAAAAAAAAAAAAAAAAAAAAAAAAAAAAACTGATGGTATTATTTTTTCATCACCATATTCAAATGTATGGAAAAAAATTATTGTTACTAATATTTTATAGAAAATGCTGTTTGCTGACTGTTCACCATGATGGGCAACATTATGGAGTAGTAATTCATTGTAATATGAAATCTTCATAAAAAGTGAAATGTGATGAACTGATTCTGGAGCCTCAAAGAAATGGCATCTCCATTCAGGGTTTCCGCTACATGTAATTGATCGTGGCGCACCGCCACGGCAAAATAAAAGCCGCCACGCCTATGTAAAATGACTTTACATAAACTCCAAAAATCCTAAGGACAATCAGGTGTCGCCAGTTCTCCTTAAGTTAAAATAAGCGCTAATATTTCTTGACCTGTTGTCAATCATTTTGCTTGATGAACACGTTCTCCAATTAATAAAAATTAGCCATCGGCAGTAGAACGCGCTGCTTTCTTCTTAATGCACTGTGTGCAACGATTAGAGAAAAAATATTTTGTTCACTTGCAAAACAAACTATGATGTTAACTTCTGTGTTTGCTGTGAGCACATCCCGCTCTACCTAATTGTATCTTCATGATTATTTAATTCCAATTCCGGAGTCATAATCGGTTTTCATATTTTATGTGAAATCCACCATCAAGCACGTGAAACTGATAAACCTCCGTGCACATAGACTTCAATGAAACTAATAAATCTCCATGCGCATAGACTTCAATTATTACATCGCCTACATGCTGATTAATGAAAACTGGCCACACCTGATAATGCTGAGTTTTGACCCGATGCTGAAGCCCTCTGCCACAGTTTCAAAAAATCCTGGAGGAAACCCTCCCATTATTACTTCTGATAGTGTTGAGGCTGTTCTGTAATTGGATGTTGTGTTCCTTATTAGCAGTACCTGTAAGGCTTCGCTCATCCCCCTCCCAATCACCAGTGTGTTCACACCCTTCCTCAAAACTTCCTCCAGGTCAGCTGGCTGCACTCCAGGATAATGCTGAGGGGGCGACATTTGCATTTTTCAGCAATGGATAGAATTGAACCCAAGCCATCCGAGTTGCAACTTAGGATCTGAACAAGCGTATGTTGCTGAGACCACATGTCTCCATGTTTAATTTGATTTTGCAGGTTTACAGATCTTCACGTTACTCCAGAAAATGTGCAGGTAAGCATCAACAATCAAGATTATGAGGCCTCCGCCCACCAGTGCACAAGATGTAACCAGACATGCATGCTCATGCTTTTCCAATCCTGATTATTATTGGTTGTTTACAAACATCCCTACTAGAGCAGGCTTAAAAGCAGAGGTGCTCCATTCCAGTCCTGGAGGGCCAGCGTGTAAGTATGTTTTTGTCTCTATCAATTATCCTGACTTAATGAGCAAACCGGCTGTGTGCTTAAACATCGATTTACTCATAGATTAGATCAAAGTAAAATTATGCATTTCTGGGACACCAGAACAGTTTTTGGAGGTCATTCATGAATCAAGAACATTTAAAGAAATGCTGCTAAAATGATTTCATATATGGTTTGGTTAGTTAAGGCCAGAAGTTGGAGTGAAAGCCATGGACAGATATAGCCCTTGTTGCCAATTTCTGCCTTGAGGCCACACTATACATTACTGCCTGAGACGCTACTCTGCTGTTGATCTTAAGTAAGTGATTCCCATCCTCAGTCCTGGGGACTGCTTTGTTTTCAGATTTTTGGTCTAACCACATTTGCAATCCCAGAAGTTTGACGAGCTGTTGATTTCTCTTAAGTGGGTGCTTTTTTTTTGCTCAGAAGGATTATTTACCTACAGCAGAAATGAGCTAGAAGAATAACCCTCCCCAGTGTTCTCATTGTGATGTGTTGTAAGAAAATAACAAATGACTTCATAAATCTTCTTTTAAAAATTAGAGTGAATAAGCAGGCCTCTCGTTCAGTGTGGACACGGTCACTAAAATTTCCACTTAGAAGGCAATGACATTTTCAAAGAAGAGGCAATGATTCAAAGCCAAATCTGTCATTATACCCCCGACGACGAAATGTATATAGATTTATACCAAGAATTCCGTCCGTCCGTCATTCCGTCCAAAAATATTATTTGTCCGATCAATATCTCGAATATTATTCATTGGATTCTTTTCAAATTTGGCACACATATTCTCTACCACAGGGAGAGGTGCAGTGCAAAGTGTCGGCCATCTGGGACCGTCCGTCCGTCCGTCATTCCATCACATTATTTGACCGATCGATATCTCGAATATTATTCATTGGATTCTTTTCCAATTTGGCACACATATTCTCTACCACAGGGAGAGGTGCAGTGCAAAGTGACGGCCATCTGGGACTGTCCGTCATTCCGTTATTCTGTCACATTATTTGTCTGATCGATATCTCGAATATTATTCATTGGATTCTTTTCAAATTTGGCACACATATTCTCTACCACAGGGAGAGGTGCAGTGCAAAGTGTCGGCCATCTGGGACCGTCCATCCGTCAGTCATTCCGTCAGAAGACATTATTTGTCCGATCGATATCTCGAATATTATTCATTGGATTCTCTTCAAATTTGGCACACATATTCTCTACCACAGGGAGAAGGGCACTGCAAAGTGTTGGCCATCTGGGATGATTTTTCGCAAAAATATCGCCGTTTTCCTGTTTTTGGACTTAGACATTTTCAAGTGGGTTCAATGTCAATTTGTCCGATCAATATCAAATATTATTACATTACGTTATGTAAATCGTAGATAAAAACAGAATACAATGATTTGCAAATCCTTTTCAACTTATATTCAATTGAATACACTGCAAAGACAAGATGTTTAATGTTCAAACTGAGAAACTTTATTTTTTTTTTTTGCAAATAATCATTCTGGGAATTTAAAGGCAGCAACACATTGCAAAAAAGTTGGCACAGGGGCCTTTTTACCACTTTGTTACATCACCTTTCCTTTTACCACACTCAGTAAAGCGTTTGGGAACTGAGGAGACCAATTTTTGAAGCTTTTCAGGTGGAACTCTTTCCCATTCTTGATGTACAGCTTAAGTTGTTCAACAGTCATTCCGTTTCGTATTTTTACGCTTCATAATGCGCGCCACACATTTTCAATGGGAGACAGGTCTGGACTACAGGCAGGCCAGTCTAGTACCGCACTCTTTGACTACGGGCCATGCTGTTGTAACTGCGTGCAGAATGTGGCTTGGCATTGTCTTGCTGAAATAAGCAGGGCGTCCATGAAAAAAGACGTTGCTTGGATGGCAACATATGTTGCTCCAAAACCTGTATGTACCTTTCAGCATTAATGGTGCCTTCACATATTGTAAGTTGCCCATTGGGCACTAATTACCATCACAGATGCTGGCTTTTGAACTTTTGCGCCTAGAACACGGATTTTCTTTGGTCCGGAGGACAGGGTCCACAGTTTCCAAAAACAATTTGAAATGTGGACTCGTCAGAAAGAACACTTTTCCACTTTGCATCAGTCCATCTTAGATGAGCTTGGGCCCAGCGAAGCCGGGCGGCGTTTCTGGGTGCTGTTGATAAATGGCTTTTCGCTTTGCATTGTAGAGTTTTAACTTGCACTTGCAGATGTAGCGACGAACTGTAGTTACTGACAGTGGTTTTCTGAAGTGTTCCTGAGCCCATGTGGTGATGTCCTTTACACACTGATGTCGGTTTTTGGGTACGCCCTGAGGGATCGAAGGTCACGGGCATTCAATGTTGGTTTTTGGCCTTGTAAACTTCGTGCAGTGATTTCTCCAGATTCTCTGAACCTTTTGACGATATTACGGACCGTATTTTAAATTTCTTGCAATAGCTCGTTGAGGAATGTTGTTTTTAAACTGTTCGACAATCAGCTCACGCATTTGTTCACTAAGTGGTGATTCGCCCCATCCTTGTTTGTGAATGACTGAGCATTTCAGGGGAAGCTGCTTTTATACCCAATCATGGCACCCACCATTGGATGTGGGATGTTCCAAATTGTTTGATGAGCAAGTCTTTTTTGCCACTTGTGCCAGCTTTTTTGAAACACGTTGCAGGCATCAAATTCCAAATGAGCTAATATTTGCAAAAAATTACAAAGTTTACCTGTTCGAACATTAAGTAACTTGTCTTTGCAGTGTATTCAATTGAATATGGGTTGAAAAGGATTTGCAAATCATTGTATTCTGTTTTTATTTACGATTTACACAACGTGCCAACTTCACTGGTTTTGGGTTTTGTACATTGGATTCTTTTCAAATTTGGCACACATATTCTCTACTACAGGGAGAGGTGCAGTGCAAAGTGTCGGCCATCTGGGATGATTTCTTCCAAAAATATTGCCGTTTTCCTGTTTTTGGACGTAGAAATTTTTTAGTGGGTTCAATGTCAATTTGTCCGATCGATATCGCAAATATTATACATTGGATTCTTTTCAAATCTGCCACACATAGTTTCTAACATATGGAGAGGTGCAGTGCTACGTGTCAATGATGTGTTTTTATTTTTGTCAAAATTGATTTTCGGAATGCGATAATTTCTATAATCACCAACGGAAAAGGCATGATTGGGTACGTCAGGGATATTGGTAAGCTCTGCTTATTTTTTCACTTGTTACATTTACATTACCAGGTTGACATGATTCAAATCAATTTTTTTTTTTTTTTTTGCCTTAATGTGACACAAATCTGATGTTTTCAGAACTGTATGGACACCGAAATCTGATCTTATATCCGATCTTCAAATCAGAATTGAGCCGCGTTCATATGTGGTCCAATATGTGGACCGCATGATCCACAAGTCTTTGTTTAGTTAGCAAAGTGTACCTCTTTTTGTACAACTCCAATTCCAAAATAGTTTGGACAAAGTGTAAATTGTGAATAAATTCAAAATGCAATGACTTTCAAATCACACCAGCCAGTATTTTATTCACAATAGAACAGATAACATAGCAAATGTTGAAAGTGAGAAATTTTACAATTTTATCCACAAAATGAGCTCATTTCAAATTTGATGGCTGCTAAAAGTCTCAAAAAAGTTGGGACAGGGGCCTGCTTACCATGATGTAGCATCCCCTCTTCTCTTTAACACAGAGTGGAGGCGTCTGGGCATTGAGGAGAAAAGTTTCTTGAGTTTAGCCATTGGAATTTGATCCCACTCTTGTTTAATACAGGCTTCCAGCTGCTGGAGAGTTTTGGGTCTCCTTTGACGGACTTCTCATTTAATTATGCGCCAAATGTTCTCAATCAGGGAAGGATCAGGACTGCAGGCAGGCCAGTTCAGCACACGGACTCTTCTACTACGAAGCCATGCTATTGTAATAGCTGCAATATGTGGTTTTGCATTGTCCTGCTGAAATACACAAGGCTTTCCCTGGAATAGATGTCGTCTGGAGGGGAGCATATGTTGCTCTAAAACCTTTATATACCTTTCATCATTCATGGTGCTTTTTGAAACATGCAAGTGTCCCACACCATATGCACTAATGCATCCTCATATCATCAGAGATGCTAGCTCTAGAACTGAATGCTGATAACAGGAGGGGTGGTCTTTCTCCTCTTTAGCCCGGAGGACACAACGCCCATGATTTCCAACAAGAATGTCAAATTTGGACTCGTCTGACCACAGGACACTTTGCCACTTTGCTACAGTCCATTTTAAATGAGCCTTGGCCCACAGAACACGGCGGCGCTTCTGGATCATGCTCAACAATGGCTTCCTTTTTGCATGATAGAGTTTTAGGTGGCATCTGTGGATGGCACGGTGGACTGTGTTTACAGACAGTGGTTTCTTGAAGTATTACTGGGCCCATTTGGTAATGTCAGCGACAGAATCATGCCGGTGAGTGATGCAGTGGTGTCTGAGGGCCTGAAGATCACGGGCATCCAGTAAAAGTCTTCGGCCTTGTCCCTTACACAGAGATTTTTCCAGTTTCTCTGAATCTTTTAATGATGTTATGCACTGTCGATGATGAGACCTTCAAAGCCTTTGCAATTTGATGTTGAGGAACATTGTTTTTAAAGTATTCCATAATTTTTTTTACGCAAGCCTTCACAGGTTGGAGAGCCTCTGGCTATCTTTACTTCTGAGAGACAGCCTCTCTAAGACAACCATTTTATTGCCAATCATATTACACACCTGATGCCAGTTAATGTAATTACTTGCTAAATGTTTCAGCTGATTCTCAGATATTAATTGCTTTTTTCAGCCCTTTTTTGCCTGTGTCCCAACTTTTTTGAGACCTGTTGCAGCCAAAAAATTTGAAATGAGCTCATTTTGTGGATAAAAATGTAAAATGTCTCTGTTTCAACATTTGAAATGTTATCTCTGTTCTATTGTAAATAACATTGGCTCATGTGATCTGAAAGTCATTGCATTTTGATAATCAGAATTGGGGTTGTAATTGTTTGCAGTAACGCACATTTTTGTCGACATGGCCTGTAGCTAGAGCTATTGCAAAAAATATGGCTTGAGAAGGTAAATAATCCCTCAAAACATGAAGGGCGACAATACATTCAGATTGGAAACCAGCATACACAGGAGCCAGGACTGAGGCTCCCCTGAAACAGGGCTCACCAACCCTAGCGCTTGTTTATGTTTTCTTCATTCATTCTAGACCCTGACTAGGCCAGTCGAGTAAACAGTGTCATCAAATACCAGCTTTAATTTATCAATAAGGTCCCAAGTATGAAAAAACCAACAGACACTGCAGCCTTCCAGGACCAAGGTGAGCTACCCCTGCTCAAAAACATATCTGCTCAAATCTGGCCCTCAAACTGAAATCCAGCCCTTTTATCAACTGAACAATCAGTGATACTGATTGAGCTGTGCTCACTCTTGACGTCCAGGTTAAGTGAGTATGGAAAAATCAGTTATTCCCTGCCCTTTAGCAGTGTAACATGTAAGGGGACCCTAAGGTAACTCACGTCAGTTCCAGTTTCTCTCCAGTCCCAGGTGCGGCTACCTCCAGGCCAAACTTTACAGTCCTTGTAGGATGATGAGCAACCCTTAACTTTCATGTGCCCCCAGGACAATGATGCAATTTCAGGCGAGGCCATTATGCTCAAATACCAAATCTAGGACATATGCAGGGGGGAAAAAATCGCATTATACTGCAGGGAACGTGTAGTAATGCACGGCCAATATTCGAGTCCCAGCTAAAATTACTTAGTAGATATATTAAGCAGTACATTTCCAGAACTGTCCTCCGTAATAACTGACCCTTTTTCGCTGTCGTGAAATGCGCAAAAGTAATATTAACTAGACAAGCTGGTATGTTTGCATATCAACTGCGCGAGAATCATTGATCCGCTGTGCTTCTCCCCTGGCGGTGGAAAAAAACTCGATGTTTCACCTGAAGTCGACAGCTTTGTAGTGAGAAAAGGCGGAAACGTCGGGCTTGCTATTTTTAGTGACCACTGTGCGTGACAGAAAAGCTTTGCGATCGCAAAACAGCGCTCTAATACTAAGAGGTTAGATTGGTCAGGTACTTCCTTACTACCACCCATTTGCGACGTTTAAATGCAAAGCTCACAGCTTTCTTATTGACACGTATGGTGCCCTTGCATTCGGCCATAAAATCTTCACCACCTGAGGAAATTTTCTCCCGCTACTGTACTTACTTTCCCTTGTTCAGTCAGCAACGTAATTGGATATTTTGGCAAGATGACGTCAAGTATGCAAGACCCTCCTACCATCCAAACTTCGTCACTGTGCCACACCCCCACTTCGGCGGTACTGCAGCCCAGTCCGCTAATTCAGCTAGCAAATGAACAATATAAATCACTTTATATTTCAATTCAGTGAATTCATCCTGTTATAGTAACAGACATCATTTCGAATGTTTTGCACATGCGTTGTAATTACCGAGCTTCCGTCACCAAGCCTCCTGTGTAACCATTTGCTTTGCTAACTGTGGTTAGCTACCTAAGACGCAACCAAGATTTCTTTTTAAAAGCAAACTACAAAACGCAAACATTTATCACATAGTGTTAACTAGCATTTTATTGCTTTCACTTGCTTGCGCGAACGTAATTATTCTTGCAAAACACATCCGCTCTCTGACAGCGAAGCAATGCCAAACTATTACCATCAGTGCAAAAATGAGATCATGGAGAATAATAACGTTTGTCAGTTGCTACATAGCTGGGTAATGTTAAGTTCTGGGGGCTGAAGTTTTTAGCTTCAGTGGTTGACAGACACAACTCAGTTCGCCTTACGCTGCTTTCACACCGGACGCGAAAAGAATTTTTCGCACGACTTTGAATGAAATCTGTCGCGCGAAAAATTCGTTTCGCGTCCAGTGTGAAAGCGGCTTTGGAGACTGCGACTGAACGTTGCTTGGGAAAACCGAACGCAATCGTACTTTGCTGAACACTATTGGTTAAAATTTCCATGAATGAATTAACATTACTCTGGCGTCATCTCAGAATACCTCGTTTGTTTTGTTTTCATAAGCCAACTAGATAAATAATTACATTTTCTTTCGCAAAGACCTATGAGTGCTGCCTTGGCTTTCCGATCCCTAGGTGCCTACGTACACGTTAGCTAATGGAGGTATAACATCGCTATGAATTCTGGGCAGTGTTCGGTCCTCCGAGCCTCAATCTCCTCCTGCTCCCCTGTTGGAAAAAATGGCTGCTCCGGCGGCAGCGGCGGGTATTTCCCCCGCGTTATGTCCAAGCTACGCCGTTGTGTGTTCTTTTTTGGAGCGATATGGCGCGGCACTGGACCTACCGGAGCTGACGTTCCCGCAGATTGAGAGATACCTTCAGGAGACTTCCGTGGGTTAGTTGAGGTTTGAATTGAAGAGGCTGCGATGTGGGGGAGAAAGGGCTCTCTCCATCATCCCTGCTTATGTTGTTGCTTGAGCACAGTGGATATTTGTTGTGTTATTGTGTGACCGTTGAGCGTATAACTTCGTTTTTCTCGGAGCTTGCTGGGCTTTCTGGTGAAGTGTGATGTAGGTGGACTATGGGAAATGACTAGCTGTGTTTTCACGACAGTTTGTTGTCAACAAAAGGCCACAATTTTTAGCTGCGTTGGGACTATGTAAGGGTTGACATTCTCGCCTGGCTTGCATTACCTTCGCATCATCGATTAAATTGTACTTTATCAGGCGCAAAAGAAAGTATAAATTGGATTATTCAGCTCTCATTTCATTTAACCACCTGCTAACTTTTACGCATTAGCTTTACTGTAATCATTTAGATTAAAGCGCTCCCAATATGCGCTTATTATATTTGCAGCTAATATTTTTTTTTTTTGGCAGAGGGTTTCTGACAGCATCGCGCAGGCGCACAAAGCAGCAGTACAAACTTCCTGCTGAATGGAGTCTGCGATAATGCTCCAGTATGCACTCCATTCAAACTAGTCAGGCGGAAAACAAGTGTTTCCACTCGTCATTAACGCACTTTTTCGGTCATGTAATTTTTAGTGATTTAGGTTTTTTATTTTTTAGCCAATGTACTCCGTATTAAATGTCGAGTCCTTGGTTCGTGGCGCAGTGTTCAAAAAGCGTCATTGCGTTCGTGGCGTAGCTAGCATGCTGGTCAAGCTGTCATTTTATCGCATTGTAACGTTACCCAACCTTCAAAACGCTCTTTTAGCGATGAGATGTTTGCCTGTGTGTCCCTATTTTGTTTCAGCCTGTTAGAATATAGAATTGTAACATTAAATAATCCGCTGGCCTGACATATTTCTCTTTTATTTTTATTACGTTAACGTTCCATTCGCTTCATAACCACATGCAGTGTAGCAAACGTTCCTCTGGTTACCTTGCTAACGTAGCTACTTAGCTAACTGGCTTCACTGTAACGGAACATCAGTACAAAGCTTGTTCCTTGTTGTCATGAGCTTGCATTCTTCAGTCATCAAACTTGCAGTCTTTAGGCCTACTTATAAATAAAGTTAGTTTTGACTCAATTTTGCTTAAATATGCCCACATTCTTGCTCTGTCTTGTCTGATTCTGTGGAATGTGAAGTCATAATGAATTCATGGGGAAAATCATTTGATTTTTTCCAGGCCCTAAGTTACACACCGGGGTTCAATATTATTGGGACACCCCTGTCTTATCTCATGTTTACAAACACTATCTTGTTCAGGATTTTGTTATGCAACTGTGAGAAATTAAATACTAATAGTATTTGTGGGTCTGACCAAGCGAAAGTGAACATGTGTGATGAAAATTGTATTTCTTTGTAACACATAGTGAATGGGCTGATCTTGTAGCTTAATCTGTCTAGTTTATGGAACTAACTTTGTTTTTTAATACAAGACGTAAAAAAAAAAATTACACCCATTTAAAGTGCATGAAGTTTGAAAACTACAGACACACTCAGAAATCTATTTTTCACATAATTTTCATCTCAACAATAAAATATCTAAGGCTACATAAAATTTACTTGTTTCTACATTTAATACCTTTTACTATTCATATTTTTCAGCATCTGTAACTGTCTCAGCCAAGTTCAAATTAAAAATGAGTTTTTTAGTGGTGAGATTGTGTGATGAAATGAGATTGCTATCATAACTGACTTAAGTAATAATAATGTATATCTGTGATACAGAATGTTTCTTTTATAATAAAAGTATGTTACCTATTTTAGTTCTTTTCTTGAAGTAAACCTTACTTTTTCTCATGAACATCTGGTTCTGTAGTGACGTAACCAATACAGCTTGTAATGACGTGACCATATTCATTTCCCTGTTAAATCTAAGAAATTCCATATTTTGCTACAATTTTTGCTGAGAACATAGTTTAATAGGTTTATTGCAATATCGAAACCAGGTTGACTCCTATTTGTAATGAGAACAGCATGTTATGCATCTTTGCGTACACCTTGTCAAATCTGATGTCCTCTTTTGGTGGTACCGTTACCAAGCACATTTTTGATGATTTCACATTTAAAAATTATTATAACAATCCATTTAGTATACCATGTTAAAGTACTTGTAAAAACCTTTAGAAACATGTATTTCAAGTTTATATAAGTTATCTGGTTAAAAAGTTATAGCCCAATGAACATCAAAATTGTAGTGACGTAACCGCTTGGCCAGACCCTTATATTAAAAGAGAAAAATGTGACGTGGTGTTTTGTATGATCCGTTACTCTCTGTTTATGTGCTGTGTGTTAAGTTAGGTGGATGAAGAATTATGTATTTCTGAAATTAATTTCTTTACACTAAAGAGATTCTTCTCATTGAAAATTATGATGGTCATTTTTTTCTGTTAGGAGAATAAAACTTTCACATTTATGGTATTATATGTAATGATATTATCATTGCAGCACAAGCATAGCATAGTTCACTTGATGTCCCCGACGGACCATGCTGGTGCTGCAGTGATAATGGTCATAATGATGAGAAATTTAGTTCTCCTGACAGGAAAATATGGCAATCACAATTTTCAATGAACAATCCGGAAATTAATTTCATAAGTTCAGCTCTGTATGTTATTCCCACAAGTGCAATTATTTCACATTAAGTCCTGTTCGATATTCAGATTGCGAGGTTCAGAGGTTTTATGAGGGGTGTTTGGTTGCTGCATTGGATTCCTTATGCCTTAATCAGTAATACAGCTAAAGGTGGTCCAAACTGGATTCATAGTTTTAAAGGTATTGAGCTTTATAAAAACATCTACAGCCAAAATGGCTGGCGTGGCCCTCATAATTGAATCATTCTTTATGTAACCAATGAATATTTTTTTTTAAATGTTGAGAGCACTTTCATCAGTATGCATCACCTGATAACGTTTCCGCAAAATCTGAAATGATGATTCTCAGGCCAAGGTTATTTGACAGGGAATTACACTTAAGTTGGAATTTTCATCTGGATTAGTTCCTTTTGGGTACATTTTCCTTTTACCCAATTTTGATCCATTTTGTATGTCTCAGTCCCCAAGCCCTTGGTGGAGCTCCATGTGAAGTTAATGCGGAAAATTGGGAAGTCTGTGTCTGCAGATCGGTGGGAGAAGTATCTTATCAAGGTAGATTATACCTCATATTCACATCACATGTTGTTTTGTTGTTATAGTTTGAGTGCTGATTTATTCATGAATAAATATTGTCAATAAGTGTGCTCACATTGGGGGGAAAAAAAGTTATCATGTTTGTATTTCACCTAAATGCATGGAAATAATGACACCCCCCACCCCCACAGTGCTTGCATACATGATTAATGATTTTAACTCTCTATGTAATCTCCCTCAGTGATTTTTTTTTTTTATATTTTGTTCATGTGGTTTTTATGGTGCTTTGTGATTGATAATGTTTTTGCCCCACCAGGTGTGTCAGGAGTTCAACAGCACTTGGGCCTGGGAGCTTGAGAAGAAGGGATACAGGGAGATGACAGTAGAGTGCAAGACAGGAATCCTCAAAGTATGGTTATAAACCTCACGCCTTTCCTAGTCATTTTTTATGCCATCTCTTACACTTTCTCGTCAAACAGGCTGTCAGAGCAAGTCCTGCTTTCAAATTTTGTCTGTGTAATCAATTCAAAAGTAATTCCCCTTTTATTTCATTCCATGCTCAGTACTTGTGTGAGTGCCAGTTTGATGACAACATCAAGTTCAAGACAACAATAAATGAGGAGGATCCTGATAAGATGCGTCTGCAACCTATTGGTCGGGACAAGGATGGTCTCATGTACTGGTTCCAGTTGGATCAGGATCATAACGTACGAGTCTATGTGGAGGAGCAGGATGATCTAGATGGATCCTCGTGGAAGTGCATAGTCAGGTACAGGCATTCATGGAGCCATGGTATTGATAATCATTTGGGACCATGGGCCCATGGCAATTAAGATGGTGAAGGAAAATTTTATGTGATTGTTTTAATATGTTAATATCATGTCCTCTTTGTCAGAACACGAAATGACCTAGCGGAAATTGTGCTGCTGCTGAAGGCCCAGATCGATCCAGCTCTCTTGACCAGGAAGGAAGAACAGGAGGGATCTGGCAGTACCAGTCCAAGCTTGGAGTACGAGGAGAATAAGAAAGATGGAGAAGAACGTATGATCATCTTTCTGGACTTAATATCATTGGGTCATGGTTCACATCAAAGCAGCACCGTACCCTCTTTTGTTTTGGACTCATCTTTTTTGTAAAAAATATTAAGTGAATGCAGAATGAGTTTTGAGTACATTTGGCCTAAGTGAAGAATACTACACATTGACAAAGGACTAATGTATATGTGATGTGGCTGACTTTGCTTTATTTCAAGTAGTACAGCAGTAATCCACGTTTGGTTTTGCCATCATTTTTCATTGAAGGTATAATGGGAGACAGTATGAAACATATTTGCATTTATCCTCCACAGGAAAAACGGAAGATCTGAAAAAAACAGGGAAAACCAATGAAACCTCAGGGGATGAAGATCAGAAGCCTGACGAGTGTGGCATTCGTTCAATCTCCTCTGTGACAGGAAGTGAACTGAAGACCTCTGGAAAGAACGATTCATCAGATTTGATGAAGGAGGTTAAGCAGGGTCTCACTGATAACAAAGAGAAATTTGAGTCCACTTGTAAGATGGAGAAATTGGAGGGAAAACCCATTGTTGACAATAGGGTCAGCACTATCACTGCTGTCATCAAGGAGGAACCCAAAGACTCGACTCTGAGTGCAGCTGTGTCTGAAGCCACTGTAAAGGTGGACACACATGAGGAAATCAAGGAGAAGACTTCAGAGGAAGTGGAAAGGGCATTGAAAAATGACCAGCAGGCTAAAATCCCCCTGAAAAAGAGAGAGCTTAAGTTGAGTGAGGACTTTGACAATGGGGGTAGTAGCATCATCGTCCGCAACCCATCCATTACCACCACTACAGAGCTGCTGAAAGAGGAGGTGGGGAAAGCAGATGAGGAGGGCAAAGGGCCTCCTTGTTCCTCCTTAGGTGGTCTGGAGAAGGAGCCAAAGGGTGACTTAACCAATGGGGAGGTCGAATCAGCTAAAGATACCAAATTAAAGAAGCCAGACAGCAAGTATGCCAATAAGGAAGATGAGTCAAAGGTCAGTGCTGTTGGTATGGAACAGAATGGTCCTACAGGGGACAATGTGAAAACCAGCAAAGGGGAAATGGGGATGTCTGCTAAACGAGAGATAATTCGTGAAACAAAAAAATGTAAGCTACCGATTGAGGAGGGAACCATCCTGACGAAGGAAAAGGACACTGGAAGTGATGCTACTGCAGACAGTTGCTCAACAAAAGTTGCTGCTAAGAAGGTTGAGAATATCTCTCCTGTTGAGGACGCGGTCCATCAGGAAGGAAGGCAAGAGGAGACCATGAAGGTTTCAACAGAATCTCTGCATAAATCAAAGCCCAAAGTGAAAGGCAATATGGAAACCCTTGGAGAAAAGGAGGAAGGAATATCTGACAAAGAAGACGAGAGTGATGGTGCTGAGTCAAATAAACAGTCCAGTAGTGGAGATTTCTGTCATCCTGGAAAAGCCAAATCTGACGAGGCTACTGAAAAGACTAAGATGGATGTTTCGCCTCCTGAGAAGGATAAGGTACAGAAGATCACAGAAAACCGGGAGAATAACGCCATGGTGGGGGAATCTACCCTTGGTGAGCAGAGGGAAGAAGAGAGTGTAAAATCTGACATTTCTGATGATACACTGGAGAATACTGAGAAGAAGGGCAAAAGGGGGATTGGGAAGAATAAAAAAAGCAAAGCCAAAAAAGAGGCAAAAGAGCCTGATAAAATGGCAATGGGCGAAGGCGAGCAGGACAGTGAGCATGATGCTGAGAAGCCCAGCCCCCAAGACCATGTTGCAGTCGCAGAAGAGGACGAAGCTGCATCCTCAGAAATTCAAAGTGAGGGCATTCGTCTCAAGATCAAAATCCCCTCCAACAAGAGGAAAGTGGTGCTCCAGGAAGAGGAGAAGAGGCCAGACTCTAGGGTCGATGAGGCTGATGGGAGGTCCTTAAGAAGGTCACCCAGGATATGCCGGCCCACTCCCAAGTTGGCAGAAATTCAGGACATGAAGCTGGAGAAAAAGCACTTAGCATCACTTCTTGAAGAGGATGAAGATTATGATGAAGAAGATGAAAAGTATCCTAAGAAACCTCGAGAAAATTCAAGAAGGACTGACCCAAATGGCCAGACCAAGTCAAAGGTGCCTTGAAACATTTCAGTTTCCTTTTCATTACTGGATGCGGTGTGGGGTTTGTTTAAATGACGATTAGTGGCTGCAAGCTGAGATGCTTTATGCCCTTTGGTGATATGAGTGGGTTTAACGCCTTGTCATTTGTTTCTCAAGGGAAAACGGCGTCGTCGAGTCCGGTGGTCAAACATTCACAAGTCTCGTAAAACAGTGGGCTCCAGTGATGATGACGAAGATGAGAGTGAAGATGATGACAGTGATGAAGATTACAAGGTGGAAAAGTCGAGGGACCGGCAGGAGTTGGACTCTGAGTCAGACTCGGACTCTACTCCAAATGACGACCCCTGCAAACACTGTGGCCTTCCAAACCATCCTGAACTGGTGGGTTACTGTGATCTTACCTTGCAGCGTTCAGACTTTACAAACCTTTTTTTTTTTTTTTTTCGATAATATTCATTCTGTCTTGCTGTCCTGAGACAATTTTAAAATCAATGAAAATTCACTTTGATACGTAAAGTGAATGTAAAGCAAAACAAAAATGTACTTCAGTTAAGTTTGAAGAAATGTGAAAATTATGATTGAACACCACGAAGGAAATGGCTCTCCGTGCTCTTTAGGATAATCAGCAGCTTTTGATTAGGAGTGTGGTGGTTATTTTTAGCTCAAATTTAATTTTTAAATTTTTTTTTTTTTTACTTGGACTCAACAATAAAGTTAAAGTAAATTGGGTCCATCCATTTTCTGGTATCTAAGGGGGAAGGTTACTTTTAATCATTTATTGTTTGCAGTCCTGCTCTATAGATCAGGGTTTTCTGTGGTGCCTGTGTGTGATTTGCTTGTCTAATCAACATGAGTGGTCTTTGCTCGTTGCAGATGCCAACCTAGAACATACAGCTGCAGATTTAATGGTAGTTATGAGTGTGTTGTACCCCGCAGATCCTACTGTGTGATTCGTGTGACAGCGGCTACCACACGGCCTGTCTGAGGCCTCCCCTCATGATCATCCCTGATGGGGAGTGGTTCTGCCCACCCTGCCAGCATGTAAGTGTTTCTCTCTGCACTCGCCTGGAGGGGGGAGCTCTGCATCTAGCTACTTTCAGCTTCTTCGGTATATACACAACTATCTGAATCTCAGTATTTTGCTTCAAGTATTTATGAAGAATATGTATTTCAGTTTTATTAGCTGCACCATAGAGTACATGTGATAATTGATATTCACAAATGACAGAGTTAATTACATTTTTCATGAATATAGGGGTACTGTTTTAATCATAACCTGTTCCAGTGCAGATTCTGATTGAAATGTAAAGCGCTTTTAATCATTTACATGTTAAAAGGCGCTATATTAAGTCAGTAAATTAAATTCAATTTAATTCTTTGTAGTAACTGGCTGTGGTGTCACTCGGATGAACTGGCTCAATCAGCATGATTGTGCTCATCACCATCCACCCCTCTGGTTGAATCAGGACCTAGGGTTTTTTGTCATTGATTTGCTTGGTATGTTTTTTTTACACATTGGCTGCAGATCCAAATTATTTGGGGAAAAAAGTGTAAAAATCACCATACAATAAAATTGCTTCTTAAATACAACAGCAATAACTTTGGACAAAATAAAGGACTTACATTAAAAAGAAGCTTTTAACACGGAATAACTGTGTTTACAAATTGTGATGATTACGTCATACTTATTAATTTATTGCTATGTAATTAGTCCCATGGAGCTGTGAGATGCCAATAGGTCAGTGAATTCATTGCTGTATCAAGTCATGCATGCATATTACCAGAGCTTGATTTGATCACCCTTTCCCTGCAGAAACTGCTGTGTGAGAAGCTGGAGGAACAGCTGCAGAATCTGGACGCGGTTCTAAAAAAGAGAGAGCGTGCAGAACGAAGGTGAAGTCACTCGTCTGTCTGTTGTATCTGACCATAATTCACAAATGAGTCCTTCTTTCCTGCTTCATTTAAAGGGAAAATTACTGCGATTTACGCTCACTATAGTAATTAATATTCCAGGCTTGCAAAAAATTATTGAACTTGGTTTGTTAGTGCACTGCATGGTGTTATATAGCTGCTTTACTTTTGAGGTGTTATTATCTACTATGTATTCTTTGGTGTGATCTTGCCACCGTAGGTTTATTTGAACCATCTGACTGGACTTAATTTTTTTTTTTTTTTTTTTGGAAGTTATCTACTGTTATATTGAAATATTACTATTGAGGTAATGTCTAAATTTACTGCACAAGATAATTAGTTACAGGAACGTTTAAAAAAAACTACAATAAATATTTTTTCATTATACATGATTAAATTGAAGCCATTGATTGCCTTTGGTCCTCTGCTTTTATACCTAAAAATTTTATCGCAACCTTTTATCTTTAGTTTGGAACTTGTGTTTGGACATATTTGATTATATGATATATTATGTATGGTGTTTTACTGCTTGACAATTTAATTATTATTTTCTACCTTCCTTTTGTTTCTGTGGTTGTTGTCACCAGGCGGGAGCGCTTGGTGTATGTGGGGATCAGTGTCGAAAACATCATACCAGCTCCCGTAAGTACCGAGGACTTGGAATCTAATGGCTGTGCTCAGGTCAGTGAATTTATCATGCAAGATTTAAGTCTCTGTACTCTCTCTCCTTCTCTCTCTCTCTGGGTTTCAAAAGGGCTTGTACGCTACCTTTTCTGGCATGTAGTCTTTTATTCTTTTAATTTGAGGGTTTCTGTTTTCCTCCTCTGTTCTTTGTGAAGATGTGGGTCTAGTGTTGACATTCATTTCAACTAAATGCAAAAAGTTGAAGACAATGTTAATGGCAGGAACCTTTGTAATTCATTTGCACAAGTGTATTGCTTTTGTATACTATTGATAGTTCAGGATTTCATTTGAGGTACAGCTGCATTTCAGTTACTTGTTTATTCATGTATAGAGTGCTGTACAATTCTCTTGATGAAACATACGGAAGGGAATTATTGTTTTTATTTTCCTCCATTTGTTTATTTGCTTATATCTTTTCAAATGCTCTGATTGTATTTACGCAATTAATTTATTACAAAATTGTTTAAAGATTTTGTTGTATATGGTGCTGTATCAGGTGGCTTTTCCTTGTCTGTCTGCTTCACTGTTTCTGCTCAGCATTAACCTCATCGCCTTCTTCTACCCCAGGATGCTGAGATGGAAGAGGAAAAACTGAAGAAGAAAGATTTCAAAAAAAGTAAAAATCTGGGTAGGAGGTCCACAAGAGCAAGGAAATGTATCAGTTACAGGTGAGTGATGCTGGCATGAGTGAGAATGTGCTGTACTTCACCACCCTGATGACAGACGCTTTACCATACCTGCTTCCTGTGTTTTTAATAGGTTTGATGACTTTGACGAAGCTATTGATGAGGCAATTGAGGAGGACATCAAGGAGGCAGAGGGAGGAGGTACAGGGGCCTTTTTTTTGAGGAAACCCAATATGAGATGTTAAGATATTACACATTGCATGTTTCCATGCTTGGCTGTTTGAGTATGTGTTTGTGTGTGTATGAGTATGTGTATACTATATAATATATATATATATATATATATATATATATATATATATATATAGGCCCTGAAAATCGATTGAAGATCAAAATAATCAGCACCAGTGTTTGAATTTTCAGGCGCAGGCCGAGGTAAAGACATGGCCAACATCACGGGACACCGGGGGAAGGACATGTCCACCATTCTGCAGGAAGAGGGCAAAGAGAATCGCTGTCCCGCCAAGGCTGTGCCAGCCCACCGCCGAAGGAAACGGCGACGCCTCAATGACCTGGACAGCGACAGCACGATGGAGGAGGAGGAGAGCGAGGAGGAGTTTCGGCTCAGCAGCAGGTGGGTCCTCCACACTGGAGCTCTGTGGCTGGCTGATATTAATGAAGCACAGAAAGTCCCACACATTGGTGTCAGCTGGGAAAATGCACATCTGTATTAAGGAGTGGTTCAAAATTCACAACATACACGGTATGCGCACTGCAATGCAAAAACGAAAAAAAACAAGTTTGAATTGACATGAGGGTTTCAGCTTTAATGTGAGGATCCTGGCATCTGAAATGGGTGAATGGTGGAGGCATTGGAACACTTTATTTATACAAGTCCCCCTACTTTTTAAGTAATTTAACAACTAGCTGCAGAATTGTTCCTGGACAGGTGTATGGTGTTCTCTTATTTGAGCAGATGAAAGGTTTAGAGATGGGTAATTTATGTTTGGAATTTGTCACTGTTTCTGGAAAAAAAAATAAACAGAAAAATATGAACAAAACCATTAGAGCAATGGCAAAAACATTAGGCATGGCCAAATATTTGGTACATTTTTAAAATGAAAGAAAGCGCTGTTGTGCCTTCGAAAGCCCAAGAGGCAGAAGACTTTGGATGCTCATGATCCTAAAGCACACCACCTCATCTGTGAAGCGTGGGCATAATGTGGGCATGTATGGCTCCCAGTGGAACTGGCTCTCTTGTGTTTATTTATGATGTGACTGCTGACAATGGCAGCAGGAACACCTCTGAATTATATAGGGCTATATTATCTGCTCAGATTCAGCCAAATACTTCAAAACTGATTGGAAGGTGCTTTACGGTGCTGATGGATAATGATGTCATCTTACTGAGAAAGTAGCCCTAGACTTTGAGGTGAAGAAGTGGAATATGCTTCAACAGCCCAGCAAATCACCTTTCCTGAATCCAATGAGACGTGCATTTCACTAGCAGAAGGCCCCATGAACGAGTACGAGCTGAAGACTGTTGCAGTTAAGACCTGGCAGAGCATCACCAGGGAAGAAACCCAGCATTTGGAGATATGTATGCGCTTTCCAGCTTCAGGCAGTGATTGACTGCAAAGTATTTATATGGTGGGGGCTTATGTATAAAAATGGTTTTTGGCCCGTTTGGTCTTTAGCCCAGTCAGGCTTATGGTGTGGTTGGATGCCTTCATGGTGGTCTGTTGTGAGTCCATGCGTCCGTAAACCTTTGGCCTTGTCAGTGCTCTAGCGCCTTCAGTTTTTGACGGATTCTTTATATATTTTATATGTGTGTATATGGGATGAAAATCTAGGCCAATTTCAATTTAGGTCATGCTGCGATAGGCCAAGCAGGGGCAGTGGCTTTACCACTGTTTTTAATTCCTTCACACTTCAAACAATATTGCAAAACCCTCAAATTAAAGCTTAGTCTACCTTCCATGCACATATATATTGATACATTTCAAGTCCACTTTGGTGTACAGAGTCAAAATGATGAAACTGTGCCACTCTGCTAGTGCATATGGACCTGACTGTGTGTGTCCCTACAGCTCAGAGGAGGAGTTTGTCGTTTCGGGGAATGGGGACAGCGATGCCGACGCTCGCTCTGTGAACGACAGCGACTTCGGCAGCACTGGCTGTGGCCCCCGCGTTCGTAGCTCCCGGAGAAGTAACAGAGCCAGGAATAGGCAGAGGAGCGGTGGGCGAAGACCAATGAGACGGAGAAGAGCGTACTCAGATGATGAAGAGGAGGAGACGGAGGAAGAGGATGAAGACGAGGACGTGGGTAAGAATGAGTAGACATGCATGATCTTCTGTAACACTGTTTTTACTCATTTACTCTCAGATGGTTGATTGCTGAAACGGATAAACGATTAGTATCGGACTTTATTTTCCATGGGGTAGATTTCCCTCCTGTTTCATGAGTATATGCTTATAAAACTCTATTCTGTTGGACATTCATTTCAGGTTTGTTGGTGCTCTTTTTATTACTTAATCTTCTTGCTTTTTTTTTAGAATACTTGGATCACGGAAGTTGATGTAAAAGCTCAGTGATCCGTATTTTTTTCATCAACTTCCGAGAAGTACACTTAAAATTTGTAAAACATTTGAATAGAAACTGAATGATTGACAGGCCTTCAAAACTTCTGTGTCTCCCTGTGTATGTGTGGCTAACTTCGGCGTGATGGGATGTGTAGCATCTGAACACTCTAGCGACTTCAGCGATAGTGACCTCGACATGCGGCGAAGACGCTCTCGCCGTAGCCAGAAGAAGCAGGTGAACTACTGTGAAACCTCGGACAGCGAGCGGTCCCAGACCACCACCATACGCAGCAAGCACTGGCCACACCGGCGACGGCTGGCGAGCTCGGACAGCGATGGTCAGTTATGTGTTGGCATGAATTTTATAAGGTCTATCTGGAGCGAGTACTCCCAGAAAACTCCACTATTCAACCCTTTTGTGCGGGGAAAAAGGGAAATGGCATGTTAAAAAGGTCGTAAATAAAAAAATATATAAATTGCAGCAGTACAGATCTTCAATAACTTGAAGGGGCATCACATTCCTAAATGGGACAAAACATTAAGGCAGACAATAAATGTACAAAAAATTCTGGAATCAAGCTACGTGATCAATCTTTATTGAAATGGTTTCATCTCCTATTCCTGGTTTAATGTTTGCCCCTCAGTCTTGAGCATGCACTCGTTTGTGCTGGTTCTGTGTCCACACGTGTATTTCATGGTTGTGGTTATTTGTCTCTTGGCTCCTGTTTGGGTCCTGTTTTTCCCTTTACCTTTTAGGGAGTGTTGGCTCTAAAGACTCCAGCGGTGCAGAAATGGAGGTGGAGAGCAGCAGAAACAGGAGAAGAAGAGTGAGGCGAGGTGATTCCTCGGAAGAAGACACCAGGAAATGGCGCCAGCGGCTGGCCCTAAAGCGACGGAGACGCTCCGAGGACGACAACGAGGACGAGGAGGGCGAAGAGTCTGAGGAATCTGAAGAGGAGGACCGGCCTGTACGCAAGAGGCTGAACCGCATCGAGACTGACGAGGACGATGAAGAAGAGGAGGAAGAGGAGCAGAAGAAGAGGAGAAGGCCAGAGGCAGGGGAGGAGGGGGAGAATGTAAAGAGGCCCCATAAGATGGCTGGTGGCAGTGAAGACCAGATACTGGGGAAAGTGGAGGGCTCTCTGGACTATAGCTTACCGGGGCTGCCCCCCACCAATGGACAGAGTGTAGTCAAGGGCCCCCAAGGGCCTTTTGTCTCCAAACAGGGTGTGGCTGTACCACCCAAAGACAGCGGAGCACCACCAGCTTTGGGCTCCGCCCCCGGGAGCCTGGCTCCTAATGGCGTGGTTTCCCAGGAGACAGCCTCACAGGAGGAGGATGAGGATGATCTCTTGGGCGTGACTGACCTCGTTGACTATGTCTGCAACAGCGAACAATTGTAGGGCATTTTTTCGTTTAATGTGTTTTGCCGTCAAATCAACCCAGTTACTCAGACCCATTCCATTATCACCTCCTGGAAGTGAACTGGACTTGATAGTGAAGGACGTCAATGACTGCAGCAAATTCTCGAGGGCCTGCAGTGCTCGTAACATCTCCACCTTTTGGGCACGGACACAACACAGAGGAGCGGAAGTGTTCTTCTCTGGACACAGAACATCTGTTCTTCAAACAACAGCACTTAATTTCCCTTTTTTTTTTTAAGATTTTAATATCAAATCTTAGGCACCCTATGTTATTTGTCCCCTTTGTCAGCCTTTGTGTGCAATAGGAAAGTCATTGTGTTTTTTTTTTTTTTTTGGTTGTTTTTTTTTTTTGTTCCACTGCTGTAAGATTTGTATATTTTATATGAAAAGAAATTGATCACCTCTGATGGAATGGGAGACTGGTACAAATGCATTCCTTCTTCAGCTTGACGTGTAAATTTTCTTGGGATCAATTTCTGATGAAGAAGCATTTTCCTCCATGAGAAATTATTAGTCCATGTGCTCCGTGTATCGTATCCTGATTTAATGTCAGATCTTAAGGATAAGTCACCACATCTGTCCCAACACCATTAAAATTTAAGTCTTTTGTAACTTTTAACTCGAGTGTAAAAATGCGGAAAAAAAGAACTTTTAAAATATAATTGGTGTATTCTGTTTGATCGGATGTCCACCACTGCGTACACTACCTATTTGTTATAAAAGTGTGTTTCTCTGTTCGGTCTAATTCTGTTAGTTATTGACTATTTCTCTGCCAGGCAAAGACTCTCTTGTCAGTTTTACTCAATTTGAGAAGTTCATTTTAGTTGCTCTCTAATTTATCTAACAATATAATTATTATTTGCCTAAGCTAGCTTGACTCCTGCCCAGCTTGTCACTCAGAGCTTTACTTATTTAATAATGCATATGTGAGAGAATTTTACCTGACATTTGACCTTAACTACTTCAGTAAGGGAACTTTGCCGTAGTGTCCAAGTTTGTGAATGAAGTATTGTCAGAATATCCTGTTTTATAGAAAAGTTTCTTTTAAAAAATGTGAAGTTTCTCTGACATCCCAGTCAGCCTCATAAATGACCCTTTGGTAAATTATTTGCTTTAATCTATAAGGCAATAGTGACAGACGCAATTGCATTTAATGCTCACTGTCTTTCAATGGCATTGAATAAATTGCCTCCATTTACTTGCCCCTCTGCTGTCTGCACTGATTGGAATTTATAATCTTTTTAAACTATTATTTTTCTTTTTTTTTCCCACTCTCTGCCAAATACCAGTTATACAGTTGCAATCAAAATTATTCAACCTCCGTTGCAAATTAGGTTTACTGGCAAAATTTACGAACTTTCAGCTGTTTGCAATGAACAAATCAAACAAGAACAATCCAAATGGCTCGGCGCAACAAGTATTACAAGTGGCTTCTCCAAGTTCAACACAAAATGCCACTTTTAATGACTACTGAAGGGTCAAAATTATTCAACCCCTTCATGACAAGCATCTTTAATACTTAGTGGAGCACCCTTTTGCTGCTTTGACCTGCTGGAGATGTGATGCATAGGCAGATGTCAGCTTTTGGCAACATTCCCAAGGAATCTTAGCCCAGTCCTCATGGACAATGGCCTCCAGTTCACTAATATTCTAGGGTTTGCATGCTGCAACTGCCTTCTTCAAATCCTACCAGAGATTTTTTTTATGGGGTTCAAGTGAGGCGACTGTGATGGGCGCTCTAGAATCTTCCCAGACTTCTTCTGAAACCAAGCCTTGGTGGTTTTTGAGGTATGCTTAGGATTATTGTCCTTTTGGAAGGTCCAATGATGCCCAAGCATCAGCTTCCCTACAGACGGAATGACATTTTCTCCTTGGATATCCTGGTACTTGACTGAATCCATCTTGCCCTCCATACTTTGCAGATTTCCAGTGCCAGAGGAAGCAAGGCAGTCACAGAGCATCAAAAAGCCCCCACAATTCTTCAGTGTAGGCAGGGTGTACTTTTCAGCATATGCTTCTTTATTCCTCCTGCAGACATACCACTGATTCATAAGCCCGAAATGTTCCAGTTTTGTTTCATCACTCCACAGAACAATATCCCCAAACTTCTGAGGCTTATTTATATAGTTTTGAGCATATTGGAGCTTGCGCTTTTGGATCAGTCGTGGTGTATGTCTTGGAGACCTTCAACGTTTAGTATGCGCCCTACTGTGCAAACTGAAACCTCAGTGCCTCCTGTCTCCAAGTCTTGCTGCAGGTCTCCTGCAGTTACTCGAGGGTTTTTTGATCACCCATCTCCTCAGGAATCTGGTGACAGCCATTGATAGCATCATCTTTCTGCCACATCCTGGTACAGTAGCCATTCTTCCTATAACTCTGAACTTGCGTACTATGCTTCCAACTGTATCTCTACAAAAATTCAGATCATGTGCTATCTTTTTGTATCCTTTTCCTTGTTTGTGCTGGGCAATGATTTCTATTTGCTTTTTGGACAATTCTTTTGACAGCCATATTTCTAATATGCAATCAAATGTCACTGTCAACAAACCCATAGCGAGTGCAAGTATTTGAAGTGTTCTATCTCAAGCAAACCTGATGCAACTATTTAAGCTCTTGATTAGCTGCATTAGTTTTGCTTTAGACAACACCTGATTTGCAAATATGCTCTTATGACAGATTCTTTTCGGGGGGTTGAATAATTTTGAGGCTGCGGTTGTCATTAAAAATGGCATATTGTGTTGAATTTGGAGAAACCACTTGTAATATTAGTTGTGTTGAACTATTTAAAACGTTCTTGTTTAATCTGTTTATCACAAACAGCTGAGCGTTTGTAAATTTTGCTATTAAACCCAATTTGCAATGGGGGTTGAATAATTTTGATTGCAACTGTACCAATGAAAAACCATAATTTAACTTAATGCTTTCCTCAAATCCTAAATTTTAAAGTAAAGAAGACTGAGAAACATGGTAGCTTCTGTGTTTTGAAGCTGACATTATAGCACTAAAATAGCTAGCTGCAGATTGTGCAAGACTTTCAATTTAAAATTGGGAGCAGTTGTGTGAATATTTCATGCAGAAGGACAAGGGAAGGATTATTTTATTTGCCAGTACAATTGTTTCAGTCCGGTTTTTTACCAGTAACTTAGTTGGCTTCTAAAATGTGTTAAATAGATAAGCCCCAGAAGGCTTGGCCAAAGAGAACTGGGAACTTTAGGATTACGCAAGGCAAAAATTGGGCATACCTGGCAGGATTTACTGTGTTTTATGCGTTAATAGTAACTGTTGGGTTTGGTAATATTTATTTCAAAACTGCTTTGTGTTGTGTCTTTCCCACTTTCTCTTGTTGATGGCGCTGTGCTTTCTGGAGTGTTCTTGTAAACACTACTCTGTCTCTTGCTCCTTAGTTCATGGTTTTCTGAATCCCGTAGGAGAGGAGTCAAAATTAAAGCTTCGTTATTGTTTTCGGATCTTCTTTGTCGCTGCAAACCTTTGGGGAGCGATGGTCTGTTGGTGAGTTTAGGTCTTCATTTGCGTGTGGTCACTCTTGCTCAGCAAAGCCTCAGTTTGCTTAAGTGGGCATTCTCAAAATGAACCCTTTAATTTGGCAAAACAAAAACTCCAATGTCTCTACATTGTATGTATACTTGTAGGTTATGTTGTAACATATTATTAACTTTTTAAGAAATGGAAAAAAATATTCAAGCATTTCTTTATAATGGCAACTGTTAATAATTTTGTAGTATGTTGTGAAATTGGCACAACAGTTATGTTCAACGAAGTCTTGGCATGCTGCACAACATCTTTCTGTAGCAGGAAATATATTTTTGCTTGAGAATTAACTAGGTTAAAATCCTGCAGCCTCATATCCTCTATCTGTCTTGTATTTAATGTTGTCCCTCATCCCTTGTTTTGCACTGTAGATAGGAAAAAGTGAAGTTCAGCAAAGTAAAAAAGCATGTATCGGTGGATTAAATCATAGTACATGCAAGTATGCCTGAAGAGAGTGTGATATGAAGTAGGCCTGAATAAATCATGCCATAATTGGCTGCGTTTTTAGAAATGATCTTGTAAAATAATGTTATTAGAATATTCATTTGGAGTGGTTTACCTTGGAGACATAGAAAGATTGATCAATCCACGTATAGTGTACACATACCACGCTATTCTGTAATTCATGCTAATTAGTCTGGATTTTGTGGGTAATGCTCAATTATTGCTTTACCATTCTTGCTTTTGGCCTGACAGGTTTCTGTTCTTCACCTTGTGCTTTGTGAATTTTAAACAACATACTGTGTTGCTTAAAATTAAGGATACTTTAAAAAAAAAGATGAAAAAATCAGTGCCAATGTTTTTGTGTGTTGTGGTGTCTAACAGGTTTAAAACACAGGACTACGAATGTGGACCTTAGCTTTAGGCCAATAGTCTGTTTCATGGCCTTTTATTATTAAATCTACTGTAATTTATTTCTTATGGATAAAAAACTTGTACATTTGTCATAATAAAAAATCCTTTAAAAACTTTTACTGAGCTGAAATTACTAGATCTAAACTGTTTTTTGAACCATGTTACCTTTAAATAATATCATTTTTAAGAGCCAGTTTTTCTAAGAATCAAACGGGTAACCATTAGGGCATAATGGTCTCAGATTTGCCTAAAATTTTTGTTGGTGAAAGATGGTAGGTTCAATCGAAAAACTGCTCCTTTTTAGGTGCCAATACCCTTCGGTTTCCTTTTTAGGGGTACCACAAGGGCCAAGGATTCCTGTATGAGAAATGAGCGCTGAAAAAAATTCAGTATTGAAATGCAATTACATCATTGCGCCGACAACAGCCCACATTCATTTTTGCATATGTCAATCTACTGTGTGAAAGGATTGCAGTAATCTGAAAAATTTTGTGGGCTGTCGAGCGCGCATCCTATAGGGGGCACTGCAAGATGCTACTTTTGGCCATTTGAGCTGTTCTGTCGGGTATTTCCAGATTGCGCCCTCAACAGCCCAAGATGGTTTACTCATAATATGATACCATGAAAAGTCCCTTACATAATCAACACAAATTAAGCATGGGATGTTGAAGGCGTGAGAGTATTGGTGGCGCTTCAGTTAGGGAAAAGGTGAAATTTGGCATTTTGGGAAGTCAAAGTTCTCCATGCCCCCTCATCCAATTTTGATGAAACCTTTTCTGTTGGGTAGCCCTATATGTCTACTAATTGTGGTGTGAAGCTTACTCGGGGTTTCTGCTGCATTTCAAATCATTCCTTTTTATTTTATTTGCATTTATTTGCACGTGCCAACTTGCTCGGAATTGAGGTCGCATTTGTAAAACTTTAGTCACCTTATTTTATGCGTTAATTGTGTCTGGAGGTCAAGGAAACCGTAATGACCTTTTCATCCATGAATTATGTGAATTATTTCGGCGGAAGAAACCAGGAGATCAATCCCCAACTCAACTTTACAAACCTCTCAACTTTTTGTTGACGCGTGCTGATTAAACTTGTAGTAAGACAACCAAGACTATAGATGGCAATATAAAACAAGACCGGTGAAGTTTGTCCAGCGTTGGCTCTCCTGCTCGACTAGTGGTTAGAAAGGAAAATCTTTGGTATGGGCTACGAGCACGAGAAGTGAGAACGGTGATCTCGTTTGACAGACTGCGTGCGTCTATCTAGCCGCGATTCTGACGGCTTTATTAAGCACTCTGGCAAATTTTTGTTGCTTTTGATGTGAAGTCTAACTTGTATCTTTTTAGGCCACTGACGAATAACGTTGATTCAGCTGTGCTGACTTGCATGCAATTCTCGTGGAGTTACTAAGCGGGCTTTGTGCAATCAGTGGAGGTCAACGTAAAATTGACGGATCTCGCTGTTGACAAACGAACTACTCAGTTAGACTGGTTACCTCGCCAACTAGTTCAGGCGAAACGATGGTGTTGTTAAAGAATGTCTCTCCTCCCAGTGAAGGTATTCGGCATGAACAAGCCGAGATCACGGCAGTCTTGGATGGCAAAGGACTTGGATCTGGAACCCTCTACGTTGCAGAGACGTAAGTGCGTCCATGATGCTTTGACATTTCATGCGAGCAATTTTGCTGTGATGTTGATGCGTAAAGCCTTCAGTGTATACTTGCTTCAGGCAAACGTATCTAATTGCCGTTAAGCGAGGCAACCAAAGATAACTTTACAATTCACAGCAATTTATAAGTGCAGTAACTTTTAAGCTAGTGTGACTAGTTAAATTTAACGACATGGTTAGGGGTAGGGCTAATCTGCTGAAAACATTCTGCTGAAAAACTACAACCATCTATACTTTCCTTCATAATTTCTTATTGATAGGTAAACATCTCAAGAATAACTGGCGAAAATTTCATCACAACATATTAAGAAATAAAGAAATTATGAAGGAAAGTATAGCTAGATGGTTGTAGTTTTTCAGCAGAATGTTTTCAGCAGATAAGCCCAACCCCATGGCTTGCTAGCTAACAATATTCGTAGTTCCTCGGGCGCATCACTAAATGAAAAGTTTTAACGTTAAGCCGCTGTAGTTAAGTTATAACAGTCACTAGCTGTCTTGTTAATTACACCAGCTTTTCACTGTCAAAGCACTTTTCGTTGGTCTATTTCAGAAAAACGTTGGCGTAACGTTAACTTTACGGCTTTGCTTGATTAGTAGCTAATGGGACGTTGGCAAGGTGTTGCCAAGTTTATCCACAACTGTCAGATTTTGGCTAGCTAACTGAACATCAGTTGACTAGCTAGCTAGTTACGTTTAACTCGCGATACTGCTATCATTACAAAGCAAACTCCCTGGAATTCGTTTGACTTTATTTGCTACCGATGCTCAAACCGTGCAGTTTTCGTTTTATCATGTCAGTTTGAACGTGTTCGCAACACTCAGGAATGTAGTCTCAGGAGACCGTAATTAAAGTCATTTTGCTTGCTGACTGGCAGACCTCTTGGCTGACATTGAGTGCACAGATACTTAGTTCAGTGGACATCGATGTAGATGCGTTTTGTGCAAATCTGAAAGCTTGGCAAAGCTTTACCTGGCTGACTTATAGCACGAGTTTCTGATTGTTTAGTGGAGGACCCCGTTTCATCAGAAATGTGTTAATATAACGTTTTGAGTAGATTTATCCATTTGTCTCATTCTGGTAAGGTGTGTGAGGACATGAGAAAATTGGGTCATATGCTAAAGTTCTACAGCACTTTCTCATACTATTTCTAGACGGTTATCATGGTTCGATGGCTCTGGAATGGGGTTTTCCCTGGAATACCCTTCCATCAGTCTCCACGCCATCTCAAGGGACCTGAGCGCGTACCCGCAAGAGCACCTGTATGTGATGGTAAACGATAAATTGAGTGGTAAGTGAACACTTATTGCTTCCCGAAATATCATACGCAGTTATGATCTGTTTGTTTTCCTTGTGGGCGTTGTGACGGGAGAGGGCAGTATGGTGTCATTTTATAAATTGAGAATGAGTTCCAGGTAGCGAGGGTATTCTTCTATGGCAGTGGTTCCCAAACTCGGTCTTGAAGGGCCCCGCGTTGCTGGTTTTTGTTGCAACCACAACTCAAATAAAAAAAAAAATTAATAACAAGCTGCTAATTTTTATTGAGTATGTGCTTTTCATTTTTATATGTTTTATTGATACATTATGCCAGAAAAATGCAATAGCCATGAGGGATGTATGCAATCTCCAAGATCATATTGGGCTCCTTTTAAAATGGAGAACAATAACATAAGAAAGAGATAACATTAACCACTGAGCTACTGGCCTCCTAACTTTGTTGGCATTAATTATTTTTCTTCTTAAACATCAGTATAATGTAGATTTGCCTCATAATCATTTACTTTGTCTTTGAATTGTCCATTATCCATCAGATGGCTATGAATGGTGGCCAGATGTCTAGACTTCCACTAATTGGCAGCCAATTAATTCCAATCAGCCTCAATTTAATCTGAGATTATTTGCCTCCTATTATGATGGTGTATTTTTGTAGTATAGCACAATAAGCACTGCATGACCACAGAAATGTTATTGAACATATCATACAACGCCATTTCAGATGTAAAATGATTAAGATTTTGAGTGATCTTGAATGAAAAGCAACTAGTTTGAAAAATAAATAGCTTTTTAAAATAATTTGATGGCAGTTGAGGTTGGAACGAAAACCACCATATACATGGGGCCTCCAGGAGTGAGTTTGGGAACCACTGCTCTTTTATTCCTCCCAGTCTGTGCCCATGTCACATTTGTCTTTTGGAAATGCTTTCAATGACTGGTTCTTGTTGTTTTGAAATGATGGTAATGGATAACAATGAGCTCTTGAACCATTTGCATATTATTTAACCAACTCTAGAGAGCAGTTATTGGAATGAAGAGTCGTTGTAGTTGGAACAAAAACCAGCATACACAGGGGCCTCCAGGACTTAAGTTTGGGAACCACTGCTGTAGAGCATCACTTTAGAAAAAGTGAATGAAACGGCTTGTTGAATTGCTGTTTTAAATCTATAGTAAAGAGCTTCCACAAATTTAATACCTCCACAAAAAAGTCAGTGAAGTATCCACTGTACACCCTCCTAATATCTTACAAAAAAAATTTGTAAGCATTTTAATTTACATGTCAAAGAGTGTCGATAAACTTGCTGTGGAATACACTCCAGACTGTGTCGGTGTCGTTTGAATTTCCGCCTGTTTGCCCCAAGAATTCAAGATATTGGCTCAGACTTATTCAGGATTTCGCAAAGGTTCTGGTTCGGTATTAGTCATGTAAAATTGCGTGAGTAAAGAGTCATGTAATTGGGTCAAATTAAATTTGCGACTGTAGTACTTACAAGCCTTGGTGGTACACTATTTGACACGTCTCATTTTTTTTCAGCAGATGAGATTTCAGCAGATATAAATTTACCTCCATTTTAATTTCTTTTGCTTCTGTTGTTTTCATAACACACCTGCATAGCCCTAAATAACACATTTTCTTAAATTATTGACTGATTACAATCACTCTAAAGGCAACATCTCCGTCTCTTGTTTGCTTGCCTTTGTATTGCATTGATTGTTCTTACTGGGGCAGGGATTTAATCAGAATGGTGTCTTAAGGATGCCATCTTCTCTTGTTTTACTTTGGGCTTTCTGCTGGCTCTCTTTACTCAGATGAGCTGTTTTGGACAGACTCGGATTAAACGGCTCCTTGGCTGTTGTGCCTGTATGTAGTATGCTTTAAAAATTTGCGGGTCCATTTTGACTTGTTTCCCCCACTCACCCAGGTTTGATTACTTTGGTAATATTGAAGAAAACATTGAGATCACTGGCTGGTGCATTCGGTCTTGAGGTGTTGCTTTTTCTCCAAGTGAGCTTTTACAGGCTTTAGCTTATGGCTGCAGGAGCACTGGCATTTAATTTTGAGAGAAAAAGCAGTACATGATTGGCTCTGGAATTTTTTTTCCCCAAAAGGTAGTTGTTGGGGACTCAAGTTGCAGTTTAGGGACTCTCGTTTTAATGTTCACATAATCAGATTTTTAGCCTAATTCTGAGAATCGGTGGTCAACTGCAGCACTAGTATTGTCAGGCTTTAAAGTCCAAGTGGGTGTATTCAATTCCTGCATTTAAAGTGAAGCATTTTACTTAAACCTTGTTTCCTTGAGGGAGGGGTTTCTGCTTTACCAGTACATTGTGTTATGTAATGCTAGGAAATATTTGTATCTGAATGACTCTGTAATTTTGGTGCATTGTATTTATTTTGCATTTGAAAGGCCCCATTTACCTAAGAAGGATGCCCAAGAATGACAGTTGGCTGTAGGCCTGGGGAATATGGGCAAAAATCACAAAATTTTTAATCAAATGCCTCAATTTCAATTTTGGTCAACTGCATCCCATGCGGTTTTGCAGCCTTGAAAACCAGAAAAAACAACACTTTTGTGATGTCATAATATTATAATATCCAAAACCCCAGAGGATACCTTGTATCACGATATTGATGTAATATTGATATAATGCCCTGCCCTCATTTTTCCATTGTATTCCTTGCTTCAGGGTCCTGAAATGCTGACCAAAACAGAAGTTATATCACTGTCCAAGTAGAACAGGACTTTACTCAATTTAAATGCATTGTGTACTGTACTAGATTAGCAAAATGGTTTTGCAGTTGGCTCTTTTCAGTCTCTTGAAGACTAGCGGTGAATTCTTTAGGCACTTGTTACAGCTTGGCATCTCTGCCTGGCCTCATTTTTGAAACGGTTGGCAAAAGGCCAAAAAACATGGTTCAAAAGCTTCTTTCCACAAAGAGGCTCTTGTCCTTGTACTTGTTTGTGTGCACATAAAACAAAGTGCGGTGGACACAGAATTCTAAAGAATATACTTGGGCTGTTTTCCAGAGGATTCTGAAATGCAGGAGAAAGATGAGGATGAAGGTGAGGATGATGATGATGATGATGATGATGATGAAGAGGACAAGAACAGCGATGACGATTCCAGCCCCATCACTGAGATCCGCTTTGTGCCCAGCGATAAGTCAGCGTGTGAGTTGGGAGGAAATGAGCAGTGCTTGCATTAACAGAGAAGTGCAGTTTTCCCTTGTAAAAGGAGCTGGAATGCTGGATAACAGAGGCCTGAGGTACTCTGTGGTCTGCTTTAAAAATACATGGTGTGACGACCCAGTCTTAAAACAAAAAACAAAATTACTGCATTTACTTGTTAGTCATCTTCCCCTCTGTGTTAAGAGCTTTTGGTCCTAATGTTTGCACAAATGTTGGCTGCATTGCAAGATTTTTAGAGGAAGGTCTGGACTTCAATGAAGAGTCCCTCAAACACCAACCCAAACATTTCTTTGGATGTGTTTCTTGATGGAAAATCGGATTTGGGTAGGGTAAATCACTCTCATTTCCAAGCACCATTTAAAAGTGCTTATTTTAAAATATGGTTTTAGAATCTGGTCAGTGCTACTACTTGATGGTGAAACTGTTGAGCTGTGGTGTGTGGTTTAGTATGTATTTTCATGAGGTAATGGACACCAGGGGGAGCTACTTTCTGTGTTTCAGTAAACCTCTGTGGGAGTGGAACTCCAGTCTTTTGAAGATACTAGAATTGCAAGAGCTGGGTGAAAACCATTTTCTCACAAAGGTCTGTCCTCAGACACTTTCATGTGAGTGCAGAACACTGTTCAGGAAGTGCAGAGGAGGACCAGGCTCTGAATGTGCGGAGTGCTTTTCTGTTCCATTGCATCTGAGTTTATGAACAGTGTGACCTTGAGTTGTCTGAAAAGTCTCATATTCTCCCTTCTAGTTACAGGTGTGTTAATTTAAATTATGAATATGTTTTAGTGCAGTTATTTTATCGCAAAATCCATGCAAAAATTGGATGGTCAAAAATTGATGCAAAAAATTCACTCTGCTCTTGAGGCAATTTGTATGGGCTACACTTGGAAGTAGCAATACTTATCTCAGTTTTGTGGAGCCTTCAGTCTTTTTTTGCTTCACAAACACAAACTGTGTGACTGCATTTACTGCAGTATTCATGTAACGCTCATTCATTTAGTCAAGCATAACTGCACACTGATGCAAATCCTCACCGAAGTTCCCAGAGGTGCATGTTGTGGATTTCCCTTTTGACAACCCCTCTTTTATAATCCTCTTCCTGTGGCAGTTTTTAAAAGGCAAGGGACAGTGTCTGATGGTGGATTAAAGAGAATAATATTGTCAAAGATCCTGAGTCAAATATTTGGTGCACAAATTAGTGGTAATAAGGTACCCTGTTTTACCTCAGTTGCTAGTGCTTTTACTGTTGTGTGCTATAATTCCACTGAAGGTTCGGTTTTAGAATGTCCAATAAAACTGGTTTTCCGATCTTGTTTCTTATTACTTTAGTTTGATCAATTTTGTTTCCTTTTTGGAATACTTGGAGAATTACCTTGACACCTTTAAATGAGCTTTAATTAAACCCAAGATTGTGCTTGATTCATTCATGATGATGATGATGATAAGAGATTCAAAGCTCAGTGTCTCTGTGCCCGTGTTTCCCTGCAGTGGAACCCATGTTCTCCGCCATGTGCGAATGCCAGGCCCTGCACCCCGACCCTGAGGACGATGACGACTCAGACGACTTTGATGGTGATGAGTACGATGTGGAGGAAGCTGGTGAGTGCAGTCTCTCTCTCTCTCTCTCTTTGCTGTGTTGTTACTGCATTAGACCATTACTGATCTGACACAATGTGTAACTGAATCCACTAAAAGCATCACATATCTGCTCCCAGCTCAGGGATGGCCAGCTCATGCCGCAGGATTTATATGAAATCAGATTTTGATTTGAGGGAAGGAATGAAAACTCACTGTACTGCAGACTCATGTGCCAAACTTGGATGTCCTACGCAAATTGTTGATTCAAGATCACGGGTCCATTCCGTTGTTAAAGTCGCTTTTGAATGTGAGGTTTCATAAATTCTATAATGGGAGGAGTTGTTTTGTACTCATGAATTATGAATGTTCAATGGCTCTGAACAATTTCCTGAACCTTTCAGAGGTGGATAATGCTGGGACTTAGAATCTCTATGGCTGCCATCTGGTTTAAACCTCTGACACATTGATCGGTCCTGATACAAACAGTCCACTGTCAACTGACCCATTTAAACTGGGTTTTGAAATGCCTGTGAAGTTAAAGGAGAAGCACCGTTTTTACAGTTTTGACATTATTTGTGGCATAAAATACAATCATTTACTCACCCATATAACTTTCGTGTCACTAGAAGTCCCTTGGAAGATATTTAGATCCAAAAAGAGCCGCAGATATCCGTATAATGGGAGTGAACGGGGCACCGAGAGCACAGCCTCTAATGCCGCATTATCTATCGTAAAACTCATTCATTTCACCAATATTTTGTTACGATTCGCTAGTGTTTTTCCCCATTTGAGTCCGGGGTGGCCTGTTATCGTCATCCGGCATCTGTAGCTTGACCTACTAACCTCTGAACTGGACGTCTTCCGTAGCAAAGTGAGCACTGCAAACCCGAAGATCTGCACGCCTCAATGCTTCCACTTGAGTATTCGGGTCTATTTTCAGCGCAACTAGCCAGAGCTTTAGCAATTCCAAATTGCGTAAAGGTAGCCTATGGAAGCCAAACGTTGTCCAACTGGTCATTTTGTTGCCACAACTTGGGGGGAGAAAGGCAAACGCGAACCATGATGTTGTACCAGCACGTAAAGCAGCCGACCGTCGCTGAGCTAATGAGCTGTACTGCGCCTGCGCGCGGCACCTGAGATAACAACGTCCAGTTCAGAAGTTAGTAGGTTAAGCTGCAGACGCCGGATGATGATAACAGGCAGCCCCGGACTCAAAAGGGGAACAACACTAGCAAATCAAAACAAAATATTGGTGAATTGAATGAGTTTCGCGACAGATAATGCGGCATTAGAGGCTGCGCTCTCGGTGCCCTGTTCACTCCCATTATACGGATATCCGCGGCTCTCTTTGGATCTAGATATCTTCCGAAGGACTTCTAGTGACACGAAAGTTACATGGGCGAGTAGATGATTGTATTTTATGCCACAAATAATGTCAAAACTGTAAAAATGGTACTTCTCCTTTAACTGTGCTTTTGTCAACTCGGGTTGTAGTTCAAATGAGAACGAATGATCTTCAGCAGTATGTGAATTCCTAGCTAGATAAAGACTACAATATGTGTTTGGTAACCCTTCTCGCGATATTGCTGCAGATGCGTGGACTGGATTTTTTACCCTCGCCAAACTTTGGCCAGAGGGGTATTGTCGTCACCTGCGTGTCTGTCTGTCTGTCTGTCTGTCGATGACTTTGTCCGGGTCAGTACTCAGCAACTAATGATCGCAGCTTCACCAAATTTGGTATGGTAACTCACTATGACCCATAGATGTGCAACGTCAGGTTTTTTTTGCTGGATTTCACCTTTCACCTCAGCGCTGTGACCTTGAGGCAGGAAAATCTTGTACGGGCCGAGGGGTATTCAGCAACGCATTATGGTTTTTTTTTTTTTTTTTTTTTCCAGATGGAAAACCTTGTGATATAAATGGCACTCTCTCCCAATGACCTTCTCCCTCCCATCTTCTCTACTTCTCCTCCCACAGAACAGAACCATGGGGATGTTCCCACCTTCTACACCTACGAGGAGGGTCTGTCCCAATTGACGTCTGAGGGCCAGGCCACACTGAATCGATTGGAGGGCATGCTCGCCCAGTCCGTAGCGCAGCAGTACCACATGGCCGGGGTCCGGACGGATGAAACCTCTGCTGAATTCGAAGGCATGTCTGAGAATAAACATGATGCAGCTCATCCGTATGTTGAGTATCTTGTGTCAGGATTTTGACCTTCGAGAGGGAACTGTTTATATGGAGAAGGCCTGTTCTATCTTGCAACATCTGGTAATATTAGTACCCTAATTCAAGCCTGCCATCTATGAGTCCTGTCTTCTACCGAGTTGTTTCTGAAGATGCACCGCAGCCATTTAATTGGGTGCTAACCCCCAGAGCTCGCTGAAAAGGCCAGTAATTCTTGTCTACTGTTTAAAATGGAATGTTAATCAATAGCATTCATTCGAAATAATCAACTATAGTCCCCGTACCCATGTCCAATTGATTGGTGAGGATTTCCAAGCCCGAAGTGGCAAAATATGAAGCTTTTAGCAGTCTTGACATCAAGTCATTGGTCAGGAAATGGGCAAGAATTAAAAAATGGAGTAACTTGGTACTGGCTAGCTTTTCCCCATGGTTTCTTTTACCCGTTCCCTGCTAAGGACGTATTTATGTGTCCTTGCTGCACCTGTGCAGCAATCCAGGACGTGTGCACGTTCGTCGTCAAAAGAACCATTTGACCGAGAGTTTGGTTGTGCAAATACAATCATGTTTCATATGGTGGTGACTGAGGAGAGTCTGTTACTAACTGGAAAGGGCTGCCGACAACAAACATTGGCTCATTTCCCAGAAAACCCGACTTGTTTGTTTTGAATGTCAAAATACCGTGTCATCCTTGTGCATACACATCGAAAGAAGATACAAACTAAATTTTCTCGGATGCAGACTCTGAATACAATGAAAATGGTGAAGTCGTTGATTCTTATGTGCCAAGCGGTTTAGAGGAACAACCACGTCCAGTCATCTGTGGTTTGTTGTGAGGGCATTCTGTTGAAGTCAAGTCTTTGACTCAGTGTTTCTGGTTTATTCTTCTGACCACAGATGGAATGGAGGTGGACTCAGAGTCAACGGTGGCCGGACAGTTTGAAGATGCTGATGTGGATCACTGGTGAGAAAGGCTTCTCACCTACCTCCCCATTTCCCTACCTGCTTCATAAGCTTAGTGAAGGCCCTATTTCAGACATTTCTGTAGATGCTTCAATGTATTAATCCCAACGGGCTGATCAAGGACAGTGCCTATCATACTTTCAGAGTTTTTGGCTTGGCTCGTAATGTAATCTGCTATGTAAAATGTTATAGCCAACACATTCTTTGTTTATTATCCCCCGCCACGAAGTGTGAGGGGGATATAGGTTTGAGCTCTGTCCGTCCGTGCGTGCGTCCGTCCGAGATAAAGGGGACAGCTTTTCTCAGAAACTATTAGAGATAGGACAGCCAAATTTGGTGTGTAGCTTCAGACCATAAAGGCCTTGATGGAGTTCGAAAATGAGATGCGCGCGATTATTTTTCCCGCAGTTATTGCCCTTGATCCGTATTTTTGGACTCTGTCCACGATGTCTCTAAAGGGGACAGCTTTTCTCAGAAACTATTTGAGATAGGATAACCAAATTTGGTGTGTAGCTTAAGACCATAAAGACCCTGATGGAGTTCGAAAATAAGATGCACACGATTATTTTTCCCACAGTTATTGCCCTTGTGGCATTTTTGGGAGCCTCTGTCCATAGTATCTTTAAAGAAGGCATTTTGGCGGGGGATGTTGTTGACCATGTCTACTTGTTTACTCTGTTCATGTCTGCCACTGGGAATTGACTTGCTGAAGACGGACGATGTGCTCGTTACAACAGTCATGCCCCGACAAAAATGATCAGGCATTCTCTTGTGGTTGATCTGGGGGAATTTGAAGTCACTGGTTTTGATGAACAATGAAGAAGAGTTATGCGTCAGTATAAGTTTTAAGGGCGTGAAACAAGTTGAGCCCCATCAAAAATCACCTGAATATCCAGCTCCAATTCCAAAAATGATGGCACATTTTACAAAATGCTAATTTAAAAAAAATGACTTATTTGAAGTCTATTAACTCTGTATCATTTTCACAAATATTCAAAACACAATATTTATCAGTTTGAACATTAAATATCTTGTCTTTGTAGTGTACTCAAGTGAATATAGGTTGAAAAGGATTTGCAAATCATTGTATTCTGTTTTTATTCACGTTTTACACAACGTCCCAACTTCATTGAAATTGGGATTTGTACGATCAGTCTTTGATACAGAGCCCAGAGAAGTCTGTAGCACTTTTTTGACATTGTTGATGTATGGCTTTGGCTGTGCATAATGAAAGTCTGCATCTGTGGGTACAGAGATCAAGCTCATTCAGAAATGGTTTTTGGCTTTGCTCTTCAGGCACTGAGATTAGACTCAACTCCTTGCATGTTTTCATGATATTCCGTGCTGTAGAGAGTGAAGTGCCCAGAATCTTACCAATTTGTCTTTTGGGAACTTTATTTACAAAGTGATGGAATATAAGCTTATGCATCAGTAGGTGAACTGGTGAGACCAGACCCTTTTTTTGCTCTCTGGGAGACTTTGCCTTTCTTGGAGTCTCCTTTTGTAGTGTAACACAGTGAGCTCATCTGTATAATGTCACCTGTTGCACTTCACCTTATTTATGCAACTTGCCACATTACTTGCCCTAAAGTAACCTTTTTGGAGTCTGTTAAAGTTATCAGATTTGAAATGAGCATTTATTTTCAAGGAACTATTGAATTCACAAGTTGAAGCATCAGATAATTTGTTGCTGTGTTTTTATTATATTAGAACGTGAATGAAATTCTCAAGTCACTCAATTTTGATTTTATTTGCATTTTTCATCTATGCCAACTTTTTTTGGAATCAGAGTTGTACTTGCAAATTGACTTTTTGAGGAAAAAAAATGGATATAGTATGCAGTTGCCTGCAGTCCCTCAGTAGTCAGTCATGTTGTACGAATTTGATGGTCTCTTTCAGATGGTGCAGGGTGGTGTCATAAGCAGGTGGAAATGCTGACAGCAGAATGGACAGATTGGCTGTAGGTTCTCCCTCTGAAATTGCAGCCAAGGCACTTGACACCAGAACCTTTCCAGTCTAAAATCCATTGAACTTTATCCACTGATTGTTCCTTGTGGCCTATTGGACAGCCATTCCTTTCATCAAGTTGTAATTAGTCAAAGTAATAAATATTACATTTTGATGTTAGTTTTTTATGGTCTGACAAACAACCATTCCCCCCAGTCACATGTATTTGTATGAAATATCTTCAATAAATTAGTTTTTGTATCAAAGTTGGTTTGTTTTACTCACTGAACTGAAGCACTGTGTGAAATCTTTCTTGTCTCAGGTAGCTAAAATCTGTAGCATTGATTGGATGGATACATTGTGCAAGTCCATCTTGGATCAAGGGCCACATTGATAAGACACCCCAAGGGAAGTAGGGTAATGTATTCAAGGAACTCGACCTAAATTAAGCTGTATAATTGAATTGTAAGCAAAAAGTATATCCGTTGTAGAAGAGGCTCTGGATTACGGTACTAAATCTGCTAAAATGCATAAATCGTGATGTAAATATCAATACTTTTATAATATTTACTTAAACTACACTGCCCAACTTTGACAAAAGGAAAGAAGTTACCTAGACATGTTGGGCAGTACAATACTCTTATTTGGATAAATAAGATTTGATTACTGAAGAAGTGAACTTGCGGTTTCCCCGTGCTTTAGAATGGAATATTGCTCTGTTTCTGTTATCTGTGAGGTTGAAGTGCACATCCCTCCCTCACTCTTAAGTTAAATTTTAATTGATTTTGGTTCTCCTTTTAGAGGAAGCAGGAAAGACTCTGCTCTGATGGCTATGGTCATTCTTTCAACCAGTTTAAATGCCAGCATTAAATTTGGGGTTTCAAATAAACTTGGGAAAACCAGCTGAATGGTCTTGAATAAGCCAGGAATAAAGTCTGATTTTTAACGCTGAGGTGTCCGTTCAGTGTCTCACAGATGATGGTCTATTTTACCAACAGCTTTGAGTAACTGAATACCATTATTCTGGCAAGGACAAGATTCCAAATTTGATACTGGGCATGGAAACTGCATATTACATTAGGTAATTCCAAATAAGGCCTTCTTCCGAATGCAGCATTTTCAGATCGTGGATTATCCCGATACTATTTTGGTTTTGGGGCATTAATTGGACACATATACCACACATTTGGAATATGCATCTCCATTGGGGTATTTATCGCAGTTTGCCCCACATGGCTGCCTGTTTACAGTCAGCAAACCCTACTGTTCTGGGATACGTTTCCCAAAAACTCCGTTGCTTAAATAGTTTGTCCATTCACAGTCAATGGTTCCAACTATGTAAGTTGGCATCTGTGATTTCGGGAAACGCATCCCTGGTCGGAAAGAGAAACGCCTTTTTAACATTACGAAAGACTGGAATATCAGTATGTTTTTGGATAAACACAAATATTGCAATGCTGACCTTTTTAAGAAGGAGGTAGAAGGAATGAAAGGGGTACTGTGCACAGTTGGAAAAAGTCCAGCACTTGTGGAAAACTTCGAAAAAATCCCATTTTATTTGGTCAATATTTACTGGATTTCATCTGGGAAGATGTTCAGGTGCTTCAAATGTTTCAATAGTTAATGGACAAAACTTCATTAAGCTAGCTACCATTAAACCTACTTGGTTTGGGAAATATCACTGGGTTGACAACCGCTTTGCACTTGTTGTTACACTAGGTTGGGGAGTTGGAGCTCTTGGTTCCTGCAGTACTGTTAGTTTTAGGGGTGCACTCCTGGAGTTGTTTACTGAGAGTGTAGTCTCCCCTCACAGCTGAATTTGTGTTCAGTTGCTCATAATCCCCTCCAGTGTTCCTGAGAGAGGCCCCTGTCTCCATTCCCTGCTATGTCATCTGACTAGCTGTCCAGAGAGGGGGAGGATAGGCAAACGGTGCTCTGGAGGCATGAAGTGTGTGTGCAACATTCCTTTTAGTGAGGGAAACGGGATGGGGGGGTAGGCATCAGGAAGGAAGGCTAAGATCGGGTCAGTGTGAAAGAGGTGGCTGTGGGGTTTTAGGGATCGAGTCAAAGGATTTTAAATGAGATGATTTTTATACAAAACTGAGGACTGCTCACATGGAGGGAAACTGAATTTTGAATATTTTCCTCCCTCATCCACAAGTTTGAGTCGTCCGTGAAGTTTTATCACTGGACGATTAAACAGATTGAATTGGGTCTGTCATAGCCTTTGATTTCATGGACTGGGCAAACTCTTAAGTTCATGTATGCCTCCTCATTTGGGTTGTACCCTGCACATTGTTAGTAAACAGAGGACAGTTGATGTTAACCTTCATCTAAATACTGTCATGGAGGCCACCAAGTTTGAAATAGTGTGCATCTTTGGTAATGTTCACCGATGATGGTAAAGAGGTGGAATATGTGGCAGGAGAAATATACTGTGCATACCGTCGGTCAGCTTAACCTTATGCCTGCTCTTGTGGGTTGGGGGAGGGGGTATGAGTATCTCAAGGAATGTCATGGCTGTGTTGTCTCAGTTGACTGTAGAACAAAGAATCCACCCTCTCTGCTCTCAGCCTTCAAGGTCTATGAAAATCTGAAATACATTCATTAACTGTGCACACATTAAAGCTGGTCCTATCTCTGTCCACACAGGCCAGCAATTCTGCTTTTGTGCCAGCACAAGGTGTACCATTTGGTATAACTAATATATAATATATATAATGACTAATATGAAAGGTCAATGCTTCGACATCAGTAGAAGTGGTATATCCACCAACTTACTTGTGACATCCAACTGCAATTCCACAAGACTTGGCACAGTATGTAAAATGCAAATGAAAGAATTTGGTGATTTGGAAATTCTCTCTCGCCATCTTTTCATAGAAAACAGCTCAAAGAAAGATACTTGAAGTCTCACCTTATCAGCAATTAACTTTTGTAAACATTTGCGAATTCCAATTTTTATGCATGCGGCACAGTATAAAACAATTGGGACAAGGGATGGAAATACTGGAAAAGTTGTGAATGGAATCTTCAGAAGAACACAATTTTGGAACATTCAACTGAAAAACTGGTGTACAGGAAACGGGTGATTCAATGGTGATTTGGTATGAAATGCGCAGTCTCGAGGTTTGGTCGTTTACCAGCAAGATGGTTCGAGGTACATTTTGAAGAACTTTTGAAGAACTGACGCTGGTGCCCATCAAATTTCAGATTCAATTTTAGGGGACTGATTGGCATATCCTGTATCAGGTATCGTTTTATCATCACTGCACATGACTGTACTGTTATTTTTGACAAGCTCAGGGCACACACATTAGGGGGGGATTTTTGACCATTCCTTTAACCCTTTCGCAGGCAAATTTTGGCCCAGATGCATACCCCCACGGACGGATTAATTTTGGGTTTTTACCAAAATATGATTGTTATTCAAAATAACAATAAAATAACACCAAATCTCATAATAAGTTTCCCATAACTGATGTTTTTATGTTTTAATCCTCTCCAGAATCGCTAAAATCGTTTGGATCCAAGTCACTCCCGCTCTCTGGATATTCAAACTCATCGTCAGAGTCATTCAATAAAGCAAAAACTTCATCCACGTTGTATTTACGTTTAGAAACACGGCTAGAATGCCGGCTATTTGTACTCGTCGATGCCATGTTCACATGTCCCACAATTTGACCGGAAGTAGTCTCAGTATTTAGTTTTTAGGAAATCCCATGCCTCGTTCACGGCTAAAAATACAGTGCTGGGTGACCTGAGAGACAGCCAATGGTAATGAGTGTAACTAACAAGGGAATTCCCGCAATCGGGGAATTTAAAGAAGACTTTATAAAACACGTTGGTTAAAACCACAAAAATGTCGCTGTGCCTGCGAAAGGGTTAAGCTGATCCTTTCAAGAATCTTCACATTCTTGGGTTTGCGTTTATCAACTGCCCTCTTCAACTCAGCCCACAGGTTTTCAATTGGCGGGAGGCCTAGTGACTGAGATGGACATTGCAGAACATTGATTTTGTTGTCACGGAACCATTTCAGTGTGGATCTTGAGGTATGCTTTGGGTCACTGTCTTGTTAAAAAGTCCACCTACGGCCAAGTCCCAGCCTTCTAGCAGAGGCAACCAAAATATCCTGATACTTGGTGGAATTCATAATGCCATTAATCTTAACCATTGCTCTTGGACCTCTTGAATTAAAACAGCCCCAAAACACGACTGACCCACCGTAAAATTTCACTGTGGGTATGAAGTGCCTCTCCTTGTATGCATCTCTGTTTTGACACCAAACATACCGATGCTGTATCTGACTGAAACATGCAATTTTGCTCTCATCTGACCAAAACTCCTTGTTCCAGTCATAATTTAAATGACATTTGGCAATCTCCAAGCGCTTGCTTCTGTGTCTTCTGGTCAGAAAAGGCTTTCTTCTGGCAACCCTTCCAAAGAGCCAGTGGTTGTGGAGGTGGCGCCTGATGGTGCTTTTTGAAACCTGGTAACCCCAAGATTAAACCAAGGCCTGCAATTCCTTCACAATGATTCTTGTGGATTTTGTTGCTTCTCTCACCATTCTCCTCAGTATCCTGGGGGGCAAAATGCAGTTGCATCCTTTACCCTTGAGATTTTCAACAGTTCCGTATCTTTGGAATTTTTTCGTAATTGCCCTGGCCCCTGACGCAGCTAAATGGCATATTCAATCATTTGTGAATCTTACTGTAGCCATTACCGGATATATCAAGGTCTATGACAGGGGTAGGGAACCTTATCCAGAAAGAGCCACTGTGGGTGCAGGCTTTCATACCAGCCAAGCTGCTACACACCTGATTCTTCTAATCAAGGCCCTTAACAAACGTTCTAGAGGTTGATTAATAGAATCTGGTGTGAAGCAGCTTGGTTGGTATGAAAGTCTGCATCCACAGTGACTCTTTCTGGAGAAGGTTCCCTACCCCTGGTCTATGGCCATCTGCCTCTTTTGAATGGACCGTTGTGTTGTTTTCTTCATGGTGTTGGATGATAAAGGGATATTGCATGTGTGTTACCTCACTTTACACCTCAGTAAAACAGGAAGTGATGTAATGGCTCAATATTGTTACTTCACACTTAAATAAAACTTTAATCAGTAGAATTTAATACCTGGTTTACTTTTGGTTGATGTTATTTACAGTAATCTTTAAAGGTGCTATTAATTGTGAAGCCTTGATTTGGAAGAAATTGCTTTGTAATTAAATCAGTAAATGACTGGTTGGTTCCATTGGAACATCAATATCGTATGGTATTTCTCACATGTTGGTATGTAGAGTTTTTCTATATTTTTTTTAGAATTTTTTAAAGTATTGTTTGTGCATTGCCAGTAATTTTGGAGCCTACGGTATATATGAGCTCAATATGGAAAAAAGTAATATCAATAGAAGTTTACGCGTAAAAATACTGCACTGAAAAGAGCCACTGTAGACATATCAATAAAAATTGGGGGCTCAAATTACTCAGTCAATTGGAATTCCTAGCCTCCTACATAAGACATCTGGAACAGAGGCTGAATCTCTTACATTTATGAGTTAAGTCGATACTTACCCGCAAGACAAGATGGTTTTCCCTATTGTACCAGATGGCAATTACAGGTGTGGCAATTGTGCGCAATGTAATTATACTCATAAGTGTAAGAGATTCAGCCATCCGCATACCGGTCAAAGCATATCAGTAAAGGGTGTTATTACATGCAACACCACGCATGTTGTATATCTCATCCATTGCCCTTGTGGTCTGGCCTACGTGGGGAAAAACCCGTGCGCTTCGCACCAGGATTAGCAAACATAGAAGTAACATTAGAACAAGAAATGAACGCAATCCTGTGGCCGCTCATTTTAAACAAGCGGGTCACAATGTCAGTGCATTAAGTTATGCTGGCATTGAAAAAGTTGAGAAACATCCCAGGGGGGGTGATCTTGAAAAAAGGCTCCTCCAACGAGAAACTTACTGGATTTATTTTCTTAATATCATGTCCCCTAAAGGTTTGAATGAGGAATTTGAAATAAAACCCTTTCTGTGACTGTCCTTTGCCTTCCTTCCTGGTACTTCCACATGCATGTCATTTATTTTTTAATACAAAAATCTCTTGTTGTCTGCTATGTTATGTCTATTTGCATTGCGTCATTTTTTTCTATGATGAATCTTGACCATGTATTATTGATTGTATTTGTGTCTTAGCCTTAATTGGATGACAGTGATGTCAGACTGATGTAATTGGCCTACTGCCTATATATACCAGTCTACGGGTCATGTAGTCATTTGCCTGATGAAGACCCTGTCAGGTTGAAACGTTGCGTGTTCTTCCAGTCAATAAAGTATTGGGAGCTACAACCCAGTGTGCGGACATTCATCATTTTTCGTTTAGGGGATTTTTCTTCACCACGGAAAGAAGTCTGCAATCATCCACCTTCACCATATCTTCCATTGTTTTCCAGGTCTTTAGGTGTTCATGAGTTCTCCAGAGCATTCTTTCTTTTTAAGAACGTAGCAAGCTGTTGATTTGGTCACTCCTTAAGTTTCTGCTATCTGCCTGATAGTTTTTTTTTCAGCCCAATGATGACCTTCTTTACCTGCATTGACAAGTCTTTGTGCCACATACAGTCATGAGAAAAAGAAAGTATACCCTCTTTCATGTGTATGGTTTTACATATCAGGACATAATAAAAAAATTAGCTGGTCCTTATCAGGCCCTAAAATTATTTAAATCTAACCTGAGGTGTAAAACAGCATGCAACAGATTCCACCATGCCTTTGTTTATTTGACAAAAATTCATCCAAAATGGAGAAGCCATGTGTGAAAAGTACACCCTTAATGCTTTCATAGGAATTAAGGAGGTAATTAGCAGCCAGTTGTTTCTGATCAAATGCACTTAATTCATTGATCATCAGCCAGTTTGACCACCTCTATAAAAAATAGAGATTTTGGCACTTGGCTGGTCTGGAGCATCTAGGTGTGTGTTAACACAATGCCAAGAGGGAAAGACTTCAGCAATCATCTTAGAGAAGCAACTGTTGCTGCTCATCAATCTGGGAAGGGTTATAAGGCCATTTCCAAACAATTTGAAGTCCATCATGAGTGAGGAAGATTATTCACTAGTGGAAAACATTCACGACAGCTACCAATCTTCCCAGGAGTGGACGTCCCAGCAAATTCACCCCAAGGTCAGACCATGCAATGCTCAGAGAAATTGCACAAAACCCAAGAACTAAATCTAGGACTCTACAGGTCTCAGTTAGCATGCTAAATGTTAAAGTTCAAGACAATACAATTCGAAAAAGACTGAACAAGTATGGCTTGTTTGGAAGGGTTGCCAGGAGACAGCCTCTTCTCAGCAAAAAGAGCATGGAAGCATGGCTTAGGTTTGCAAAGTTGCATCTGAATAAACCACAAGCCTTCTGGAACTATGTCCTTTGGGCAGACGAGACCGAAGTGGAGTTGTTTGGCCATAATGCACAGCGCCACGTTTGGCCCAAACCAAACACAGCATATCAACACAAACACCTCATACCATCTGTCAAGCATGGCGGTGGAGGGGTGAGGATTTGGGCTCGTTTTGCAGCCACAGGACCTGGAACCTTGCAGCCGTTGAGTCGACCATGAACTCCTCTGTGCACCAAAGTATTCTAAAGTCAAATGTGAAACCATCTGTACGACAGCTAAAGCTTGGCCACAATGGTGTCATGCAACAGGACAATGATCCCAAGCAGCTAATCTATAACAGAATGGCTGGAAAAGAAGAAAAATTAAGGTGTTGCAATGGCCAAGTCAAAGTCCAGACCTCAACTCGATTGAAATGCTGGGGCGGGCCCTCAAGAGAGCTGTGAATAAACAAATGCCCTCAGACATCAAAGAACTGAAGCAATGTTGTAAGAAGTGTGGGCCAAAGTTCCTCCACCATGATGTGAGAGACTGAAAAAATTGTATAGGAAATGATTAGTTCAAGTTATTGCTGCAAAAGGTGGTTCTAAAAGCTATTGAATCATGGGGTGAACTTCGTTTTTCACAGATGACTTGTGCATTTTGGCTGAATTTTGGTTTGATAAATAATGGCATGGTGGAATCTGCGTATTTTATGACTGAGGTTTAGGACCTGACAAGGACCAGCTGATTTTTTAAAATGTCTGATACGTAAAACTATAGACCTAAAAGAAGATGTACTTTCTTTTTCTCGTGACTGTATTTAGAGTTCAACACTTGGAACAAGCTCCAAACCTTTTATTTGCTTTGTATGTAAAGAAGTAGTGAGGGAACAGGCCACATCTGGTCATGAAACTAACAGTCAGTCAGTCATCCAATTACCTTTAAGCCCCTAAAAATGGAGCACAATGTTAAAAAAAAGAAAAAGGCTGCAATTCCAAAACAGTTAATGCAAGATTTCTGTGGAACCCCTTGAATTAAAGCAGAAAGTCTGCACTTCAATTTCATCTTGATGGTTTTTCTTCAAATCCATTGGTGGTGTACAAAGGTAAAATTACAAAAATTGTATCATCGTCCAAATACTTCTGTACCTAACTGTAAATACTACCACAAAGAAAAAGCTACTCCAGCATTTATGCTGTCCATTATTTTTCCTCTCCAGTTTAGCTCAAGGGTTGGAATAATGGGGTTGTCTTTCAGGACTGGAACTCTGTTTTTACAGGTAGAATTTCTCCCTTCTCCAGTTCAACCGGATTGATCAGTTGCCGCCAATTCTCAGTGACCCAATTGTAAAAATTTGTAAAAACACACTTTAACTAAAGCAGGATAATTAGATTCACCAAAGATTTTGCATTTCTGAAAAAAAACAGCCAAGTCATAGTCTAAATGTATGGATTATTAAAACAATGATGTAACTCCAATATGATTATTAATTAGGCAGAAAACTGATTGAACTGAAGTGTATCATTAACTACTGTACATACTTATATGCCACACTAAGTGCCCATTACCCCATCACCCACAAACATAAGGTCCTTAATGTACTCATGCATACTATACTCGCTGGCTCCCTGGTGCCAACAGAATTTGGATTATATTTACACATTATCTGCATCCTGTCCCTTACAAGTGATCAAAATTGAAAACTGGAAACATTGTTACATCACCCCTGGCACTCCGAAAGCGGTCAATTTCCATCCAACACATTTACATTGCTACAAAAATTGTAGCAATTTTTGTTGTACTGTTTTCAGGTTGGACATCCTTGAATTTTTCCGATATCTTGTAACGCATCCTACAGGCAATGCTTCAAATGCATTTCTACATAATATTTCAATGAACAGAATCAAATTTTCACTTGGCTCAGATTTTTTTATTGTGAGGCATATTTGAATCAACATAAAACACAGCTGTTGTCAAAAAACTCATGAGGAAATACTGCAACATTCATGTGTGAATGTCCACACACATTCAGCACAGTAATCTAAAACAATTTCGCTCTTGCCGTCAAACACAAGATTTCCACTTTAGTGCTGACTTAGTACTATCAAACCATGTACTTCCTGAGTCCCCTCACTCCAAAGGCACCTTTTTCTTCCAAGTTATACAATTTCCAGCATTCATGCCAAGTCTGATTTTCAAGTGACATCATTCGTTATACAAATGAGAATTAGTTTGGAATGTTAAGTTAAGAATGCCCACTCAGCTAAATTAGCCAGTATTTGAGGGCTGCAAATGTGCTTTTCATCAAAAAACATTAAGAAACAAATATATGTGCGATTTAACAATTGTGCACAGGCTTTGATAACCATTACAGCATCAACAACCCTGATCATCCTACATACTTTATCCCTCAAATGCAAAAAAAAAAAAAAAAAAAAAGAACACTGTACAGTTGACTTTCAGAATGGTTGCATATGAAGAATATTCACATAGCGTACAGCATGTGCAACACAGAGAACTTGCAACTTTTTAACCTGCAACATTGTCAACAAAATTGAGATAGCCCAATACTCACAGACATTTCAAATAAATTAAGTTGCCACAGCATCAAGCCAGGTCCCTCCTTTCCAGCCATAACAGGATCATATTCATAGAAATCACACCACTTCGTGGCTCCATGTGAGGTAATTACGGTTTAGTTTTTCATTGCATTTTTAAGTACGCATATGAAGTTAATGATCCACAAAAATAAGAAATACTGAATCTGTTCGGATTTAAAGTCTGAGAACTGGCATGTCAGTCTAATTGAGGTAAATTTCTGTCATTCTTTTTTCTAATGCAACTGGAGATAATCACAGAAAAAAATGTAGAACAATGTATTTATTATTTGAGCTTTAAGTAAACTTGGCCAGAGACATTTTTCCACATAACCTGAATACAACATTCAGTAAGCAGAGGTGCAGCCTTGTTACGCGTCTTCATCCCTTTGCATGTCAGAAAAGCCGCAATTTCGATGTCATCTGAATCATGCCATTTTTCACATGTAGTAAGGGAAATACGATGTTGCCAAACTTGTTTATGAAATCCTGCAGCAGCATCGCAATAACAACACTGCTGACAATAGGATAAATCTATGACCAGACTCTCCTGTAGTGACACCTACCATTGTTCCACGAATGTCAAACGTAGTGAAATATCTATGGCAAGATGACTAGAGTGTATTGTGTCCACCCCACAAAATCTAGCTGATTTAAAGAGCTTTTTTGGTCTCTGTGGTAGGAAAATCCAAGACGTTTTGGTAAGAGCTTTTGCCAGATATTATTGGTATAACTTTGTCAAACAGCAACAATGAGCTGGCCACACCTACAGAGAGAAGCAAGGAAATATCAATTAAATGCCAGATTAGCAAACACCATGCCAATACGCATTTGGTTGCCCTGAGAGTTGAAGGTCCCCTATTATGTCACCAGGTGCACAGCTAATTAGTAATTACAAGCCATATCAAAATATTTTCCCTCTTGACATCACATGGGGAGGTAACCAACCAGAGGCAAGAAGAACTGATCACCTTCAGCCAAGCAGTCAATCAGATTTTATTCTTCTGGGTGGTCACTCCCCCTTGTGCTGTCAGGTAGGGGAGACTTTGAACTGGCTCATAATGGCTACTTAGCTGTGTACCTGGTGACATAATAGGAGACCTTTAAAATATGATACTGTATCCAACGTTCTCACAGACCTATACCAGTCATCATCATGACACACGCATCAATGGGCAACATCTTGTTTATCTCGTTTCACCATCTCTGTCCTTTCATTTTACAAAAAGCAGCCTTCAATGCAGTGTGTCTTACCCAAAATTGGACCCAGCCAGTAGACAAATGAATATTCCGCGAACGTGTGGCCGCTGCAACGAAACTGGGTCGAGTATGCCAGAGCCGGATTGAACACCGCCCCAGTTACACCTCCTCCTACAAAGGTGCAGCAGACCACTCCCGTGAAAAGGACCCCATTACATTTTTATCACATCTTTTAGTTATTCATAACCTGGTAGTGATTTTTAACAATCAACAACAGTTCCACAAACAATATCAATCACAAAAACAGTTTATCCAATTCACCTTGCTAATGCCACATGTGCATAAAAACACGACTTTTTATTCTAGGCTATGGACAGTAAAGACAATGTTTCCGTTTCGCAATGGCATAATTTGACAATGAAAATCAACTAGCTCAGCAGAATAAACTATTAATAATGATGACAAACCTGCATAGACCACGGCCGTAATGACAGCTGCCACGAAATGTACACGGTATTTTTCGTCCACGCTGTGTACATGTGAGACGGCAGTTTGTACTGCAAAGGCGCAGGCCAGCTCCACCGCAGCAGCTTTGGGCAGTGTTGCATTGATCGGACTGATGCATGTGAATCCGAACAGTTTGTGCCTAAGGTGCAAATCAGAGAGCCCAAATGCCCATATATAAGGCACTATCACACGTGCCAACACAGCACCGAGAAACTGACAAGCGACCCTGCCAAGAACACACTTTCCAGTAAGGTTCTTACGGTAAAGGTGCTCGAGCGCACTAGAGGGGTTACCAATTGCTCCGTGGAAAGTCAATGCATGGACGACCGTGATAAAATACGTCAGAGTCAATGCAATCTGCGGCTCGATACGGCCGACCTCACCAAGGAGTTTCAGCTCATGGGTGCAGGCACAGAGCTGAATGGTTGAAATCGTTTCCACCACATAAATGCTATAATCCGTTTTGCCGAGCAGCTTCGAGGCGGTTTTCCTTGCAGCTTCGCATAGAAGCACGAAAAGTGCCAGCAAGAATAGAGAAACGATTAGGTCGGCCATTACTGTTAAAATACTTCAGGTAGGCTAGTTTCCCAGAGATCGGACATGAATTACTTCAGTGATAACTGCGGAGCCAAATGCGATACTATCCGCTAATCAGGGATTTCGTTCAGCCCTTCTGCAGCCACCTCCGCTTCGCGTGTGCACGCGGAGGACTCTGGAAATGATTTGTCAAAAGTTGTTATGACCACGACGGCTTTCCGTAGACGCGCGACTGCTGCTTCAGTTCTTAGGCATCTCGTCAGTGGAGGGCGCTACTCTACAAACAAGTGCAACGGTTGATTGGAAAGGGCGCATTCTTGCGATATTGAGCAACAAAATAAAGCACTGCCTACAAAACAGTTCAATCATGCTAATTTGCCTAACACTTAAAATTCAAATACTCAAAGACAAAAGGGATTTCAAACAATGATTGCGATTTATATTTCATAGCCGTTTTCTTCTTGTATTTTACAGATTTACTTATCTCGGACAACTTAGCATTGATTGTAAATTGTACGAGGAAGTTCGAAAGGTTAGGACTTTGTTCCACACGCTGGTAGCTTACCTTCCGGTTACTTTGATGGATATGTATGTCACTCTTTATATACAGTCCATGATTCGAAAGACTTATGGTTCATTCCATGCCAAGTGATCAAATGACTCCCAGGTGACCATCTTAGTCTGTCAAAATAAATCCTAGGGTGTATAATGAACACCTGAAAAATTTCAAGGTCCAACACCCACCGGTTTGGATTTTATGGCCCTTCAAATTTTGGGTGCCATGCCCACTTTTTAGAACGCGAATGCCTGAAGTGGTTTTGGGAGGTCAGTATCTCCTCAATGGAGATCCCTAGAAGGCTGCAAATTGATAGTCTAACCAATTCTGGCACAGCCTCTCAGAATCTGTGCTTAGTTTTACATTATCTTGCACCATTTAGCAGTTGTGGGTTCCCAAAGAAGTAAGTTTTGCAAGATGGACCATAGGGCCCTGGGGGTTTGGAGGGACGCTGAGACCACATATTGTGAAATAACATCCATTTCTTTGCAAATGAAATCAAATATGACAACAGATTTATGAGTAAAATGCTTATGAACCACCCCTGATAGTGTGTTCATAGATTGGTGGGGTTGAAAAAAGGGTCCGCAATTGAAAATTGCCAAAAATGGCCCCTCTGACGAGGGCCAAAAACCCATGTGGGACAGTACCCAGCCTAACCAACTTTTTACCTCTGTTTCATCTGTTTATAGGCTACATTATGTCAAGATTTCAGCTTTGGTTATAAAAGTAAATATGCTCTCACAGGCAGGATAGCCTACTACAGAAGCTTTTTCTGAATATAGATGGGTTCGTGTGTTTACAAACCGAGAGGATGCACGCACAGCTTTAAGGCAGAAAGTGTTCTATTCATTTTAATCTCATTTTGGTTAAAATTGATGTTTTGGAACAATAAAGCCCTATCATGTGGAGAAATAAGTATTTTTAATTTAAAAAAAATTATATATATATATATATATATATATATATCTTGTTTATGCTATGTTAGGCAAATTAGCATGATTGAACTGTTTTGTAGGCAGTGCTTTATTTTGTTGCTCAATATCACAAGAATGCGCCCTTTCCAATCAATGAGAATGATTGAGAATAAGAACCTATGAGAAAGCATAAACAAGATCAGGTGCTCTCTTCGAAAACAATTCTTACTGCCTTGAAGATGCGCACGCATCTCGATTGTCTCGTGGTCTGCGAACCTATCTGTAACTCGGTCAGTTCGTGATCACCAAAATCTCCTTCTTGTGGTTGATGTCATGCTCCTTTATTGGTTTGAAAAGTATCAAGTTTATTTACATTTTGCCGAAAATAGCATTCTTGCACTGTGCTGTACGTTTGAAGGGCCTGCAAATAATTAATATCTTCCCGGAAAACTTAACTCGATGTAGGCCAGTTTTGACGTAGGCCTAATACAACTGTAATTTTGACTTGGATGACAATATATGCAGTACTGTACACTACTGTATATATTGTCATATATATATGGTAGAGCGGGGTAAAATGCCCCTGAGGGTAAGATGCCCTTTGCTTACAGGGCTCGAAATAGCGGGTGCATAGGTGCACCCAAAATTTAAAGTCGGATGCACCGCATGCACCTAGTAAAAATCTGCCCCCGATATAAATCCTCTTTCTACAAATGCACTCATCCTTACCTGGAATGATAAATTTTATCAGTAAGGGACGAGAATTAATGCCAAAATCGATGAGACTACAAGACTGTGGAACACGTTTGGTCTAAGGCCGCGTTACAGTGATGGGCAAAAATGAACGAACGAATCTTTTTGAACGACTCTTTTTAGGGTCCGATATGCAGAGCTATTGATATTCACAGAGTTGCGACACTCCCATTGACTCTCGTCTACAAAAAATGGCGGTGCACTTCCGGGTACTGGAACTTCTCATAGTTCCAAAGGGGATTCTCGCAGCTTCAGACCGATTCACTTCCATTGAGACAACATCGACGGTACGTAATAAAATATTGAAGTCTTATGATTCACGAAATGTATATATCATATCAGTGGTCATGTAACATTTATAATCTCCAATTGTGTATGATCGGCACGACGATATATATATTTTAAGTCTGAAGAGGTTGTGATGATTTAAGCTCATGTTCGTTTGCTTCGTAGTTATCTTGGTCAGCTGTGGGAATTCAGTCATTAACTCTACGGAGTTTCTATTTCTGTCTCTCACAAAACCGATATAAATCGCGACGGTAAATGATGGGATGAGGTGCCTGTGGCAGGTTTCGGTGAAGTTTTTTTTAATTTTACTTTAAAGTTAGCTTTGACAATTTTGACATGCGCTTACCTAGCTTAGCTTGATCCGGTGTTTTAAGTTTAATCACGAACGGTTGCAGAGTTTCTAACTCAGTTTAGCTCTCAAGAACCATTTCGGATGAAAACCACACCTAAGTGTCACCCATCATGTTTTAGCTAGCTATTATGAAATTGCATCTGTCAATTTGCATTTGTCATACCAGGCGCTGTTAGCTTTCAAGCGATCTTGCTGTAGTCAGCTAGCTGTATTATATGCCATGTTGTATTTCGCAAAAAGATGGTCTTTTTAAATGATTTGCCCTTGAAGAGATGTGGTGGCTGTGGTTAGTCTTTATTACTTTTCTGTGCTCATTTTATTGTGCCATGTTGGTTTACCGTTAATACGGGCAAGGGCTGGTGTTGGCGATAGAGGCTATAGGGTTCGTGAGAGGTTCTGAGATGTACAAAACCCAAAACCAGTGAAGTTGGCACGTTGTGTAAATCGTAAGTAAAAACAGAATACAATGATTTGCAAATCCTTTTCAACCTATATTCAATTGAATACACTGCAAAGACAAGTTACTTAATGTTCGAACAGGTAAACTTTGTAATTTTTTGCAAATATTAGCTCATTTGGAATTTGATGCCTGCAACATGTTTCAAAAAAGCTGGCACAAGTGGCAAAAAAGACTGAGAGAGTTGAGGAATGCTCATCAAACACTTATTTGGAACATCCCACAGGTGAAGCGGGCTAATTGGGAACAGGTGGGTGCCATGATTGGGTATAAAAGCAGCTTCCTGAAATGCTCAGTCATTCACAAACAAGGATGGGGCGAGGGTCACCACTTAGTGAACAAATCGTGAGCTGATTGTCGAACAGTTTAAAAACAACATTCCTCAACGAGCTATTGCAAGAAATTTAGGGATTTCATCATCTACGGTCCGTAATATCGTCAAAAGGTTCAGAGAATCTGGAGAAATCACTGCACGAAGGCGACAAGGCCGAAACCAACATTGAATGCCCGTGACCTTCGATCCCTCAGGCGGTACTGCATCAAAAACCGACATCAGTGTGTAAAGGACATCACCACATGGGCTCAGGAACACTTCAGAAAACCACTGTCAGTAACTACAGTTCGTCGCTACATCTGCAAGTGCAAGTTAAAACTCTACAATGCAAAGCGAAAGCCATTTATCAACAGCACCCAGAAATACCGCTTTCGCTGGGCCCAAGCTCATCTAAGATAGACTGATGCAAAGTGGAAAAGTGTTCTGTGGTCTGACGAGTCCACATTTCAAATTGTTTTTGGAAACTGTGGACGTCGTGTCCTCCGGACCAAAGAGGAAAAGAACCATCCGGACTGTTATAGGCGCAAAGTTCAAAAGCCAGCATCTGTGATGGTATGGGGGTGTATTAGTGCCCAAGGCATGGGCAACTTACACATATGTGAAGGCACCATTAATGCTGAAAGGTACATACAGGTTTTGGAGCAACATATGTTGCCATCCAAGCAACGTCTTTTTTCATGGACGCCCCTGCTTATTTCAGCAAGACAATGCCAAGCCACATTCTGCACGTGTTACAACAGCATGGCTCCGTAGTAAAAGAGTGCGGGTACTAGACTGGCCTGCCTGTAGTCCAGACCTGTCTCCCATTGAAAATGTGTGGCGCATTATGAAGCGTGAAAAATACGACAACGGAGACCCCGGACTGTTGAACAACTTAAGCTGTACATCAAGCAAGAATGGGAAAGAGTTCCACCTGAAAAGCTTCAAAAATTGGTCTCCTCAGTTCCCCAAACGTTTACTGAGTGTCGTTAAAAGGAAAGGTGATGTAACACAGTGTAAAAAAGGCCCCTGTGCCAACTTTTTTTTTTTGCAATGTGTTGCTGCCTTTAAATTCTAAGTTAATGATTATTTGCAAAAAAAAAAATAAAGTTTCTCAGTTTGAACATTAAACATCTTGTCTTTGCAGTGTATTCAATTGAATATAAGTTGAAAAGGATTTGCAAATCATTGTATTCTGTTTTTATCTACGATTTACATAACGTGCCAACTTCACTGGTTTTGGGTTTTGTATAAACTTTGCAAATCACACATTTATTTTAATCCCAAATTAATTGTTAAACTCCTTTTTAAAATAATGCAGTGATTTTGTTAACTTTTGTAATTGCATGAGTGTCTTTCATGTCAATTATGGGAGACTTTGAAAAGGTCTTAAATTTAACTCACTGAAAACCTGCAGGTACCCTGTGCTGCTGGCAGTGGTGGAGGCAGGCGCTGGCAGAGGCGGGCAGAGGCTGCTGTTGGCGATGGAGATTACAGGATTCGTGGGAAGTTCTGAGATGTATAAAATTTGCAAACCTCTTCCAACATTCCTGGCCCTTGTATTTGTAACGTCCCAAACTCCTTTATTTAATTATTTGTAATTCCACAAATGTTCATGCTTCACAGTATCGTTCTTGTTCCAAGAGTTTACTCGTCTGTTCTATTCAGTACATCTCTGTTAAATCCATTTAGTTGTTATAGTTCTATTCAGAACCCTGCCCTGTTCTGAAAACACGCTCGCACACACACACACACACACACACACATACACACACACACACACTTAGTAGTTTCACACATCGAGAAGGTTTATTAATTTGACACTGATCATCCCCTCTCCCACATTAGAACCCACCACCACCCTGCCACATTACTATGTACAATGTTGTATTTCTTTTGTTCTTTGTTGTTCAAGGTTCACTCACTCACACTTGCACCCCTCCTTGTTTAATTTGTTTATCAACTTCAATATCTGTGCCGTCCTGTTGTCCACTGTTCAATAAAAATCTTTTTGTTGAAAACCTTTCCTTGCATCAGTCATTGTATTTAATCTCATTCAGTCTTCTGGTCTCACCAGCTGTAGGTTACATGTATTTCGTTCATTTTATCTAAACATTAGAATTGCGAATATCAAGGGCTCTGAAATGAGCATGGTGGTGCACCTTTGCTTTAAGGAAGAACAGGCGTGACATTGAATGATATTACAGGTCAGCAGAACTTTAACATGTTAAGTTGTGGGTAAATCCAGAAGATAAAGGCAGACCCTGGTAATCCAATAATGTAACTTAATAAAGCTAAAATATGTAAATTTATTCATCCCCATGACAGTGTAAATACAGGGTAAAAATTTACTTAGAAATTATAGCGGATCAATGGTACCTATAAGTAGTCCCACTAGCTCACTGATGCTAACATGAATCTTTCCCTCCAAAAGCTATGACATGATCTTTGTAGTAAAAGCACGACCTCTATAAACATGTTTGTAAATAATGTATTTCATAAAGAGAAATGTGCGGCAATTGTGTAAGGTTGAATTTAATTTTTAACGTTCAGTAACGTAATCGCTGCTGTCTTTCCCATAGGAGACAATGACAGCGCGGCATTTGTTTGGAAATATAGCGCTTCCCCACGAACCACGTGACCACTCGAACAACGAAGTCAATGGGTGTCGTCACTCTGAGTCATCTACCGATATGTACGGGATCAGCCTGTCAAATGACCGAGTGCTGAAGTTAATCCCCGACTTCTCCCACCGGTTAAACTCGCCCACTCGTACTGCTCACGGTCTGCTACGGTACCGATATAGCGCTTCTCCACTACGTACTCTACTCTACTCTGATTACTATTTGGGGGTCGCTTTTCCATTAGAGAATAGTACCACCTCCGTGGTATCTGCGCGTTGTTGCGACGCAGTATGTCACTGCCGCGACGGCATCCTCAGTTAGGGGAGACCGGGATTACTTCGGTCACGGGGTTAGGTTTGTCACCCCAGTTTTTTTCATTGCAAACGCACTGACGGGAAAACGAAAATGCACAAATTATGTGACATCCCAGCGACGTCATCTCTTGGAAAGAAGAAGGACTTGTAGTGTCATGTAAGTGTTTTCTGCCTATATAACTGAATTTTGGCCCAAATTCCAAACTTTAAGTTTCTGAAAGAAATGTGTCTAGCTTCTTTGAAGACAAAGATTTCCACGGTATTTTTACTGTTTCATAAACGTATGTAACTAGAGTTATTAACAACACATAAGATAAAGGCCTGCTGCGATCATGAGATGATAGATGCGGCCTCCAAAATGGGAGCACGGGGCTATACTGGCCAAGCAGTATGGGGTTAGTTTGTCAGGGTGCTGAGGTTGCACCACTTGTAGGTCCTGTGTTAGGCCTATATTAAAATATTCCAAAGTCAAATATAGGAGCCGATTTATTATTTTTCAGACACCTATAGTGTCTTAATAATTCTAATATTTGCATTTATTTTATGTTTATGACAGAGGACCTATTAGGGCCTTTGTTTGGAGGACACAAGTAGGGGTTTGTAAGGGTTTGCTCCTTGCAACCCCTCCCCTTTCTCATTCTTTCACTTCCACCTTAATGGGCCACAGGTGGGGCCCATTAAAGTGGAGGTGTTGGCAGTGTATTTAGGGTTGGCAGGTGCCAGCCTTGGGGCCCCTGCATTTCATTCCATTCCTTTTTCAGTGGGAATGTTTGCTGCTCCTCTTTGGTGCCTTGGTCCTTACTCATCATCCAGCGGTGGAGAGGAGTGGGTCCAATGCTTCTCATGCAAAGGGTCGGCACATGAGGACTGTACAAATGTCAGTGTGCTTGCCTACATATGTCATAACTGCTACTCTGATGGTGATTATGCATAAATCAGAGCTTGAGTTGGTTCGTTGTAAAAATAAAACAGTTCTCACCATTTCTGTTACGAGAATATTGGACTGTCTTTTTCAGCTTCAGCTGATTGCCAACTACGACAATTTTACCCCACCCATCTGACAAAGTAACCCCGGGTATGGGGTTACTTTGGCATGTTTGTGACATATCGAAAATTGAATATTGTGACGAAAATATACGTTATATTGAGATTGTATCAATACAACTTTCATAGGCGACATTCTGCACTACACATAGACCATAAAGGTATTTCTCTAAGTTTAAGCAACAAAGAGTTATGAAGCCAAATACAAAATCATGACGAGGTAACCCCGGTCTCCCCTATATTAATTTTACTTTTATTCTGTCAATTTTGTTGAATATTTATGTGTTTAAATCAGGGGACGCGCACTACCATCACCACGTTATGGCACTAAAGTCCGCGAGTGTTTAATTGTAATTTCTGTTTGACATCGTCCAGATTCATAGGATAGCAGTTGGTGTTGTGTCCAATTTGGTTGCGCATTAAATAACGTAGCCTACAACCTAAAAATGCAAAGCAATGATATCCGTAAAAGGCAAAGAGTATTCATAGAAAAAGGCAATATATTCTCAAGGCATTTGTGTACCGTCAGTATTCCCTGGCAAAAAATATGGAATCACCACACACCAACCCCTGAAAAAAAGTAGGGGAGAGCCGGTGTGAAAGTAACGTGGGACTAAAGTAATACGGCGATTTACTCACAGCCACCCGCACTTCGATGCGTCAAATTAGGTCAGCACTTGCAGCTCGTAACACTCTCCAGACCCAGGAAAAATCTTGAGGTTTCGTCACTTCCCCGCGAAACGAGACCGGGTAGACTGTTTTCCACAGTGGTGAGTAAATTCAGACAAATGGTAAACTTTTTTGATTTAAAGATTGTCTTTATCGCTCCATGTGCCATATTTATGATGAAATGATAGGTCATTTAGTTTTGTAACATATCCTGAAGTTTGAAATGTCAGACTTTTTCCACTTTAGAAGCAATCCTGGTTCAAATGTCAGGAGTCACTGTCGGGGCGGAAGTAACAACGGATACGTTCGTCCCTCTCTGCTAATGCGGCCGCATTTTAAAATATGTGTGTTATATTTTACCGACAGAAAATGCCAAGAGTTAGGGTCAGAATTACCCAGAGAGGAAAGGTTGACCAGCAGGTTTACGAAAGGGCCTTTTTTGATGTCCAAAGAGGTGAGAGTGTAAGGAGGGCAGCAGAGGTGCATGGCGTTTGTCATGTCACCCTGTTCAGGTACTGCAAGAGGAGGGCAGAGGCAGGAGGGCAGCAGACCAGAGCCCCAGGGTACAGGGCTCACAACAAAGTCTTCACAGAACAACAGGAGAAGAGACTGCAGGCATATATAAAGAGAGCAGCTGATATATATTTTGGCCTGAGTCATAAAGAGGTTGGAGTAACACTGCAGCCAGAGCTACACCACTACCGCCATTTGCCTACATCAAAGTCATAACAGCCTGTTCATTTTTAAATTAACTTGACATTATTTATCTCTCTGACATTATTTATTTATGTATTAGAAGTGTGAGTTCATTGTATAGCTAGAGTCATACTAAAAGCAATTTTAAATAAATCCGCATTAAAAAAATCAGATTAATTGTAGGAACATACTCTCAATTAACCTCTTTTTTCATGCTGTTTAAGGTGCGAAAGTTCGCATATGAGCTGGCCGAAAATAATGGCCTCAAAACTCCATGTTCATGGGAGAAAAAGCAGATGGCAGGGAAGGACTGGCTCACCTCCTTCCTCGAGCGCAACAAAACCCTGTCCATCCGTCGACCTCAAGCCTCCAGCATGTCCCGTTCCACCAGCTTCAACAAGACCAACGTGACAGCGTTTTTTAAAAACTAAAGACTGTCCTCACCTGCTATAATTTTGAAGCAAAGGACATCTGGAACATGGATGAAACAGGTAAAAATTTATATTTAGATAAATTAAAAAGCAACAGTGATTTGCAACAGCAACAGCAATAATTCATTTCATTTATTATTTCAGGTACCACAACGGTTCAAGTGCCAGACAAAATCATTGCCACCAAGGGGCAGCGCCAGGTCGGTGCTGTGACCTCTGGGGAAAGAGGGACATTGGTGACTGTTGCCTTTGCTGCCAATGCACAAGGCAACTTTGTTACCCCTTACTTTATCTTCCCAAGGAAGAAGTTTCAGGACCACTTCATCCGGGATGGCCCCCTTGGCTGCACTGGTTCTGCCAATGGATCGGGGTGGATGCAGGAGACAGATTTCTTGGCATTTTTACAGCATTTTGCAAGACACACCCGCGTGACCCCGGAGTCAAAGTTGCTGCTACTCTTAGACAATCATCCATCACACCTCTCTGTGGTAGCTATTGACTTTTGCAAGTCACATGGCATTGTACTCCTGTCTTTTCCACCCCACTGCTCCCACCGTCTTCAGCCGCTAGACCAAAGCATTTTTGGTCCTCTGAAGCACTACATTAACAGTGCAGCAGACAATTGGATGCGAATGAACCCTGGAAGAACTTTGACCATCTACAATATCCCAAGTCTTGTGGCTAAAGCTCTGCCTCAAGCTGCGACAGCAAGCAGCATTTCATCTGGGTTCGAGTGTACCGGTATCTGGCCCTTTAATCCAGATATTTTCAGTGAGACAGACTTTGCTCCAGCTTTTGTGACCGACAGTCCTGCACCAGCACCAGCTCCATCCCCAGTGCCAGTGCCAGTTTCATCACCAGCGCCCTCTTCATCGCCAGCTCCATCACCAGCTCCATCACCAGCTCCAGCTCCATCACCAGCGCCCTCTTCATCACCAATGTCTGCTCCATCACCAGCGCCTGCTCCCTTAAGACACCACCAACCTAGACAGAGCCCATTTGAGCTGCATCCCCATGAGTCTGCCATTCCTGTAGATGGTGAGAGTTTGTGTCTTTAAATGTGCATGTTGAGCCTTGCTAAGCATTTTTTTTTTTAATATTATCTATCCAGGTATGCTTGTGGTTCCAGGAACATCTAGTGGCACGCCAATGCAGAGGTTCAGCCCAGAAAAGGTTCGCCCATATCCAAAGGCTGGCTCGAGGAAAGAAAATAAAAGAAGAGGCAGAAAGAGGTGAGCAGAGTGTCGTTTTTAACTTGTCTTGATTTTCTTGCTCGTATAAAAACAAGCTGATTCTGACTATCATCTCACTGAATGTTGCAGGTCAACAGCAATACTGACCGACACCCCAGTAAAAGCTGCTTTGGAGGAGGAGAGTCGGCAGAGGGGCCAGAAAAAACAGTCCTCTTCAAAACGCCCAAAGAAAATGTTGTTTAGCGGACACACTGCAACCACAGTTTCTCGGAGCAATGATGAGGAATGTTTGCAATGTTTGTGGGGAGACATTTTCCTCATCTTTGCCTGGAGAAGTGTGGGTGCAGTGCATCTTTTGTCTGCTGTGGTCACATGAGGCATGCACTGAGGGTGCAGCTCATTATATCTGTCACAACTGTGATAATGAGTAAAGTCATTTCATAATTTTTATAAATAGACCAATTGCATGTTAAACATGTTCACGTTTACTTTTGAAACATTTGAAGCAAATGAAAATGTTTAAAACAAATATCTGATTCTTTTTGTTTCTGTTTTAAAGTCATTTTTATGATTGAATTCAATAAATTAATTCATTTAAAATGAAATAAGATTTTTTTAGATAAAGTGCATTGTATATTTACAATTGCATGTTAGCAAAGACATTGTTTGATTTTTTTTAATGAAAAACGACAGTAATTTAAAAGATTCCAGTTAATTTGATCACGTTACTTTTGTCCCACCTGCGTGTTACTTTCATCCTGACTGGAGGGTTCGAAAGTAGCAATGCGCAACTTCCATTCGACGTCAAACTATGCTGAAGTCAATATATATTGGGATGATTTAGCACCTGATATTGACAGAGCACACACGAAAGTAATTAATCGCTCCGAAAATTTTTTTTCGGTCTGTAACGTTATCTTTTAAAATGACATCTGTGTGAAAAATGTTACTTTCGTACCAGCTCTCCCCTATGGAATCACCGCACACCGAGGATGTTAATTAACCTTTTTTCCTTCATAACAAAGAAGCAAATTACGCATATGACAAAACAATTATTGTTTATTAGCTTGACATTCAGGCTTCATGAAACATTCATTTATTCTCTATACCCACTTATTCCTCACTAGGGTCACAGGGCGAGCTGAAGCCCATCCCAGCTGACTACGGGCAAAGGCAGGGACCCACCCTGGACAGCTTGCCAATCCATCGCAGGGCGCACTCACTATTCACACTCATACCTTTGGGCAATTTATTGTCTCCAATTAACCTGATATGCATGTCTTTGGACTGTGGGAGGAAACTGGAGTACCCAGAGAAAACCCACACGAACACAGGGAGAACATGCAAACTCCACACAGAAAGGCCCCAGGGCGGATTCGAACCCACAACCTTCTTGCTGTGAGGCAGCAATGCCAATCACTGCGCCACCGTGCCGCCTTCATAAAATATTTCACTTTGATGTTGAAGGCAAAACATGTTGCAAATGCGCAAATCGCCGGAGATGCAGGGAATTTGAATTTATCGCTTTAAGATGCGTCATCTCATCTGATACCTTTCCGAAGTACATTATGCTTCATCAGCACTCGTAAAGTTATTTTCCGTGCAATTTTCGTAAAATAGGGGCAGCATAATAACTTTCTCGAGGGGAATTAGGGGAACAGAATTAGACAAAACACCGTTGCTTCTAATTTCGCTGCGAACAGGGTCACAGACAAAGAACCCCCCCCACGCTTTTGAACACTTTTTGAAAATGAACGAAATGAACGAAAGGTTCGAAAGGTTCGGTACATTTATATGTATCAACTCGAAAGAGCCGATTCCTTGAAATGAATCGAACTGCCCATCGCGTAATGTATATTTCTCATCAAAGACTTACCCTGATCCAGGATCAGGGAGTTTGTGGGACATCTGCCCTCCGCGGCACCAGGGGGCGCTGCCAGCACAGACCACGACTCGAACAAATGGGACTGCGTCCTAACGGGAGAAAAAAATGACGTTTTACAATGATTGGGTGGACACTTGAAATTATGCACGCGCATACTCGGCTCGGGTAGACACTCGGGAAATTGCAATTGAGATTCATGTTTGAAGATCCATTCTCGATGGTTGATGTATGCGCTTACTCGTTGGATGTAATTTAAGTGGCTGCTGGGTGATTAATGAAATCTTACAAAAAAAAAAATCTTCTAGATTAAATATAATCTAGGAGGAGAGGGTATTAATTATGGAATTATGAAGAATGTAAAAATATAAAAACAGCTAAAAGCAGCACTGTTGCTACTGTTGAGGCCAGAGAGGTCCTATGATGGAGTTGTGGAAAATTACTTTAGTTTCTCGACCAAGTCAAACAAAGTGAAATTAAATTATAGATCGAATATGATCTGACTGTGATAAATTATAATAGTACACTCAGTTTTACCGATTTCTTTGGGGGTTTTTTTTGTATTTTTTCCATTATTTTTCTTATATACAGCGTGATTTTAATAAAATCTTATCCCACCAATAATCCTAACCTGTTGCACCAATGCAAATTTACAGTAGTCCTATGGCATATCAAAGAATCTGAGTTTAAGAATATTTGTTTATTCATTTTGTACTGCTGCAAAGCAGCTTTTTTATTGAATGAAGCAAGTTTTAGACTGTGCACCTAAACACGCACGAGTGCACCCACAGTCAAAAAATCCTAATTCGAGCCCTGTCTTATAATTCAATTTCAGCCATGCCCAGTATGAGGCTCTTGACTTAGACAAATGCACTTCCACCTGGAGGGAAATGCTCAGCAACAGATGAGTCAACAGACATGTGAGAACTCAAAGTATTTGTGTTTTTACTGTCTTTCTTATAAAAAATGACCAAATGAATCATTATGCCACAAGTATTTGAATGCTCCAGGAGTCTGCAGGACATGTCAGTGTAACTCTCTGATGCCTTCTCTATGTATGAAAGGGGGTCCTGTGTCATGATAATAGGAGAAATTGGGGATAATGAGCCAAAACCAATATGGTAGTGCTGGGGCTAAGATCCCCTTTTTGGTTTGGGGTAAGATGCCCCTAAGGAAGGAAGGCATCCTCCCCCATTTTGAGTCGTATTCATTCCGTTTTATGAGTTTTTTCTAAAAATTATGTTCTACGGTATTTATCGGAAATGTATATCAGACATGATGATTTTTATAAAGAACTTGGGAATGGAAAGTTAAGTGTATCCAAACATGTTAAAAGTATACGGCCATATGGAGTTACACAATAATGAATCATATATGCATCAATGAGGGCCTAAAAAGAAATATATTGGGTGAAATGCATTATGGTCACTTTAAATTTTAAAGACTTTTCATGGATACTCATATACGTTCCATACCACTACATGTTTATCTAATGCAGTGCCTCATATTTTTTAGTAGTCCACAAGATATAACCGTCTATTCCTTGATGCATTTAATGCCAACAGTACCTTGCCATCACTCGTGCATAGTGTCTAGTCAGTTAAGAAAAAGTTAAGTTTATGAGAATGTACCCCTTTCTTTCCCCATTTCTTTGGGAAGGAAATTTCTAAAAAGATGTTGATCTTTTGTATCACGTGTACCTGCCAATTAGGACAGCTATAATATGATAATTACGCATGTGAAATGCAGTAAAACCAGGATGTATTAGGCTTTACAACAGGGCTGCCCAACCCTGTTCCTGGAGATCGACCATCCTGAAGGTTATCACTCCAACCAAAGCAAACCACACCTGCTTTCCCAGTTACAGATCTTGACGAGCTGCTAATGAGCTGAATCAGGTGTGTTGAATTAGGGACAGAGTAGAAACCTACAGGATGGTAGCTCTCCAGGAACAGGGTTGGGCAGCCCTGCTTTACAAGTTATTCTAGATAACATAAGACATGGGGGGCATCTTACCCCATCCAGAAGGTATCTTACCCCAGGGGTGGGGTAAGATGACCTTTTTTTTAAAAAAAAAAAAAAAAGTAATTAAACATTTTAAAATATTTCTATAGTGACTATGTCATAAATATGTCATAAACGTTTGGTTTGTTTGTGTGTTCGTAACTGTGTTTGTTTGTTAACACTAGCGGCAAAACTAATGGCCAGATTCACCCCAAATTCGGTATAGGGATTACCACCGACCCAGAATAGATCCCTATTGAATTTCGTACAAGTAGGTGAAAATATGTGCGAGGGGCGGGGTTTGTTGTGCCTGGCACCACTTGTTAGGGGCCAGGCAGCGAAAGCTGCCCGGTACCTATTGTTTTTGCCAGTATTATTCTTCTTCTTCTTCTTCCTAGGAAACGCTACTTCCCATACATGAAAAATCACCAAACTTTGTACAAAGGTCCAGTCCCATACCAGATTGCCTCAGCTGCAAAAACAGGCCAATAGTCCTGATGGTGGCAATACAGCAAGCCTCTAAAATTCAAAATTTTGAAAATTCACAACAAATCAACCATATGTGCTACAGATTTGCAACTTTCACCAAAATGTAGCCCCAATACTTAAGAAACTTTTGTCTACTTGAACTTAGTACAAATCATGAAGTCTATCACTCTGTTTTTTTCAAAAACTGTAAAACTTATAAAACTTTTCTTGCCCCACAATTTTTGCTCAATTGTCACCAAATTTGCTGTACTGAATTTTCAGATCGTCCTCCACAAAAATACCACCCGGCATTTTGATATTTGAAAAATTGAGCCTTCAGTGCATGAAAACATTTGACTGTAAACAGTACTATAAACATATACCAGCCAATTCTTGATAAATACATTTTCAATCTTCCTGAAAGAAATTGATAATATTTTAGAGTCATGGTCGATGAAGTTTGCCAAATATCAGAATTTTTTTCTCAAAAACTGAATTTTTGAAACCATTTTGAATTCTGCTCTCATGGAACAATTGGAGTCAATGTAAGAATGGCATTTTTAAACATTAGATTTTCTCTTGTGAAGCAAAACACTTATTGCTAAAAACAAATCACCAACATTTCTATGCTGTCAAGCCGCAATTTATGTATTATCAGATTTTTGTCTTGATAACAGAAATTTTGTCATTTTGACAATCTTTGAAATCTTCCTTGACATCTGCTGCCTGGCTGGTGACTCCCTGAGTCGATTAATGAAGCCACAAACCTATTCTCACTTCTAACCAATTAGCTAAATGAGTTAGGAGTTGGTTCTTGGTGTCAGAGGTTGTGAGTACAAGCCCATGCTATGGCAGAATGGATATTGTAATGTTGATGTTCTTGTTATAAGCCTATTTAGGAACTTATTGTTTTCCTTAATAAGCGTTAAAATTTAAAAACTTTGAAAATTCCTACCAAACCAACCGTACGTGCTACAGTTTTGCAACTTTCACCAAAATGTAGCCCCAATATTTTAGAAACTTTTGTCAACTTAAACTCACTACAAACCTTCAGACCCAGCAACAAGAAATATTATTTTCTGATTGGCTGATAGCTCACTAATTAAAGACAGCTGTATGGATGGACTAAGCAGAAAAACCTGTCTTGGCCTCTGAGGTTTCATCACTTCTCAAAGTAAGAAATGTCATGTGTGGTGTGTGAGCGTGTGTCTCATGCCCAATGCACGAGACTAGAGAGCCCTTTTGTTGTTGCAGTATGTCTGCAGCAAGCATCTTCCTGTCATGTTGACGTCAAAGAGAGGGATATCTTCAACTGAGAATATTCATGCCTGAAATAATCAATCCATTATGAAAATAGTTGTGTATTAACTATTATGTAATTAAATAACTGATTTATTGACAAATCGTTGCTGCTTTATTTCTTATTTTAGTCCTAAAATGCACTAAAAGAAGTTTGAAATGCATGTAACTCTTAAAAGTTACTTGCTAATTAGCTCAGTGAGACAAAGGATACTAGGCTATTTGGTGTCAGAGATTATTAGTTCAAATGTCAACCAATGCAAAATGTATGATGTAATCCCACCTTTCTTGTTATCCTCCATTTTTTGCCTCTTGTTGCTCAGAATTGCTTAAATTTGCCTGGCCCCGATATTGCTGCAAAGCAGCTTTAATTATTTTTGTTTTTACTATATACACTGCAAAAAGTGAAAGATTAAAAATATTAGGTGAGATGAATTTACTTATTTTAAGACTTAAAACACTTATTTCTATCATAATTTTTCTTCGTAAGGCAAAAAATTGTCCTGATTTGAGGTAATTTTGACGAGCTTGCCAATGAATAAGAAAATTTCACTTGTCAAGCAAATAGTAACTTATTTTAAGTTACTATTTGCTTGACAAGTGAAAATTTTAAGTATGGAGGGGAGCATATGTTGCTCTAAAACCTTTATATACCTTTTATCATTCATGGTGCTTTTTGAAACATGCGAGTGTCCCACACCATATGCACTAATGCATCCCCATACCATCAGAGATGCTGGCTTTTGAACTGAATGCTGATAACAGGAGGGGTGGTCTTTCTCTTCTTTATCCCGGACAACACGATGCCCATGATTTCCAACAAGGATGTCAAATTTGGACTCGTCTGACCACAGGACACTTTGCCACTTTGTTACAGTCCATTTTAAATGAGCCTTGGCCCACAGAACACAGCGGCGCTTCTGGATCATGCTCAACAATGGCTTCTTTTTTGCATGATAGAGTTTTAGGTGGCATCTGTGGATGGCACGGCAGACTGTGTTTACAGACAGTGGTTTCTTGAAGTATTCCTGGGCCCATGCAATAATGTCAATGACAGAATCATGCCGATGAGTGATGCAGTGGCGTCTTAGGGCCCGAAGATCACGGGCATCCAGTAAAGGTCTTCGGCCTTGTCCCTTACGCACAGAAACTTTTCTAGTTTCTCTGAATCTTTTGATGAAGTTATGCACTGTCAATGATGAGACCTTCAAAGCCTTTGGAATTTGATGTAGAGGAACATTGTTTTTAAAGTAATCCACAATTTTTTTTTAGGCAAGGCTTCACAGGTTGGAGAGTCTCTGGCCATCTTTACTTCTGAGAGACTCAGCCTCTCTAAGACATCCCTTTTATAGCCAATCATGTTACACACCTGATGCCGATTAACTTGATTACTTGCTAAATGTTCTTTCAGCTGATTCTCTTATATATTAATTGCTTTTTCAGCCCTTTTTTTTGCATGTGTCCCAATTTTTTTGAGACCTGTTGCAGCCAGAAAATTTGAAATAAGCTCATTTTGTGGATAAAAATATAAAATGTCTCAGTTTCAACATTTGAAATGTTATCTATGTTGTATTGTAAATAACATATTGGCTCGTGTGATCTGAAAGTCATTGAATTTTGATTTTATTCACAATTTACGCTTCGTCCCAACTATTGGTTGTGCTATAAATAGTTGTACTGTTTTGCACATTTTTTTTACTAATGTGACACAATTTAAAGAGTGTGCCCTTCAGTTGATTTTGATGATAAGATGGAAAAAAAAAATATTTTGCTTGTTTGATGCTACATTGTGCGTGAGAGTCATTCGTTTGTTTGTTTGTTTATGGTAGCTTGCCTTCGTTTTGATATCAATAAATGTAGGTTACTATTGTCTTTTTCCTCAAGTAGATTTGTAAGCTGTTGAAAATACCACAAGTTTACCACATAAGATAAAATGTGGCAGTTGAACTGTGGCAAACTTTAAACAAGCATTTTTATGCCGTGCATTTTAATGTAAAAAATACAAGCACGAATTTCGCGCATAACCTGCACCATAAATCATAATGAACGAGCCAGCTGTGGGATCTCACGCCTGTTGGGGTCCTGTGGTCGTTGCTGCTGTAAGTTTAAAGTAAGCTAAGTGTCCTGAAATATGCTATGTCCGATCATAAACCTGCATGGATATCACTTTCCAAAGGCTTGATACGCTATAGCATTTTGTTAGATTAAATAGGCCTGATGGTATTAACAGAGATACTTTGGCATGAATGCGATCAGTGCGCATAGCCTGTTACAAGATCATGCGGGTCTTTCGCGGATTGGGCTTTCCTACTTAGGGGTGCCGTTGACCCTCCCTTTTTTTTTTTTTTTTTGCAACAGCACCTAAATAGCCCTGCAGATGTCAGTGTAGCTCTTACCATAAATTCAGAGCCAGTTTAACATCGTCCAGCAAAGGTAGAGCCTACAATAAAGGAAGAAGAGAAGCCACCCTGCAAAAATAACTTTTCAATCGATGAAACGAATAGATGTGGTTGGGAATATCCAAAAACATGTATGTTCATTGAGATGTATTCTAAAATAAACTTCTCTATGCCCTTCACTCTTCTGGTCTACCTCATCCCACGATGCTAAAAATCCGTATTCTGAGCATTAAATCAATTTTAAAAATCCGCAAATATACAGGAAACGATTCTGAATAGAGATATTTTATAATTGTTGAAGTACTTTGGCTCTGTATTTTCTAGATTAAGCTGACGTCATTGTACCTTTGCGAAATCTGCTTTAAAAATGACGTAGCACTGGAAACGTCACCATGTCGGTCTCTGGTCTCCATAAAGAACGGCCGTGACAACACTGAACCTAGCCTTCAGCGCTAGACTGACTGCGACCGAAAGCAATTGCTGAAAGGTAGATTGTAGGAGTGACCGGTTACCTATTGGCAGAATACTTGGTGGGCGGGCGTTGCTATGTAGCAGTTTCGTATGTGCCTAACAATAACCGGAGACAGGCAAGTTTGTGAGGAGGAAAAGAGGGCTCGGCTAAGGAGCTATACGTATGTTGTGTGCATGAGTGAGCCAGAGGGGAATAGGACTGGGGATTTCTGCATCAGAACAACAAGAGGTAAGTGTTTGACCGTGTGGCCATAATTTTTTTTCCGTACTACTATTTGAAAACCGGTTGCTGCGAGTAGTCTTCCGAAAGGTTTGCGAGAAAGCTGGTATTAAGCGCTGTATGCAAAGGTATTATCTCATCGGCTATCAACTGAGGAGGGCGAGCATGCGATGTGGGGAGGCAAGTGCAACACTGAACACTACCCTCAGGCTATGATAGGGAGAGAATGTAAGTTAGCCTATTCATTTTACGGGATGCCTTTTTCAAGTTCTGTCGGTGTGATGTCTTTTTAATACTTAACTCACGGTATCAGCTTGCAGATCTATCACAATTTGTGTACAGACACAGACTGTGAATGGCCAATGAAATCGTGTCCAGTCAATTACATGAGATGTCATAAAAATACTGCCATTGTCTGTCTAAGGATGGGTCGTTTCGTGGAATATCAATCGCAAACATGTATAAATTCGAGCAGTTCATCATTTTGCCGCCTTTACTATAGGCAATCAAGAATAGCTTATGAACGATTGAATGGCAATTAAAAATGCATCTAGAATGTGAGGATGAACTCGAAAATGGCTTGCCTATATGTGTATTTAAATTGAACTACTTTTTGTTTTGCTTCCGTCCCCGACGAAGACGCATTCACCTGCTTTGATCAGATGTATTTATTTTATCATTATTATGATGTGCTGGTTAATTATGAGGCCGGGGATTGTGCGTCAATTAGCTGGAGACCTGCCATTATATACGATTTTTTTTTCGTTTTTGGAGTTATCCCTTCATTTTCATGATTGACCCGAATTTTCTTGACATCCGTTTTTAATACAGAAAAAAATAAGGTTATATCGTAGTCTAGCCTCTCTTGCGGACCTTTTCCGTGATCTCTTGAAATACCTTTGAATATCCGCCAGGGAAGGAGTAGGGTAATTCGGGACGTCTTCAGTGTTAGTCTGGAACACCACCTCTCTTTTGCAAGGAGCACGACTGCAGTCTCGCAGAGCTCAGATGGGACCCACTGCGATCAGTTATCTTCGTTACAAACCGATTGGAATATCTACAATAGGCTATTGCATCGCAGTTAGAATACTTGGATTGGTCTCAATTAAAAGGCTCTTGACTATTTAAACGTATACCTTGTTAGTCGTTTATATTTGTGGTGTATATCACGTGTTTGGTTTATAAATTGTCTTCAATTTGTGGCTGTGACTTTCATATTTGTTGGGTTTGCTGATGCTTTTCTTGATGATGTTGCAATTGTAGGCACGTCGTTTTCTGGTCGGAAACGATGAAATTGAAACAAACACGAGGCAAAAAAATAAATAAATTACGAGAAAAGGAGCAAACACCTTTGGCCAAATCGTGAGATGTTGCGGAGTTTTTTTAATTGTAGTCTAAATCAATGTTGTTACATTATATCTTTCAGTTTTGTAGACAACTTTGAAACGATAAAAACCGGGATAACATTGTCCTAGATCTGTAATAGGATATAGGCTATTGCAGCTGTTGCAGGCAATTTGCTACCAGAGAAGCCATATAGCCTCATGCACGTTTCCTCACATCCTGGTCTCCTTTTATGAGTGCACTTATGTAGGCCTTTGTGTACCTTGACCAGTTAACACAATAAATCGGCATCAGAAGAGTTTGCACGTGAGAACATGGTACATTTTATGGATTTTATCATTGGAAATCAGATGCTCAATTGATCATCCCAATGCAAGTGGAAACTAAAACTGATGCCCGCCAGGTATTTTTCATTAGTATCAGCAAAACAATTACTGATAGCAAGTACGTCATTAGCTGCGAATGTAATCCAAATATGTGGATGTGAACATTTTTTATAATTTGATTTCCAACACTGGGTTGTTTTTTTTTATGGTGGGACTGAAGTTTTGGAAAGGGTTACTTTTGTTCCCCCTGCTGTAATATGTCAAAATGCTTGTAAGGGGCGCAAGAATTACTTTTTACTTTTATTGACATATGCAGTGTTGTTATTCAGATTTCCCAACCACTTTGGCATTAACAGCTGTGCTTTATTTTGTCTTTTATTTCTGGTCATATGTTTTGTTTTAAAAAATTTGATGGGGGGCGGAGAGTCAAACCCCAATGCTGTCAAATATCTGGGTGTGGACCTCCTTAGAATTTGATTTCCAACTTCGAGTTAATTTTTGAAGTAGGACTGAAGTTTCCATTTAATTGTAGCCTTTGTGGTATTGTGGTTCTCTGTGTTGTAAGTTGCAGAATAAGCACCTTTGCACTGGTACCAGTGCTCACCCTTTTAGTCTCTTGAAGTGGTTGCCAGTGGTGAGAATAAGTTGTATGCTAGGTATGAAATGAAGGATGTTCAGAAACTTGAGCAAGCCGTCTTGACTTTCAGGAAGTCAGTTCTCGCCTTAGAGTGATTCCAGATCCCTCTCATCATTGGTGTAGAAAAGGTTGTTTATCTAGTCATGATATTAAATTTGTTTTCTTATTGTAGATGTGTATCCTCTTACTGATGTTTGCATGGTGAAGGGAGAAGCATACCGTGTTATGCCTAAATTTTATCCTCACTTGGTTAACACTGATGTCTCTGATTCAGGAGGCATTTTGGCTTTCCAGTGTTGTAGGCTGTTGCAGCATCAATAGATATTGTGGGTACCAGCACCGTGGTTCTGTCATACATCATATGCATTACCAAGATCAGGGCATGTGATGGATGTTTCTGTCTTTATGTGATGTGGTAGGGATTTCCCATTCTATTCTAGTTTTGATTTGGAGACTGTAGCCTTGTGGCTGAGGTGTTTGACTGGGACTTTGCAATAGTTTGGGCCCTCACAATGAGCTTGGTGCAGCACTTTGGCCCCTGAGCAGGGCCCTTAACCCTGCACTGCTCTAGGGGTGTTTGGCTTAGTCCATTCAATAGCAAGTTGCGTTGGACAAAAATGTCAGCTAAATGACTAAGGTATTATCCTCTTTGTATGTGATGTGATGGGTAGTCCTGTGTCTGTCAGTGATGTTATGGGGGTTCCTGTCTCTGAGAGTGATGTGACGGGCGTTCCCTTCTCTATGAGTGATTAGACGGGCATTCCTGTCTCTGGGAATGATGTGATGGTGTTCCTCTCCTTGTGAGTGATGTGATGGGAGTTCCTCTCTCTGTGAGTGATGTGATGGGAGTTCCTCTCCTTGCGAGTGATGTGATGGGAGTTCTTCTCCTTGCAAGTGATGTGATGGGAGTTCCTCTCTCTGTGAGTGATGTGATGGGAGTTCCTCTCTCTGTGAGTGATGTGATGGGAGTTCCTCTCTCTGTGAGTGATGTGATGGGAGTTCCTCTCTCTGTGAGTGATGTGATGGGAGTTCTTATCTCTGTGAGTGATGTGATGGGAGTTCCTCTCTCTGTGAGTGATGTGATGGGAGTTCCTCTCTCTGTGAGTGATGTGATGGGAGTTCCTCTCTCTGTTAGTGATGTTATGGGAGTTCCTCTCTCTGTGAGTGATGTGGTGGGCGTTCCTCCTGTATGTGATGCAATATCAGTGTTTCTCTGTGATTTGATGTGTATATCTTCGTGTGTAATGTAATGGGTGTTTCTTTGCGAGCAATGAAATGGCTTTTCTGCTCTCTAAAAGTGATGTGATGGGTGTTATCTGAGTGATGCGATGCATGCTTTTCTCTCTGGGAGTCATGCACTGGATGTTTCTCTGTGAGTAATGGTCTTCTCCCTGTTAATGTGTCATATGACAGGTCTGGAGACTATTTCGTGACTGAATTTTCTAAGTGGGCCATTCAGAAGTGACATCTGATCAACTGTGGCAGGGTCTCCTAATCAGATGTGTGGTCAATGCCACAGCTATAAGTGACCAATTGGACAAAGTTTTACCTGCTGTTGTCCCTCTGAACTGTAACAAAGAGGATAAGATCATATCTGCTGATGTGTTCTTGGCTGAACGTCTAAGGGACCTTTTTATCATCTGACCTGACCTTTTTGATGTAAAGGGAGGAAGGGAGAGAACATGTTGAAAACGTGATAAAACATTGACATTTAACAACACGTCTCTGTCGTGTTGTTATCAGCTGAGAAACACTGATAGAAACACAGTTGGCACAGTTAGGGAACACACTGGCATATTTATAACTCACAGAGCTTGATGGAGGATTGTGTCGTGCGTCGCGTCAGGCTGTCGAGAAAAGGCATCTTTAGTGTTGATTTTAAACACTGCTAGATGCACTGTAATAACTTTTTGCTTTGCCATGCAATGATGTGCACTCAGGCATGCATTTCTTACTGAGGGTGAATTCCAGAAGCAAGTGCTTGTCTTTCTGCCCAGTATCTACTGGATTTAGAGTGGAATGCATTGGTTCACCTGCATCAAGTTGCCATAGGAGCATGTCTGTTATATCAATTACTCACCGCCTCCAGAAATAGATTTGTGTGATGTCATGGCATGTTGGCACAACATTGTGTTTTACATTGTAAATAATGGTGCCCTTTGTGCAACCAATCAGAATTGCAGGATTACAAGGTCAGACGATCTTGTCATCCAAAGGAGATATGGGCCATTAACCCTTTGAGCGCTGAATAAATTTACAAGGAATTAAAAATGTAGTTATCCTGAGCTGTTGAAAACCTATCATGTGGCAACTTGTTTAAGGGAGCTTTTTTAAACAAGTTGCCACATGATAGGTTTTCAACAGCATCTGATTTTGATATCTTACATCATTGGGCAACTATAGTTGCTTATGGCGCTGAAAGGGTTAACAGACATAAGGCAAGTTTTGAATTGAACTAACATGCAATTAATTATGACTTTGCCTGTGAAAAGAAGAAGTGGATGGAGGAGTGGATGTAAAATTATCTCTAACTATTTTCTATCCCTGTGTCCTTGGTAGTTTTTATTTGTGTTTCGGGCTTTTCTAGTGAAGAAATTGCCATCCTTCTCAAAATGATCGAATATTCGGGAACTGCAGTGGAATGGCCTCTTGCTTATGGCTGACCTTATGTAATGCCTGTCAATTTGCATCAGCATCTTCTTCTTTAGTCACGGTGCTCTTTTAAATGAACTAAATAAGTGCATACAGGCGCTCCACATAACCCCCGTCTCCTAGGCTCCTACCTCTCCCAGTGGCGAGTCCCGTGTCCCATGTAATCTCCCATCTTCAGTCTCCTCGGCCTGCCCTGAACCGTGGAGCGGGCGCTGGCCTGCCTGGCCACTGAAGCAACAGTAATGATATCTGCTATAAATAACTGTCTTTGCGGCCCACAGCCTCCACGAGGCTGAAAGAATTGATGTTAGCACATCGGTGTTAAGAATTGGCGCGAGAACATTTGGCAAAAAAGGACGAGTCAACAGAACGATTAAAAATGAACTTTCTTTATTTTCAAACAGAATATGGTTTACACCCTTTTGTAAAAAAAAAAAAAAAAAAGTAATTGGTATGTTAATTTGAACTCGTGTTTTCGGGGGTAAATTATGCCTTCTCATACTAAGAAGTGCACAGGTAGAAGCTGAGCCTTATTTACCCTCTCACTTTGTCTCAGACAGTTCTGCTGTGGTCAGCATGTGTGTATAGTGGTACCCACTTTCAGTCTTGTTAAATTTTAGAAGAGCCTTCATCGGTCTCTGATACTTGAGATCCTGGAGTACACAGAAGCTGCGCCGCGTGTTTCTGTCTCTCCAAAAAACTTAGACTTACTGTATCTGATAAAGTCTGACGAGTCTTAAGCCGCTTTCACGGACCACGAAACAAAAATACGACAGATTACATTCAAAGTCAATGCAATTTGAATACACGCAAAATCGTGTATTCGCGTCTTTGCATTGACTTTGAATGTAATCTGTCGTGCGAAAAATTCGTGTCGCGTCCGGTGTGAAAGCAGCTTTAGAATGGTGGTTATCACAGATTTGATCGCGGGTGGGTTTGTGGGGGGCATTTAGACACTTTTAGCTTTTATAAGTTCATTGCCCATGCCTTGGCTGTGCTTCTTTTATGACCCAGGGTGTTGTGTTTTGTAGTCTGGCAGTGGCTGTAGATACTGTATCTAATTGGAGAATTACATGAAGGACCTACAGGATGATTCTGGAGGCTGGTTGATATGAGCCTGTGGAGGTGTCATGTGAGCAATAAAATCATGCCTGCTCTCCACCTTTCATCTACAGTACAGCATGTGCTGAAAAATTCAAAATTGCTGGTTTATTGCTCATTTCATATTTCCTGACAGTTAACTTGAGTTCTCCTTTGAGGCTTTAAAACTGAGAGTTATTCTGTGGAGGCCTTTGCTGAACATGTGATAAGCTATTACTGGAACCACAGTATTACACCATGCAGGGTCCTACCATGCCCTGCTTATTTTATGAGAATTCTGGGGCTCTCAAACGACCAATAGATATTCATATATTTTATTGAGAATTGTTTCATCACAGTGGGAGAATGAGGTGCTGGAGGGCGTTCACCCTTGAACTAATTCAGTAAATGCTTTCTCGATGGATGTCTCATAATGTGCAATAGATGGTTATCAGTGGGGAGCCTGTGGAGTTAACACCTCAGAGCTTGTAAATTTGGAGGATGGTGTAGGCGGCATGTAAGCAATGACAAAAATGTTGAATTTGTTGCGTTTATCAGAACTGGCCTTTCGCCTGACCTCATGTTAAGCTTACCACATGGAAATATATGAGGGCTTTTATGTAAGGTACAGTAAAATGCTGAGTGCTGAAGTGACTATTGACTCTCTTGGACCTAGGCATGTAATCATCTGCAGTGGAGGGGAACGCGCTCGTCATGCCATATCTGTGGCTACATGACGCGCACAGCTGAATGCTGAAGATAACAGTGACTGGAGCCAATGTTCTAACCCTCGCTTTGAAGCAGGATGTGTATGGCACTGTTTATGGTGGTGGTGGCAGCTGGCTGGCCGGTGAAAACTCAGACTTGTGTTTGTGCCTGCCCTCTGGGAGCGAGCGGTCACACTTTTGGGACCCCTGCAGGAGTGTCGGAGAGAGACTTGTTTGGTGTAAACACAGCAGCCCCCTGGCCATAGGACGGGGGAGACGGTGCTGCCTGCTGACAAGTGACCACAGGAAGAGGGAGTTGGAGGGAGAAAAAGGAAAGATGGACAGGAGCAGAGGAAGTAGGGATGGAGGGATTTGGACTGGATTATGAGATGGGATGATGTGAACCAAGCGGTTGCTGGAAGGAGATGAATGAAAGACAGATTTTAGATGGGGAGGTAGTAAGGCGGAGGAGTGGATAGACTCACCCCCACGTTCGGGATGTTTCAACCTCTGATTAGACACTTTGCTTCCTCTCATCCTTTCATTGTTTCTCCTCTCCCCCTGCCTTTCATCTTTCCCTGTAATGTCTTGCATGACAGGATGCAAGTGTTCAGTGTTCTTTTGCAATTTTGCAATGATAGTGTCTCACTCAGATGATAATATTGCCTCAATTTCAAAAAAGTAGCTTGAGCTGTGAAATTGGCCCATCTGCAGTATTAACTGTTTGATCTTGCTGCTTCATATGGACATGTCCCCACCTCTGTTTCTGCATTGGCTGTTCATGCTCTGTCTCTGTTTCTGCACTGGCTGTTCATGCTCTGTCTCTGTTTCTGCATTGGCTGTTCATGCTCTGTCTCTGTTTCTGCATTGGCTGTTCATGCTCTGTCTCTGTTTCTGCACTGGCTGTTCATGCTCTGTCTCTGTTTCTGCACTGGCTGTTCATGCTCTGTCTCTGTTTCTGCACTGGCTGTTCCCGCTCTCTCTCTGCCTTAGCTGTTCATGCTCTGTCTCTCTTTCTGGATTGGCAGTTCACGCCTTATCTCTGCATTAGCTGTTTGCACTCTGTCTCTGTTTCTACATTGGCTATTCATGATCTGTCACTGTTTCTTTATTGGCTGTTCATGCTCTGTCTTTGATTCTGTATTGGCTGTTCATGCTCTGTCACTGTTGCTGCATTGGCTGTACATTCTCCTGCTGCCCTCTGCTTGAGGACAGGATGCAGGAGCGGAGAGGATTACTGCTCTCCCTCCCACTGCTCCAGCTCCTGTTAATAATGATTTTGGCTCAAGAAGCAGGGCTTCAGAGTGAACTCATGTCTGCCTCGCCTTTAGCGGTGATGAGTTTATGCTGTTTGGTGCAGCAAGGTTCTGCGCACAGGAATGCTGGAATGTTGACTTGTTTTTGAGGAAAGTTAGCTGGGTCATTCCATATGAAATCACCCAAAATGGGGGGTGCTCCCAGCTTGATGGTCTCAGAATTGCTTCATTTGGTGATATTTTGTTGCCTTTGATGAGCAAATCAAATCGCAGGTGGTTTCAAGTTGATATCTCGTTCCGTTCTCATTTTATGGGCCCCTGAAAAAGGGGGCGTGGACCACGTTAACCCTCTGGTCACAGTTTGTGACCATTTGAAATGGTTATAACCGATGAACTGATAAGGATACAAATTTCATTCTTTCAGGATATGTTTATTCTGTCTAACAGTCTGCAACAAAGCTTTAACAATAGTGTTTAACCCTTTGTGTGCTTTGTAATTAACCCCTTAACATTGAAATTTGGTTTACGCATGTGCCAAACATGTCGATTTCAAATGAAATATTATGCATGTATCCTTAGAATGTTCCCTTTGCCATTTACATTATTGATAGTATACCTGATGGAGTTTCAAATGAAGGTAAAAACATCTTTCTATCTTCATCCAATTTGGAGAAACGTTAACCCCTTTTCAGCTAATGACCGAAACGGTGCACTTTTTGACCCTCATTTTGACCATGTGGGCCTGTTTTGATTTTCAAAAAGTTGGCCTCAAATGAAAGCTTATTCAAGGAACTTCTAAATGCACCACAATCAAACTTGGAACAAATACTCCTACTTGGAAAAATTAGACCCCTTTTAAGTGCTATTTGCACATCGGCACAACTACTCTCAGTGTACAGGTGAATGTACAATAATGTACAGGGAATACTGAACTCCACTCATTTATTTCTACTTTCAGTTGCATGCTCTTTGATCATTTGCAGCCTGTGTCATTTTCTTGTATTTGTTTTCCCAGTAATTTCAAGATAATGTGATAGACTAGGCAGAATTGTTACTAATGTGGATGAAACCCTTCAAACTGTACCTGCCCCTTCATGCCCTTTATTTGCGAAAAGGGAATAGGGTAACTTTAACTGCTTGAGCCTGGTTTCCTTCTCTCTTGTGCTCAAGATTTCGATTAGAAATACTGCCTGTAGATGTCAGTATAAAGGTGGTAGGTGGATCCCCTTAGTAGGCCTACATGGTTTCTGAAAACAATGGCTGAACCATCATCTTCTTGCGAATCTAATCCCCCATGCACTGTTGGCATTGTGAATGAGTCTGAAAAGGAATGCCGTAAAAACACATATGCAAGGTAGGTACTGAACATGACAACAATAACTTTGAGGCATGACATGATCAATGTCTCCAAAAATAGGTCCAGTATGCTTATGAATGTAGGCAATTCAATTCAATTCAATTTATTACTGATATGACCTCCAATCCAATCCAATCTCAGACAAAGCCCCTTTACATTTTTTTACATTTGCTGATGTGCAAATAGCACTTAAAAGGGGTCTTATTTTTCCAAGTAGGAGTATTTGTTCCAAGTTTGATTTTGTTGCATTTTGTAGTACTTTGTATAAGCTTTCATTTGAGGCCAACTTTTTGAAAATCAAAACAGGCCCACATGGTCAAAATGAGGGTCAAAAAGTGCACCGTTTCAGTAATTGGCTGAAAAGGGGTTAATGTTTCTCCAAATTGGATGAAGATAAAAAGATGTTTTAACCTTCATTTGAAACTCCATCAGGTATACTATCAACAATGTAAATGGCAAAGGGGACATTCTAAGGATACTTGCATAATATTTCATTTGAAATCGACATGTTTGGCACATGCGTAAACCAAATTTCAATGTTTAGGGGTTAATTGCAAAGCACTCAAAGGGTTAACCATTATATTAAAAGGTTTGTTGCAGACTATTAGACAGAATAAACATATCCTGAAAGAATGAAATTTGTATCCTTATTAGTTCATCAGTTATAACCCTTTGAAAATGGTCACAAACTGTGACCAGAGGGTTAACATGGGCCACGCCCCCTTTTTCGGGGGCCTTTAAAATGAGAACGGAACGAGATATCAACTTGAAACCACCTGCGATTTAATTTGCTCATCACAGTCAACAAAATATCACCAAATGAAGCAATTCTGAGACCATCAAGCTGGGAGCTTGGGTGATTTCGTATGGAATGACCCAGCTGGTCTGCTTCATGAGTGGTTGGAAGACGGCACATTTTGGTGATATTAGGATAATGTGCTGTTGTGGTTTATTATACATTGAATAATTTTGCATTTGGTTGATGAATGACAATTGTGAAATTGGTGACTGTCTTTACTCTCTTGAAGTATATTTTTTTTATGGCATCATTGTTGGTTACAACCTCAGTATCCAGAGATCCAGTTTGTTTTTATTCCGGCCAGATTATGGATTGTTTGGTGCCTTTGCGCCAGTTTCCTCATGGCGCGCGTCCGTTTCAAAACTGGTTTGAAAAATCTTCACTTGCGCTGACAAGGGATTTAATGGCGGTGCTGTACAGCACTAACTGCAAATGGCTTTTCACAGTTAATGTGGATTAACATTGGAAAGACATGTTATTGAACATGCTGTTTTCGTACGTTATGTCGTGTTGCTTTACCATTTATTCCATTACATTATTACCCTACACTGCTCTCCTTTAAGGCCATAATTCAGGCTCTTTGATTGATCTTAATATAAATTATAAGTAATGATTTGTGCTGATGGATTTATTGCGGAGTGCACGACGGCAGTCTGCTGCATGCTCTGGGTCTCTCGCTTTTCTTGCAGTTGCCTGTCCATGACCCAGTGCCTCTCTTATGTGCAGGCACCATGAAAGGCAGAAGGATATGGACTACAGGCTTGGCATTGGGTGGAACCTCTTTGGGTTCCTTGCCGCATGTAGGCTGAGACCCATTACAGGCTTGCAAAAGCTTGGGTCGAACTGACCCGGATGGGTAGGGCAATGAACACGCAAGCTTATTAACTAAAGGCAATGAGTGCGGGTGATTTGTCTAAGTGTCGGCAGCTTGGCGAGGCTGACCCCTTTCCCCCTCAGACACCCCATTAATCAGAGGGGCTCCAGTGTACCCAGCCTTTTGTCCAGCTAACGTGCTTTTCCCCTGTAGATGCGAGAGATCCATGGCTGCTGCATTGTTGCCAGTGTCTTCATCCTCTGGTGCTGCTCTTGCCAGCAAATGGAAGTTATTTTTGCTACTTATGGGCTGTTTTAATTCTCTTTAAATCCCCCATGCCTTCTATATCCTGTGTGCAAGCCATAAAATGTCCATTAGCTTTGACTGCTATTTGGATATTTGATCACAGTTTGACGTCTCTGGTTCAACTAATTTAAATGGTGTCAGTTACTTGATATGTAAGGACGATGTAAAAGTTTGTCCTTAAACTGTGAATTTTGTCACGTAAACTTTTGTTGAAACATCTGGAATTGAGATAAGGATGCTCCGGCTATTTGGTGTACGCCCCCCCCTTTGTGAAATGCGGTTTATTTTTCTTTAGTTGAAGTGTCATGCAGTGGAACAGAATTGGTTTTTGGGCAGACCATTCTGGTGATTGAATTTCATATTGATTTTATCACATTTCAAACTTGATTTAGGATGTATTTTTGGGACGGCTGTGACAGTTTCAGGCTGGGGAGGTTTTGGGCCCAGTGGGGCTGTAAAACTGACAGTCCCCTGAAATGCAGACACTTGAGCAGAGCTCCTCCCTCCTGCTCTACCTGATACTCGAGCAGACAGAGCATGAGACTGAGAGAGAACAGCTTAGCACAGTTCTCCATGAATAATGGAGGGCTCTATTCTTCCACCGGCTGCCCATTGTCTCCATTCACTCCCGCTCACTCTCAGAATAAAGGAAAAAGTTCACAGCAAGGGAAGGTGTGAGAATTTTTTGGGGGCAGATGGATGAATAAATGACCCTAAGAAAGAAAAGGGGAGAAACGTGTGATGTTTAAGCTACTGTTACGAAGCTAGAAGAATATTTGTTATTTAAAAACTTGAAAAGACTCGGTCTTGAGTTGGGAAGGGTGAGGTGGACCCATGAAGAGGCAGCTATACTTTGCTGTTATGAATTAAAATTTAATGTTGCGCTTGTGCCCAGTGCAAAATTGTGTAAGGGAGAGGATGAGCCAAGCTCTTGAACAGCCTAATCGTTACCATAAAGTAGAGCCAAAAAGGTTTATTTCACCTTCTTTAAAAGGCGCTTGAAAGCTTGTCCAGTACTTTGGTGTTTGCATTATTGAAATTGCCTGACGCCGTGCCTTAGTCCAAGATTTATTTCTTTCCTTGTCTCTCAGGTTTGCATTAACTGCAGGTCATTAAGCACTATGAAGCAGGGAGAATCCAGCCTGGCAGGGCGGTTGGTGTTGCATTGCATTGTGGGAGCAAAGATTACTGACAATGTTGGAGGGGCTGTCTAAGGGTCTGGAGCACTACTCTGTGGTATTGGCAATCTCTTCTGTGCTTCCCAATCCATCTCTTGTTTTTTTTTTTTTTTTTTTTTTTAAATGAGACTGCTTTACTTTCCCATGCATTTAGCTCTTCCTGTGAACTTGCAGTCATTTACCTTGCAAGGAAAGGGAGTAATGATGCAATTTGAAATCACACTGTCAATATCAGTATTTAGGCTTTTTTGTTGCTTTGTTGTAGGAATAGTATGTGCTTCTATTTTTTTTTTCAACTGTCCTGTTTTCAAAAGGAAGAGGGAAGTGTGTGGTTCACTGTGGAGTTTAGAGAACCCGTGTGCTCTTTGAAATCGACTCGGTCATGGCCCCGTTCACCTTCGGTCAAGAGCCTGTGTAGGAACAAAAAGTTCATAGCAGTGTTTTGTTCCTCCTTTCTTAAAAGTGCTGTTGCGCCACTCTGAACCTCCGTGAAGGTTACGGCATTCAAACATTCAGGAAATTTTTACTATACTATAAGCCTAGTTGAGCTCCGTGGTTTTGTGAGGGGAGTCCTTTGAAGCCTCCTCTGACAAGGCCCGACTTTGAGAAGCTTGCCAGTGTAGGTCCTCCTCCTTTGCTTGAGGTAGGTTAGTCCTCGGTGGGAGAAAACTTCAATCATGTCTGAAATGTTAAAGGGGCGGGCTTACCAGAACTGTGGGGGTGATGGAAGGCCTCGTGGGCGAATGGAGAAGGATAAGATGGGAGGGGCCGAGGCAGCTCTGTGATGTGTGGTTTCAGGGTGTCTGGTTCCACGACAATAAGCTCAGGTACGTGGTGTCATATTAAACAATGGGAGAGAATGTGAGTCACCTTATGGTTTTCCCTGCCCCGACTCTTCCGCTAACCTACGCTTCTTTTCCTCATGGGCACAACAAACAGCATCATTGTTCAGTGTGTCTTTTGGGCCAGGTCACGCAGTAACAGAGTTACAAACTTGATGTATTTTGTTTCATAGCTCCAAAACTACGTAAGATAGAGTTACAATTTAAATGGCTTTGTGTAGGTCCTCCCTAGTACTTCAAAAAAACAAAATGGCCAGTTTTTGTTCATTTGATTTATTTTGGGTGAAAACGACAAAAATCTGGTCAGTTTTTTACTGGTCCGTTACCACGTGACCTGGCCCTTTTGTAATGCTCTCCATTGCACAAAGGTCTTCCCTATATTGCTTTAGAACTGCAAATAATGTCTAACCCATGGGTCTCAGGACATCCGAAAACCATTGGGGGAGTCTTCAAGTGCACTACAGTAACCACACAGTAGGCCACCACTGTTTCTTTGTGTTCTCCTGAAATGTGTCCAGTTTCAGTCACTGAGTTGCCAGACTGAATGAAATGTAGACTGAAACAGATGTGAAGCCAGGATTTTTTCCCCATCATAGATTTCCAGCTTTAAACAGTAAGGACACTTGTATCCTCAAAAATGTATGTTAGGTGCAGGATCTCCCGTAGGAGGGCAGTGTAAAGATGATGTTAATTGTGTAAGCTCAATAAAAAATGAAGTATTTAATTTCATTATACAGTGCTTAACAACTTTATTAGACCACCTGTCATAAAAAATGAGAACACAAATATTTAAGAGATTTGTCAAGAACTTGTTTAAAACTAAAAATTATTTTGTTATTTCTTTGGCAAAAAAAGAACTGAAACCACTAAATTCACCACTTTTTCACACATAAAAACAAACAAAAAAAAGAACTATTTACTATGGCCTCCTTTTGCCTTGATAACAGCTTGCATTCAGCCACTAAAACAAATTTTTACGTTCAGGAATGCAGGAAAATAACTGTTATTTGGCATCTTAATCAAAAAATAATAGTGTGCTTAACTAATTTTTCTGCTTTTTTGTAAAATGGTAAATTTGAAAATTCATGGATAACAACAATAATTATATTTTAACATTAAAAATACCATTTCATTTAAAGAGTTTGCGCATACTGGTGGATTAACCATGACAGAAACATAAAAATTCTTTTGGTAATTACCAACACTGTTAATTAAGGGCAGCTGTGGCATAAACCTAACACTGGGTGGTGGTCTAATAAATTTGTTTAGCACTGTACATGTGGTGTAAATGCAGTAAAAGGGGTGGAAAAAGACATAATTCCAGTGCACCCAATACACAGACATGAAGGAATATGGGACACAAAGAGGTATGCAAATGCAGACATGCGAATACACGTGTGCGTGCTCAAAAGAGACGCAAGCTCGCACACACATTCAGTCATTTTGCTCGTTATTTCTGCCCCAGATGAAAGGAAGCAAGCCGTTAATAGCCGGTAGAGGTACCGTAAGGCAGGAGACGCTGAGCTGCTGGGCGGTTGCTGGAGTTCGGGGGCCGACGTTTTCGATCTAATGAAAGAGAAAAGCCGAGCGACCAAAACAAGCCCCATAAATACAGGCTGTCTCCCAGATATTGTGAGCTTGAGTGTGGGGATTGGGAGTAGGTGTTGGGTGACATGTAATAAAGGCACCATGGGGTTAGCGCTCCGGGGGATGAGTAATAACGATGCTTGGTGCAGTACTGTATAAATAACCCTTCAGTCAATAACAGAGCTGAAGCACCTTGGATGGGTAGATTGCTGTAAATTTCTGCGAGTACATGGCTGTAATTGAATCAAGCCCCCTCCTTAGACCACCTGGGTGATTACCATACGAAAGATCAGCTTTTTTTTTTTTTTTTGGGTGATTCTCACGAAACTGTCCTGACTTTTGCAAAAAACAATTTTAGGTCAATTTTGCTAGTTTTTTCTCTCATTAGTAGCAAGCAGGGTCTCAATTAACTGGGTCAATTAAAATGAGAGATCAATACATGTTTTTTAATACATTTTCAGAATGTTTTATTGAGTCATTAACCAAATAAGTTCATTACTATCACACATTTTCAATTGATGATAACTGAATATGTATGAAAGGTAGACCTTTTATTTTTTTCATGTATGTTCTATTAATAGTTCAGAATAGCCACAGTGTGTAAACATTCAGAAAAATGTTTATTGATATAATAACTTTAGTCATTATGTTCATTACCGTAACAAAATTACATGTTTTATACTAAATTTTTCCTGTAGTGTAAATTTTACAAATAAATAAAAAATGTCAATTCAGTAATCTGAAAGGACTTGACAAATAGTTCCTGTGCAAAAATAAAATTTGAAGTTATCACTCATTCCCATCCAAACATTTATATACAGCAAGTGTTATGGTAATGAAAAGCTGTTAAGGTAATGAAAAGCTTTGTTACGGTAATGACCTCACATGGCATTCATACATCATAGAAGCCATGTTTTTAGTATTCACAAATTAGGCTATATGGTCCAATCTTTTTCACTGTTTATCATGTAAGGCTACATTAGAGTTGCTGAGTGATTAGATTGCCTTGGGTATTGAAAAATTAAGCTTGACTTTACAAAAAACAATGAATCAAGAGCAATTCATAACAGAATAACAGAAGGTTTAATGCAACCACAATCAATACAATGTATACAATAACATTTTCAATTAATTAAGAGCAATTCATAAAAAGTATAAAAGATATTAAAAAGTTGAACGTTAGCTGAATAGCTGAAAGTCTTGAGAGCATTTTAAAGTTTGAATGAAGTCTCTAGCTGAAAGTATGCTGAAGTAGTTGAAGTTTAAAGAGGCTGAAGATTTGAAGGATTTGAACATTCTCTCCATTCATTTTGAATGAGAAAAATTTTTCAGGAAAAGCTTAATATTTTAAAAAGTATAAATAACTTCAAAAAGTTGAATGGAAGCCCTAATGTCCTGAACAAGCTGAACGTTTTGATATTTGAACGGTTTTTCTAGCACAAAGTATGAAGGACTAGTTAGACTGCAAAAAACGGCAGAAGAACTCAGAATAATAAGGACATATAAAGATTTGGATAACAATAGTGTGAATGCTGACTCAGCATTCACACTAATAACAGTGTTTCCCACAGAATTTTTGGAGAATATGGGGGCACATGTGTCCTGGCTGACTGATGTCTGGGGGTCATTCTCACTTTGTTGAGCGGGGGGAATCATTCTCATTTTGTTGAGGGGGGGGGAATTGCACAAATTCCGTGTCTTCCAGTACCTTTCCTATTTTTCCGTTTTTTTTTTTTTTAAACGTGCGTGTATGCTCAACACGCGCAAATTGCGCATATTGAGACTATGGCGGCGGTAAATTAGACTGTGGCGGGCCTCAAAAAAACGAGGGTAAACATCGAGGTAGCTTTTCTCAGGTGGAAAGAGCTAATGAAGGAGAAAGACTTTCAAAGGGTCACTGAAGTTGCCTGCTTTCTTCTCGACCAGTAAGTAAATGTTACTGTCTAAATTACAAGCTTTTTTCATTGCTTGGTTGTGTAATTCGTTATATAGGCAGCATAACAGTAGAACATGTATCGGTAAATGGCGTCATTGGTGAATAGCAACATAGGCTATGTTTGATGGAATAAGGGTTGCATTTCATCATGCCCACTACCTCCATCAGTACGTTTCTTAGGAAAATAGACAACAGTGGTAAATGATGGTCTCACGCCTGCCATCAAGTTGTAATTTTATTGTTTGACAGGCGTCTGCGGGCAAATCCAAGATGACAGACTCGCGTTTGACAGTTGTAGGGAGCAATTTTAGCAATTTTGATGATTTAGCAACTGAAATTCAGTCAAGAAAATTTCGAGTTTAATTTCTTGTGCTGCTATATGTGGTAATCCATGTTACTGATGACACACCGGGTTGCTAGGGCACGCGCAGCACGCATTCGCGATATCAATATTCTAAAGCCCCCTCTCAATAATAAAATCCCCCAAAACATATTGGCGCCTCCTTATAAAATCGTACTGGGAAATAAAAAGCCAGAAAAAAAGCGGAGATTAGATACGGAATTCTTTCTACGCAAGAGTGAACTACTCCTTCTTTCTGTGTATCTCCCCATTTAAAACTACCAAGGTGGATACTGCAACGCGCTGTATTGGAATTTTGGCATACTCAGGTATGGTATGATATTACTAATGAGTAAGCTGACCAGCGGGGAGTGGGGACAATTGCACTGTGGCACGGTACCGAACAATCGTACCTTGTGCGAAAGCCGTCTGAGAGTTTGTATTAAAAGCAAACACTCCGCCGTAGACCGCAGTTCAGCATGGTATTGTGAAGTGACATTGGAGGTCATGATGTCATAGCTTCTTGGTACATAAGGGCTACCGTAGTTGCAACACGCCTTTGAAAAAGCGAGGCGCTAGAGAGCACTATTCGTTTGAATGTAAAATATAATTTCATCGCTTGATGGGAGGAATTCCTACACAATGTTCCTTTAAAAATCACAGGAATGGGTCACAGACTTACTTTTTTTACATGCTCAGAAATAGTGATTTTTCAACTTCTCGTTTCGGCAAAATGAACACTAATGTGGTGGTCAGCATAATTTCCCGAGCATGTCGAAAAAAAAGTAAGTCTGTAACCCATTCCTGTAATTTTTTATGAATTTTTAAAGGAAAAAAAAAACAAAATTGGCTAAAAAAAATAAAAGGAATAAATAAATAAATGATAAAAAGAATGCTGCTACAGAGATACATTTGGAATGAGGAATTATTAGAAATATACTTGTATCAAGACTGGCAGTATGATTTAAATCCATTCAACTTTGCTTACTCTAGTCAATACAGTTAATCTCCGTTTCTGTCTACTACTACTCCTAGTACCAACCAACCCCTACAGTATAACCCCTAGAAAACCAACCACAAAATTTGGAGCCCTGATTATACATATATAATAAATTACCGTAACACTTCATTTCATTACCGTAACAGCCTTGTATATGTTACGATAATGAATGCAGAGCATTACGGTAATGAGTGGCAGTCCCATGTTCCTAGCAATAATTAGCATAGCTAGCATGACTCGGCAGAAATATTTTCACTAACAGTTTGGCTCTATAAAAGTTACTTTTCCACAGAACATAAAATAATTATCTTCAAAACTATTTTAGATATACCCTGTTATGGTAATGAACAGTAGTAGTGTGCCAAGGGGTATATATAATTATAATCTTTAATATATCTACTAGAAGAACTTGAAAGATGATCTTACCTGGCAGCCATTTTGCAACTTCTCTTCCACACAATGCATCATGAGACAAAAAAACTTTATTTATTGGAACACAGGGATTTTAATGGAGCCAAATATCTCTGTTACGGAAATGAACTGTTCATGCTCCGGACACATGTATTTGGCCCAGAAAATAATTATTCACAAATGGTTGGCCCAAAATGGTAACACTGCTAGTTAAAGGGTATAACCCCAACCATTTTTTGTATTTATATGTATATTAAATTATGGGGATGTATTGTGATAATTTTGGGTTTAAGGTAAAAAATAAAAGTCCGGACACGTTACAGTGATGAACTTTTTGGTTGAAATGTTGTCATAAAATATAGAGTAATCCATCAAATGCAAAGACAACAGTAGTCCTACAATTAGTACATACATAGTTTTATATATAATACAAAAGTATGATTGTTGTAGTAGTTTAGTCTATCAAATCCTTACGGACATGACAAAATGCAGTTTTGTGAGAATCACCCTTTTGGGCGGGGGGGTGTTATGGCTCGCAGCAGGGGGTGGAGTGATTGAGGTGGGGGTCACAAGCCAAAGAATAATGACGTTAATGCGTTGTGATGGTGTGTCGAGAAAATTTGCTCTACACGTTGGGGGGGTGTGGGTGAGGGGGGTGGGGGCCTCTCTTGTGCGCTTGAGTTTGTGGTTATTTTTCTGTGTGGATTTCTGTTTGCACTCTTTCGTATGCATATTTTTTCTGTTTTGTGTGTGGCAGTTTTTGAGTATTTGAGCAGGTCTATGCCTTTATCTTATCTGCATATGCGTGAGTAACTGCTGCAGAGCTTTGTTTGTAAATGGGTGTAAGGAAGTCCGTGTTGAAGGCCTATCAGACAGTCATCACTCTGCAGAGTGTGTGCACAGCACTACTGTATGCTGAACTGGTTATGCTTGGGACGTCTGGTACTGCACCCCTCCGAGACTCCTTTCCCACCCCCTTTCGGAGTGGGATGAAGGGATCCCCTGCTCTGTCAGGTCCTCAGGGACTGCCTCTCAGAACTAACAATCCAAAAAGTGTCTTGCAGATTATGCCCATATTTGAAGCCTGAACTTATCAGACTGGCCACAAAACTCCAGCACTGTATACAGTGTAGCCTATTCTCCCCCTGCTCGTGGAACTGGAAGAAGTTGCAAGTTGGAGTACAAGTTAAGAGTTTGGCCCAATGAGAAATGCAAGAGAATCCACTGAAATTCCCAACTGTGGGTTATTTTCATTGCTTTCAAGCACTACAGAGTGCAGCTGGACTTGCTTTTTTTCATTTTGAACTTGAGAATCCGTGTTGTACTGCGAGGCAGTCCAGCCCTATGCCTGGGGTTCTGCTGTCTTTTATGTTCTCACATCAACCATCATTTTGTGCACTTGGCTCTGTGATTTTGCCACTCACTGAGATCTCTAGCTGTTGAATGAGGTAGGCCGTGTTGGGGTTGGAGTGAAAATGTACAGGATGGTACATCTGCAGGAACAGGGTTTTAGTGACTTTGCTTTTCTCAGCTGAATTGGGGAATTCCGTGTTTAGCGTGATTCCTGCTCTGTGTGTGTGTGCATGTTGGTGTGTGTGTAACAGGGATACTGTTGAACCCTGGATGGAGTGGCTGATAGATGAAGTGGCTTCTCTGTGATTAGAGCTGTAGCAGTCCATCCATCAGTCTGCGTTGCCATGGGCAGTGGTAGCTGGGACTAGTGCTCTGAACTGCAACTCCCAAGTGGACTAATACTGAAGACAGGCATACCTAACCTGTCCACTTAAACAACCAGGTGTAGCCCACTGCTCTTTAGAAATGATACTGGTTGTTGGTTACAAATTCTGGCAATAAGATTTCGCTAATTTCCGTTTTACATGTTATTAACTGAAGTAATTCAGGTTTAATCCCAGACTATGGGATACAGTGGTTTCACTTTTCCTGGTCTTTGAACCTGTGACCTCTGAGTTAACTACTGCACGAACCCTTTGAGTCGTGGTATGGACAGATACTCCTTTGTCTGGTTTTGAAATTAACTGCCCCCCCCCCTTTTACTACTTCACATGCAGCTTAAAGTTTCTGCTGTTTTCTATGTCACAGACGGTCCCGTTCTGCATAGTTCACTTCTGACAGCTCTCTGTGCGTGCCCTCGCTCCCTCCCAGCCTTGCTTTATCTCCCCACCTCTGTCCTCCCCTTTATTTGCATTTATTTCTGTTTGCTGACCAATCGTAGCTGAGCTTGTTGTCATAGGGGAGATCCCTGCTCAAAACATCCTGTGCTTCTGAAAAGAAAAATTTGACAGGCAGAAAGTGGCCTAAATTTTTTTTTTTTTTTCTGAATAGTTTATACCCCCCATTTGGGGTATCCAAGAATATTATAGCATACAGTGCCGTGAAAAGGTATTTGTCCCCTTCCTGATTTCTTATTTTCTTTGCATATTTCTCACACTTGAATGTTTCAGATCATCAAGAAAATTTTAATATTAGACAAAGATAACCTGAGTAAATACAAAATGCAGTTTTTAAAGGATGATTTCATTTGTTATGGGAAAAAAGCTATCCAAACCTACCTGGCCCTATATGGAAAAGTAATTGCCCCCTAACCCTAAACCCACCCTCGGGGACTGCAATCAACCGTTTGCGATAACTGGCAATGAGTCTTTTACATTGCTGTGGAGGAATTTTGGCCCACTCTTCTTTGCAGAATTGTTTTAATTCAGCCACATTGGAGGGTTTTCGAGCATGAACGGCCTGTTTAAGGCCATGCCACAGCATCTTAATTAGATTTAAGTCCGGACTTTGACTAGGACACTCCAAAACCTTCATTTCATTTTTTAAGCCATTTAGAGGTGGACTTGGTGGTGTGTTTCGGATCATTGTCCTGCTGCATAAACCAAGTGCGCTAGAGCTTGAGGTTACAAACTGATGGTCGGACAGTATCCTTCAGGATTTTCTGGTAGAGAGCAGAATTCATGGTTCCATTAATTACGGCAAGTCGTCCAGGTCCTGAAGCAGCAAAGCAGCCCCAGACCATCACAGTACAGCCACCATGTTTGACTATTTGTATGATGTTCTTTTTGTGAAATGCTGTATTAGTGTTACGCCAGATGTAACGGGATGCATACCTTCCAAAAAGTCCAACTTTTGTGTCATCAGTCCACAGAATATTTTCCCTAAAGTCTTGGGGATCATCAAGATGTTTTTTGGCAAATGTGAGACGAGCCTCTGTGTTCTTTTTGGTCAGCAGTGGCCTTGGAGCTCTCCCGTGGATGCCATTTTTGCCCAGTCTCTTTCTTATTATTGAATCAGGAACACTGTCTTTAACTGAGGCAAGTAAGGCCTGCTCTTCTTTCGATGTTGTTCTGGGTTCTTTTGTGGCCTCCTGGATGAGTCGTCGATGCGCTCTTCGAGTAATTTTGGTAGGCCGACCACCCCTGGGAAGGTTCAACACTGTTCTATGTTTTCTTCATTTGAGAATAATTGCTGTCACCTTGGTTCGCTGGAGTCCCAAAGCCTTAGAAATGGCTTTGTAACCCTTTCCAGACTGATAGATGTCAGTGACTTTGTTTCTCATCTGCTCTTGAATTTCTTTAGATTGCGGCATTATGCGTTGCTTTTTGTGATCGTTTAGCCTACTTCACTTTGTCAGACAGGTTCTATTACGGTGATTTCTTGATTCAACAGGTTTGGCAGTAATCAGGGCTGGGTGTGGCTAGTGAAATTGAACTAAAAAATGTGGTTAATCACAGTTAATTCATGACTTAACAAGGGGGGCAATTACTTTTTCACATAGGGCCGGGTAGGTTTGGATAGCTTTTTTCCCTCAATAAATGAAATCATCATTTAAAAACTGCATTTTGTATTTACTCGGGTTATCTTTGTCTTACATTAAAATTTGTTTGATGATCTGAAACATTTAAGTGTGAATAATATGCAAAAAAAAAAAAAAAAGAAATCAGGAAGGGGCAAATACTTTTTCACGGCAGTGTATATAATATGGTTTTTCAAGCTTCTACGAAAGGACACTTAACCCCCACACAGCCTCTCTCTCTCCTAAATAAAGAGGACAGCCTGTTAAAGATGCGTTTCTGTGGTGGTTATGGAGAAAACCAGCTCACCCTCAAGCCTCGCTCTCCTGCTCGTTTGTCCCAGAGGAATTCTGACCAGCAGGTGAACGGAGTCTCTGCTGAAAAGCTTTTACTGGAACCATTTACATGTAAATGTGCCCTGTCTGCTGTACTGCCATCTGCCGCTGCGCATGGGTCCTGTGTGCCGGCTCTGGGGACAGGTGGGGAGTTATGACTGTGGAAGCAGAAGGTCCAAGCTTCTGTCCAGCTCTCTCTCTCTCTCTCTCTCTCTCTCTCTCTCTCTCTCTGCCGTTTTGGTAAATGATGGCTGGGCTGAATCAGCTGTGAGATGTGTGGGAGTGTGACTAATGCACAGCCTGGCTTTGAGAGAAGGCCTCTTCCAGGAAGTGCGTCCAATTGCTGGTATGCTCTGCCCCTCCTATGACACAATATGGTGCTCCAGTGCCCCTCCAGCACTGAGATATACTGATGTGTTATCTCTCATTATTCCTGTCACTCTCACTCCTGCATACACTCATGCGCTCACCCACATGTGCGTAAATATTTGACTGGTTATAGAAATGTATGTCTAATGCACAGATTTATTTTTAGGTCAGGTTGTCACCTTGGATAAAACTGAGTGATGTCCTGTGTTCTGGGCTTTAGCCTTCTTTTCGGACAGACTATCTGAATAAGATCAATATGAGCGTTGGGTGACTGACACAAGGCTGTGCTGACTGTGAGTGCCTGTGTTTCAAGGGAGAGGCTGTATAAAAAGCCACATTCCCTTCACCCACATTAGCCATCTTTGAGTGGAGCTCTTTGAAAGCCAAGTAGGGCGTCGTCGGGTGCACTTAAACAAAATGGGCTCTTGTTAAACAGTGTTTGATACTGGCTTTATTTACTCTGTGGGGCTGTAGAGGTAGGAAGTTACAGTGAAGATATGCAGGGGGAGCCAACACCTGAGTCATCTCCTTGTGTTTTTTCACCCCTTAATGGAGAATGAACATCTCTTTTTGTTCTGAAAAGTTTGCAAGCGTAACTGAAGAACAAAGCAAGCGCCGCCACGTCTCTAGGGATGGCTTTAAAGAGTTAGGATGGTGCGTTAGGAGGAGGTCGGTTATCTGAGCCGACCTATAGGCCTACTTTTGAAGTGCTCTTTCACTCCCCCATGAAGCATTTATTACCTCGTACACAGTGTATGAGACCTTTTTAACAGGAACGTGCTGGCACTTGCTGATAATGTATTTATGTATTCTTTCTTTCAGTTCTTAAAAAGACACTTCTACTTTTGGGTGTTTTTAAAAAATTCAGTGCTAGTTTCTTCATTGGTGATATCTCTGGGCTTTTCATGCCTGCTTTGAATGTCAGAATTGGATGTAATTGGTCACTCCGGGAGTCCTCTCGCCCCTGTGGACACTGCTTAAGGACCTCCGTTGCCCGTCTCGGCTTCTTTACAACCCTGAAATGAGGATGGCGCATGCAGAGGTTCGCTTGGCACTCTAGTGTATTTTATAGGCAGATAAATTGCAGGCAAATGATGCACAGTGGCTGGGATTCGAGAGCCGGTTTATCTACAGCTTGCAGACGGACTCAAACACCTGTTCATCATTCCTGAAGGTGGTACACAGTAAAACGCACATCATAACAGGGGCAAAAAAACATTTTGCCATTTTTTTTTTTTCCTGTGTGGGTGTAGGTACGTGAGGTAACTGGAATAGGCCACAGCAGCCTCTCGACAAGCTGCTGAAGTTTTCCTAACTTTCAGGACTTTTTTTGGAGTAATGATGCTGGTTTTTGTGGTCAGCGCAGGTTTCCCCTGGTCTGTCGGAGATTCTGAAGCCTTCTTCCAGCCTCGAAACTGCAGCACTTTAACAGGCCTGGGCCTCTCTGGCGGAAGTGAAGAGCCGAAACGGAGAGCGAATGGGTTTATCGATCGCGGCATCACACTCCGTTCTGCCTAAGGGATGGATTTGGTCTCGGCGGTTATCTTTGTTGTTCTTTATCTTTTTTAAAGTGGTACTCCTGTTGGCTCTGCAAGCAGCAGAGAACGCTCTGCACCAGGAATCCCCGTGTAACAGTGCTGCGCTTTCCGCTCAAAGCTCTTCCGTTCCTGTCCCGCACTGTGAGGAATGATGGGTGCACAGTCAAGCCAGCTGTGAACGGTGGAGACCATTGCAGAGCTGGGAGGCTAAGTGCTATTGTGACTCCATCAGAGCAGGCAGTCTGAGGAAGGACCAGTCATCTTGTGATTGTGGCTATTGATAGGAATTCTGGGATTGCTGATGAGCAGCCATGGGTTCTTTTAAGTGCCAGAGTAGTGTTTGAGGTTACAAGTCTGTTCTATCTACACAAAGAGAAAAAGGCCTGCCTGTAACCTCTATGCTCTCACTGATACGGTCTCTCTGTTTCACTGCTGCAACTCCACCATGCGCTCACCAGAGGCCATAGAGATGTGAATCTGCTGTGTTTGGTGAAATGACCATTAGTTGTTTCCTTGCCCTCAAGGGAGTAACCATTAGTTTATGATTAGGGAGACAGAATAACTGAAACAATCATGTCCGGGAGGGTATTATTATTATTTATTATTATTATTATTATTATTATTATTATTATTTTAATTTATTTTTTTTTTAACTGATATTACGTTTATCACAGTACATTATGGGGGTAGCGAAAGCGTGCGATTTTGATATGGGGGGTGTGCTCCCATCCCCCTGTTTATTACGCCCCTGCATTTTTTTTTAGTTTATCCTTTAGAAGCAGCAGAATTTAGCATGAAATCCCACTCGCTGGCAGGAGATCACTGATAAACTGCTCTTTTTTAGCTGGCAGTGAGGGCAGGTTGTTGATTGAATCAAACCACAAGCTTAGATGCAGGCTCTCCACCTTGTTAGACTCCCCATAGACTTTGTTATTACCTGTCTAATTTGTAGCTACGCACATGATGCCAGCCAGCCGAGGATGAGTGTTCGCGTTAAAATGGATTCTTTCCAAGTTTTCTTGCCCACATGGAATTATTTTATGATTTTTGCTGGAGGCATATGCCTATTCTCTCCAAGGTTACCTACTTTCCTCCTCTAATATTTTCCCATGCAGTGCCTGCTTGATAATAACTCTGTAAAGAAAAAAAAAAAAAGCAGTCTCTTGAAGTTCACTGTAAATGCTTGATAATGCCCTTGTTTGGTGTAATTCGTGCTCTTTATTTATTTATTTATTTTTTCGCTCACGCTCAACTTTGCAAACTCTTCTCTCTGTCAGTGGGAATTCTGCATCACAAACGCCTCTTGAGAGCTGAGAATCGTGATGGTGTTGGTCATTTTGATTTGCAGATACGGCATTTCTGGGGCATCAGAAATTTCTCACATCAGCCATCACCGATGTAATGCATGCACTGCACGCCCTTTGTTCTGGGGCTGTTTGTGATGGTTCGGGTTAGGCCTCTTGGTTCTAATGAAAGAAAACCTTGATTCTTTATCATCAAGTTGACATTCCATATGATTCTGTGATTGTGGTTTGGGGTAGGCCCTTCCCTCTCTCAGAATGACATTGCCTCCATACACTGAGCGAGCTCCATACATAGATGCTGAGATCAGTGTTGAAGATCATTGTTGACTTCCCCCTCACTGAAGCCTGACCTCAACCCCATCAAACTCTGTTGGCAGCAACTGGAAAGCTGGCTTTCCGCCAGATCTAATCACTTAGAAATCACCGCCCGAAATCCCTAATGCTTTATTGGCTGGGATTGAAGCAAATCACTGTAGGAAAGTTCTCATATTGTTGAATGCCATCCCAGTAGAATTGAAGCTATCATATCAATGAAGATGGGACTAACTCCATAATGACTTCCATGATTTTGGAATAAAATGTGGCTGCAGGTGTCCGTTTTTTTTTTTTTTTTTTTGCCATTTTGTGTACCTTCATGCTACATGATGGTGATTTTGCATGAGAATGCTGACAACAAATCAGCTTTGACCAAGAAGGGGGGGGATTCCTTTATGATGGAGTGAGGATTAGAAGGTCAGCCTGGATGAGCCAAATTGGGAGCCTTACTTGGACATGGGGGGGACCCCCTGCTCTTTTTGATGAGTGCCTTGGGACAGCTAATGTTCGCTTCGAGTCAGAACCTTGATTTATTGTGTCACTCAGCTGAAGACATCACAGAGATGGGCTTGTTCGCAGTGCGGTAGGTGAGGGAGATAAAATTTTGATGGAAATGTGGTAATTGCCCTGAAGCAAGTGTGAGATGAAAGGCTCGCATGGGGCCATAACTCATCCTTGAGTACGAGGGTTCACAGCCTCTGGTAAATCATGCCGTGAAATTGGGAATCGGACATTTGGGGTCACCGGGGTCAGGGATACCATGTCATTTCCTGTTCTGCTGCTCATGGAGTGCTCTTTGATTCTGCTCTGCGGAAATAACATCATCCTGATCACTGAAGGGTGGTTTTGGTTACCAATGTTAAAACAGGGTTCAGCTCTCTGAATTTCTCCCTTTCTCTCTCAATTTGTCTTGCTGCCATTCCTCGCCACCATTTTTCACTTTTATTCACTTGGTTTCCAACTGTCTTGGCACAAGTGGCTCAACCTGGCTTTGTTTGCATAGCACGATTTGATCATTGATCCTTGAACAGACCTCCCTTCTCTTTCTCACTCCTCCTCCTCGCTCTCTGTTCCTGGCTGTCCTTGTTTCTCGAGGTGTGGTTTCAAGGTCCCAGCTCTTTGTTTTGTACAAAGTGGAGTGTGCCTGTCCATTAAATTAGCCCTGTGTATCTGAGACTTCTCCCTGCTCTCATCTGAGACATCTCTCTGCTCTTTCATGGAGAATTATGTGGTAAACCCCCCCGAAATTCCCCCATCTGCTGTCCATGTATTCGATTCCTGAAGAATGTGATTGAGCTGAATGGAGAGGGATAATTAGGAAGCCCTTCAAGGAACCATAACCGCAAAACATAATTAAATAATTAAAATGCCAGTTTCGCACCACGGGGATTGTTTAAAAGAGGCTTATATTTTATTCAAAGCTTTTAGTTGTTGAGATTAAACAAAAACAATCCTTGACAAGTCTTCTTAATGTCTTTCCTATTACCTTTGGTGGTTCATTCAGCTGTATTGTACTGATTGTTAGATATTGTGAATCAAACTGTATTCAAGGTGAACCTAATGAGGCAATGACTGTGCTTTCTGTAGCTCTTATTTTGCTTGGTTTTTGTGCGATCAAGAAGTTGGTGAATTCGGCTAATATGTGGGCTCTGGATACTGGCAATCAATCAAAAACGGCAATCGCTGAGATGTGTGTTTTGTGAATGTTTTTGGGGCACACCCCTCCCCTGGGGGATTTGGTCATCTGGAGTCGCGGTTGGGTGAAGGTCCTGTCAGCTTGGCTTACATCATAACGAGGGATGAAGGATGTCGAGCTGATGAAAGTCTTATGGGCCAGCCCACCTTACAGATTTATTGCACTTCGTGGAGCAGTCATTCATTTGGCTATTGTCATTCCCCCCACCCAATCCAGTCATCCCCAGTCTCTCACACAGGCTTATCTGCGCATACAAATACGCCAATTTCATCCGTCATACTGTCCAATCGCACAGATAATAGGGAAATGACATGTAATGGATACCAGCCATATTTTGTCAATGCATCGCATTCCAAATGTGAAGATAAATCTAGTGAGTCAGTTTGTGGGACCTTCTTTAATTTAGAGCACACTTCAAATTGAATGGGGCTGTGTAGTTCATTTGCATGAGTAGCTACTCTAAATTAGGTAGAAGGGAAAATTCTCTGAATATTGCGCTGGAAAAAAAATTCAGTTGGCATTCTAGCTCTGCTCTGCTGCCTCCAGCGTTTGACTGCCTGAGGGATAGAGGAAGAAAGAAGACTAGCTCTTCTAATACCAGGGTGACCTGCAAGTGTCCATCTGGGCCAAATAACATGGATTAACAGCACTAATTTTTTGAGTGAAGGTTGCTCTGAAAAATTATGGTTTGCTAAATGAGCACATGAGCCTGCCGAATATGCTGGGGTATGTTTCCCAAAAGCAGTTCGACCATATGCAGTCAATGGGTCCAACTATGTAAGTTAGCATCTGTGCTTTTGGGAAACTTACCCTGGTTAGTTGCATTCTGTTTCTCCATTAAGACTACACAGTGCTCCCAGGACATGCTCATAACCAGTATCCTGTGACTAATTTATAACTGTGTAGTATCAGGACCTGAAGCTTGTGGAGCAGAAACAATATGGGGAGGATAGAGTTTCAGCTTCCTTTGTTTAAGTGTCAGACAAGCATCATGTGCGGAGGTGGGCAGGGAGAGTGGTTGAGGAAGGAGATGTGAAGTGTTTACAGAGGCCATGATGGAGAGAGAGGGATATGTACAGGGCCAGGAGAAATCCTGAAAAGGAGAGTGAGGGAGATGGATTGAGAGAGAGGGCGTGTATGTATGTTTGTGGGGGCCCTTATGGTAGCTGAAGGGGAATTGACCACATTGTTGTGAATCACTACATTCGCAACCAATCAAGTATGCAGACAAGGAAACACACCAAACATGAGTCACGATAACAGTGTATGAAAATAGTTGCTAGTACGTGCATTTACATCCAATTGTACTGACCACAATGATGATGTAATTCATCACTAATTTGTTCTAGTGGACCCACTGTTATCTGATCCTGTGCAGTTTTGCTGGAGTTTTAGGGGCAAAAATGACTGCTTTCAGCCCTCTTTCCCAGCTCACTCTGCCTTGAATTTCAGTTGCAAATTTAACAAAGTAAAGCATGTGCATTATTTCATATTGGATTGCAGTCTACCTTGGTTATGAACTGGATTTGCTGTCTGTAAATCGTGTGCATGGAAAACAGTTCTTGCTTACAGTGACAAAACAACAGTATGGAATTTGAACTTCTCATTTGTCTTTCATCCCTGCTTGTTACCTAAACCTGCTTTGTCAGTTAGCGCTTTGCTTTCCTTAAAATTACTCAGACATGTGGAAAATCACTTCTGAACGCTCAACACTTATTCTCAAAATCATTATATCCTCCACACACGTGATGTTAAGTAATCGACAAAAATTAATCTTGTGCTGACACCCTGATTGGTATTTGTGCGTGAGTTTTGTAGAGAATTGTATATATATTTTTTTTGCCCTCTTGGCCTGTAGGTCTTGCCCCTGTTATCTGGCCGGAACCGTAACGGAGAGCGTGTTCCGGAAACATTAGTGTTTGACAGCAGTGAACGGTCAGGACCCTGAGGGAGGGCTTGTTGAAGTCTAACTCCCACTGCTGGGCCATGACTCATAAACCCTACTAAACCCTGCCTGCCTGACTCCTTCCTCAATGGGTCAATAAATACTCTAGTTTAATTTGCGGGGAAATGCCTCAGAGCTCTCCTGTCACTGGGATCCATTCAATGCCTCGTTGGGGCGTGTAATTAACACCATGTCTCGCCCACCTTTCTGTTTGTGGCAGCGTGCTGAAACTGGGCCAGCCGTGTCACGTTGAAGCGACACCGACATTGTGGAATCCCGACTGTAACTGTCGTGGTTTTGCCGAGAGTCATGTGCGCTTCCTGTTGGACGCCGAAAAAGGAACTGAATGAAAAGGCAGTCCCGCTAAGTGATTAGGTGCCGGCCGCAGTTCGACTGGTCTGTGATGTGGTTGCGTGGGCTGGCTCATTTCCTGTTGCAGTGAATCCTACCTTTGTAGTTGATTGAGGGGAAACTGGTTGGGAGTAAGATGGGGCTGTATGACTATGGGCAAGATGAGCCTCCCTGTCTGCAATCTTTTATGGGAAGCACCTGCTTATGAAACATGCACCTGAGTTACACA